>OY754475.1:2500000-3750000 GCA_963575645.1 Xanthostigma xanthostigma | reverse complement strand
TGCATTTAACCTTTGCGTAGAGACCTTAATCAATGATTAATACTTCTTAATCAACACGTGAGTGATAAATGCCTTGTCTCCAAAAAGATATATTACGAATGGTTTCTTGGATTTGATTTACGATACAAGAAATGTGTAACCTTTCTTATATTTAAAAAGAAGGAAATAAACTGTTTTTCTTTTAATAAACTTGAATTTTTACGTCACTGAATATTAAAAGCAACGTCAAAACGCGTCCATTCTTGACACACGAGTGTATCCACGGTGTCCTGTGTCCATCGTGATCACAAGAGTGGCCACCGTGGACAGTGTGTCAATCGTAGACTGCATTTTTTTTAAATAAAATTAGTAAGATGTTGTTTTGCCCGGCTTAAATCACTCTATCTCCTGAAAGGAAATATATTTAGTTACCATAAAATTATCGTAACAACTGCGATACCAAATAACGCAACTGTCTTTCCAAAAGATAGGAATTAGATTTTTAATCAAAAGTCACCTTAAGAGATGAAGGATTCTTAGAAGATGAAGTCCCAATTATTTTCGAGTATCCTAATTAATGAACAAGGAGGAATTTATCCTAGTGTGTAGGCTTTCACGGCCGGTGTTGATAAAAATCTTCTTGGTTTCCGGGCTTGTATGTATGTAGAGCATACTACGACCGAGTAGAGAACACGAGCACGCTGACTATAAAAGACGGAAGTACCACACTTTTCGACACACTTACCTGTCAAGAAGATTTGGAAGGAGGAATTTTATCCTATATTACTTTAAGATTATTATTTTTGTTGTTTCTAGTCACATAACGAATACATTAAAAATGTGTAAAGACTAGAGCAGAAATAAAAACAGTTTTAGATATAAAAATATTGATGTTAATTTAATTTCATCAATTAAATAAGTACTTCTGAAGGATTTTATTCACGCGAATAAATGGGATATTTAAATTTTATAACGAATTTATTAATAATATTTTTTTAGGACAATTAAGTCTTATTGAAGTGGTATCTTAAACGAAACATAATACATAAAACTTAACGAGCCTGGAACAGCAAAAGTCCGACATGTATGTTTTTTATGTTTGTACATTTTTAACAACATCAACATATCATTTAAGTTTTTGACACATTTGTGTGTAAACCAAAACACCGCTGGGCGCTAACATGGGCTTGAACAACAAACAGAAAAATGTGCTGGTTTTTAAATAAGAACGTCTACTAACTATTCCGCTTGCTTCGAATATACTTTACAAAGATATGTAAAAATAATCTTTAATTGAGATGAAAATTATTTAACGTATAATCAAAAATATTGGGCAGTAATTTTTTGACTGACCTTTCAGTTTTCCGTTAAAAAATAACAGCTAACAAAATTTCGTCACGTTTGAAATAAAAATTAACTTTAAAAAATAATGAAATGAAAGGAAAAAAAATTATTTCGACCCTTGTTTTATAGACGTCTTCCCGATTGATAAACGAAGAGAAATTTTTGTATCAATTTTTGAAGATTGTTTTTAAACTATTCTCTTTCCGTAGGGACGTTTCATCCAATTAGTGTGTAGGCTTTCACGGCTCCAAATCTTCTTGGTTTCCGGGTAGGCCGTGGTCCAAACCTGACGTTTCGTCTACAACTGTGGCAGACATTATCAAAGGCGATATGGCAGCGGGCATAGTGTCCTTCTAAGCGACTCACGACGTGTTAGTGTTCTCTTAGTCGTTATACAAACTACAAGTTACGACCGAGCAGAAAGCACTGACACGCTGAGTATAAAGGAAAGGAGAACACCAGTCGTCGACACACTTACTTTCTAGCCGTCTAGAAGGACACTTCTTCCGCTTTGCCTTCTACCGCTGTTGTAGACTAAATCTCAGGCAGAAATACCAGTGGACGAGCCCCGAAACCGAGAAGATTTGTTTGGAAACTGTTTTCATCGTGTAATAATCATAGATATATAAGATACTAAGTACGCTAGTTCGTATGCTTGCCTATGTCATCAGTTGAGAGAGAGACAGCTGCAGAAAATCCAGAAAACCAGATATTTGTTTACTCAAGTCAGCATTAGTCACCATAGAGATAAGGAACTGGTTCTCTGTCTGAATTGCAGACATTTTCACGGCTCACTCGCATACTCTAGTCTTATATGTCTATGGTAATAATCGAGTGGTGGTGAAACCGTCTGTGTCTATAAAATGGCCGTAGTTTAGTTGACAAACACCTCGTTCATAGATGTACCGTGTATTGAAGTACCTACACACATTATCTTGCGTTCGACCCCCGGTGTACAAATGATCACATCGGTAACATATCACGAATGTCAGAGAGTGCTGTGCCGTGTTAATGCACACACCGACACATGGTCCAAGATGCCACCATATAACAATTAGCATAACAAGCCTTGATATATAGACACACTGTATAATATCTACGGCGCACGGGCGATTTGAAAGTAATTATTTTTTCTTCATACCTCGATCGAAAGTACATATTTCCGGCATCGAATTGTAAGGCAGAAAGTCTCACAATTGGGCTTTTGAATGAAATTGTTTTTTGTCATAAATGGAAAGATCGTATATAAGTTTTATAACAAAACTATTTTTCTTTTTTTTATTTTGGTTATAATTCAAAAGTTATATCAAATTAAAAATAAATTTTTGTACCCAGTTCCGAGAACGCGCCGACATTTCCCGAACATAATGTGACGTCATAATGTTTTAGTCAATACACATGTAGAAGCCATTGATAGTATACTGCGTATATACATTTTACCATTATGACGTCACAACTGTCAAAAACAATTTTAGTGCGTTTGCAGTCACGTGATTTTTTTTAATATTTTATCAATTTTAAATTGCTTATAATTAATTTAAAAAAAGTTTTTTGAAAGTTTTTCGCATCGATTATCAATATTATTTATAATAAAGTTTTAAAATACAATAAAAAAATCGATAATTATTTTTTTTTCAAAAGCCTAATTACGCACTGATGCGGGAAGTACGTACGTTCGGGCGGCAGTAAAGAAAAAATAGCCTATCAACTGTTGTTTAGGTGTCGTTTCCATAGCAATCCTGTTGCATTGTACCTAATAGTCGCGAACAGATGTCGTTCGTGTTTTTACCTATGACCTCAAAGCTGCTTGGTTGGAATTTATCTGTGATTTTATGTAATTAATGCATTTAATAAGCGTACTTACTACCGAGGTATGAAGGAAAATAGTATACAGTATGTAAACACGTAAGGTGCACGTAGGGAAATTAACATTGGGAAACAATGACTGGATCAGAGTGAGCCTTGAAATCTTGTTTTTTAATTTGACAGATAATATTCTTTTGCAAAATGAATGTGTATACTACCGAAGAAAATATTCAAATGATTACAACATAATCGGACTTTTTTTTATTAATGGAACATTAAATTCCCAAAAATACTTAAATATCTCCGCCTATTCGTGTTGAACCTAAAGACATTGGGTCACTGATTTACCGACGCGCATACGTCATACCAGTCAGACAATTTTTGAATGAAATGTTTCCAAACAGATGGAGTTGTTTTTTTGTTTATTTTTGTACAAAAAAATAAAAATAATGATTTATAAGAGCTTTTTATTATTAAAAAAAAAAAGTAAAATAAAAATAAATCAAAATAAAATAGAAATCCTCAAGATTACCACGATAATTCAATAGAAATAACAATTAACGCAGTCATGGCTAACTCTGATCCAAGTATTTCTTCCCAATGCTAATTTCCCTATGTGCACCTTACGTGTTTACATACTGTATACTACACTGGCCGAAATGGATTACACCCATCCCCCGATTTACACGGTACTTGTTTTACACGTTTTCGCTTTTACACGGTTTTCCAAATAAGTTTTTTTTTTGTTTTTATCGCACTCTACTAAATGCTACTGTGATTGAACACGTGCGCTGTGTACACATCTCACGGGGAATCCCGAGCTTATGTGCTGACTTGCTGCACACGCACACTATGTCTGTATTTCTTCGCATAAAATTAAAGTGTTTCCGTAATATATTACATATTTTAACCTGTCAATGCATTTTATTTTTATTTCTGTGTACACCTAAAAATATTGAAAAAAATCACAACTGTTAAATAGCAAAATTATGCATTTTCTGCAAGCTTTTCGATTTACACGGTTTTGACTTGAAAATTTTTAATTTTCGATTTACACGTTTTTCTCAGGAACGTATCTACCGTGTAAATCGGGGGATAGGTGTATTAAGATTTTTACACTACATTCCTCTAAGTATTCATGTTTGAGCTCATAAAGAGCCTCGACCGAACAGTTTTCGGTTGGAAACTTTTGAATCAGTTATAGCTGAGGACAGTTGAAATCGAAATTACACGTAACAAGTTGTGTATGGTGTCATAAGTCATTTTTATTGATGCATGCGGCGACGAAGTGTAACGGTAATAATAAATGTTAATATTTATATAGAAAAGTCCGCAAGCCAACATCTCTTAACCACAACATCATAACACATAAAACCGATTTATTGAAACACTGGTTTTATTGCAGGTATGTAGAACTCCTTTATACATTGTTTATTACGAATCTACAGTGAAACCTGCCTTATCCGCGGAAATTGACAATTGGATTTCGTATAATATACAGCAAACACGATATCAAGTATATAGAGTCTTGTCCGTAGGTTTTTTGGTTTGATATATTGTTTATTTTAATGTGACGTCCTTTGAATTTTGGATAGCCCTGGGCCAAATTCGATGTATACTAGAGCTGTAAAAGTAACGAGAAATTGTGTACCCGTATGTATTCGTTACTTAAAGAACCAGTACCCGTTACTTTCGTATCGTTACGTTACTCGTTACTTTTCATACGACATACAATCGTGTACTAACAGCATCAAGTATGTAACCATCGCATCGAGGCGCGACGCATACGTGATACGATATGACTTCGTTCGTATAACGTATAACCGCATCAAACGAGTCGAATTGACGTGGATACGACAAATGCGAGTAACGAAATGAATTTGTAAGTAACGATTCGTTACTTCGAGTCAGACGATGTACCCGTTACTCAGTAACGAATACATACGGTTTGTTACAGCTCTAATGTATACCGATATTCGATGAAATGTTTTGATTTTATAAACAGTATCTATAAATACATTTTGTATTCTATTATTTTAAATTAAATCATCATAATTTTTTTTTGCGCTTGAAGACGGTACTGCGTTCTTTTAAGAGAGGTCAGTACTATTCACGGAAGGGAGGAAATCTGAAAATATATTCTAGCATAATTGTTGTCCGCAAAAGGGAGGTTTTTTTAAATGTTGCTTTCCAAATTCGCCTGTTCAACCGAGACAGGGGATTGTAGAATCATAGACGCTCAACAGTTAAAGTGCGGAATATAAAAAATAGTCCTTTTAAAAGAGGTGTTCGTCTGTATTAATATCGATTCTTGAAAAGTCATCGTGGAGCTCTAGAAAGTTTTTTATTCGACATTTATTACAAAACCCAAGTAATTGCAGTATGCAGGGATGTCAAATCATTCTGCGACCAAAAGGCAAAATGGTTTATTCAGCATTCATTACAATTTTTGCGTCTTCAAAAAGAAAAAATCACGTAGAATAGTATATTGCATCAACAAGGGCAGAAAGTTTAGGCTCGCCTTGTTCAATTCAAGACTCTCAAACCTTCTGCCCGTGTGGTGTATACTATTTTTCTTCATAACTCGGTCGTAAGTACGCTTATCATATATATTAATACGCTAAGGTTAAAGATGTTTGCCTCCCTTTTTAGAAAAAGCCTCACAATTTCTCCACATAAATTATATATCATTTTACAGATAATTGCTTGCTCTACTGACATCGACTACTAAAAAATTTATTATTGCTTTTGTTTTTGTAAATTAATTAAAATACAGCAACGCTGAACAACGTCTGCCATCTAACGGCTTTAATTTTGAAACAACGTCAACACTTCGATCTGTCATCTGACCTTCATATTGTAATACGACAGACACAATACTGCATACTGCCATCTGACGGCTTTAATTTTGAAACAGCGAGCAACGCTGAACAACCTCACAGCAATGCTGCATGATGCCATCTGGCATAGCTCAACGCTTTTGCTACTTGCGCCTCTATAATCTATATGACAATTTAGAAAAATATTTCTTCGATCTGTCATCTAAGCTTCATATTGTAATACAACAAAAAGAAGAACGTTATAAGCAGTGTGCAAAATTAGAAACGAATTGAATACCTGCAATCATATTTAAACAATAATTTTGTTAAGTGATAATTATTATACTTATTTAGTGCGAGTAATTCGCACAGGGCACATTAGTTAATTAAATTAATTAATTACTTATTGATTACATAAAAACACACATCAATTCCAAGCAAGCAGCTTTAAGGTTACACGTAAAAACACGATTGAAAGTTGTTCGCAACTATTTGCTAAAATGTAATAGGGTTGTTAGGAACACATTTAAACAACAGTTATTAGGCTAGTTTTTCTTTACTGCCGCCCGAACGTACGTACTTCCCGCATCAGTGCGTGTAATCCCAACAATGCGTAGGTAAATGTTAGACTTTCTGCCTTACAATTGATGCCGAAAGTATGTACTTTCGATCGAGGTTTAATATATATAGACATTGAAGGTGAATGTATTTCGTGTTGCAGAAAAGTGTCCCAAAACATTGATCCGCAAGTGCTGACTCTCGTGCTGATAAAAATGGACAACTGGATGATTATTGTAAGCCGCACTCCTCCCACTAAGGATTAAATCGTCATTAATTTTATGTGACTTAAGCGGCTTGGCATTGCGGCTACGGGGATATATATATTTTTAGTAATTTTATATTTTATTCTTGTCGATGTATTTATGATTATAATATTCATGTTTGAGCGTTAGTTTGGATGATGTCTCTATTAGTACCTGGTCATGTTACAGCACTTGACCACTCGGTACCGAGGTGCTGTGCCTTGTATACATGATCGTATAATATTATATATCTAAAACATTATTTATTGTCAGGGCTGGAACAGAGAATTACAGGAAAAAATATACATAAACACTCTATATAGCGACACTCAAGGGACTGTGCACTTTGTGGCGTTATTGAGAGTTGTCGTTAAACGGAAAGAAGAAATAATTCATTAATATTATTATGTATTTACTCATAATATATAAAATTTACAACTGTACAACAAACATATGAAAGATAATCCCAACAAACAAAAAAACGAATTTCTTAGAATCTTCGGTACGCATGATGCCGACAACAAAGCAACAAAATAACAAACAAGTACTTACTATGTATTGCTTAATGATGACGTATTGTTGTCGTTCTTTAGAGTGGGTGTGTCGTTATTTATATAGTGTGAGTAACAATGTAAACCGACTAGAGTTAAGTAATTTCGACGTTTTAAGGAGTTTGTCTTTATATCGAGTGACGTTAAACGGAGTTTGACTGTATTAAAAACACTGTTTCTCAGTTGCAGGAAGCATTGTCAGAAAATCTTATTTGACAATGACTTTAGGTTGTGAACATACCTATTTCTCCATATGAAAAGCATAGTAGAGTTTTAAATCGATTCTGTTCGAAATATAACTGATCGATTGGGACGATATTTTTCTTAAATTGTGTGTACATGTGTTTAGCGTTGTTTTTTTGTACAGTTTCCACTTCGAAATAATATTTTTCTACGCATTTTGATCTAAATTTAGATTGATAAGCGTTCTTTTTCTCTATAGAACAATAGTTTGTTTTTTTGTGAGTACAATCTAATGTTCTAGAGTTTGAATACATTAGATATGGAACACAGCTAAAAAAAATATATCAACTGGATCACTCGAAGTGTTTAATTCGTCATGTTCTTAGCAGGTACATCTCCTTGTATTCACATAGAAAATTGACTAGACATATATTGTTTCAAAAGGTTCGTATAGAATTTAGAAAAAATGTCCTAGTCAGTCAATTATTTTTAGAGTAGGACCGATTTAAAATTCTCCTATACTTTTTTTAAGGATTAGTCCATCCTTGGCAATGATGGCAACGTATTGTTGAATGGAACAGTACAACAGACCAAACTTGTATACAGTATGTCAGTTTATTGTTAGTACGACCGTTTATCATTGTAAGGACTGTATATATAATAACATTATTGTATAAGTTCGTATATATGTGTAGAGAGATACACAGACCCGAGAGATTCACATCCACGTGTTTAGCACCGCATGGCGTAGCCTCGCCAGTGTGGGCGGATGTTTATTCATATAAGGACGGTTTATTGACGATTTGTTATGTTGTTATCGATTGTTGTAGGTACGCGCGTGTCACATTGTTGATTGTGTAACAATTATATTATCAACAATTGCACATTTGCCGTGCAAATGTTCCTTGATTGTGTGGGAAGATCAGAGAATTAATATAAATGCAAACGAAACTGATAATATTTAAAAATTCTATTTAGAAAGCCTGTTTATCAGATTTATCAAATATGTTAAAAAGAGACAGTTTAGTAAATAATTTGTCTAAAGCGCAAAAGTTTTCTTCTCAAGTTTACGATGGTTTTTGGTTGAGATGTAAATATGGCTTTGCGTTGGATAGCAAGACAATATTCCACTACCTGATTTTGCTCCTGAATTTCGTTGTATCAAAACATAGCACTCACTTGCCATACATTATTCTTTGATTCACACTTCCGAAAGTATCACCGATCAATTATATCTCATTTCTCAACACTTCCTTCTGTTACTTTCAATCCATTCATCTAAAACTTACCAATTACCATTCATCTATTCTTCGTTTAACTCTTCATCCACTCTGGTCTTTCCGATATCATCGTCAATATATTCTATCTAGTTATTGTCATTCCTCCAATCCATAGTATTCTTTCAATTCATTCATTATTAAAAAAGCACCATCATGCCACACAATAACGTCTAAAACTTTCTCTCAAGTCATTCATAATTTTTTCCTGAATCTCCATTGACTAAAACAATTTTTTGAATCAATCTTCTTCAATAATCACCATTCCATATCTAGTAATTGTCACTCCTCCAACAAATAGTATTCCTTCAATTCATTCATTGTTAAAAAAGCACCATCATGCCATACCATAACGTCTAAAACTTCCTCTCAAGTCATTCATAACTTTTTTCCTGAATCTCCATTGACTAAAGCCATTTTTAGAATCGATCTTCTTCAATACACACCATTCTACATCTAGTAATTGTCATTCGTCCAACCCATAGTATTCCTTCAATTCATTCATTAAAAAAGCATCATCATGCCATACCATTACATCTAAAACTTCCTCTCAACTCATTCATAACTTTTTTCCTGAATCTCCATTGACTAAAGCAATTTTTCGAATCGATCTTCTTCTATAATCACCGTTCCATAGCACCATACAGCATACGTGTGGCATAATTCTATATAACGTACATAGATATTGTGCATGTACTGTCTGTTTGTCCGTTGTGTGTCTGTCCGTCTGTCTGTCCATTGGCCGCCCGCGCGCACCCGTGTGAACAAGCTCTTGTTGTGTACCACTCTGGTACATACAAGGCAGTGATTTGTGTGAACAAACATTGCCCGATGTCCACTTGTATTCCATATTATACACAGCGCTGTGTGGACATAACTCATTTGAAAATAGTCACCTGGTCATCTGCCAAGTATCTACCGCGTGATTTATAGTATATAGGCTCTCGGTTTCTGGTACGACTTTCAACCTTAACTCTAGATTAAAGACTGCTAATTGATTCTTGTGATTGTATCGTGCAATTTGAAAGAAGACCTCTTTGATAGGAGACATCCATTTAACGGAATAGCACACATAGACCAGTCAGTCTCTCTAGGACTGAGACAATCAAAGAGATTTATCTCTCACAATACCAAAAGGACTAAAGAACTCCATATGCTCAGCAAATCAGAACTGAGAATAATGACAGGACTCCTTACAGGCCACTGCCCTCTGAGATACCATCTCTCAAAAATGGGTAAAGCCCAAGATGATAACTGCCGCTTCTGTAAAGAAGCAAAAGAAACTGCTGAACACATTCTATGTGAATGTGAACCAGTGTTCTCCAAAAGGCTGCTATATCTTAACAGGCCCTTTTCAAAGCCTGAGGACATATGGAGAGCAGCCTCCAGTAAGATAATAAGGTTCATAAAAAGCATTCTACCAGACTGGGAATAATACTATTAGGGGATGCACAAAAGATCTTCTAGGTCGCAGTGTTTGTGAAATATACAAATGTCTTATCACCCCAAATAAATATAATCTAATCTCTTGCAATTATGTCTAACCGTGCTGGACCAATCTAGCGTGCTAGTGGTGTGTCGGTTTCATTAATAGAGGGAACCCAAACCTTCTTTTTCCTGGCTTCTTCATCTTCCTCCTCGTCACACAGCATCGTCGAAATAAAAAGTTCTGCAACCGAACTACACACTGCAAAATGTCTGCCGCACACGGAAACTGTACTAAAAGTGCTGGTCGTGCTGGCATAGTGTGCGCGACTATTAAAATTAGTGGATGTGAAATTTTAAAATTGAGGAAATAAATATGTGCAATGACTGTTAAGTATAGAATGAGGTGGTGATAGGCCAATTGTTTGTGGTAAGTTGGTACTTGGCACGTAAGCAGAGGTGCCAACAGAGCGGTCGATACATCCAAAGCCGCATTTATGGACATGTCATTACGTTTATGTACATTACTATACACAGTTTATGCAATGAACATACAATGATGACCAACGGCTAATAATGACGGATATACACGTCATACGGAGCCGGGAATTCTGTTTCTCTCTCTCTTACTTGTCAACAATTAGATACATTTTATAGTTTCTCTTTCTCTAATATAATACTGTCCTATAAATTATTTTCCTTAGTTACGCGGGAAAATTAATTGTTGCCAACAATCTTTAATTCAATTAAGAAAAACATTTCATTGCAAATTGGTTCGGTATTGAATTGAAAATATGAATGAAATAATCCTTGTTGTTGGTGATCGCAAAAAACGATTGATGGCATTTTTGGGAGTTACCCCAACTGACAGGGCAAGGGTTAGATAGATAGATAGATATTAATTTATTGTGTAGCCCTGCAGAAACAAGATACAATAAGTCAACAAGATACAATAAATCTCAAAATACATGAATAGGTACTTTAAAAATATAGTACCAAACTACTTTAAAAATACAGTACCAAAAAACACTTTAAAATACTAATCTGCAATAAAATTTGATTTAAAAATACAATATAAAAATACAGTGCAAAAACACTTTAAAATCCAAATCTACACTAAAATTTGATTTAAAAAACACAGCACAAAAATACTTTAAAAATATCCTAGTAACCTTTTGCAAACATTAAAAAATGAAAAATGCTTCGAGACTACATTATTATATCAACTAAATCGACAGACACTAATGACCTGACCTAAGTTGTCGAACGTTTATATGCTACAATCTCTTTCTCGTCTCACTTATGAAATCTTCTATGCTCCAGTTTCAAATCTCTACACGCTAACTTTGATCAAAGAACATGATCGAAAAAACACTGCTTCGAAAAGAAAGCATTATTGCAAAGTTTCATCACGAACGTATCGGTCAACTTTCCCCCATCTGTACAATTCTAGCGTGTAATAATATGTACACAGTACTATTCTTCAGGCGATCAGCTGTTCGTATCGTCATAGATATTTATTATTCTTGTTTGTACGACCCTGCAGCGGTTAGAGTTGTGTATTGTAAGGTGAAATGTTGTCTTACGGTGCGATGAGCATTGTCAGTGTCCATTAAAACAATTGGACAGTCCGACTCACTGTTGTCCGTTTGACTTACTCATCAAGGCTGGTTTTGCCGCTGAATTCGCGGCTGGGAGGATGGAAATGACGTGGTTATAAGCTGGATGTCAATATTAGAACCGTGCTTGATTCTATGCTGACGTTGAAATTTTGTCGACATTAGGAAACGTCATGAACATAACATAAAAAAATCCAGCAGTGAAATCAAGCTGTGAATTGGTCATGATGCGCAGTTCAAGGCTCTCAAACCTTCTGGCCGCGTGTGGTGTATACTATTTTTCTTCATACCTCGGTTGAAAGCACGCTTATTAACTACAATAATTAATTAATAACTCATTAATTACATAAAAACACAGATAAAGCAAGTAGCTTTGAGGTTATATACGTTCGTGACTATTGGCTGGCGGTAGTCTCATGATAACTGTTTTTCTTTATAGCCGCTCGAAAGTATGCACTTCCGGCTTCAGGGCGATGCATAAATGTTAGACTTTCTGCCTTAAAGTACATACTTTCGACTGAGGTATGAAGTTAAAAAATAAAGAGTAGTTACTTCTTACCACAACAGTTTTATAAGCGGATGTACATTTTACAATAATTGTACTGTTTTACAAGTTTAGTGTTTGCTGAAGATGAGAGCATAGCCCTGAAATGTACATCCGCTAATTAAAACTGTTGTGGTAGGAAGTAACTATTCTTTATTTTTGTTTCAACCACAGTGCTCTTAATTGTGAAAAATAACTAATAATTTAGAGTGATGATGATCCTGTTTAAATGTTGGAAGATTAAAAGGATGAATCCTGGTGGCATAGGATCGATGAACTAAGCAAATACTGAAGGTTTTTTTATAGCATTTTATTGTCTGACGTTTCGACAAACTTTATGCCATCTTCGGAGAATCTAGAAGATTTATATATAAAAAGTTTTAAATTATTGTTGTTACAGTTGTTATTGTTAAAATTATTGTTGTTAAAATTAAAGTGTTCTTAATATTTGTATATATACGAGGTATGGAGAAAAAGAGTTTTTTGGATTTCAATGCTTGCTCGGTGCAAGTACCTAACCAGCACTGAAGTAGGTATATACCTTGGATACTATGCCAGCGTACAGGCACACAAACACCTTGCATACCCACAACTTGAACACCCACGCCTCCCACGCATTGACACGCGTTTGTGTCTATACGGTTCTGGGCCTATTCTCAACGGTTTGGAAATCGAATTTGTTGCACGAACGATGTAGCAAAATAATTATCCTCCAGAAATATGTTATGCCTGCAGTGTAAATTCGCCGAGAGCCAAGAGCGAACGCGAATGTGTACTATGGGAACGCTCGCCTGATCTCGTAGCGCACTGTCTCGCCGAGGAACCGAGCGGCAGCTACGAGCACAGTCAGTAGCCGAGCCACGCCGAGTGTGTACACATACATATTCTTAGACGCTCGCTTTATATACCTAATCTCGGCGAGCGCGCTCGGCTAATGTGGACTGCAGGTATTAGTGTTTGAATTTTATATAGATTAAGTAATTTATAGACCTTGAAATTTTGATTGCTAGGGCCTTAATTTTGGACGAAATGGAAATCTGTAACTGTGCGCCCTGCCAAAAGTTTTTAAAGCAGCTTATCGTGCTTGGCAAATCTGGATTAACGTGACTGTTAGGTCGTTCTCTTCCCGAGTAACTTATCCAGAGTAACTATGGTTTTCTATTAAATTACACTCTTGGAAAAACCGAACCAGAAAATTAGTTGCTGTGAAAATTTCGCCTGAACCGATTTAAGTAAAATTCAAGTGGGAAAACCGTGAAAGTTTTCTCTTTTAAATAAAATAAGAATCATTAAAATCGGTTCACAACTAATGAAGATATCACGGTACACACTAAAAATGCAGATCGAATTGAAAAAGTCGGTTACATCAGTACATCGGATTAACTGACCGTGCCAAAATTAATTTCGGTGGAGTAGAAAAGTAAATTGAATATTTTTCACCAAGTGATTTGAAGATAGACCGTGGTAGTGGGTAGTGGTTCTTCTAAGAGAATTTTGAGCTTCGTTCGGTTTAGTGGAACCGCACTGTACTGACATATCATATGTAAAAAGCTTGGCGATGTTCATGTTGTCAGTGTTAACAACGACAGCTGTCTTAACAGGTACTTATTTAGTTCTTCGGGTCAGACTCTTCAGATATTGCACCTTGCTTCTTCTTCCCATCTTCTCTTCGTAGACTTCAACGCCAGCCATTTATCCCGTTCACGGATTATGCAAACAGTTGAACGTTAATCTGCATTTTAGTTATCAACTATATTTATTTAAAATTTCTGGATAACATCAAATGAATTGAATTACATTACTTTTGAATTGTGAATTTTGACTTAAGGACGTAGTCCTATGTTCAGGCTCGTTTTCAACCGTTATTTCAGAATTTTTTTTTAATATCAAAATACTGTACGATGTTTTCAATTTTGTTACATGTTTTTACTGACAACGTAAACTAAGAAAAACAATTTTTTTTTGCTTAATTTTACGCCATTTTATAATTGTTTTTTTAACCTAAAGTAGACAACTTTAAATGGAGGTAGGTGGGCAGCGCGGGTGATAACGTCACTTGGAGTCAACTGAATTATAAAAATTAAATTGGTTATTGTTTCGTAGGCTTGTGGCTCTATCCCTTACTAGAAATAAACATGTTTATTGATAAATAACAAAATGGCGGGTTTTAGAAAAAAACAACGAGAAAATCGTGATTTTTTCGATGAAAATCGGTTAAAAAAATAGAAATAATTTTTATAATTAAGTAATTCTAGTACCGGACGGAGCTATTGTTGTGTAGAATACCCTGTGCAATACTGAAAGCAATCGGTTGTATACAATTGTTTCAATCACCCGCGCCGCTTAGAAAAACGTAGTTTTGAGAAAAACGCGTTTAAAGTTTTAATTTCAGATTTCTTACAAAAAAATAAAAATGAATATTTACACTAATCAGCTATGCCTGGTGTATATAAAACCTTTCGTTTCTTCAAAGGCATCGTTATCTGCTAATTTGTTTGTTCTACTCTGCGAGAGTATAAGGGTAACGTGATAACAATTGAGAGGTAAGAGCAGGTAAGAGTCTTACCGTAAGACCGTTGCTGCTCTCGACTATATGCTATAGCTTTGTAAATATTTAATATTTCAGTCTAAAATTTTTACAGTATTTTTTCAATATATTATACTTACTAAAAATGTAAAAAAAATAAATTCGTTTTTTCAAAACCCGAACACCAGACTACGTCCTTAAAATAGAAGTCCAAACGCAAATACGTGTCTGTATGAATTACTAGCGGCCCGGTTCGGCTTCGTTCGAATTTGTGGATGTTTTTTTGTCGACTTACGTTGCAAAATTGATGTCCACGCAAAGCGCTTTTATCCGTATATCTTTTAGGTTTGTGACGGTTAAAAAATGCCTCATTTTTAACTTTAAAGGGAGTTCGTGAAATGACAATAAAAAAGGATCTAACAGTCGAACAGCGATAGTGAATAGGACTTTAGTTGTGTCTGGTAAACAATAAAAATGTACTTCAATAAAAAATAAATCAATAAATGATCTTCGTCGCACGATAATGAATAAAAATGATCAACCCTACGCGAGATACATCGTCTGATTTCATTGTATTTTAACAAAAATGTTTTAATTCAATGAACGCGAGATTAAAAAAAGATTACTGTGATCGTTTTGTGCGATAAACTCTACACATCTGTTTTGATTGAACAATTTAGTATTAAAGAATCAGTGTAAACAAGTTTTTATAAAAGAAAATAAGAACTAATTTTTGAACCTATAGGTGAAATAAAATTCGGTTTTTATTCGGTAATTTTTACTGGATTTTTTGCGGAAACAATTTTTTCCCAGTAAATAAAAATAACGACCAATTTTTCAAACAATTATATTGACAAAAAATATAATTATAATACAATAATTGGTCGATAATTTTATTTATTGAAGACGTTAATCAAAGATTTGAATTTTTCCCAAGCCCCGAATCATAAACAATTTTGCGATAAATATAAAAATGTCACAAATATATATTTGAAAACTTTTCAGTATTATTTTTTAGATTTTTTTTATTAGATTAGCGTTTCGTTCCGGCTTCGTCCGAATTTGTTGATAGCCGCCGTTTATTCGGGGACTTACGTTGCGAAACTAGTCTCCACTAAAAACGCGATAATATATAGCCTATCTCCATCCTAAAGGTCCATTATAAATATTGGTGAAAAAAATTTTGAAATCGGATGAGTAGTCTCGGAGATAACCTCCTACACCCAAGCTTACAAACTTTACCTCTTTATAATTATTAGTATAGATTATAATAATAATTTTCGGTTAAAATAATTACTTCTTAAAACATATCTTGCAACATATGGGCATGTTTATGTATGCATTTTTGTAAAATTATATGTTAGGAGTTCCCTATTCTTTTCTGTGGTGAATCCTTGATATAAAAATCGAATAAATTACAATAATTTATATAAAAGGCCTGAATATTCAGCACACTTACGGCACGCGTTTTAGGTACAGGTAGAAGCTCTAGTCTTTCATACAAGAAAATTATGGAAATTAGTTAAATTGTACAACTTTGCCTCTTTACCTTGTCTACACCATTATAATATATTAATAAATCGTAGTTCCCTATTATTTTGTGGACAAAATACTTATAAAAACATTTTGAATCTATACTTTGTTTAAATATTAAAAAAAAAACACAAGAGATTTTACCATATGATATACAGTATGTAAACACGTAAGGTGCACATAGGGAAATTAGCATTGGGAAAAAATACTTGGATCAGAGTTAGCCATGACTGCATTAATTGTTATTTCTACTGAATTATCGTGGTAATCTTGAGGATTTCTATTTTATTTTGATTTATTTTTATTTTACTTGGCTTTTTTAATAATAAAAAGCTCTTATAAATCATTATTTTAATTTTTTTGTACAAAAATAAAACAAAAAAACAACTCCATCTGTTTGCAAACATTTCATTCAAAAATTGTCTGACTGGTATGACGTATGCGCGTCGGTAAATTACTGACCCAATGTCTTTAGGTTCAACACGAATAGGCGGAGATATTTGGTAACCGGACTCCATATCCGCGGACAAAATATCCCCGACAAAATATCCTTGTTAAAATATCCTTGGACAAAATATCCTTGAGACAAAATATCCATGAGACAAAATGTCCTTTGTCAGAATATCCGTGGACAAAAAATGCAAAAAAAAATTGACTTTTTTACATATAATTCTTTATAACTGTTTCTGACGTCAATTCCGGGGTGAACGATAAACGGGTATGCGAATTGTAATTCCGGAGTGAACGATAAAGGGGTATGCGAATTGTCTCGCAGTGAAACGGGAAGGGGCAAATGTGGAGTTTTTAAAAAAACAATTCCGGGGTGAACGATAAACGGGTATGCGAATTGTAATTCCGGGGTGAACGATAAAGGGGTATGCGAATTGTCTCGCAGTGAAACGGGAAGGGGCAAATGTGGAGTTTTTAAAAAAACAATTCCGGGGTGAACGATAAACGGGTATGCGAATTGTAATTCCGGGGTGAACGATAAAGGGGTATGCGAATTGTCTCGCAGTGAAACGGGAAGGGGCAAATGTGGAGTTTTTAAAAAAACAATTCCGGGGTGAACGATAAACGGGTATGCGAATTGTAATTCCGGGGTGAACGATAAAGGGGTATGCGAATTGTCTCGCAGTGAAACGGGAAGGGGCAAATGTGGAGTTTTTAAAAAAACAATTCCGGGGTGAACGATAAACGGGTATGCGAATTGTAATTCCGGGGTGAACGATAAAGGGGTATGCGAATTGTCTCGCAGTGAAACGGGAAGGGGCAAATGTGGAGTTTTTAAAAAAACAATTCCGGGGTGAACGATAAACGGGTATGCGAATTGTAATTCCGGGGTGAACGATAAAGGGGTATTATTTTAGCCTTGTATCCCGTATAATTTTATCATACCGTGGATATTATGTCCGAAGGATTTTTTGTCTTGAGGATATTTTGTCTGAGGATATTTTGTCCGGGATATTTTGTCCAGGATATTTTGTCCGAGGATATAGAGTCATAGAACCGAGATATTTGATCTCGCACCATATTTAAGTATTTTTGGGAATTTAATGTCCCATTAATAAAAAAGTCCGATTATGTTGTAATCATTTGAATATTTTCTTCGGTAGTATACACATTCATTTTGCAAAAGAATATTATCTGTTAAATTGAAAAACAAGATTTCAAGGCTCACTCTGATTCAGTCTTTTTTTCCCAATATTAATTTCCCTATGTGCACCTTACGTGTTTACATACTATATAATATTTTAACATTTTGTTGAATAAAGTACCCTTTTTTGTAAACCGTATTATATTCATTTACTACAGGTAATTTTATTTGATAATACCGACTCACAAGATCGTGAAATAGTTTAATAACTAAAAATTTGCTTTTATTATTTACGTAAAAATGCAAAAAATTAAATATATTAGTTTAGGCATTAGTATTCTTTGAAACAACGACGCCATATTGTATATTTTTAAGACAATCGATTGCTGGAATTATAGGGGCTAGTAACAAAAAAATAATATTTTGTATAGATATAGTTATTTGGGCCTAGTATCATTGCATGTTTTCAATTTATTATCCATCTACAGTAATATTATAAAGAGAGAGTGCGAATTTTGAAAGAGCGTAATCTCGAGAATCGCTGCACCTATTTGAAAAATTCTTTCAGCATTATTAAGAATGAACTTTCAGGATGGACATGGGCTATACATTATCGCGTTAAAATAAAAGCGCTTTTCGTGGAGACCAATTTAGCAACGCAAGTCGACGAAAAAACGGTGGCATTCTACAAATTCTTAAATCCAATTGATACTTTTATTCACGGCTAAAAGTACCAGAAACCCAACATTAAGATATTGTTTCTTTTTTTATTTTAGGTAACTAAAGTAAGACACATTAGAATGTTATTAAGCAGTTGATGATCGCGTAATACAAATTCTATTCCTATATTTTCAAATATAAAAATCTCGTTTCACACACAAGTTCTTCCCTCACTTATTTTTGTATAAAGAGAGAAAAAAAACCCGATGCAATCTCTTTGTTGTAGAAAGATTCGTCCAACTATTATGGTGTATAAAATACAGACCCCCTAACAGGAAAAAATATCAAAAAACGTGATACTATAGCCAGAACACCTTTTAGTAGATGATTTTTTTTATATTATTTCTTCCCTTAAAAAATCCCGACAAAACATTTTTTATCATAAAAACGTCAAATAAGTCCCGCTGTGTTCACTCTACCACAATATAATTTCAGTATTTAAGTAAATACAAAGCTGAACACGATTTACGAATGATTTTACTGTAAACAAATTGTGATATGATCTCGGTATAAACACGTGGTCTGTGTAAAGGTTAAACGCTATTTACTTTTATTTTTTTTTAAATAAAAATACATCAGTTTTGGAATTAAAAGATTGTCTTACATTTTCAGCGGCGTTTATTATCATTTAGTGAAAGGTAGACAGTAATTTAGTAATCTGATATGCCTATGATATTACGACCCCGTATGACTTACGTTCGAAATACTATAGCATTACGTAAGGCACTACTCAATCGAATACAATATTTGATTATTCTAAATTTGAAACAGTGCAGTGTAATATTTTCAAGGACACAGACGCGTTTAAAAGGTGATTCCTTTTAAAACAAAAAATCGCAGGATAAGTTTTGAACAAGTTAAAACATTCCTGTGGGCTATGTGCAGGGGAAACTTCAAGCTCAAATTTTCCGTATGTCAGTGACCAATGTTTATTAAAAGTGGAAATAGTTATAATTTTATGAAGCTTTTTAAGGAGGTTGAGCCGTTTTACGAAGATAATGAAAAAAATCTGAAATAAAGTTTTTTTAATAGATTTTTTTATGACAAAATTTTCTGTGAAAAATCCAAAATCATTAGGAGATTTATAAAGTTAAAAATTAAAAAAAACTTTTACATGTAGTCTTATGGAAAATATGTCAAGCTAGCATGCAAACTGTTCATTTAAATTTTTTGCAAATAACCAAATAATGTCAGCAGTTCCAAAAACTATCTATGTAAAGCATCGATGTCTTACGCATATTTTAATATTTTTTCCAATTTAATTAGGAGACTTTTAATCAATAAAAAAATTATTAAACCTTAGCACTTTTCGATTATGGACTTTTATTCTTGACAGATTTAACAATTTTAACTGAATTTTCAACTTTTTAATGATTTAATTTTAATTTTTATTACTTCTAATTTCTTTTTTCAATTATTTACTGCAAAAAATATGTAAAATACAGATATTTACATAAATGTATTTTTTTTAACCTAACTTTGTACAAAAAATACAAAAGTTAGTCCATTAAGTATAAAGTACTGAAATAATTAATTAATATTAAAAAAAAATATTTATTTATGTCTTTATGACAATAATTTATTGGTATCATCGACTTATAAACTATAAAAGTTCCCATTTAGAATTCGACTTACTTTTGATTGGGACTGTAACGGATCAACCTCCTTAATTACAAAGAAAACATAGGAAAACTAATCGATCTGAGAATGCTTGTTGTGTTTCGGGCTTTAGCGCTGATGGCGATTTAAGTAAAATAAAGACCGTCCTAATTTGACGTTCCGCTGTCAGTGTAAACATAACATGTTTTCCTTATTACATTTTTTTTGACACATCATGGCCAACTAAAGTTTTTGACTTATCACCATAGAAACATGTCGCGATTTCCACAAAAAGTGAGTTCAATAATTCTCTATTACCCACTAGCGGCGCTAGTAGGCTTCGTGTACACAGCCTACATCTACCCACGATTTCAATATTTATTTTTAAAAATTGTTTTTAAATGTTGATAATATATAAACTACGTGTTTTTTGAGTTTTTTCGTCCGAATTATGGTGTTTTATAAATTTGATATTATCCCCGTGTAGCATAGAAGCCACTCGCTTTGTCTATCGGCTTAAAAAAAATCTAACTCGATTGTCATGTTGTTGAGTGTCATTAAAACTAAACTATTGACGCCTTAGTTGTCGATCGTTTGTGATCTTAAATATCTGTTTTCATCACTTATTTCATTTTGTTTGTTTACTTATTTATCCTTTCAAAAATTAATAAAGTAGTTGTGTCGCGTTTAATAAATTTCGTGTTAATGTGACAATGAAATAATTTATTTAATCTTAACTGACAGTATCGATTTCAACCACAAAGGAGGATAGTTGAGCATTGCTGTGTGCTCATAATACATAGACTAGGTACGTACATTAACAACAAGATTAAATATATCCAATTTCTAGAGTTAAACCGAATCCAACGGATTAAGGAATCGCAATGATATACGCACGTATAAAATGACACCATATGGCTATAATTTTAACCCTAAGTTAACCACCCTCTGACATATCCACAAATTTGGAAACGCATTTTTGTGTAAATATTAGTTTTCATAGAAAGTAAATTTATATTTTTTTTACGCGAGCAATGGTAGATACTGCGAATTCTAATTCGGAATGTACAGGGTTTCTGTGTTCCGGAAATTTCCGTATTGATAACTATAGCCACCGTTTTTTCGTCGACTTACGTTGCATAATTGGTCTCCACGAAAAGCGCTTTTATTTTAACGTGCTAATGTATAACCTATATTCATCCTGAAAGTCCGTTCTAAATATTGGTGAAAACAGTTTTGAAATCGGATGAGTTGTTTCGGATACTACCTCCTTCATCCAAACTTGCGATGCATCTCTAGTTATTAGCAAAGTTGAAGTTTATAGCCAGAAAATATAATACTTTAAAATAGTAACAATGCAAGTTTATTAAATACGACGCAATATCGCGAAACTACAGTAAAAATGTTATTATTTTTTGGTGAAAAACTTTTTGTTGAAAAGTATTTTTCCAGTCTGGCGGTCGTCGCAGTCTGAGTAGTTTTCTTTAACGTTTCCCTGTGGAATTTCGTTTTGGTTTTTAATTTCATACTGGGTAAACTTACACACCATTGTTTTTCTTTATTTTATAATATATACTTGGAAAGCTTTTGCGTATAAACGTTTTAATTTTTTTACTTAGAAAAAAAAATAGCTTATATACAGGCTGTCCTACGACATGTCTGCCATAGCCTGGGACTGTGTTACTGGAGTGATTTCAAGTCAAAAATGTCTAATGAACATATACCCGGAACGCTATCCTAACTGAGCTAGAAGCATTTGAAATTTTAAATAAGTAAGCCCACTAATGCCGGTATTAGGTTCGTCTGTTGGTTTTGTTATTATTAAAAAGACCAGGTGGCTGTGAATCACCATTAGCATTTATTCGTGCTGATCCTGAGACTCTTCGCAGAGCTATCACTTCAATTCTAAGAAGAGCTATAGACTATGTATACAGAAACTGGGTGGACGTTTTGAGCAACTAAATTCAATAAAGCGATTTCTTTTTAAATGGTTTTTAAATTAGTACGGAATTCCTACTACTACTTATCTAAAATTTCAAATACTTCTAGCTCAGTTAGGATATATGTTCATTAGACATGTTTGACTTGAAGTCACCCCAGCAATACAGTCCCAGGCTATAGCAGTCATGTTGTGGGACACCCTGTATAGTGCGTTAACCGAAAGTGGTAACAGCACTACCTACTATAGATACAAAAAAAAGTTTAAATGTTTTTTATTCAACTCGAAATTTACTATCGGAAACTGCTGAGGTATATATCTTTTCGGAGGTGAGCAAGCATTTTTTTGTAATTTTCGGAATCTCCATTTTTTTCCTCTATAAATTCGTATAAAATTTTCATTAGGTTGCATAAGAAAATATTCGAGAAACACGTTATCCATTTAATCGAAACCTTAGTATATAAATTTAATGCGATGTGTCGCATTGGAATAAAGATGCATTAGCTCTTTAGTAAATGTATTTAATTGTACAAATTCACCCCACAATTTTCTGGTTTACGCGGACCGCCACAAATAATGTGGACACATATGGCGCGTCATTTACTACTGTTTCCGTCTGTTACAGTAGACGTATTACAGGTCTGTTCAACAGTACAGACCGTAGGACCATAACATTGTCAGTTGTAGAGAGCAAACTATAATTTCTAGATAGTTTCAGATAGATTATTATTATTAAAGGGTTGTTAGTTTGCTTGGTAACTTGAAATGTCCGGTTCGAATCCTGACAGTGAATTTAAATTGTTTTCTTTTTGATAACTGTTAAAATTAAATTATTAACAATAATCAATATGATTACACTTTTTACCTCAGTATTCACTATATTAGTGAATTATTATTAAGTTAGTGTATTTCTAAAAAAAATTTCACGGAAAATATTCTTATCAAATTTAAATTGGACATTAAATCATCATCAAAATTCGACTTAACCTTTTAATGACATCGTAAATGTTTTTGAAAATTTAAACACGATAGATTTTTGAGTATGCCAATTGCTAAGATAAATTTACAAAATTAAAACCCTTCCGTTTTTTTATAGATTATGAAGTTCAGCTACGATGGTATTTTTTAATCGACAAATGGTAAGCTTTTTTACAATACCTAGCGATAGTATACTTATTCAATGTTTCATATTTGTATCTACATTGTTTGTTTGATAATGGCAACATATAAATGCGTGTATTTGAAGGGGATATTTAATTCGTGATATTTCTAACACGTTTTCATTAATAAATATTTAATATTTATTAACTATGCACCCTTAAATATAAAACTATCCAACGCAATAATTTTGACCCGTGTATCACCTACATCAAAACGACACTACAATTAGCTCTATTTATTGATATTGATTTTTAATGCAGGACTAATTTTTTTCGTAACGAATATATTTGAATTAAATTTTGTATCGAGTATAATTTAAAAGTAACATTTTTTCCGGTCTCATTTTTGACCCTAATTTTAAAAAAATGTTCGCCACACCGTGTATACGTCCTGTTAGTACAGTATGACCCCAGTTGCAATATGTTATAGCAAACTATTTATCCACAGTAGTTAATTTTAACCTATGCACTTTGATTACAGTGATTTAGCTTACAAATTTATATCTTTTGTCATGCCAGCATGTTGTATCTTAGCAGTTAACTACATATCACTGTAAACGATAGATCGGTAGATTATAGACGTCCGAAAACTAAGGTCATTAGAGTCTATCACATTACTGTATAAACATACAATATTTTGAATCTAATTTAGAATAGCATATATTTTATGAAATTTGATTTTTAATACTTTTTTGTCTATAGAAGAGCTTAAAGCAAAAATCTCGACATTTTAAGGTACCTCAGCCTTTTGAGCGTCTATAATATACATTTAACGAGTGAATTAAAAAAAAAATCTGAAAAGCACGTTCTAAGATTGACCTATATGTTTGCTTCTTTGGTTGCAGTAGGGTAAATGTCGTCTTGGCTTGCACAACAAATAATGCCCTTTTTACCGGTTGCGACTCCGGTGATCAATCAACCGGATTTAATTCATGCTTCATACACATTTGTAAACCGCTTTCGGGGAGTATAAAGAAACTCGTTTTTTAGACATTTCTTTTGAAGACTTTATTTATATTATGCAAATTACGAGTTCTGCAAGACAGAGAGAAATAACATAAAATACCAGCATGGAGAATCATGCGTGACATCTAAATTCAAAAATCATTTTTCAAAATGTTAAACACTTTAGCGAAATTTCACGATAATTATATAGGTACACAGTATATGCACTAAATCGCTTAAATTTCGAGAGCTACTGATCCGATTGGCATTAATATCAATAGGTCTGGGTGAGAGACTAACACTTGCAGAAAATATTGCCAAAAAATTTGATTTGACAATGCCCTTAGTATCTCCACTATTTCAGGATGAACTATGAACAGCCGGTTACGACTATCTATGTAAATATTAAGAAGAGGTAAAGTTTGGTTGTAGGGAGTGATCTCCGAAACTAATCAAAAATTCTTTCACTAATATTTAGAATGAATCTTCAGGATAGACATATAGGGTGCCCCACGACATGACTGCCATAGCCTGGGACTGTATTG
The DNA here is from genome assembly GCA_963575645.1 of Xanthostigma xanthostigma. NCBI lineage: Eukaryota > Metazoa > Arthropoda > Insecta > Raphidioptera > Raphidiidae > Xanthostigma > Xanthostigma xanthostigma. Next base: position 3,725,088 of record OY754475.1, on the reverse strand, counting down.
CTGGAGCGATTTCAAGTCAAAAATGTCTAATGAACATATACCCGAAACGCTATCCTAACTGAGCTAGAAGAATTTGAAATTTTAGATAAGTAGTAGTAGTAGGAATTCCCTACTAATTTAAAAACCATTTAAAAAGAAATTGCTTTATTGAATTTAGTTGCTCAAAATGTCCACCCAGCTGCTGTATACATAGTCTAGCTCTTCTTAGAATTGAAGTGGTAGCTCTGCGAAGAGTCTCAGGATCAGCACGAATAAATACTAATGGCGATTCACAGCCACCTGATGGTCTTTTTAATAATAACAAAACCAACAGCCGAACCTAATACCTGCATTAGTGGGCTTACTTATTTAATGCTTCTAGCTCAGTTAGAATAGCGTTCCGGGTATATGTTCATTAGACATTTTTGACTTGAAATCACCCCAGCAACACAGTCCCAGGCTATGGCAGTCATATCGTGGGACACCCATTTTAGCAACGTAAGTCGACGAAAAAACGGTGGTAATCTAGAAATTTGGACGAAGCCGGGTCGCTATAGTCTTGTATAAATTAATCTGACTCTACAAATATATTCTTCCAAAAACGAAACTTTGACATTGTTGTTTTTTTTTTATAGTTTCACATCTTTGAAGAACAATTACATTTTGTTTACTCTCTATCAATACGCCCGATCGTGATAAGCGCGGCACAAAACAATTGAATATAACAATAAGTCAATTTTCAAGATGTCTGACCCATTGTTCGCGCGCGTCTCCTACTGACTTTTCTGTTGTCTGAGCTTCTGAAAGAGAAATCAGACAAACTAATCTCGACTTCGCGTTTTTACAAAATACAAAACTCCTGACATGAGATAGGTATTATTGTTGTGATCTCTGAACAAAACGAAGTCGTGGGTTTCTTAGCATTTTGTTGAAATAACCTATATCTCTTTCGTAAAATCTCAAACACTACTTTTTTTTAAATACATAGTTGTTACTTAAGTAGCTCGTTATTATGTTTAAAAAGTACGCATCCCAGAAAAAAATAATTTTATTGGGCTTTAGCCGAGCGCGTTCTAATGCCGCCGTTTTACAAACCCTCAGTTCTGGAATTGGTAAGAGTATCAATCGAAATAGATCAATATTGAATTGAAAATATAGCCCGACCTTTAAAAAAGTTTTTCTCTTAAAATTAAACGTAAAATAGACATTTTTTTCGATGTCAGTTTTTAATTTTTCAAAAGTGAATTCAAATATTTTTAAATTGAAAACACATTCTCGCTAAAATTAAACTTAAATTGTGGTATATGAGTTAACACGCTTGTTTTTATTGTAGACACTGACTATACAAAAAAAATAGTAAAACAAGATTAAAAGACTGTTCACACAAACAAATACGCATCGATACGTTGGTTTCTTTACAATTTAATGTACGTTTTAACAGTAAAATATCATATATGAATCTTCTGACGGAACGATTCGGGGTTCGACCTCCTGGTGAGAACCTCATTTTCTTTTTGGGAACAATATTACTATCGCTATATGATGCGGTTAAAGATGATTTAGAGGTATAAAAATTGAAGACCTCTTTAACACTGATAGATATTTCATAAAAAAAATTGTTTTAATCGACTGTTGGTCTGCTTGCTTGTCAATTCGTTTTTAAACTTATAATAATTCATTTAAGAGTGCTTTGATTATCTCTTTAGTTTCAGATAAACTCATTAAAATTCTATTGCTAATTTTATTCACTTATTCTATACTAGTGGCCCGGCCCGGCTTCGCTCGAACATCGTTATTTCGACGACTTACGTTGTAAAATTAGTCTCCACAAAAATCTATTTTATTTTAACGCGATAATATATAGCCTATGTCCATCCTGAAATATTTCATAAGACTCTTTTAACAGTTCTTGGATTGGGACCTAAAAACTGAAGTCGTAAAAACAAGTTAAAAAAATCAGAGGACACCCTATATGTATTTTTTAAAAATAATTCCGCAGGCTAGTTACCAAGAAATAATAGTTATCCAATGACCAAATTACTTTTGATTTAAAAAAAAATCTTATCGCATTTCAATGCATTTTGTACCCACACGGGTTATTCAGTCTTTTTTTATGTAATGCGTACCTATACTGGATTGTACAATAACAATTATTTGACAATATAAAAAAGAGACCAGCTGGTCCTTCTTAACATATGTGACAGCTTTCTGGTGCTGGTGACAAAAAAAAAGTACTACCAACACACGATTGTTAGTTGACATTGCATCCATCTTAACTACAATATGAATGAAATACTTGACATATCTTTTTTACTTGTGGTAACATTGCAATGGGACTTACAAAACTAACAATGAACACGTTGTGGATAACTTAAGTAAGATATCTTCAAGACATTTTTGATGATAGACATTATTTATCTTAGTTTAATATCATCTCTTTACGCACTCATACCTTTTCAGGTAAAAACATTTTTAAAAGTAATTTGTTTCGATAATTAATTTAAGTTTAATAATATTCTATTAGCGCTTTATAATCGCCGAGCTTTACAAACCCCCGGTCCCTAGATTCTAATCCGAGATTTATTAAAAATAGTTATGAAACTAGAACCAAATATCCCTAGCTGTTCGTGGCTCTATTTTTTTAAGTTAATTTTTTTAGGCGCGTTGAGGTGGTAAATTGAGTTGGTCAGACTAAAAGTGGAACGCTTCCCCTTCTTCTATTTCAACTGGCAGTTGAGAGGAAAGGGTGGGGAATCGTTTCGCAATAGGAGTGAATTTATTATCACACAGTGATAAATCAGTTTTGAAACATCATCAGCAAGTTCTCTGAATTATTATAAAACCATTGCTGAGGTTTTAAAATTAAGCATGTATGCAAAGCTGCTGCATTTCTGCGTGATTTAATTTTGATGTTTATTCAGTTTACTAATAAATTTAGGCCGTGTTTTCTAACAATTGACATAGACACGGAAGTTTGAAAATTTTAAACACTTATAACTTTGTTAGTAAAGTAGTTAAGATATATGTTTTGTTTAAAACAATCGTTACAATCATAAATCACCCCATGTATGGACGAAATAATTACTTTACGATCATCCCTTGTGCAACGACTAAACGTATCATCAACTAACATCCACATGCGGTTCAATGGACACACACAAGAGCAATATGAATGTGATCTAATCTTAACTGATGCTTAGAAAAAGAGGATCGTCCCCATTCGAATCGTATCACCTTAAAATGTCACTGCGTTCAGTCCATAAACTGCGTACAGGTATTGCGTTGCTTTAGTGTAAACATATCGTGGTACATACGCACTGCTTGAAAGTGAAAAAAAAGGGTAAAAACTATTATATTATATAGAAAAGTAAAAGTATTTTCAGTTAGAAGACAGGACAATGAGTCCTTACGTTTATAAGACGATTCCACCAGATATATCTGTGTTTATATTCTGTATTTTGAAATGATGTTCCTTTTAAATTGGAAACAATTTTTTGTTTTTTTTTTGCCTTCCAATTTCAATTATTCATTGTTTATTTTTTTCAAGTCTTCTTTTGGCACGTTAAGGTAAAATTAGTTTTTGAAGTTGATAGTTTAACGACGGTGTCGCAATGTATACTCTATGAACCGGCTGTCGAACATTAAGCTAAGTTAGCGACGAGGTAGAATACTTGCCTCATAACCTAAAGGTCGTACATTCGCTCCTGGCACCCGGTGCCAATATTATTTTTTTATTTTTACAATTATACCAGTTTTATTTCTGCAGTGTGTAGTATAAAATACACGTTCTCTTTTTTATCAATTTTTATTTAGAGCTGTTTAATATCCCCTCGTGAGAACACTGAATATTAAAAAAAAAATACACAAAACACCGAGACATTAGCTTTTTTCTCGGCTTATTTAAATAAAATCGAAACTCTAATTAACGATTTACGCATTTATACCTAAATAAATATTCTAGGTCATTAAATTTAGTTTTTAGGTTATGTGTTAAAATTTTGTTAATAATCAGTATTTTAAATAATATAATTATCTCAGCTCTGTAAAGATTGGAAATAGATTGTGTAAACAGTTTTGGATAGAGAATTTTTAAAGCGACACAATGTTCGTATAAAAGTATTTCTGTGTTGCATTGCGTTTCGTCCCGTATCCCCGTAAATAGGGGAGATCTTTAACTGTTGATTGTTAACCTACAAAACTAAGGAGTGGTTGTTTGAACTATCTATAAAAAATTGTCTCTTTTAACTTGTTTCTAAATATATTTTCTTTAGCGCTGGAAATGGGTTCCCATCCCATCATTAATTACATGAAGACGATCTCGTAATTTTTAAGAATCTTGGATTTGTTTCAATTAAGATAAATAATAAATAATTAATATACATAAAGTATCAAAAGAGAGATCCGAAATTAGACGGGTCCTCGCTGCGCCTGGTGCTGGTTTTTCCAGCATAGGGAATCCTAGTACCTACATCCCAGTACATTAAAAGCAACATTTTAACGGTTTAAACTGAAATTCACAGTGCTTTATTCTGAAAGAGCTCATTTCTTTAAAACGGTAGATTCGTAGACCCATGTTGATTAAATATAGGCGCTAATGATCTCAGTTATCGAGCGTTTATCTAAAATTTCCTGCCCCCTTTCTCTAGCTATACTAAACTGCTTAATGAAAATACTGTATGAATAAAGACTACAAAAAAAATGTTAATATAAAATAGCTGATTTTCATGACAGTATAGCGTTTTAACACTAGTGTTGTAAAATAAATATTGTCGTATTATCATTTTCCTAATCAATCACAGTCTAACCGCATGAAAATTGAGCGCAGCCTACAATCAAAAGAGACCTTGCTCAAAATTGAAATTTGAAAATTAAATGATAATCAGCTATCTTGTTCGAAATGTTATTACTCGAGTGGCTATTAAAACTCGCTATCCTCGTTTTAACATAATGTCAGTCGTCGTCAAAATACCTTCTTTCGGGAACTAGTATTAGTGCTCAAGCATTTTGAACTAACCAAGCATAGTTTAATATGCCTTGAAAACAAAAAGCACAATCTTTTGACAATATAATGTCGTTTGCTGTTTCGTAGTAGTTGCAGCTACTGTTTTGTTGCAAACATCATATCTGTCCGTTTGTAACTACCTTCCATACGTTCGCAATATCACATTAGTGTCAAAGTATACATAACCGTGGCGCTGTCTTCTGAATACAGTCAACGAGTGACAGCCGTGAAATCACGAAATTCGATTTTCTGCAAATATCAGTTTTACCGTCTCTTTTTTCTGTGTCGCATGTTGACAGCGCTATTCTGTTTGAAACGCGTGCAGTGGCGGCACATATTTGTCGGGGTAGATTGTAAATTATAGACGCTAAACAGCCGAGGTCATCACCGTCAGTAGAAACGCTGGGCTTTCGAATTGCCAAACTGATAACATTTTTGATATATTAGCTTTCAAATACAAACGACGAATTAAATGAGTTGTTTGTTTCAAGTTTAAAAAAATGTTGTCGCTTTGATCTATATATACGGTGTAAACTCCATTTAACGTCACCCGATATAACGGCAAACTCCTTAAAACGTCGAAATTACTTAACTCTAGTTAGTTTACCTTGTTGCTCACACTCTAAATAACGATGAGTATTTGGAAAGAATTCCGTGGCATAAGGATCGAAAATGAAGCAATACTGAGATTTTTTTTAAACTTGCATTTAATACTAACGTTTCGATACGTTTTGTATCATCTTCAGAGTGTTCAAAACGTATCGAAACGTTAGTATTAAATGCAAGCTTAAAAAAAATCTCAGTATTGCTTCATTTTCGATCCTTATGCCACGGAATTCTTTCCAAATACTCATCATTAACTTCAATGGATCACAGTTACTCTATTTATTGAATAGAGTCAATCTTCACTCTAAATAACGACACACCTACTGTAAATAACGACAACAATACGTCATCATTAAGCAACAAACAGTAGGTACTTGTTTGTTATTTTGTTGCTTTGTTGTCGGAATCATGCGTACCGAAGAGGCGTTATTTTGTTAGTTGGGATTATCTTTCATACGGCGAGCTTATTGCCCACAAACTTGCAAACTGTGAACTCGTAACTTTACAAAAAAACGAAATATTAGAGAACACACAAGTCAAAAATTATTACTCTCTTCATAGGTGTAGCAACGATTTTATCCTAGGGGAGGACCAAATTTTCAACTCTACCAGGTGCCACTTATACTTATACTATATAATCTGGAGAAATTTCACGACAAAGAAAATATGTAGATTGTTGTAGATTCATCTTGTTATTAGTACGTGAACAATTAATATTCTAGAATGGGCCTGGCCCACTTGTCCCCCCTCTCTTGCTACGCCAATGACTCTCGTGTAAAAATAAATACCCGAATTGTTTCACTGCATGTTGCTCATTCGAAAGCGTAAACGCTGTTTGTTTTGCGGAAAACGGAATATAGGTAGTTGAAATACAAATATAACAAAAGCTGCACGACGAGCGTTTATCGATTGTTCCAGAGTACAGAGATCGTAGTGAACTATGACTGAGTGACGCGTTACCAACGCGATTAAGATTTGAGCTGACTAAAATTGACAAATTGATTTATCAGTCACGCCGATTCTACCAGATTTGTATTTTTCTAAAACGCGATTGTATTTTTGATTTATGATATATTGTGCCACAAAGCATCATTAAAATAAGGGTTGTTTAACAATTTTGTATCGGACAGCGCGTTTAGAAAAAAAAACACCGAATTAAGTTATGTCAAATCGTAGGCCCACATTGGATTCAAATTAAACGAAACAGACTTCCGAAATTTACTCAAAACTAATACTAATATATAAAGCTGAAGTCTGAAGAGTTTGTTTGTTGGGTTGAACGCGCAAATCTCAGGAATTACTGGTTCGAATTGAACATTTATTTTTTGTTGGATAGTCCATTTATCGAGGAAGGCTGTAGGCTATATAATATCACGCTACGACCAATAGGAGCGGAGCATCAATGAAAAATGTTGCTAAATATAACTCAAAATTTGTCCGTCCATCAAAAACTTTTGAACGGTAACTCCAATCATCATGAAATTTGGACACAAGATTCATCTCGGTAAACTAAGATTAAAGTGTGTACTCATGTCCTCCCCCCCATTCGTTTTTTTGCACCCGGGTGAAACCGGGCGGGACCGCTAGTGAGAGATAAAAATATAAAAAATAACATTGTGATACTATTTAAGATTCTTGATGATGTAAATAATTTAATAAAAATCAGAGGAATAGGATCAGGAAATCAGTCAAAACTTCATGCTTACTCGCAAGCATGAAGTTTTGACTGATTTCCTGATCCTATTCCTCTGATTTTTATTAAATTATGTAAAAAATAACGTTCTTGTGGACTGATCCTACTAGCATTCATTGTGAATAGTATGGACTATGGAGTATTGCTGGTGCAAATGAAATGCCCTGTGTTACTGTGTATATACGGTTCTTCTAATTTTTAATCATAGCAATCAGCGGCTTTAAAACATTCTTGAAGACGGCAGTCTATGAAACGCGGATTGCAGAGAATGAAACTCGCATGGACTGCTCCGTGCTCGAACGTCAGAGTATGGATCAATAGCTTTTATATATTATCGTGTGGTATCAATGAAAGATTTGCGTGCCTTTTGTCGTACGTGCACTGGAATATATTATAGAAAAGTTCAGCACCGATTGTTGTTGAGCGCCACATTCAATTTGTACACTGACGGCGCTCTAAGAGCAGCCAGTTCAATCAGAAAGTGACCTTGAAAGTCCTCTATAATCAGGGGCGGATGGACCTCACCGGGACGGGTAGGCTAATTGAATATATTTTTTGGAGTTTACTCCTTAAGGACGTAGTCTGGTGTTCGGGTTTTGAAAAAACGAATTTATTTTTTTTACATTTTTAGTAAGTAGGTATAATATATTTAGAAAATACTGTAAAAATTTTAGACCGAAATATTAAATATTTACAAAGCTATAGCATATAGTCGAGAGCAGCAACGGTCTTACGGTAAGACCCTTACCTCTCAATTGTTATCACGTTACCCTTATACTCTCGCAGAGTAGAGCAAACAAATTAGCAGAAAACGATGCCTTTGAAGAAACGGAAGGGATCTGAATTTTACTTTCTTATGTCCGCGGTGGACAACTGTGTCCAACGATGGGTATAGTTATGTTCCCAGGTCGGAATGGTTGAGGCCCATCCATTCCTGCCTATGATCGTTCTATATTGTAAAATAAATATTTAAATGATTTTTTCAATATAGTTCCGCTTTCATTTTCTTCCACGTTTTGTTGCCTTCTGAACTTTCTCGAAAATTTGATCGTAACATAAAATAATCCACAATGTATTTCCAAGCTGTGTTGTTCAGTGCTTCTGCTTTTTTTCCACGTTCATTAATATAGGTATTTAGCCTTAACCTTTGCTCTGAATCAATTAAAATATTTCCAATTGATTTTTTTCAATGTTTCTACTTTCACGTTTTCTGTGTGAAATCAATCTCTACTTATGCTCTGTAAATTTCATTATGTGCTTTTCCTAAAAACAGTGTCTAAATATTTCAGTCGGCCTAGAGCTTCTTCCTTCATTTTCTTCCTTATCTTTCCTTTTGATTAAAGTTTAAACAAATATAAAAGTGAAAAATCATAGCGTAAATTCACTAATTGATGTATTGAAAGTTGCTCTTCATCGCTCATTAATTAATAACTAGTGTGACCTGTGCGAATTATTCGCACTAAATAAGCATAATAATTATCACTTTACAAAATTATTTTTTAAATATGATTCAACTCGTTTCTAATTTTGCACACTGCTTATAACGTTCTTCTTTTTGTTGTATTACAATATGAAGCTCAGATGACAAATCGAAGAAATATTTTACTAAAATTGTCATATAGAGGCGCAAGTAGCAACAGCGTTGCGCTAAGCCGTTAGATGGCATCATGCAGCATTGCTGTGACGTTGTTCAGCGTTGCTCGCTGTTTCAAAATTAAAGCCGTTAGATGGCAGTATGCAGTATTGTGTCTGTTGTATTACAATATGAAAGTCAGATGACAGATCGAAGTGTTGACGTTGTTTAAAAATTTAAGCCGTCAGATGGCAGACGTTTTTCAGCGTAGCTGTATTTTAATTAATTTACAAAAACAAAAGCAATAATAAATTTTTTAGTTGTCGATGTCAGTAGAGCAAGCAATTATCTGTTAAATGATATATAATTTATGTGGAGAAATTGTGTGGTTTTTTCTAAAAAGGGAAGCAAACATCTTAACCCTAACGTATTAATATATATGATAATAAGGAAATTGTTCTGATTATGGTTGTTCCTAAATTTGTTTAACTATTGTGAGACTTTCTTCAGAACTTTTAAACATTTCCGTGTTGAGGCACTTTCATACAAATGATGTACGGTTTTGTGGTGCAAATTTTCTTCTCGACGAAGAAGAAAATGAAAGAAAAAAACATTTGTGCCGTTAAGTATTTAAAGCTTTTCTTCCTATATTCATTCAATACGTGCTTGCTCATTGTAGTCATTGTACTCGCTCGTGTACAAAATACATAGGTTGTGTTTAATAACAAAGAAAATAAAATAATGCTTTAAAAATGCTCGTAATTGTCAATCTATTATTGTTTTGCAATTTTACTGTTATATAGTTCCGCGAAACTATGAACAATTAACTCTGCCTAACGAAGTCTGTATACCTTCAACTACAGTCACCTCCCGCTTAAGACACGTTTACAGATTCCAATCTGCACCTTATTGTTTCTTTCCAACAGTCCGTTAGCCGTCTCTACTCAACATATTTTACATTTAAGAAAAAAATCAGAACTGTCAATATCACTTCTTGTTAAAAAAAAACATATAACGTATTTTTGACAAAATCTGGTTTGTTAACATCTATTCAAAATCAATCTTTTTAATATTGAATACATCATAATTGGTATGCAAATTCCAGTTTAGAATCGCGAAAAGTGTTTGATATCAGATTACTTTCCACAAACAAGAATATAAATAACGGTCAAATAATCAAAAAGTGATTATTGTACCCCAAAAACATTCTTTAGAATAGTTTTGAAACTGCAAAACTATTACAACTTTATTATTATAGTAAGTAAATAGTTTACCTGTCGAAGGGTCATTTAAAAAAGGACACAAAATATAATTTAAAAGCAAGTAAGAAAGTGATACGAAATATCTACATTTGCAACATTTTGAAAACCGTGTGACCTACATTTTTTTTAATATTAAGGGTTCTCTGTATAAGAATAGTGACCTTTGTCAGGGACAAGGGCAACACATTGACCAGATTTTAACAGTGACCGTTGGCCTTTAGTTCATAACAAAAGAAAATGTATCCCTTGCTTCAAGATTATGTTCCGTTTTGAGGTGTTTTGTGGGAAAAAGTTCACGGCGTGTATTTATTATTTATAGAAATGAAAACAATTTAGTTAGTTCAAAGTTTGTTTGACCGTTGAGCTAGTCAATGAAATGTCAACCAAATCTAAATTTTGTTTGACATTTTTATATATAATTTTGTTTGTAGTGCAGTTTTTATAGAGAAATATGGGTACCTACTTTAATACAGGCAGGTACTGTTAATTGTATAATAAAATCAGATAATTCAGCTAAGAGTTTTTGAAACGTTTATCTCAGAAACCTCTGAGCTAGAACTTCCATATCAGAAGTTCATTTTTGAACTCTCAATTCCGAAACTTCAGAAATTAATTCCAATCAATTTTTATGAAACTAAAAAAAATCTCACCATTTAATGCATTTCCAAATCTAAGTAAATCTCTGAAAGAATGTTTGCTAGTTAATAATTTCTTTACGAGTTTCCGTTAGTTGTGATTATTACTATTCCGGGAATCGAGCCCGGCTCTTTAGTATAGAAAGTACTCCGTTGATTTTTGTTTCGTGACTGCGTTTTATGTGAACCAAACTGTAACTGCCTGGTTTATCGTCAGGTGTACCTCGAGGTTTACTCAAAACTATACTTTTATGTAGCATATCGAGGGGGCTATGGCAATAAAACAATATTACATCGGTCTAAATATAATCTGCATAGGTGACCAACTTGAAATGATTTCACGGAACCTCTTTGTACGGTCATCTCTTCTCAATAACACAGTGGCTAGGAATTCAAGTTGTAGTTGAATTAATTAGAATAGAATGTAATCCAAAACAGTTAGGTATATGCAGGATTCGTCAATTAATTCATTAGCAGAATGTAAGCAAGTTTTAATTAACATTAACTTAAGCTTTCTTTTAAATTTGGGAAATGGTAATATCTTCAATTAGGGGTTGTGGATAATGCAAGTCATCCTAAGTTCTTCCAATAGGGACTTCCGAACTTTGACAGTTGATAACGGCCATCTTGTTAAAGCTACATCTTTCAAATTGGCTGCCATTTATTCAGTCTGGTTTGTCAAATTACCATGGACAGATATAGCGTTCAACAACACGTGCAAATGCTAAAATTGTTTTATCAAAATGGGTGTTCTATTCATCGAAAAATCATCTTCAGCGATGACCTCCAACAAAATGAGGATAAGGAACCTTATCCATTTATTTTTTTAAGTTGGTTACCGTGTATTCTTCGCGCTTTTATAATTAATATGGTTTCTTATTTAATTTCCGTAAAAATATCCCCATAATTTTTGGTGTGTAATCTCGGTACACACGCACACTGAAGCGGCTAATTATCACAATACTTGAAGCGTAGCGCCATTATATTATATCTCTGTCTAAAATTTAATAATAGTCATAATGGTACCGTCTAAGTGCAACAATCGTATTTATTGTACACGCACATCCGGCATTCCGTAAGTTTATTAAACAAAGACAAACATATCTACCTACATTGAACTCATATATATTCGTCTCTTGCAACAACCCATCAGAACTCACAAACCTCGATTCACTAAGTGTACGAAAAAAGAAGTAACAATATAATTTCAACTATTTGTTATTATATTGTCTTTGTTTAATGTGCTTCTTGTTTGAATCTAAAAAAAATGACACTGGAATAGATATATTAATAGCGTTATTAAATCAATTCGCTTTAATTAATATTTCTTGTTTTTGTTCGTTGATTTTTAGTACGTTGTTGTATTTTTTTTGGTAGAAAAAATTCTTTAGATATTTGGGTGAATCGCGTTATTCTCGCTAGAATGCTTGTTTTAATTAGTAATTATTTTAAGAAACAACAGATATAACTGTTGTTCATTAGAAGTTTCTATTTTCTTGTCGATTTTTCTTACAAGATAATTATTAATGAGTGCCATTTCTTTTTTCTGCACGTTTTCATGTTACTAAGTAATCATGCGATGCTTGATTGTTTTTGGCAATTGTTTTTTAAGGCCAGCCATAACGATGCGTTTTTTTTAATTGTACACTCGATTTTTTTAGCACCTCTATAATTTTTTAATAACTATATCTTACATTTAATTATAACTAATTTTTGAGTCAATTAAACATTCATAATATCTACGAAAAATTGTGTATCAACCCTATTTAATTCAGCGTGCCTCTTTATGACGGTAATTACAGTTGCATATAAAAACTGTTTTGTCTGGTCAATCATATTTATTAATTTAATATTCGTTTCTTGTTAATTTTATTAACATATTACATACTTTTTTGACGTTCATTTTAAATAAACGAATGAAATCAGCAAAAGAAATCTTTTAACAGTAATTAGTTGCAATTACCGCTGAGGAATTAGTTTGAATTTGTTGCAGCGATTATGCGACTCGTTTTTTGCATAACAATTATACAGAACACCTCACATGTTCGTAAATTATTGTCATGTTTTGTTTTAATCGAATGTTGTTTGCTTTTTCGTTTCGCTCTTTTCTTATATTGACATGCATGATTGGTTATATTAAATAATTAAATTGTTAGATGTTATTATTGATTATAATCTACCAACTACGAACAACGATGTATTATTATGTTGGTACTATTTTTTGATGTGTTTCAATACATAATTTTTTTTCTCAGGGTTGTCGCGCTATATTTTCGGTTTAAAAGACCACAAAGCAACAGCGTTTACGTCGATTATTAAATCATCTACGGATAGATTTAAATATATAAAATATACCAAGGCGATCCGTCAAGAATTCCGACCTGTACCGCTCGAACGTGCGGACATACGTACGTACAAACCAACCGACGATTTTCAATTACAATTAATCTAATAATGGTTCCATTTTATAAAATACTCCCTTTTAAAAATGATATAGTTTGAATCAATTGATGTGTAATAGAAATATGTTTACATTTAACAATAATAACTTTAAATTGAATTTTAAAGCTAAGAGCCGTTCAGTAGAATATTTTATATTGGATGACACAGATTTTAAATCCAGTTGTTAGACAATTTTGTACAATTTAAAGTTAAAAAGGTTTACTTAGAGTTATGACGTAAAAATTGGTATAAGCGTTTTGGTCTTGTGGCCAAAGATATGTGACTTGCATTTTTTTAGTTAATTTATTGAATAATTAAATATTGACAATAATTGATCGAGTCATTAATTGTGTTTTAATTAATTTTTTAATACATCTTTTTTGATCAAATCACCTGCAAGATGTGTATAAAAATTCAGTTCGGCAATTGGAAATTTTTCGCGGAAAAGAAAATTGTGTATTGTATGAAAAAGGCGAATTGAGGCATAGTTTTTTGTAAAATGCATATAGGTAACATGGCGGTAAAAGTGTATTTGATTTGCCACTGTTTAATGTTGCAAGGAAATTGCTGTTGTTTTCAAAATTGCTTTCACGTCTGAAATGCACTTTGATATTTATACAGGCAGTTCAAAAAATTTCATAGTATCTTCTTGTTCAATTTACATTTAATTTTCATGAAATAAAATTACACAGTTGAGAATACCATTGACACGCTTTTGATCTGTAAATATCTAAATTATACTTATTTTATTGATTTTTCATGAAAGTTTTGACTGATTCTTTACCCCCTCACCCTAAGTTTCTATTAGTAATTCGCTAAAAAAAATTACGAAAGTGACGTGTCGTAGAAGAGAGCTTCATTATCAACTACATTCTGTCCTCTTTGATGAACTGTTAAAATTTTGTGAGGTTATGTATGGCTGTCATCGCATTCGAATCTGAACTAAGAAGTAACTGTTTTCTTTCAGAGTAAAGTAGCTGTAACTTTATTGAACAGTCAATATGTTTGGTCATTTTTTATTAAAATAAAGGTGTGCCTTACGATACAATAAATAATAACAATAATCGATTGTTTATTATAAAATAAATTGTTGCTTATTAGATCACTATTATTATGATAATGAGCTTTGCTACCGAACGCTAAACACAATACTGTACCGGTGCATATATTATAATGCTTTGACCTTTTAAGACAGGGTTCAGAGTCATTTTTGATACTTAATTTAACTTAATTAACTCACCCGATATTTTCATTCGTCGGACATTTGCTTGGACGATAGAAATCTCAGAGAATATCAGTTTCATCAAAAATGATCGTTTTTTAAAGTCATTAAAAAACTGCGAAAAACGATTTTTTTCACTATACTTCCGCAAACAAAAGAACGTGCGTTAATTAGGTTAGAAACGTTATTTTTTAATTTGTTATAAATTTCGATTCCTTCAGGGGTCACTTGATGATAATAACCTTAGTTATCGAGCGTCAGTCGAACTATCGAGGTGCCAAGGACAGCTTGGTGCAACGGTTCAGTGTGTCTGCCTGGATGTTTTGTGATGTCTTTTAATTTAATTCGATGTAATTTCACGCTAATGATCTTAGTTTTCGAGCGTCTATTATATGCTATTAATGCATCTTTTTATCTACTACAGAGATCGATTTTATTTTTCGAGAAATTGATAAAATTGCGTCTCAGCTGTGATCTTTTCTATGAGTGCGAGTAGGTACCTACACTTTTTCTGAAAACTCGCGTGTTTTGAAGGCCATATAGTGTCGCGCCCTTATTTTAACCTATTCAAATTTCGTGTAAAGGAAACACATTTGACACCCTTCGAACCCCCAAGTAAGTCGCGAACAATACGCCAATACAAGTAGGGGAAACCAAATGTAATAATTATTCAATTCATTGAATGACATTCAAAAAAAACGCCGAGAAAATAAAATTACATATGCAAAATATGTCTGGTCTCGTACAATGATATTTTGTATGTAACTTGATTGTAAATGCAGGTAGATGAATTCACGTCAAGTTGGCGGTACTGATTATACTGAGTGTGCTCAATAAATATATCCAATTGTGTTTAGAAATATATTAGTTCCTTTAATACAGCCGATTGGAGATAACGCTTTCTTTTTTCTGTAAAAAAAATAAACGCGGTTTTGACGTTTACACGGTTGACGCCCTTTTTTTCTAAGCACTGTACCTGGTCGCTCCAATTGACCTCATTTTTCGAAGGGCAAAACAAAGCCTACGCGACAAACACGTATCCGTTGTGTTCACGCATTATGAGTCTCGTAGTTCTTAGCGATTTAAATCTGACGGTATTTTGCAGTACATGAAAGTTCGACCAACTAGTTACTGTAGGTACTTAATGAACAAATAGACGTTTTCAAGTCAATACAATAACAAACATTTGAATTGGTTCTAGTTCTAGATTATTCTTTAATTAAATAATAAAATCTATCGTGTTCATTTTGCTGTACACTTTATATAGTTTTTAGTTATGCATTGTGTATAGTATTATACGGAAGATCTAGATTCTTTGATAGAGCTTGTCCCCCGCTGTGTAAAGGGTCATACTGCGCGTGCGCGGGTCATACGGGTCATTTCTTTAGGTCTTTTGACGTCATGTGTAGTCTATGCCCACTTAACAAATAGTTTGTAACCTGCTTTGTTCTATGTCAACGACTGATCATTTTAGTTTGAAATTATTCCTAATTTGTTTCATCGTCAATATTTCTGTACTTATAAAGTAACTAACGTACCGACCCGGATTCGCCCGGGATTTATAGAATGCCAATCCAGGAAACGCATAGAATGATTCATTTAAAATAAGCAGAAACATCCATAAACATTAGTTACATGACTGTGCCATATAGTACGCGCCACGAATCTAAAAGGCTAGGAAGTTAGATGCGAATGCAGACTTGCGCTTGTACAGTCTGTTGAAAAACTACAAACTCGCAACTCAACAAAACTAGCATAGCAATAACAACTTGACAGTAGTGTACTCGTTTGTACTTTAAAGCAGGAAAGCGACAAGCGACAAAGGCAACGAGCGATCACGGCCAATCACCGACGAGCGCACGTTCCGTGCGGGTAGCTGGGAGGTGGTGGGAGTATCAACGGCTCTAAGATGTGCCTTTGCGACGCTGTTTGTAACTAACTTCCGAACCTTTTAGATCCGTGACGCGTACTATATACGACATGGTACCTCGGTGATCTGGACATTGACAGAAAAAAGAAAAAACAAACGTTCAAATAAAAATTGCACTCCGGGAGTGCTGGCAGAAATGAAAACTTGAATATTAACGTCTTACGAATTTTCGATCAGGTCACGTGTCCTGACGCGAGTTTAACATTTTTTAACCATTACAAAAAAAAGTGTACAAAAGTTTTCGTCTTACGAATTTTCGATCAGGTCACGTGTCCTGACGCGAGTTTAACATTTTTTACCCATTACAAAAAAAGTGTACAACGCCGCTAAAGAAGTTTTCACTTCAAAATTGTAGTTTCCTAATAACTGAAAATATTAAGACCTGTTTTCTGGGAACGTTTTTAACGTAAAAATATTGATTTCTAAATTTACACAGTTATCGAATCTTTTAATTACATTCTGTGCCGATGTACGTTGATCAAAGATTTGTTTATTAATAAAAAACGTTTTGTACAGTTATTGTCCATCCATTTCGAAACCCCCGCTGGTTTTCGAGCATTAAAACAAAGCTGTAAATGAGCTGACTTTAAAATAAAGCGAAGAAATTCCATGCGTCGTTTCTTTAAGAAGGAAACTTATGTATGCCATGTATTAATTGTTTTTATCAGTGGCGTTCACCAACTTAGATACCGGTGTCGGTTAGATTTTATATTTAGTTTAGACTATCCGAGAACGCGCAATAAATATTGCCCTTGAAATTCAACTGCTCGCTGTACCCACTCTTCTTTCAACACAGGTTTCCCACCTTGCTACTATCTTCTCTACACGATACTATTCTACGACGTGTATCGTTGTTTCGATGGTGATAAGCTGAATTTTCAGGGGGTCCTTTATATTACAATAATTTTCCCCGTTTCCAGCTTATTTTTAAGATATTTAGTGATGTGCCGGATCGTTAAAAATGTATATCCGCGGATACGGATCTGAATACGGATTTTTGGTTTCAAGATCCGCGGATACGGATACGGATCTTAACTTTCTTAGAGTACGCGACGGTAAATATTGCACATCGACCGTTGGAAAGAGACTATCTGTTATGGGAAAAAGTTATTGACCTCTTTAAGAGTTAACTCTCATAACAGATTGTCTCTTTCCAAAGATCGATGTGCAATATCTCATTATAAAGATAGTTCATTTAGTACCTTTGAGTTATGTACTATTAGTATGGTACTTACTACGATAAATGTTTGCAATATAAAGGTGCCAAATACGATTTAAAAAAATAAAAAATAATCTGAATGGAATTTAACAGGTTTTCATTATTACCTAATCACCTATATATATAAAATTTCATCTATCAATTGAAAATTAATAAGGTAAAAGATCCGCCAAAACCTAACGGATACGGATACGGATCTTTCTTCTCCCGCGGATATCCGCGGATACGATTACGGATATCCGGCATATCACTAATATTTAGTAGTCAGTATAATCAGGACTGGGGGCTTGTATAGTTGAAGAGTCGTGCACGTCATTTCCACACTCGCTCAGGCTTTGTCTGCTAGTAAAAGCATCGATTGAATTTTATTTTTATCATTAAAACACTGAAAAAATGAAAATATGAGTTGACACTAGGCTTTAATAACCCTGAGTTGACTGTTGGTGGCATTAAATATTAAATGGAAGAACAGTTTTTTATGTAGTCAAAATTTACAAAAAAAAAAACAGCTGTGTAGGTAAAATAGATATCGCTTTAATGTAAAGTTAATTCGTTTGAAAATGATAATTTATTATGATTTTATTGAATTTTCGATATGTAATATTTTTGCTTGAATTTATAAAGCTGTTCTTGGAACGCCGTCTATGGTATAAATAATTTCTCGGCACTGTCCTAGTGTTCGTTCCATACTTAATTTACTCGACTGTAATTTTACGAAGTTATTGTCGTAATGGGGCATTAAACATAATTGTTTGTCTTATAAAGGTTATGTATTGTTGAATAAACTAGTTTTTCGTTTTAAAAAATAACGATAATATCCGCTTATGGCTTTTGATATTCGTTTTATTGTTATTAATAAATTATTGAAATGGATTTTTGGGCCTTTATGAATTTTCCAGTTTCGATCTAATTTAATGACCGGTTCTGAGAACATTCTCCGACTTTTTGCGTTATTATTTACTTATTTAGATTATCATATTAGAAAAAAAAAGAATGTATTGAAACATAAATAATTAATAAAAACAATCTCACGTGACTGGTTGGCTCAACAATTTTAATAAGATTTTTAGTTTATTGCTTACTAAATCAGACAGTACTAGACGAAGTCATAATAAATTGACGAAACGTTGTACGATAACATCAAGTTATCTTTTGTCTAATACCTGCGATTTTTCGAAACTTTTTCATATCATAATAAGTATATTATCTACAGTATGTAAACACGTAAGGTGCACATAGGGAAATTAACATTGGGAAAAAAATGACTGGATCAGAGTGGGCCTTGAAATCTTGTTTTTCAATTTGACAGATAATATTCTTTTGCAATATGAATGTGTATACTACCGAAGAAAATATTCAAATGATTACAACATAATCGGACTTTTTTTATTAATGGGACATTAAATTCCCAAAAATACTTAAATATGGTGCGAGATCAAATATCTCCGCCTATTCGTGTTGAATCTAAAGACATTGGGTCACTGATTTACCAACGCGCATACGTCACACCAGTCAGACAATTTTTGAATGAAATGTTTCCAAACAGATGGAGTTGTTTTTTTGTTTTATTTTTGTACAAAAAAATAAAAATAATGATTTATAAGAGCTTTTTATTAGTAAAAAAGCCAAGTAAAATAAAAATAAATCAAAATAAAATAGAAATCCTCAAGATTACCACGATAATTCAATAGAAATAACAATTAATGCAGTCGTGGCTAACTCTGATCCAAGTATTTTTTCCCAATGCTAATTTCCCTATGTGCACCTTACGCGTTTACTATACTAATATTATAAAGAGGTAAAGTTTGAATGTAGGAGGTAATCTCCGAAACTACTCATCCGATTTCAAAAATTTTCTCACGAATATTTAGAATGGACATTCAGGATGAACATAGGCTATATATTATCGTCGTAAAAATAAATGCACTTTTCGTGGACACCAATTTTGCAGCTTAAGTCTCAAAGGTATGTGAATGCTTTCTATAGAAAAAATGTAGAACTTTAAAAGATCTGTAAACCAGTCCATTTCCTCACAACATACCAGACTGAGCCACTGCAAAAATACAATTTTCATCAAATCAAAATTACAAAACCAGTTGACAATCCATCGTTTCAGTTTTTGGGTGAATAGATTCATTCCATCAGTATATTAATTCCAATACAAGTCTATTTAGCTTAGTCGAAACACAACAATTCCATAACTTCGCCAATAAATCCTTCTGTCCTCTTTTCTGTCACTCGAATGGTCTATCGTTAAATTTAACGATACAGTTTCGGGAATCGTTGCGATTGTATATTGTGTTTGTGACCAGAAGGGTGTCCCATTCCTATTTCATTGTATATAGAGGACCCGTGGTAGCGTAAAGGCGGCTGCACACGAGGCTAGAAACGCTGCTAGATTCCTTTCTAGATTTACCTACTAGTTTTCTCGATTGATGCTCTCTTCACACGAGACGTCTTTTTAAGCTAGTTTTGTGAATAAATCTGGTGCGCGCGCAGTGACAGTTCGAATATAAACGTTTCTGATAGAGTATTTGGAAAGAATTCCGTGGCATAAGGATCGAAAATGAAGCAATACTGAAATTTTTTTAAACTTGCATTTAATACTGACGTTTCGATCTGAAGATGATACAAAACGTATCGAAACGTCAGTATTAAATGCAAGTTTAAAAAAATTTCAGTATTGCTTCATTTTCGATCCTTATGCCACGGAATTCTTTCCAAATACTCTATCATTAACTTCAATGGATCACAGTTACTCTATTTATTGAATAGAGTCAAATTCACATCAACGTTTCTGTTGTCTGACTCTGAGCATAATTACGTCATGTTGGTTTGAGGGCGTCTGTTCAAGTCGCCCACGAGACAAGTTACTGCTTCCTGATTGGTTCTTGCTCATACCTAGCTAGAAAAATAGCCCCTGTTCTAATTTTAAAACCTGTCTTGTGAGCTAGCAGGCGAGCCCGCGGTGGCGTCATTTCCAGCTTCGTACCCAGCCTACCGGCCAGCAGTGTTTCTAGCCTCGTGTGCAGCGGCCTTAATATGTGCGCGTAACGAGGGGTCTAGAATTGAGCGCAGTGGAACTCCGTGCACGCGTGTTGGTGTGTGTATGTGTGTGTTATGCACTGATTTGAAATGCAAATTCACGCGCGCGTTTGGTCCCTTCCATCTCCCCATATCAAACATTCGGCAGCTTCGAGTTCGATGTTTGGGTTTCGGTTGAGCACCATAGACGTCGTTCGACACAGACGCGTCGCAAAAATCCAAAAATCGACGAGATTGACTCTAGAATGAAAAAAATAAAATTCCTGATTTTAATGACGAACTACACAAATCTTCATAGAAAATATTCCACTGACACGGTCACGATCGCACCGAGCAGACAACAGCACGGCGTTCCATGTGCCGGCTAGACTGATCAAGCTGTTGACTGCTCGTGAGCATGGTTATCTCTAGGAAATGCGACACGAAACTTGTTCATAATGCAACGGGAGTATTTCGAGCGATTGACGGTGACTGCTTGAGCGGTTCGCGTGAATGTGGTTCGCCTACACTGCTTTATAGGTCAATGATTCGATCTATCAGGATGGTCGAATGCAAACAGCGCCTGCTATGATATGAGAAGTTTGTTTTGGTTAATATGTACCTGTGCGCTTGTGTGCGTTTGTGTCTGTATGGTTACACGAATTGCCTGAATTTATAATTGATTCTGTATGAACTGTTTACTTTTTAACATCTGTAACAATGCAGAAAAAAAATGTTATATGCAGATTTCTTAACTCTAGACCGTGTTTTTCTTTCTCGCGAAATAAAGTTAAAATGTGGGAGACGTGGTGCTCAAAAAACGCGTTGTAAAACTGGAAAATTTTTTATTTTCGCAAATATCTGTAACGAGTAGTATCAGGAGGAGGTGGTGACCAGTTTCACCTTGAAAATTTAGGGAATGTCGCTGTGAAATCTTCTATAAAGTTATAATTTAGAGTCAGTTCGAGCTGTGAACTATTTTCAGGGCCTTAAATAACTTTTTTGGGACCCAGGGCAAGATCTCAATCATTAGACTGCCCCCTACACTAAATTATGAATTAAATAAAGCTACTTATTTCCCCAAAATAATAGTTTTAACTGTAGTAATCAGAAAAACAAATGTTGGGGGGAGCTAAAACTTTTTAGCTAGTTATGCTTCCACTGATTTCTACGACTAATTTTTAGGTTTAGGTGTATTTTTCTTGGCAGGTTTTCAAAAAGACATACATTTTTGTTTAATATAATGCGAATTTTTTCGATATTCTGGGGCCCCCTTTCCATCTGGGTCTTGGACACGTACCACTGTTCTACAAAAAATATTTTCTCTATTCCTCACTGATATTTCCCTAGTTTTAAGTGAAACATAGACTTTATACAATTTAAAAATGCGCTGATATTGACATCTGTATAAAATTACAATATTTTACGTATCTCTATAGATAAAGAATATAATTTGAATATTTTAGATCACTTGGTCGGCGTTTGGAATCAGCTACCTGAATACGCTGTTTTGTTTTAATTGCTACCTTAATCTTAAATTCCAGTAGCGATTTGCATATGTTTTGTGTTAAAAAAAATGAGTAACATCTTTTCCAGGTGACTAGATCTATCTCTCCGTAAAATATGTAAAGAGCTTTAATTTTGTGGGCAGTGTGTTACCGCGTCGTTGTTAATTAATTGATTTGATCTTGATTAAAAAAAATACGACGATTATAAGAAATTTAAATAGTATTCACTTTTCTGATTTCTTTGATAATTTTAAGGTCATACATCTGTTTTTATTTATTAGAAACACGATTTGCTTTATTTGAAGTAATTATTCTGATGTTTTATTAGCTCGTGTATTTTTTCGTTTTGAAACGGCTTGAGTAATTAAAATTTAATGTACCCATTGATCAGCGTGTCCATAAGTATTCATTTTTTTAAAGAAATGATAGTTCGTTTGTATAAATTACACAATTTCACTGACATCAAATTCCACGAAATTACCAACCTTTAAAGAATTCACTCAAGAAATGTCACTAAAGCTTAAATACCGTAATTGAAAATCTTTAGATTTTGAATTAATATTATAAAGACTTAAACTTTATAAGTTTGGATGTAGGTGGTAATCTCCTAAACTACTCATCCAATTTCAAATTTTTTTTCACCGATATGTAGACTAGACCGTCAGGATGAACATAGGCTATATATTATCGCGTTAAAATAAAAGCGCTTTTCGTGGAGACCAATTTTGCAACCACGAAAAAACGGTGGCAATCTACAAATTCGGGCTAAGCCGAACCGGACCGCTAGTGAAAAAAAATATTAAGCGTTAAGTCGTCGAGGTCACTGGATGCGAAGAGCAACATTTTGGCAGATATTGGAATGCTTTTATGTGAGCATAAAACCATATTCTCACCAAAAACCAGTTAGCTTCCGTGATGGCCTTAAGTCTTTAAAAGATGATTGTCTATTGCGATCGATTCATATCAATAATGTTTCAACCTTGCGCAACATAATTGGGATTCAATAAAATGTCAGACCAGAAGCTATAAAGACTGTGACATAACAAATGTTTAATATTTATTCGCAATGTTAAAAACATAAGTAAAAAAATAATTATGAAGAGCTTCTAGCGAACCTTTTGAAAAAGGAATAAATAATATTTAATGTCTCACAAGCGCATACGAACTTCAATATGTTTAATAATTTAAGTTCATACTTATAAAAGCGTGGGTCACAAACTAATGTACCTACGCTTTTATAATTACGAAACTAAATATTATTGCAGAATTAGTCTCCATGAAAAGCGCTTTTGATTTAACGTGATAATATAATATAGCCTGTGCACATTCCAAAGGTCCATTTTAAATATTGGTAAAACAATTTTTGAAATCGGATGAGTAGTTTCGGCGATTACTTCCTATATCTAAACTTAACCTCTTTATAATATTAAGTCTATAGATGGACCCGGTTAATTAAACATTAAAGCGCAGGAGTCTATTAAAAAATAAACAAGAAAATTTTTATCTGAGATGTCGAGGAAAAAAATAGAATAGCTGATCTGATGTTTCGGTGTTTTGCCGAAGTGGAGCCGATTCGACTCGAACATGATCCTTGCAAGTAAACGGAAGCGTTACGTGAAACGTTAACAGTAACAGAACTGTAAGTGAGCCACAAAACGAGCGTGAAATTTGGATAGACGATAATGAAATATATTTAAATTATTTTTAAGCCAATAAATAACATAACATGTATAACAGCAATCATAATATTACATAGTATATCTCTATATACTCTATACGATGTGCATTAATGAAAAGTAAGAAGCCTGTTATTTTTAATTGAGCTATAATTATTATAAATAAAAATAATAGACAAATACAATGCTGTTATCTATATACAAAGTGTTCGGTTCGACGCGTACAATTTTTTTTATTGTTATAAATTCAATTTTTCGTCGTTGCAGGAAAGGCCAAAAAGTGGTTATTTCAGCAATGGATGGTAAGAACTAGCAATTTCAGAGGTATATTACTAATTCATACTTATCTTTACTATACGTGTTTAATTAAGACGAAGTATTTTCTTAAAAAATATTTAACGTTAATTTCGGACTTATTGGCACATGGGAGGAATTATTTGATACAAATTTTCACATAAGAGTTACTTCCCCTTTTTGGTTACTGTAAAATTAATTTGGAGGTATTACTAGTGTATAGAGCTCCGTTTCCTGAATATTTTCATTTAAAAAACGTAAAGTCTGCCAAGTATGCACATAAGAGCTATTACAGAACCAACGACGTTTTGTTTTAAGTTGACGTAAGCAGTAACAAACATCAAAGACAATCGAGTGCATCGGCTGATGTTTTTATATGCTGTAGCGTAAATCAATCCTTGCATTCCCTATAACTCATCTATACCAATATTATAAAGAGGTAAGGTTTGTAAGTTTGGATGTAGAAGATTATCTCCAAAACTGCTCATCCGATTTCCAAACTATTTTCACCAATATTTAGAACGGACCTTCAGAATGGACGTACGCTATATATTATCGCGTTAAAATAAAAGCGCTTTTCGTCGAGACCGATTTTGCAGTGTAAAAAACTCTAACATTTCCGCATTGCTGGGGTTACAGGCACTGATGTGGGAAGTACGTACATTCAGGCAGCAGTAAAGAAAAATAACCTATCAACTGTTGTTTAGAAGTCGTTTCCGTATAGCAAACCTATTACATTTTAGCTAATAATCTTGAACAGCTGCCATTCGTGTTTTTACGTATATAACTTCAAAACGGCTTGCTTGGAATTTAAAATTAATTAATGTACAAACCTTTGATTAACGCATTAATAAGCATACTTACGGCCGAGGTATGAAGAAAAAAGTATACACTACACTGGCCGAAAGTTTCATATTCTTGCCCTGCGCGCCATGATGCCTGAGGCAGTGCAAGAATATCGAACTTTCGGCCCTTGTGGTGTAGTATACTATTGGTTTATTTTTTTCGCGCTTTAATAAAACAGTCGATATTTTGGTTGTATAATACAATATGCAAATTAATTCTGATATGTCTAATAATCTAACGTGAAGTATGTAATACTATAATATATAAGATAACATGGTGAAGATACCAACAGCTCCAGTAATGCCAACCGTGTTACAATACTGCCAACTTTAATATAATATATATACACAACCATAGCCATATATATAAAGAGCTACCAACTTCATCCAACACACACTTGTTTTTATTTAAATTTTATTGTTTATCAATTTACATAAATTTAGTTTTTAAAATGTCTACTGAATGTCTCATTAAACAAAAACGTTTAGTCATTTTTCAATTATTTTGATTTATAAAAATATTAATGGCTCGGTCCGACTTCGCCCAAATTTATGCATTGCCACCGTTTTTTCGACTATTTATTTTGCAAAATTGGTCTCCACGAAAAGCGTTTTTATTTTAATATTGCGTAATTAGAGCTTAGCTCTGTAGAGTGCTGAATAAATAAATATATAGCCTGTGTCTATCCTGAAGGTCTATTCTAAATATTGGTGAAAACATTTTTTAAATCGGATGAGTAGTTTCGCAGAATATTTCCTACATCCAAACTTACAAGCTTTACTAGCAAAATTTAACTATAGTAGATTGATTCGGTACAGTGTGTCGCGAAAGTGAAACTTTGTGGCTGTTCCGAACGCTATATTCTACCCCCCTTAGTTAGCTGAAACAAATTATTGTGTATATATCTTTGTAATATTAACATATCTCTTGAGAGAACAGGAAACTAATTTTGTTTTCAATTGTTTTTAAAGTTCCAAGTCACCTTGATATTTTTGCACGATTCGGATCTATTTCTGGTTGAGATTTATTACCGCATAAATTTAATTATTTTATTTCGCATGCAAGGACGGTTTGTAGAGTCGATATAAATTATTGTTTTCAATTGATTTTTTAACAAAAATCGTTGAATTAACGTCAAATCCAACCTTGCATGTGTAATAAAAATTAGTATCTATTAATTTTTTATTTTGTGATGGTAACATTGTTGGAAGCAATTTCCTAAAAACTATTATTTGTATAATAATTCCATAATAGTAATTTGGCGCGCCGGTTGAGATGAGGAAAAGATTAAATTTTTAATGCGATATCAATGTTAAATTGATAATAAAATTGTCATCTGTTTATTTGTTTTTAATATACTGTTTTATTTTTATGAACTTGTGTATATATTTATGAATGAACGTGATAATCTTCTGTTGTAGCCGCATTGAATACTGCTGAACATTTTTATAAATTGTTATTATTTTTACAAAAAAATCCTGTTAATTGTATAATTGATTAATATAGACACCGATCAATTTATTTGCCCAAAAGGTAATGAGTGCAATGGAGACGGCCCATTTTCCCTGAATACTTTGATAAACCAAATTAAAAATAGGAGCTGGCGACGGTTTTACTTAAGTATCTACGTAAGGTAAAAGATACCTGTTTCCTACTTAAGAATCTAGCCTTTCTGTCTCGCGTTTTAAGTGGCAGATAGAAATTAGAAGGGTTAAAATACTTTGTCAAGTAATAATTTTAAGACGTTTATTAATTCTATATTAATAAGTAATATATCTTGAATATTTAGAATAACGTTGTTTGCTCGATTAGTCATTGTTATCCGGTTTCCCGATTCAATTTTTTTAAATTTACTAGCTGTTACCCGCGACTTCGTCCGCGCAGAATTATTTTTTTTGCGCTAAAATAAAAGTAGCCTAAGTTACTCCTTATAACATCTGCTATGAAACGACTCATACCGACCCCGTGTAGTTTTGAAAAACGTTTAATTTCGAATTTTTCATTTCTATAAAGCACAATCCTCGAACGATTTTGTGTAGTGCTTGTATAACCGTTTATTATTAATGCCATATAACAAATAAATTGTGATGTCTAAAACACTGACTGGTGAATTACTGCATTTTAACTGTCTCGGCTCTCGTGTCATGTCCAAACGATTTACATAACAAAATAACTATCACCATTCATTTACATATCTGCGAACATATTATAAACACACACACACATCCTTACACACGGAGAGACAAGTAGAGACACCATGTGTTGCTATACCAAACTAACAAATACACATACACCTATATAATATTGTTATATATGTGCTATTATAATGTCTAGGAATTGCTTTATACTGCGAGTGTAAAAAGTGGAAGGGACCAGGGCGTAGTTTCGAAGGCTTGACCTTGCCGGTAAAAGATTACCAGAATAAAGGAAAAGTACCAGTAAACCTGGAAGGCAACTTTATGATGTGGTTGAATCAGGGTTCGAAGATCTCCACTCATTAATGTTTCGTGATGATTTAACGGCCCTACTTGTCGAGTGTTTGTTATCTACAATTCTCGAACAAAAAAAGCCTAGCATTTTATAGATTGTTAATTGTTTTGAAGAGCTCAGAACATTGCTTTATCTGTACAAAATTGGATGAGGCTATTGATGACAGACATCTAATGATGTTGTAAAGTCGAGCGTCTATAATTTATTTAGTTGTAGCTAGCCGCCAACATAATAGCAATTAACAAGTACAGTCAATTGCAAAGGTAATTAACTAAAATTACCAAAAATTTAATGAATCTTTCAAATTTTTACCATATACATATATTAAATGCCTTCAATCTAAACAAAGTAATGTGGATTGATAAATTTTAAAGTGCATTTTCTTTTCTGAACTTAACACGATAATAAGCTCGCTTTAAATTCTAGTATCTGAAAGGTCACTTGATTTTAATTTTGTTTAGTTAAGCCACGCCTCGATTCCTTCCAATTTTAATACTAGATCCAGCAGGTGTAAAACGACAATTGTACTTTTATTACATTGCGAAGAGTTATATTAATTTCTAGCAAATTGTTTTCTTTAACACTCTCTACTACGGAAAAAATGATTTCCGCTCTATGAAAAACTATCGTAAAAGGAACAGGTGAATGATGTCTGTTGTTATTAATTATTTTTATTGTAATATCCTTTAATAAATCTTTTATTGTACTTTAAGATGCAGGATGGCTTTGTTCGTCAGAAACAATCCGCATTAACTAAAAAAACGCCATTATCGAGTAATAATTAGGAATAACTTCGAATAGTAAACTTCATCAATCGTTGGTAAAGAAACTGGAAGATCGCTTTCTGGTCGAAGAATGAAGCAAAAATTAGTTAATTTTGTTTTCCGAAATATGTTTCTCAATCTGTTTTGAAATTCCGAAATTGAGACATCTCGAAATTCTGGTACGGAAGCCTTATACTTACTTTCCTTGAACACAGAAGAAGAAAGCTTAATTTCAAATGTCCACAGCGATGAGGATAATTTTGAAAATCTCAGGGAATTGGACAAAATAGAAAAGAATTGACACTGAATTATGTTGAAAATTCCGTTGTCTTACTGCAACGTCTTCAGTAATTTTATTGAATAAGTTGCTGAAAAAGTTGCAAAAAAATTAACGTAACGTTCAAGAATGTTTTTTTCTTAATTTCGTTCAATTTATAGACACGAACATTAAATATTTTTGTAATAACCATTGTTGATACAGCAGCATCAATTAAGTTTTCAATTAATTTTTAATCCAAATCCAAATAGTTAAGGTATGGTTGGCGGGATTAAATTGAATAGAAAATCTTCGTTACAATTTCCTGAAACACAGATATAAACGGAGCATGGTTAAGGGTTAAATAACAATGGTTTTGTTGGTTCGCGCGTGTTTGGTCTATGGTAAAGCGACAACAATAGGTTTTGTATTTACGAAACGTCATCAGGGCAGGTGTGACTGTAGATGGAACGATGATATTGGATGGCACGACCTCACCTTAAAACAGTACCAACACACCAAACAATGCGACACAAACAAATCCTTCACGCTCTTGTCTGTGAATCGGCCATTGAGAAACCTACTTGAGGCTGAATGTCATCTACGCTTTTTCATTTTCAACTTATTTATTGTAATAATGTTTGACATTCATTGTTGAATCCGGATTTAGTGTGTTGCCATTCCTCCAAAGTTTTGGGTTTCATCATGGTGCTTTTCAACTTGTTTATTGTAATATTGTTGAGGTTCATTGTTGAAACCGGATTCAGTGTGTTGCCATTCCTCCAAAGTTTTGGGTTTCATCATGGTGCTTTTCATTTTCAACTTGTTTATTGTAATATTGTTTGAGGATCATTGTTGAATCTGGATTCGGTGTTGTCAATCCGAAAAAAATCCTTCAGTGTTGAATTTCATCTACGCTTTTCATTTATACATAACTTGTTTATGATTGCTGAGATTCTGCGTTGAATTTAGAACTCATAGTCTAGCCAATCAGAAAAATTCTTCTAAAATGCTTCTGTTTCTCTAAATAAAACTCAATGAGGCGTGAATAATATAATTTTAATTACAATCAGTTTTCCAAAACATAATTTTCTCTCGTAATCGACACGGCTACAAGATATTTTTGAAACTAAATATTCACCTGTTGAAATTGAATATTTGTTTGGGCTTTGTTTATATTGTGATAACAGAATGCTAAAGAGATATCAAATTTGGAATATCGTAGCACCGCCATTTTGTTTTTAATAGTTTTGTCAAATAAACAATATACCATTCTTTGCGAATAAGATGTTGAAACGAGAATGTATAAGAAATAACATTAATTGTAAAACCTTCACTAATTAATAAATACCTACACCTGTTATAAGTCCAAAAATGGAAACCGTGTATAAACTAATTAACGAAGGCCATTTTTTTTTCTTCACATGAACTAGTCGATCAAAGAAAAGTTTATAAAAAAAACATACTTGTACAGAATCCTTATAACAATTTTTTTAATTTCAACTTTTACGTACCGTGGATTTGATTTAACCTACTTATTGCTTGAGTGACAAATTAAACGTCTCTTGGATTAAAACATATCGTTAATTTATTCGCAAGTACCAATGAAAAATACAGGGTTCTTAAATTATTAATAATTGAATTTTAATTGATATGGCATTTATTAGTGGTGTGCGTTGATTCAACTAGCTATTTAATCGTTTTCAGACGCAGGCGTCATGTGAAGCTAATGATCATGATATTGAAAAGTTTCGGGCACTTTTTGACGCGATGTCTTACCCAATAATGTTTTTCAATGTAAATTTAGACGAAAATATTATTTACGATGCTAAATTAGTGCACAAAAACAGTAGAAGAAACACATTTGTATTTTAAATGTGAAAAAAGAGTCAAGCTCGATACAAGGAACATGTGGGTTTGTGAGCTTTGCTATGTGAAATCTATGAAGTGCCAAGTTTTCACTTTCTATGTTATAAAGAAATGACTCGTGTATGTAAACTAGTCAAGTACTTGGTAGGTACCTTCTCAAGTCTCATTTCTTTTTTTCCAAAGCCGGTAAACCCACTTGTTCTTTGTAACGAACTTGGCCAGTTTTTCACATTTATGTTTTTGGTGAAGGTTAGTCTTCTACAGTTTTCATAATACTATTAAAAGGGTAGATGATTTTCAGACAAGAGTATCTGGCATTGGATTTTTTATTTCGGACACATCTATATGTAGGTAGGTATATAAAAGTATTTCAAAAAATCTGGATGTCTAATCCGTTTGGAAACTTCTAATACTTATATTTGACTTGATCTTGAAACAAAAAAAAATTGTAATTATTTGGTCAGTAGCCCTGATAGATCTGCAGTTGGTATGCCGGAAATTGAGTCCGGCAAGTAATTGATGATTATAAATCATTAGCATAATCTGTAACCTGTAAAATGTGTCTTTGACTGGTTGTCAATTATTATGAACAGACGTTCGACAAACAGACGGTCCTCATGTCACTGTACATTTCGTAATCCTATATTTTAAACTACGAATATCAGTCGTTTCTCGGGAAAACCTCAAATATTTTCTTTACGTATTCATGAGAACCTCATGAGAATCGGTTAGATAGTTTGCGAGAATATTGCGGCCAGACAGACAGACGGACGTTGTCTTTTGTATATACAGGAGTGTTGAATTTCTTATTTAATGTGTGATGACGTCAGCAGAACGTTATAAAGTTTAACAATGATGTACGACATTTTCTAATGAAAATACTTTCGTTAGGATTTTTGATGTGAAACATCTAGCGCGTTTGGATGGGAATAAGAACGTGCAAATGCCGTGACGCTCGACGCTGTTCATGGCACGTGTTACGTTTAATTTTATAGTTATACTTGAATTTCGTTAGTTGAATGTCTGTTAGAGCTTACTCTGTGTATTATATTATAACATGGCTTTTGTTGATGGCGACATTTAACCAATATTTATTAGTTAAACATGGCTTTAGTATTTTCTCATGCGTTTGCTTATGTAGTTTTTCGTGGGTAAATAATTACTGTACGTTGTTATATATTTTTTCGTTCAAATAAAACAAATTTCATAAAACAAAAATATATAAATACATTTAGATCTGCTAGGCGTCCCAAGACGGCTCACATTTCTTTTGTTCAGTTTTTTGACGAATTTTACTGCTCAATCTATATAGAAACTGGGATCACTTGAAACGGACAGTTATTTGTGTACAACTGTGCAAGTTATACATAAAATCGTATCGACTGAGACCGTGTCAGCAAAATTGTTGAATTCGGGCATGTCATACAGTTAGACAGTATTAGCTGTCAAAATTGAAATATCAACAACTGGTTTAAATATTTGCGAAGGTTGCGTAACCTACTATAAATATGTAGGCATGTTTGACAGTTCACGCTACTGGACGCGTTTTATCATAATTAGAAATAAATCATAACGAAGGAATGAACATAATAGCAGAGATAAACAACACGACATTGCGAATATATTTAAAAAAATATTGTATAGCAATTGTAGTTTTTAGTTTCTGCGATCTGGTAGGAAATGATTCTATCAAAAAAAAACCCTTCTGAAAAGCGTAAGTCTGTTTAAAAAACGACATTACCGCGAGCGAAGTTTCGAGTAAAGACTTCTAAATAAACAAAACTGAGTTCATCTTCGACCTGTGCCTACAGAATAGAAAAAAAAACACAAAAACAAACAAACGGATACTGTTGAGTTTACTGATAGGTATGTAAGTAAGTGAGTGAGTAAGAATGTATGGCGAGGTATAAGAAATACCGGAAATGGACGTAACAATAGATGTGTTCCATCATACTTTGAGAGAAAGAAACAAGAGAGTTGGTGTACCTCGCTACACCTTTACGTGGTTCAGACCGTATATATATATTTGAAACGTGCTCGCCTCAATATGTTGAAGAGTAACGGAGTGTCTTTTGCTCCCCCCGTCTACCCTTTCTATCATATATTATAGGTGTACCTACAAATTAGCTCAGAATTTGTCAAAAGTTATCAGTAACGTACGGAACATTAAAAGTCTCATATACATAACCTCAAAAGAAGGTTAGACAGCTGACCGATGCTGCAGCACATATATTAGATCCGTATATTTCTTCCGACGTCGGATTGGGGGAAATTGGGAGACTGAAGACAGCGTTTGAACTTGAGTCAAACACCAAACTCTTATACCACAAGTTATTTCCAAGTCAAGCGAAATTTAATAAAGAAAAGTTTTTTTTCTCGCGTTCTTCGGGTCGAAATCTTGCAAAAGTACCAGTCCTATAAAGACGGTGAAGCCTTGAGACACTTATTGACGCTCGATAACGTGGCTTGAACGAACTAATTTGTTTTTTACACTTCGACGAGCGACGAAGCTGTGGTTCAACTAGAGATTGGTCGTTAATAGTGATGTCGATTATCGTTACTTTTAAGTATTCGTTACTATTCGGTACTTTGGTATTAAGTAATCATTTCAACTACTCGTTACTTTGATTACTTAGGTTACATACTAGTGATGTCGATTATCGTTACTTTTATGTATTCGTTACTACTGTAGGTACTTGGGTATTAAGTAATCATTTCAACTACTGGTTACTTTGATTACTTAAGTTACATACATAAAATGTAGTACGTAGTGTCTGAACCAACAAATAATATTGCGTATAAAAACGTACTGAATAAAATAAATATCGACACAAGACGATTACTGACCGCGAAATATCAACGTATCAAATATACAATAATACACAATTAATTTTGCTAAGGGCTATTGATATCGGCGGCATATTTATATTATACGTATCAGCTATCAGCGGCTCCTTTGTAGTGTTACGAAATCTTAAGTTCGCAGGAACTCAATGAATATCCTTATACTCGCATAATAAAATAATCAATAGTAATCAATAATCAATAGTAATCATTCAAGTAAAAGTAACGATTTACTTTTCAAATCGGTAATCGTTACTTCGGGTATTCTAGAGTAACGAGTAGTTTCGTATCGTATCGTTACTTTGTTGACATCTCTAGTCGGTAACCGTGATAGAAACTGTTTGAGTACCACTGTTGCAGGGTTATGATGAACGTGATATGACATAAGTTTCGTTTTGATTAGGTATAGTCCTATTGGGGCACCGCTGAGCTATACAGACTGTAAAACTGTAAAATGCCATTCGTTCTTACACTTTTTTTTTGTATTCATGATTTTACGGCGTGTAACCAATTTACTCTCTTTCACTTATGTTCTTTACACTATTTATCATTGATGACGTATTAAGCATGATATATTATTGTTCTAGGAAAGTCCTTTAGAATTAGAAATTTCAAATCATTTTAAGAAGCGGTCAAAAGCCAGTAATACACCATCAAAAATCAATTGACAACATACAAGATATTCTGTTCAAATTATTGAACAGTCAAGCTTTACAAAATATAAATTAAAAAAAAAACTTTAAAAACAATCTTATAATGTGCTAAAACCACATATTTATTAATTAAATATATGAATCATTGCCTATCTACACAATGTGCGGTGAGTGTACGCAACAAAGCGTATCGAAAATATATCTGCGTCTCTTACTTCGATGTAATTCACTGATTTCTCCGATGATAGGATTGGTTGATGTACTTGCATTCAATCTGAATAAAGTTTCAAAAACTTTGTCTTTTTCTATATGACGTTAACATGGGCGCACCCAGCTTTTGGCCCAGGAGGGGGCAAATTAGAAATTTCTTAAGCCGGGTGCTTGTTTTGCCCTCCTGGATACGCCAGTGCTTACGGCGTAAAAAAAGAAGTATATGTTTGCACCCTAATTATAGTTCGAATGCGATTTTATTCCTATGAATAGAATAAAAGTAGTATATGGCTAAAACGAAGAAAATAACAAACAAGCAAACAAATAAAATCATTGTTGACCTGACCTAAAAGATTTTTGCGAGTTTATTGATTAGATCGAATTTTAGATGTGTTTTATAACCTCTTATACTATATGATACCAAAACAATACAGGTAAATGCTGTCAAAACAATGACAATTAAAATACGAAACGTGCTTTTTTTAACGGGTCCCTATGGAAATAAAGAACAAGTACTGCAATAATAAAAACTGGAGACATGCTGTTATTGCTACTGTTATTCGAGTGTACGGTGTTTTAATTTTTTAATTCAATCATAAAAAAATCATAGTTAACGACGTTTTATAAATTTATTAAATCGTGCACATTTAATTATTTTATCAACTATGAGGGGCGCCTGGCACAAGTATCAATTTATTTTATAAAGACGTAAAGCTTATTTATATTTATATTATTTCTTTTTTTTGTTACACCTACCTGTAATGTTATTAATTTTCAATATATTTTGATTGAAATATAAACATACTACCTTCCATTTTTTGAGGTACAGTAATGAGAAAATAAAAAATGAAATGTATTTATCTGAAAGTCTTTATTTGTTGCAGGCATTTCGAAAATAATAAAACAATTAAATTAAACCACCCACGTGTACTTATTGTGATTTAGTTTTAATATTTTACAGAAATAGATGTATCCGCAATGGGCCACGACCTCGCTTTTAGGTCGTTACGAAATGTGTGTTCCATTTATCCCCAAAATTAAAAAAACACGTTTATATTTTTGTCGCTATTTTAAATAAGTCTTAGAATTTTTCGTTCGTAGTCTGCTTTAGAATTTAATTAGTAATAAGTCAAGCCAAGACCCAACTGTTTTCGAGATATCCAGGGCCGGATTAACCCTGTCCGGAACCCTAGGCAATGCAATCAGTTCTTTTCAAGTTGATAAAGGGATGTGCGTAACTTCGAGATGATCGACTCCAGGCATCCTGTTACTTCAATGTCTTATGTGATATTGTAACAACATGATTACTTTGACTAGATGCTGCAGCATCGCCTTACCTGACTCGTTAGCTTTATTGAAATGGTCTTAATGAATAGCTTATAGATAATTGATGATCCAGGTTTTTTGATGGGTCAGGAAAGAGAAATGAGACGTGACGTAGTTATTTTAAATTTTATCTTGTTAAATGCAATAAATTACAATAAACAACGAAAGAAAATAATATTGTTATTGGGAAATTTCATACAAATTTTCATATAAAATTTTCGTTCAATGAAAAGTTTTTTTTCTTGGTGAGTGCACGGGCCCCCTAGGCAGTTGCCTACTCTGCGTAATGATTAATCCGGCACTGGAGATATCTGAATTTTTTGAACACATTTTGTGTCCATCATTTCAAAAACTTATTTCATCCATATTAAAACTTAAATATTTTTTTGGAACTAATAATAATATATTACAGTCTTTACTCATTTTTGAGTAATTAGCAGCTATTCGAATATTGCGGTAAATAATCGTCTTTAAGATTTTAATAAAATTGAGGTTAAAGTCTTACAGAAGATTTATTGGCCACTCACCGACAATAATGATTGGACACGTGGTCGTTTCTGATCGCCTGGTATGAATGATTATCTCCGTTGTAATTCGAATGAAACGCGGTGTAGTGTAGGAGGTCGGTACTGGGGGTTTGATATAGTATATGCAAGCCCTTATCAACCATAAAACGATTGCGACACGTTCCTCAAGAGAGGGTGACAAAATCATATCTCGCAGTAGTTATATATATATAACGATATATACTCGCTCTCATACGACCCGCAATCCCATCGTAGCACTTACATAATCTCTATCTCGCCCGTTCATTCACTCCTGTGCTACGGAGAGGCTACGGTGCTAAGTGTACATTGTGATATCAGAAGGGTTAGATTATTATTGCAGTGAAGTCGATAACATATACAGTAAATTAATTATCCTTACTGACAGGACTCTGGATTATTGTTTTGTCCTCGATGACTCAATGATATATCCACGCGGTCGAGGCTTTCTTGATCTACTTGTTGTTCGGTTATTAATTTCATAGGCGGTGGAAAAATGGTTTATTATCAATTTTATGATGATGGAGCGGTTTTCCACATAGCCACAACGTGAATCATTCTAATCTATATTTATTTTTTCGCATTTTTAGAATGAAGAAATCAATAATTCATAAAGGGGTTATATTTCCCAAAGTAAAAGAAATACAGGGTTGCGGATGGTCGGAATCAATTCAGATTGACTTTTTCTATAAATATAATATAAAACATTCCAAAAAACCCTTGCTGTCTTCAAAAGTTGTATATTTGCAAAACGCATGAAAACATGAAAAGAGATACGAGGTTGCGGGTGGTCGGAATCGATTCAGAATGACTTTTTCTATAAGTATGCATGATATCAAACGAATCCATTTTTCAAAAATTCTTCAATTTTGTAAGAAGGGTCCCCCCTTCTTACTTTTTCCGATTTTAAAAAAACACAAAAATCACTGTCATATTGTTCGCATACGACTTACAACTGAGGTTATTCTTACGTAAAAAGTCGCGCTGAATCGATTCCGACCACTCCCACATCTGTATCATTAGTCGTTTGAAAGTTACGGCGCTTTTAAATTTTTCTCAAATAAAATAATTAAACGCTAATATCTCTGAAACTAAAAGTGATACACGGTTGTGGATTGTCGGAATCGATTCAGCTTGAAATTTTCTATAAGTTCGGTTAGTATAGAACGGTCCAAAAGTCGCTTAGTGTCTTAAAAAGTTGCATTTTTGCAAAACGCATATGAAAACATGAACGTTTTGCGATATTTGGCAAAATATATAATTTTTTTAGATATGCTTAATAGTAAGGTGTCTTATAGAAAAAAGTACGCTGAATCGAATGGGACCAAGCGCACATTCGTATCTCGCTTAGTTTAGACGCTATGACGGTTTAAAGTGTAAAAAAATTTAAACACTTTAAAATCGCTATATCTCCGAAACCAAAAGAGATACAAGGTTGCGGGTGGTCGGAATCGATTCAGAATGACTTTTTCTATAAGTATGCATGATATCAAACGAATCCATTTTTCAAAAATTTTTCAATTTTGTAAGAAGGGTCCCCCCTTCTTACTTTTTCCGATTTTAAAAAAACACAAAAATCACTGTCATATTGTTCGCATACGACTTACAACTGAGGTTATTCTTACGTAAAAAGTCGCGCTGAATCGATTCCGGCCACTTCCACATCTGTATCATTAGTCGTTTGAAAGTTACGGCGCTTTTAAATTTTTCTCAAATAAAATAAATAAACGCTAATATCTCTGAAACTAAAAGTAATACAAGGTTGTGGATTGTCGGAATCGATTCAGCTTGAAATTTTCTATAAGTTCGGTTAGTATAGAACGGTCCAAAAGTCGCTTAGTGTCTTAAAAAGTTGCATTTTTACAAAACGCATATGAAAACATGAACGTTTTGCGATATTTGGCAAAATATATAATTTTTTTAGATATGCTTAATAGTAAGGTGTCTTATAGAAAAAAGTACGCTGAATCGAATGGGACCAAGCGCACATTCGTATCTCGCTTAGTTTAGACGCTATGACGGTTTAAAGTGTAAAAAAATTTAAACACTTTAAAATCGCTATATCTCCGAAACCAAAAGAGATACAAGGTTGCGGGTGGTCGGAATCGATTCAGAATGACTTTTTCTATAAGTATGCATGATATCAAACGAATCCATTTTTCAAAAATTTTTCAATTTTGTAAGAAGGGTCCCCCCTTCTTACTTTTTCCGATTTTAAAAAAACACAAAAATCACTGTCATATTGTTCGCATACGACTTACAACTGAGGTTATTCTTACGTAAAAAGTCGCGCTAAATCGATTCCGGCCACTTCCACATCTGTATCATTAGTCGTTTGAAAGTTACGGCGCTTTTAAATTTTTCTCAAATAAAATAAATAAACGCTAATATCTCTGAAACTAAAAGTAATACAAGGTTGTGGATTGTCGGAATCGATTCAGCTTGAAATTTTCTATAAGTTCGGTTAGTATAGAACGGTCCAAAAGTCGTTTAGTGTCTTAAAAAGTTGCATTTTTGCAAAACGCATATGAAAACATGAACGTTTTGCGATATTTGGCAAAATATATAATTTTTTTAGATATGCTTAATAGTAACGTGTCTTATAGAAAAAAGTACGCTGAATCGAATGGGACCAAGCGCACATTCGTATCTCGCTTAGTTTAGACGCTATGACGGTTTAAAGTGTAAAAAAATTTAAACACTTTAAAATCGCTATATCTCCGAAACTAAAAGAGATACAAGGTTGCGGGTGGTCGGAATCGATTCAGAATGACTTTTTCTATAAGTATGCATGATATCAAACGAATCCATTTTTCAAAAATTTTTCAATTTTGTAAGAAGGGTCCCCCCTTCTTACTTTTTCCGATTTTAAAAAAACACAAAAATCACTGTCATATTGTTCGCATACGACTTACAACTGAGGTTATTCTTACGTAAAAAGTCGCGCTGAATCGATTCCGGCCACTTCCACATCTGTATCATTAGTCGTTTGAAAGTTACGGCGCTTTTAAATTTTTCTCAAATAAAATAAACGCTAATATCTCTGAAACTAAAAGTGATACAAGGTTGTGGATTGTCGGAATCGATTCAGCTTGAAATTTTCTATAAGTTCGGTTAGTATAGAACGGTCCAAAAGTCGTTTAGTGTCTTAAAAAGTTGCATTTTTGCAAAACGCATATGAAAACATGAACGTTTTGCGATATTTGGAAAAAAAAATAATTTTTTTAGATATGCTTAATAGTAACGTGTCTTATAGAAAAAAGTACGCTGAATCGAATGGGACCAAGCGCACATTCGTATCTCGCTTAGTTTAGACGCTATGACGGTTTAAAGTGTAAAAAAATTTAAACACTTTAAAATCGCTATATCTCCGAAACCAAAAGAGATATAAGGTTGCGGGTGGTCGGAATCGATTCAGAATGACTTTTTCTATAAGTATGCATGATATCAAACGAATCCATTTTTCAAAAATTTTTCAATTTTGTAAGAAGGGTCCCCCCTTCTTACTTTTTCCGATTTTAAAAAAACACAAAAATCACTGTCATATTGTTCGCATACGACTTACAACTGAGGTTATTCTTACGTAAAAAGTCGCGCTGAATCGATTCCGGCCACTTCCACATCTGTATCATTAGTCGTTTGAAAGTTACGGCGCTTTTAAATTTTTCTCAAATAAAATAAATAAACGCTAATATCTCTGAAACTAAAAGTGATACACGGTTGTGGATTGTCGGAATCGATTCAGCTTGAAATTTTCTATAAGTTCGGTTAGTATAGAACGGTCCAAAAGTCGCTTAGTGTCTTAAAAAGTTGCATTTTTGCAAAACGCATATGAAAACATGAACGTTTTGCGATATTTGGCAAAATATATAATTTTTTTAGATATGCTTAATAGTAAGGTGTCTTATAGAAAAAAGTACGCTGAATCGAATGGGACCAAGCGCACATTCGTATCTCGCTTAGTTTAGACGCTATGACGGTTTAAAGTGTAAAAAAATTTAAACACTTTAAAATCGCTATATCTCCGAAACCAAAAGAGATACAAGGTTGCGGGTGGTCGGAATCGATTCAGAATGACTTTTTCTATAAGTATGCATGATATCAAACGAATCCATTTTTCAAAAATTTTTCAATTTTGTAAGAAGGGTCCCCCCTTCTTACTTTATCCGATTTTAAAAAAACACAAAAATCACTGTCATATTGTTCGCATACGACTTACAACTGAGGTTATTCTTACGTAAAAAGTCGCGCTGAATCGATTCCGGCCACTCCCACATCTGTATCACTAGTCGTTTGAAAGTTATGGCGCTTTTAAATTTTTCTCAAATAAAATAAATAAACGCTAATATCTCTGAAACTAAAAGTGATACAAGGTTGTGGATTGTCGGAATCGATTCAGCTTGAAATTTTCTATAAGTTCGGTTAGTATAGAACGGTCCAAAAGTCGTTTAGTGTCTTAAAAAGTTGCATTTTTGCAAAACGCATATGAAAACATGAACGTTTTGCGATATTTGGCAAAATATATAATTTTTTTAGATATGCTTAATAGTAACGTGTCTTATAGAAAAAAGTACGCTGAATCGAATGGGACCAAGCGCACATTCGTATCTCGCTTAGTTTAGACGCTATGACGGTTTAAAGTGTAAAAAAATTTAAACATTTTAAAATCGCTATATCTCCGAAACCAAAAGAGATACAAGGTTGCGGGTGGTCGGAATCGATTCAGAATGACTTTTTCTATAAGTATGCATGATATCAAACGAATCCATTTTTCAAAAATTTTTCAATTTTGTAAGAAGGGTCCCCCCTTCTTACTTTTTCCGATTTTAAAAAAACACAAAAATCACTGTCATATTGTTCGCATACGACTTACAACTGAGGTTATTCTTACGTAAAAAGTCGCGCTGAATCGATTCCGGCCACTCCCACATCTGTATCACTAGTCGTTTGAAAGTTATGGCGCTTTTAAATTTTTCTCAAATAAAATAAATAAACGCTAATATCTCTGAAACTAAAAGTGATACAAGGTTGTGGATTGTCGGAATCGATTCAGCTTGAAATTTTCTATAAGTTCGGTTAGTATAGAACGGTCCAAAAGTCGTTTAGTGTCTTAAAAAGTTGCATTTTTGCAAAAC
Organism: Xanthostigma xanthostigma; assembly: GCA_963575645.1. NCBI lineage: Eukaryota > Metazoa > Arthropoda > Insecta > Raphidioptera > Raphidiidae > Xanthostigma > Xanthostigma xanthostigma. Next base: position 3,684,085 of record OY754475.1, on the reverse strand, counting down.
GCATATGAAAACATGAACGTTTTGCGATATTTGGCAAAATATATAATTTTTTTAGATATGCTTAATAGTAAGGTGTCTTATAGAAAAAAGTACGCTGAATCGAATGGGACCAAGCGCACATTCGTATCTCGCTTAGTTTAGACGCTATGACGGTTTAAAGTGTAAAAAAATTTAAACACTTTAAAATCGCTATATCTCCGAAACCAAAAGAGATACAAGGTTGCGGGTGGTCGGAATCGATTCAGAATGACTTTTTCTATAAGTATGCATGATATCAAACGAATCCATTTTTCAAAAATTTTTCAATTTTGTAAGAAGGGTCCCCCCTTCTTACTTTTTCCGATTTTAAAAAAACACAAAAATCACTGTCATATTGTTCGCATACGACTTACAACTGAGGTTATTCTTACGTAAAAAGTCGCGCTGAATCGATTCCGGCCACTCCCACATCTGTATCACTAGTCGTTTGAAAGTTATGGCGCTTTTAAATTTTTCTCAAATAAAATAAATAAACGCTAATATCTCTGAAACTAAAAGTGATACAAGGTTGTGATTTGTCGGAATCGATTCAGCTTGAAATTTTCTATAAGTTCGGTTAGTATAGAACGGTCCAAAAGTCGTTTAGTGTCTTAAAAAGTTGCATTTTTGCAAAACGCATATGAAAACATGAACGTTTTGCGATATTTGGAAAAAAAAATAATTTTTTTAGATATGCTTAATAGTAACGTGTCTTATAGAAAAAAGTACGCTGAATCGAATGGGACCAAGCGCACATTCGTATCTCGCTTAGTTTAGACGCTATGACGGTTTAAAGTGTAAAAAAATTTAAACACTTTAAAATCGCTATATCTCCGAAACCAAAAGAGATACAAGGTTGCGGGTGGTCGGAATCGATTCAGAATGACTTTTTCTATAAGTATGCATGATATCAAACGAATCCATTTTTCAAAAATTTTTCAATTTTGTAAGAAGGGTCCCCCCTTCTTACTTTTTCCGATTTTAAAAAAACACAAAAATCACTGTCATATTGTTCGCATACGACTTACAACTGAGGTTATTCTTACGTAAAAAGTCGCGCTGAATCGATTCCGGCCACTTCCACATCTGTATCATTAGTCGTTTGAAAGTTACGGCGCTTTTAAATTTTTCTCAAATAAAATAAACGCTAATATCTCTGAAACTAAAAGTGATACAAGGTTGTGGATTGTCGGAATCGATTCAGCTTGAAATTTTCTATAAGTTCGGTTAGTATAGAACGGTCCAAAAGTCGTTTAGTGTCTTAAAAAGTTGCATTTTTGCAAAACGCATATGAAAACATGAACGTTTTGCGATATTTGGAAAAAAAAATAATTTTTTTAGATATGCTTAATAGTAACGTGTCTTATAGAAAAAAGTACGCTGAATCGAATGGGACCAAGCGCACATTCGTATCTCGCTTAGTTTAGACGCTATGACGGTTTAAAGTGTAAAAAAATTTAAACACTTTAAAATCGCTATATCTCCGAAACCAAAAGAGATATAAGGTTGCGGGTGGTCGGAATCGATTCAGAATGACTTTTTCTATAAGTATGCATGATATCAAACGAATCCATTTTTCAAAAATTTTTCAATTTTGTAAGAAGGGTCCCCCCTTCTTACTTTTTCCGATTTTAAAAAAACACAAAAATCACTGTCATATTGTTCGCATACGACTTACAACTGAGGTTATTCTTACGTAAAAAGTCGCGCTGAATCGATTCCGGCCACTTCCACATCTGTATCATTAGTCGTTTGAAAGTTACGGCGCTTTTAAATTTTTCTCAAATAAAATAAATAAACGCTAATATCTCTGAAACTAAAAGTGATACACGGTTGTGGATTGTCGGAATCGATTCAGCTTGAAATTTTCTATAAGTTCGGTTAGTATAGAACGGTCCAAAAGTCGCTTAGTGTCTTAAAAAGTTGCATTTTTGCAAAACGCATATGAAAACATGAACGTTTTGCGATATTTGGCAAAATATATAATTTTTTTAGATATGCTTAATAGTAAGGTGTCTTATAGAAAAAAGTACGCTGAATCGAATGGGACCAAGCGCACATTCGTATCTCGCTTAGTTTAGACGCTATGACGGTTTAAAGTGTAAAAAAATTTAAACACTTTAAAATCGCTATATCTCCGAAACCAAAAGAGATACAAGGTTGCGGGTGGTCGGAATCGATTCAGAATGACTTTTTCTATAAGTATGCATGATATCAAACGAATCCATTTTTCAAAAATTTTTCAATTTTGTAAGAAGGGTCCCCCCTTCTTACTTTATCCGATTTTAAAAAAACACAAAAATCACTGTCATATTGTTCGCATACGACTTACAACTGAGGTTATTCTTACGTAAAAAGTCGCGCTGAATCGATTCCGGCCACTCCCACATCTGTATCACTAGTCGTTTGAAAGTTATGGCGCTTTTAAATTTTTCTCAAATAAAATAAATAAACGCTAATATCTCTGAAACTAAAAGTGATACAAGGTTGTGGATTGTCGGAATCGATTCAGCTTGAAATTTTCTATAAGTTCGGTTAGTATAGAACGGTCCAAAAGTCGTTTAGTGTCTTAAAAAGTTGCATTTTTGCAAAACGCATATGAAAACATGAACGTTTTGCGATATTTGGCAAAATATATAATTTTTTTAGATATGCTTAATAGTAACGTGTCTTATAGAAAAAAGTACGCTGAATCGAATGGGACCAAGCGCACATTCGTATCTCGCTTAGTTTAGACGCTATGACGGTTTAAAGTGTAAAAAAATTTAAACATTTTAAAATCGCTATATCTCCGAAACCAAAAGAGATACAAGGTTGCGGGTGGTCGGAATCGATTCAGAATGACTTTTTCTATAAGTATGCATGATATCAAACGAATCCATTTTTCAAAAATTTTTCAATTTTGTAAGAAGGGTCCCCCCTTCTTACTTTTTCCGATTTTAAAAAAACACAAAAATCACTGTCATATTGTTCGCATACGACTTACAACTGAGGTTATTCTTACGTAAAAAGTCGCGCTGAATCGATTCCGGCCACTCCCACATCTGTATCACTAGTCGTTTGAAAGTTATGGCGCTTTTAAATTTTTCTCAAATAAAATAAATAAACGCTAATATCTCTGAAACTAAAAGTGATACAAGGTTGTGGATTGTCGGAATCGATTCAGCTTGAAATTTTCTATAAGTTCGGTTAGTATAGAACGGTCCAAAAGTCGTTTAGTGTCTTAAAAAGTTGCATTTTTGCAAAACGCATATGAAAACATAAACGTTTTGCGATATTTGGCAAAATATATAATTTTTTTAGATATGCTTAATAGTAAGGTGTCTTATAGAAAAAAGTACGCTGAATCGAATGGGACCAAGCGCACATTCGTATCTCGCTTAGTTTAGACGCTATGACGGTTTAAAGTGTAAAAAAATTTAAACACTTTAAAATCGCTATATCTCCGAAACCAAAAGAGATACAAGGTTGCGGGTGGTCGGAATCGATTCAGAATGACTTTTTCTATAAGTATGCATGATATCAAACGAATCCATTTTTCAAAAATTTTTCAATTTTGTAAGAAGGGTCCCCCCTTCTTACTTTTTCCGATTTTAAAAAAACACAAAAATCACTGTCATATTGTTCGCATACGACTTACAACTGAGGTTATTCTTACGTAAAAAGTCGCGCTGAATCGATTCCGGCCACTCCCACATCTGTATCACTAGTCGTTTGAAAGTTATGGCGCTTTTAAATTTTTCTCAAATAAAATAAATAAACGCTAATATCTCTGAAACTAAAAGTGATACAAGGTTGTGGATTGTCGGAATCGATTCAGCTTGAAATTTTCTATAAGTTCGGTTAGTATAGAACGGTCCAAAAGTCGCTTAGTGTCTTAAAAAGTTGCATTTTTGCAAAACGCATATGAAAACATGAACGTTTTGCGATATTTGGCAAAATATATAATTTTTTTTGATATGCTTAATAGTAAGGTGTCTTATAGAAAAAAGTACGCTGAATCGAATGGGACCAAGCGCACATTCGTATCTCGCTTAGTTTAGACGCTATGACGGTTTAAAGTGTAAAAAAATTTAAACACTTTAAAATCGCTATATCTCCGAAACCAAAAGAGATACAAGGTTGCGGGTGGTCGGAATCGATTCAGAATGACTTTTTCTATAAGTATGCATGATATCAAACGAATCCATTTTTCAAAAATTTTTCAATTTTGTAAGAAGGGTCCCCCCTTCTTACTTTTTCCGATTTTAAAAAAACACAAAAATCACTGTCATATTGTTCGCATACGACTTACAACTGAGGTTATTCTTACGTAAAAAGTCGCGCTGAATCGATTCCGGCCACTCCCACATCTGTATCACTAGTCGTTTGAAAGTTATGGCGCTTTTAAATTTTTCTCAAATAAAATAAATAAACGCTAATATCTCTGAAACTAAAAGTGATACAAGGTTGTGGATTGTCGGAATCGATTCAGCTTGAAATTTTCTATAAGTTCGGTTAGTATAGAACGGTCCAAAAGTCGTTTAGTGTCTTAAAAAGTTGCATTTTTGCAAAACGCATATGAAAACATGAACGTTTTGCGATATTTGGCAAAATATATAATTTTTTTAGATATGCTTAATAGTAAGGTGTCTTATAGAAAAAAGTACGCTGAATCGAATGGGACCAAGCGCACATTCGTATCTCGCTTAGTTTAGACGCTATGACGGTTTAAAGTGTAAAAAAATTTAAACACTTTAAAATCGCTATATCTCCGAAACCAAAAGAGATACAAGGTTGCGGGTGGTCGGAATCGATTCAGAATGACTTTTTCTATAAGTATGCATGATATCAAACGAATCCATTTTTCAAAAATTTTTCAATTTTGTAAGAAGGGTCCCCCCTTCTTACTTTTTCCGATTTTAAAAAAACACAAAAATCACTGTCATATTGTTCGCATACGACTTACAACTGAGGTTATTCTTACGTAAAAAGTCGCGCTGAATCGATTCCGGCCACTCCCACATCTGTATCACTAGTCGTTTGAAAGTTATGGCGCTTTTAAATTTTTCTCAAATAAAATAAATAAACGCTAATATCTCTGAAACTAAAAGTGATACAAGGTTGTGGATTGTCGGAATCGATTCAGCTTGAAATTTTCTATAAGTTCGGTTAGTATAGAACGGTCCAAAAGTCGCTTAGTGTCTTAAAAAGTTGCATTTTTGCAAAACGCATATGAAAACATGAACGTTTTGCGATATTTGGCAAAATATATAATTTTTTTTGATATGCTTAATAGTAAGGTGTCTTATAGAAAAAAGTACGCTGAATCGAATGGGACCAAGCGCACATTCGTATCTCGCTTAGTTTAGACGCTATGACGGTTTAAAGTGTAAAAAAATTTAAACACTTTAAAATCGCTATATCTCCGAAACCAAAAGAGATACAAGGTTGCGGGTGGTCGGAATCGATTCAGAATGACTTTTTCTATAAGTATGCATGATATCAAACGAATCCATTTTTCAAAAATTTTTCAATTTTGTAAGAAGGGTCCTCCCTTCTTACTTTTTCCGATTTTAAAAAAACACAAAAATCACTGTCATATTGTTCGCATACGACTTACAACTGAGGTTATTCTTACGTAAAAAGTCGCGCTGAATCGATTCCGGCCACTCCCACATCTGTATCACTAGTCGTTTGAAAGTTATGGCGCTTTTAAATTTTTCTCAAATAAAATAAATAAACGCTAATATCTCTGAAACTAAAAGTGATACAAGGTTGTGGATTGTCGGAATCGATTCAGCTTGAAATTTTCTATAAGTTCGGTTAGTATAGAACGGTCCAAAAGTCGTTTAGTGTCTTAAAAAGTTGCATTTTTGCAAAACGCATATGAAAACATGAACGTTTTGCGATATTTGGAAAAAAAAATAATTTTTTTAGATATGCTTAATAGTAACGTGTCTTATAGAAAAAAGTACGCTGAATCGAATGGGACCAAGCGCACATTCGTATCTCGCTTAGTTTAGACGCTATGACGGTTTAAAGTGTAAAAAAATTTAAACACTTTAAAATCGCTATATCTCCGAAACCAAAAGAGATATAAGGTTGCGGGTGGTCGGAGTCGATTCAGAATGACTTTTTCTATAAGTATGCATGATATCAAACGAATCCATTTTTCAAATATTTTTCAATTTTGTAAGAAGGGTCCTCCCTTCTTACTTTTTCCGATTTTAAAAAAACACAAAAATCACTGTCATATTGTTCGCATACGACTTACAACTGAGGTTATTCTTACGTAAAAAGTCGCGCTGAATCGATTCCGGCCACTTCCACATCTGTATCATTAGTCGTTTGAAAGTTACGGCGCTTTTAAATTTTTCTCAAATAAAATAAATAAACGCTAATATCTCTGAAACTAAAAGTAATACAAGGTTGTGGATTGTCGGAATCGATTCAGCTTGAAATTTTCTATAAGTTCGGTTAGTATAGAACGGTCCAAAAGTCGTTTAGTGTCTTAAAAAGTTGCATTTTTGCAAAACGCATATGAAAACATGAACGTTTTGCGATATTTGGCAAAATATATAATTTTTTTAGATATGCTTAATAGTAACGTGTCTTATAGAAAAAAGTACGCTGAATCGAATGGGACCAAGCGCACATTCGTATCTCGCTTAGTTTAGACGCTATGACGGTTTAAAGTGTAAAAAAATTTAAACACTTTAAAATCGCTATATCTCCGAAACCAAAAGAGATACAAGGTTGCGGGTGGTCGGAATCGATTCAGAATGACTTTTTCTATAAGTATGCATGATATCAAACGAATCCATTTTTCAAAAATTTTTCAATTTTGTAAGAAGGGTCCCCCCTTCTTACTTTTTCCGATTTTAAAAAAACACAAAAATCACTGTCATATTGTTCGCATACGACTTACAACTGAGGTTATTCTTACGTAAAAAGTCGCGCTGAATCGATTCCGGCCACTTCCACATCTGTATCATTAGTCGTTTGAAAGTTACGACGCTTTTAAATTTTTCTCAAATAAAATAAATAAACGCTAATATCTCTGAAACTAAAAGTGATACAAGGTTGTGGATTGTCGGAATCGATTCAGCTTGAAATTTTCTATAAGTTCGGTTAGTATAGAACGGTCCAAAAGTCGCTTAGTGTCTTAAAAAGTTGCATTTTTGCAAAACGCATATGAAAACATGAACGTTTTGCGATATTTGGCAAAATATATAATTTTTTTAGATATACTTAATAGTAACGTGTCTTATAGAAAAAAGTACGCTGAATCGAATGGGACCAAGCGCACATTCGTATCTCGCTTAGTTTAGACGCTATGACGGTTTAAAGTGTAAAATAATTTAAACACATTAAAATGGCTATATCTCCGAAACAAAAAGAGATACGATTTTCCGATTTTGAAAAAACACAAAAATCACTGTCATATTGTTCGCATACGATTTACAGCTGAGGTAATTCTTATGTAAAAAATAGCGCTGAATCGATTCCGACCACCCCCACATCTGTATCATTAGTCGTTTAGAAGTTATGGTGTCTTTTATGTACTTTTCGTGTTGTTTTTTATTTATGCTAATTATGTTTTTTTTTTGTTTGTTGCAGGTGCTGACGAAACTCCAGTGCAGAATTTTGGTGAGTTGTTTTTATTTATTTATCTTGTAATACACTGAGCTGGAGTCATTGCGATTCACCTGAAAAAGCTGACTCTTATAGAGGTTTTGGATATTCAGGATTTTTAGAAACCTGAAGTTCATGTGACACATAAAATCATCTCTGATAGATGTTTTATATTTTCAAGAAAACCGTTTGAAAGTGAGTGTCGACGCTTAAGTAAATTGTAGATAACATGAAGCTTTTTTTCGGTTAATCTTTCGGTTTCGTCTTTATTTTTAATAAAACGTCTATAATTATGTCAATATAGATAGATTTCTTTATTTCAGGAATAGCTTAAAAGTAGTCAAATATTATTAATAATTAAAATTCAAATAAAATTATAATTCGTCAATACAATATATATGGTATACGTTTGTCTATTAGATAATTTTTAATTGTCTTTTAAAAAGTGACAGAGGAAGGTGTTTTATCACTCGGTACTTTGTTAAAAATGTCCATTAAATTGAAATTTACATTTGGGTAGTGGCATACGTAGGCTGCCGGCTTGTATGGTATCGAAATATTCATAACAAGTCCTAAAAGTCGTTGTTTAAAAAAGGTTAATAAACCATTTTCTTTCGATCAAGTCCGCTGCACATGAAACGTTTATTTAATTCCTAACAACGGCACAGGAGGTTATATATCATTGTTACTCGTTTGTTGGGAAGGTCAACAATGCACGTTCTATACACTACAAAGTATAAACTGAAAAAGACGGTGATGTTGTTGAAGAGACGTATGTACACAAGTTGATGGTCGATGTCTTGTCCGGGAGTCGAAGCACGTCTTTCTTATGTGACGTTCGTGTTCGTTTGGAAAAAATCCCCGAGCCGACGACTGCCTGCAGCAACGGATGAATTCAATACGTTATGCTTTGTAAAAATAATTACCATGTTTCTTTCTATGTCGGTCCACTTCCAAACAGTCCAGGAATTCAATGGGGCGGTCCGCGATATTCATAAAAATTAATATCCTGTTCCTTTTCTAAATTGTAACACTGGCAAGAAATTAAATAAGACCAATTATTACCGTGTTCAATCGTTCCTTTTGCAAACCGTATTCATTAATTAATCCAAATTTATTACCTAACGGTTTCCAAGAGGAATTACATAGCAATTGAACACGGTAAGAATTGGCCGTATTCAAGTTCCACCTTTTATTGTATACTGTGTTCATATTTTAAGAATCTTACAGGAATTAAATAAGACGATTCAATGTAGTGTAAAAACTTTAACCATGTTTATATTACCTAAGTGTGTAGGCTTTCACGGCCGGTGTTGATCCAAATCTTCTTGGTTTCTGGGCTAATAATACCAATGGACCACGGCATACAAGCCCGGAAACGAAGAAGGCACGTTTATATTCTCTATCATTCCACTCGTAAGCTACCCAGAAATCAAATAGGTTTTTACCATATCGTCGTTGTTTCTATAATACCTCTTATGTGCAAAAAGTAAAATTTGCAGGAAAAGCCAAAAAGTGGTTATTTCAGTAATGGATGGTAAGAACTAGCAATTTCAGAGGTATATTACAAATTCATATTTATGTTTACTATACGTGTTTAATCAAGACGAAGTATTTTCTTAAAAAATATTGAACGTTAATGTCGGATTTATTGGCACATGGGAGGAATTATTTGATACAACTTTTCACATAAGAGTAACTTCCCCTTGTTGGTTACTGTAAAATTAATTTGGAGGTATTACTAGTGTATAGAGCTCCGTTTCCTAAATCTTTTCATTTAAAAAACGTAAAATCTGCCAATTATGCACATAAGAGCTATTACAGAACCAACGACGATATTCCATTTTTATATATTATTCCAAGTGCAAACCATCCAGGAATGAAGAAATTTTGCTGTTACGAAATAATCTAATTGTAATTCTTAACCCACAACATTTTTGCATCCTAGTAGAGTCAACACGTCTAATTAAAGGATTGTAATGCATTGTGAATAATCAATGTATAGTTTGTGGCTATAAGACATGAGCGTACGCTTGTCAGAGAAGATGAATGCATTTGTATGGGTGTACCATGTCCATTGTCGAGGACATCTCCTCACCTGTCACACTGAATGCCTGGCTTGTTGATTGACATCATGGTCAAACGAAACAGGGCTGGACTGCATCAATGTCTTCTGATCAGGAACCCATGCAACACCTTTTCGACCGATCCTGATTTATACCGTGGTGAAACTAATGGAATACTCGATTGTTGTTATCCGGATGCTAAGAGCTTTCCAATCGACGTTTTGGCGAAAAGAATATACCTTGATGGTGATCTGGACCATCGTTCTTGAAGAGACAAAGATATTATTTTTGCTAGCTGGGTTCTATCAATGTCTTCTGATATTGAAGTAATATATTAAGATTCTTTTCATCACTTATAAGCGAATCCTTGCTTAATTGCTTGGCATTACGGTCCGAGAAACAAAGGTTTCATCTGGAATATTTATTGGTCACAATGAATCCTTGCTTGATGATTGACATAATGGTCAAAAAGAACACTGCTACCACACATCCCGTGCTTGTTGACCTTCTGCTCTGTAAACTATACTTGACCAGAATCCTTAACTCATGGAATTCACTTCTGAAGTTAAAAAATATTCTTCAGTTTTACAAAAATAACTACTTCTGAGTGTTATTCAAATAAAAATATTTTCTTCTTCGATGATATCTGTAATTATTGAAGTATTGAACTGAAGAACGTCTTGATAATCAAGATTTGATAGTTTCAAGCACTTTTAGAAACTGGAAAACATGAAAACTAAATTTGAAGAAAACTTGTTCGCAAATCTTTTCTACAAAGTAGAAAAATTCAGTTATTGTTGCAAAATCAACGTAGGTATGTGTGTATATATATAAATTGTGGGGCTGTTTCACAATACCCTTTCTACCTCTTTCCTCTTTTCGCACTTGTACACGACAGACAAAGACAGAAACAGACTGAAGTACAATTTTTTTTGTAGTTGTTTTCATTCTCAGCGCCTCGTAAATCACAAACACAAATAAACTTTATGACAAGTTTCATAAAACACCACCTTTTAACTCACCCAATCGTCTCTCTCCTTTCATGCTACAGTCTCTTTCGTTTGTTTCATTTCTTCGTTTGTTTTGTTGACTGTGTAACAATTGAATTCGAATCGCATGCGCGTGAAGATAACTGAATCGTTAATCTTCGAGTTAAAATTATGATTTATCGAACTGAGATTTTGAACAAATAATTCACCGACTTTCCCGTGAATCGTTATTTCGAGATTTTATTTTGTTTCAATGGCAACACGACAGCTTTGAAAATCATACACACCAAACCCCGAAGGGCAAACGGGGAGCGCGGGGGTATATGTGCACTTTAACTCTTCTTTTTGTACTCCGTGTCCAACAATTGCCACTGGAAATCGCGGGTTTTGCAAAAACAGCACGTTTCTAAAAACTTCCTGTGCGTAACACAGTGGTTTTACCGAAAGTGATAACAGTAAATAATTCGTGGAACCTACTAGTTACAAAAAAATGTTTAAATAGTTTTTTGTTTCGGAAACTGCTGAGGTATATTTTTTGTACTTCAAGCTCAACCAGAAGTGTACCTACAAGCATTTTCTCTGTAAAATGGCAACATATATATATTTTTTACATTTTCGAACTCTCCATTTTTTTTCTTTATAAATTCATATAAAATTTTCATAAGGTTGCATAAGAAAATATTCGAGAGAAAAACGTTTGCTCATGTGATTGTAGACTATACCTATTATTATTTACTATGGAAATGGCAGTACAACTGCGTTTATTTTGTTATACGCAACTTTATAGCACTAGTGTTAAATGAGTCATTTCACATCCGCTATATAGGCATGAAAAGGTAGCTATTTCATAGAGGGCGTATGTGCAAAGATTAATATCGCCTGGTATTTCCAAACGCAGAGTAGAAAAAAATCTATTTTTAATCTAATCACAAAAAATAATATTTTTATCTGTTATTAAGCGACTTTAAACATTAGTCCGTTACAAACCCACCGTTACGATACATATCCACGTATTTCCTATCTATTCCTGTTTCCATCCTTGTCTAGCTACTGCAGAGTGCTACAGCGTCCCTAGGGATAGATAAATACTAACGAGGTCTCTCTTAGAGCGGGAGCAATCTACCCTTGCTATGATACAGTCGTCCAATTGTACAAAACTCATACCTGAACTTATATTGTATTTGCAATACTTGTCCGACCTACTCTATTTGTATATATTGTCCACAGAGGTATAGTATAGGTATATAGAGGTTACACAACGTGTGGTTATTTGTAATAAAATCTTTCTGTTGTATAATATACAATGATCCATTCGGTGCATTATACAGTAAACCTCAATGCAAACAACCTGATTAATTAAATACCCGGAAACAACCGAGTGATGAATTCGATTCGAGTTTTCTCTTCGGGTGAAGTATTTGTATATTAATAGACCGAGAGCTAATGAACTTTTTGGAAGCTGATTTAGACATGGAAGTGATATAATTTATAATTTAATCAGTGCAAACAACTAAAATTACATTTTGCCTCACCGAGTTCAGTCGTTTTTAGGGGTAATCAACCCCTAAATGTGCACTAGTAGGGTTGAAAACGTCAACTCATTTTGGAAAGGTATTTAAAAAACACCTTTTCTAAACTGTATTTAAAAAGGCAGACCAAAATTCCGATCGAAACTCCCCGACAGACTGTCTTGAAGACGCGAGATAAGAGATGTTTAAAACACAAAAATAGCTAATTTAATTAACAAAAGACGTGTCGACTTTTGCATTTCCTGTGTTTGTTTTTTGGTGATTTATATTTATATGAAATTATTTGATAAAAGCTATTTTCATTCATATAAATTTTCGATAGTTTTGTACATCCTTGAAATAGTTAAGGAACATACATTTTTATGAATCCCTCTTTCCAATTATTATTGGGAAATTTATTCGAAATTTCTTTTCGAATGCATTTGGTTTTTTTTAAAAGAAAATTCGTTTAGAATTAAGTCTTTATTTTTTGTGTGTATTTAATGAACGAGCGAAGAAACAAGAATAACCGAACGTTTAACGATTGTTTATTTACAAGCCCCCAGGTTCTATTTCGAGAACTATCCACTGGATTTTCAAATTTGCCATTAAAAAATAATAAATTGAAAAATATATGAATTTGTTCTTGGCCCAAATAACTCCAGATCTTTGTAGCCTGAAAAAATGTATTTCAACCACTCAGTATAATCTTGAAGTAAAAAAACTGCTTTACGCACTAGTGTAGTAAAAAAAACTGGTTGCGTTATACCAATTTCATAGTAAACCACCGTCTCTCAGTTTTTTCTATAACCTCTATTAGCTGTGACTTATTTAAAAGGGAACTGCTCAAAGTTTTGAAAATGAAGTGCAGCAAAAATACCATATATATCTCATGTGGCATTGTGTGATTGTTAAAACTCGCTAGTGCTCATAATGTCACAGCTCGTCACTAGAAATGGAAACTACTATTTTGTGTTGTGTTGTGTGTATTTTTCTATTATTGAAAAATGTATTCGTGTTTTCTTTTTGAATTGCATCTAATTTTATTTAAAAGGGACTTGATTTGAAATGAAGTCTGAGATTGTTTTTTTTTGTTTCTTTTTTAATGCACACGGGCGAAGGAACAAATTCGTACAATATAATTTTTTAACGTTAATAGTCGGGCGCCAGATGCACACGATTGACCCCAGTTTAAAAAGTACAACACATTTTTATTTATAACCTCACTTTAATATTTCCTCAAAGGCCATTCGTTCGTTAAGTGAATGATTCATTCACGGTTTGGTCAATTCGTTAAAAAGATTTGGTACCTTAGGGCCCAGTACACGCTCAATATTTTTTTGTATCAAGAACGCGCGAATTACCAACTGTATCGCGATTTTACGATCAGCCAGTTAAAGCCGCTGCACACGAGGCTAGAAACACTGCTTGGAGTTCTGCTGACCGGTATGCTGGGTACGAATCTGGAATTGACGCCACTGCGGGCTCGCCTGCTAGGCTCACAAATTGGATTTTAAAATTAGAACAGGAGCTATTTTGCTTGCTAGGTCCGCTGCTAGATATGAGCAAGAACCAATCAGGAAGCAGTATCTTGTCTCGTGGGCGACTTGAACAAACGCCCTCAAACCAACATGGTGTCATTCTGCTCAGAGTCAGACAACAGACACGTTTTGCTCAGTGTTTATATTTGAACTGTCTGCTGGCCGGCAAGCTGACTATACGAGGCTGGAAATGACGTCACTGCGGGCTCGCCTGCTAGTTCACAAGATGGATTTTGAAATTAGAACAGGAGCTATTTTGCTTGCTAGGTCCGCTGCTAGATATGAGCAAGAACCAATCAGGAAGCAGTATCTTGTCTCGTGGGCGACTTGAACAAACGCCCCCAAACCAACATGGCGTCATTCTGCTCAGACAACAGACACGTTTTGCTCAGTGTTTATATTTGAACTGTCTGCTGGCCGGCAAGCTGACTATACGAGGCTGGAAATGACGTCACTGCGGGCTCGCCTGCTAGTTCACAAGATGGATTTTAAAATTAGAACAGGGGCTATTTTTCTTGCTAGGTCCGCTGCTAGATATGAGCAAGAACCAATCAGGAAGCAGTATCTTGTCTCGTGGGCGACTTCAACAACGCCCCCAAACCAACATGGCGTCATTCTGCTCAGACAACAGACACGTTTTGCTCAGTGTTTATATTTGAACTGTCTGCTGGCCGGCAAGCTGACTATACGAGGCTGGAAATGACGTCACTGCGGGCTCGCCTGCTAGTTCATAAGATGGATTTTAAAATTAGAACAGGGGCTATTTTTCTTGCTAGGTCCGCTGCTAGATATGAGCAAGAACCAATCAGGAAGCAGTATCTTGTCTCGTGGGCGACTTGAACAAACGCCCCCAAACCAACATGGCGTCATTCTGCTCAGACAACAGACACGTTTTGCTCAGTGTTTATATTTGAACTGTCTGCTGGCCGGCAAGCTGACTATACGAGGCTGGAAATGACGTCACTGCGGGCTCGCCTGCTAGTTCACAAGATGGATTTTAAAATTAGAACAGGGGCTATTTTTCTTGCTAGGTTCTCTGCTTGCTCAGAGCAAGAACCAGTCAGGAAATAAATAAAATTTAAATGGAATGGACCGGATTACCAAATTTTTGTGAAAACACGGATTTACTTACTGAAGGGTGTATTTAATTTAGGGCAGATGTTGGAAGAAAATAAATATGATTTCAAGGAATGCATTAAAGGGTTGATTTTTTTATTTTGTCCGAAAACAAAGTAGTTCACATTATAAAACCACACCGCCTATATTAGCAACACTTATATTTTCGGTTGGGTTTTGGCACTGCGACCCGAGTTTTTTTTTCCAAAACTTCATTGTTAGTTGAATTTCACGTTAAGATGGACAGGTTTCGTTCGTTTCGGGAATCGTCTACTTCGTTCAGAACGAATCGTAACCCGCGAGCAATATTTCGAGTATATGAAACGAAGAAAGGGTTGGGATGATGTTATGTGCTGTATTTTTTTAATTATACGTTTGTTAAGTTTTATAATTTCTCGCTTTGTGACGATAATAATTCATTCGTGTTTGTTCAGCGAACGAGTATAACTTTGTATACAGTTGTTACTTTGAATTGCGTCAAGTTGTACAGTTGAACTACTATAAACTGTCCTAATTATTCAACATGAAGATTAAATACACTGAAGATTGTAAACACTCAAAAAAATATCAAATAGTACAGACACTCAAATAGATATAAATCGCGCACACCTGTCAAGCATAAACCTGCGCGACCAGCATGGCACGGAGCGAAAAGCCTGTTCGTGAAGGTACCCGTGTTATTTAACGGAGTAGTACACTTTAGACCAGCACCTGCAACCAGCAATTTGTCAGTAACCATGCTCGACCGATCTAGTATGTTAGTGACGTGACGTTTTCATTAATTAATTTGCTAGAACTACTTGAAAATTGCAAAATGTTTGCTGACTGATTTAATGTCAATTCTAAAATACATTATTTAAAAAATCTGTATGTTTGTTGCAAAATTTAGTTACTAGCATTTCGTTATATGACATCGAAATTTAGTTACAGGGCGAAATTTAGTTAGTAGAATTTCGTTTAAATTTTTTGTGTCAGGCGTCCCTCGACGGCTCCCATGTTTTTGGAAAAAATTAACGGACGTTTCAAACACATCTGTCGATATGTTTTTTTGGAAACAGTTTTTGTGAAGTATTTTTATCGTTGCTTGGAATACAAGTTATCAGAAGTTTCTATGGAATAACCACACTGTATACAAATATATTGCCCGTTTTTTAAGAAGTTTTTTAATAATTAAAGGGTGAGATTTCTCTACATATACATTTATTAAAGAAAGGGAAATCATAATTATAGATGTTAAAACATAAAACTTAATTAAATTGTTTCGGTTTTTACTATCGAATTTTTACGCAATGAAATAAATATATACGCCATTCTTTTTCGGAGTGAATCAAACGATAGCTTAACTATACGCAGTGGTCGAAATACGACCGTAATTTAACGATCTTGAAGATTTTTCCTGAATCAATTTTACCTATGTTAATTCGTACACGTCGTGTTTAAATCATTTATTTAATAATTTCTATATTGCTAGCGGCCGTAAGTGGTAGCGTGACCCACGAAGTGAGACAGCAAATGACTGTTTTTCTATCTCTTTCTTTTTACTTGACCCGTTGTGCGCAAGTGTCGAGTCTGTAGTGGTGCAATTACTAAATGGAACAGAGCAAGCCACCTCCCTTTCACTGCTTAGTTCCATGTGCAAACTGACGCGCATCCATTCACGGACATGCGCATGAGACTCAGAGTATAACAAGTGAGACAGACGTATATGTCTGCACCGTAGTGTTTAAGTCTTTCTCCCGATCTTTGCTAGCAATATAGAAGGTTTTAAATATACGGTTTATATATTGTGTACTTGCCCTCGTTAAAACGAAGAGAACGATGTAACACTCTAGTCGGCACCACAACTTTTTTCCTTCCCGTATTCATAGATGTACTATGAAAATCATTCGTGTACAATAAACGCTATGAAATAGTATCGATGTAAAATATAGTTATATTAAATATTTAGTCGCGACGGCGGCGCGGGAGGGAAAATAAGATGAGCTCAGTAGTAAGTCTGCCGCATACTAATCACGCATAGCACGTCATTATCTACGTACGCATCCACTTCCCAGACAATTACTGCACATACCTGTGGGAAGACCGGGATCTATGTACGTGCGCTCTAATGTACCCATAAGTACTCCAGACGCCTTTGCTTACAGGGCTTGACAAACCGAGAATGCTGTCGGAGTTTAAACTTATAACCAAAAAACGTCACAAAAGTGTCGTTTTTTTAGACTTGGGTCGTGTCGTAAATCCAGAAATCATGTCCTAGCTTTCTCTAGAATGCATACTTCGGTATATAGTCCGATTTCGTCACGAGATCTGTCGCCATTCTAGTCCAACTGTGGTTACGATGTTCGTTCCCGAATGAGAATTATATTCATGTCCGTTTAGACTTTTGAGCTTTGAAACGCGATCGATCCGTAATCCGTCGACACTCGCAATATCTATTGTTTTCCTGCAACACTAATACTCTACAGTCTGCATTATCGGCATGTTGTTTTGGTTTGGTTTCTAATAGCTACACGCTCTGGGAACAGAAAAAAAATACATTAGGTATCAAATTCGTGGTTGGCTAACAGACGTTTCAAAATAATAATAATAAAAGTGATAATATATTTATTCAATCTAATTGGTATACAAATGCACAGAAATCGTAAATATAGCATAATACAGATTCATCCATTACTTTATTTAATAAAACTCTAAAACTGACTGACTGATTGACTGACTGGCAGACAAAACCGGTTGGGGTAGAAGTATGCAATTTTGGAGTTCCTTATATAACATGGGTGAGCAGTAAGAAAGGATTTTTTTTATTTCATCCCCTAAAGGTCGAGTATAAAACATTGTTTCATTTCGTGCGGAGCCGCGAGTAGCCGCTAATAAAAAAATAATTACGTAAGTAACGGTTTTACTTGCAACAGCAGGTATTTTGATTTAAGTTGGACAACCCTTAAACTGAATCATACCGAAATAATATTGTACAGTAAAACCAGAATCTTAGGTATTATAACATAATATATACGTAAGGATTCTATACTATTTGTTTTCACAAGCTGGTTCAAAATTTGGTTTTCATATACGAACAGGATTAATAACTGGTTTTTGTTACCCGACTAAATAATCTGCCTTTTTTATTTTAAAGACTAAATTTGAAGGTAATATAATTTCAAAATGCCTCAATAACTGTTTTTACAAATAAAATTTTGCAAAGTTAAAAAATTCAAGGCCCTCCACTGCCCCTTAGACATTACAAAAAAAGTGTTATACAAATTTTTATAGGTTCTCAAATATCTACCAAAAATATTTGATAGCTCTCCTACTATATAAACATAAAAATTCTACAATGTTTTTAGATTTTACTCCTTGAGAAACGATTTTGAGTTATAAGGCCCGGTACGGAAATTTTATGAGTAGTATAATCAATTGGTGAGGCGTTACGCTCCACCGCTTCAAGTGTGGCGTTACGCTCGTCCGCTTCAAAAGAGACAAACATATATATCTGTGGGATTTAACGTGCGAAAGAATGAGATGAAATACAAAAGAGACAAACATATATATCTGTAGGATTTAACGTGCTAAAGAATGAGATGAAATACAAAACGAGACAAACATATATATCTGTAGGATTTAACGTGCTAAAAATGAGATGGAATACATTACACAACGTATCTAAGGAGTAAACTCCAATCGTGCGTCAGAGCTGACACACACACACTTTTTTCTTATGGAGAAATATGTTATCAAATATCAAATCAGATTTTCTGACAATGCTTCCTGCAATCCGGCGTTAGTATAAGGAATAAGTGAGTTATGTCGGGAACTGAAGGATGTTTAATTCGTGATCGCCTATGAGTTTATGTATGAACCTAAGAACATTTCATAGTGGCAACGGGAGTGTGACGAACGCACTAATGGGTTCTAATGTACTCCCTATCTTTACATAATATTATATAACAGTGATAAGGATGACGTTCGCGTCTGGAGCGATAGCAGCTTATAGAGTAGGTACCTACTACTATTATATAATACCCTGTGACGTCACGGGATGTTCACACGTCATTGGTTTATACACGATTATTAGATTTTATGAACGGACAATTATTATATTACGAAAACGTTTCGTGTCATTTCGCAAATATATTTTTAATGTAAAACTTCTTTTGAAACGGTTATAGGGTTAAATCGATTCGTGAGATTGATAATGCACCGTATACTATAAAAACAGGTTGTAGGTTAAGGTGGCGGCGAGGTAGAGTAATCTAAAGGACGTAGGTTCGACTCCGGCTCTTGGTGTCATTATAATATTTATTTTTACAATTATACCAGTTTTACTGTAGTGTTGTTAGTCTCTCTTTTTTATTTTGGGTTGGCAGTCCGTGTTAAATTACGTACTTGAGATACATCCGTGAGAAACGGACTTAAATTCCCAAATTTGGGGATAAAACGTTGGATAATTAAGTAAGACTAAAATTGAAAACACTTCCTAAAAAGTTTAACGAAAGATTTTTATTTTATTGACTTTTACTTTCTCGAAAATAATAAAAATTTTACTTTCAGAAACATTAAAATTTAAATTTTATGAAGTCATAGTTTTGGACTAATTGAAAGCGCGACAGTTATTTGGTCACATTTCTATATCCAGTTCTTTATCTAGATTGGAGACCGTTGCTTTTTTTATGAACGCAATATTCCAAGTAATTTTATTTGACTGTTAGTTTTATAAAGCGGCGTATTTTTTTTTTGGTCCATTAGTTAATCATTTCGTTTAGAGTCTCTCAGATTAAAACTAACCCAGAACCCGTTAATTGGATTAATACACACATAGATTGATAATCCAACCACGTCTTTTAAAATCGACACATGGACTTTAATAAGTTGGACAAAGACTATCGTATCGAATATACCTTTGTCTCACTCATTTGTTTTTTTATTGGTTGTATTTGCAAATTTGTCTGATAACAACCGAGCTATTACAAACCACTTCAAGATTTTTTTGTTGGAAAATTATTATCATGTATTCATCTTACGTCTGGTAGTCAATTTAATTTTTTGATTTTTTTTTTAAATATTGACATCCAGATCTTGAAAAGTGCCACAACCTTGAGCGAAACGTTGAGTATTTAAATCTATATAAATAATTTCCTCGAGGGCTACGGCCTACGATACAATAAAGCATAAAAAAATATAAGGGACCCCGCACAAACCTTGTTGGATTTGGTTCTCGGTTAAATTGATCGAAAATGGTTTTATTTTATAGTTTAAAGGTCACTAAGAAGTGTCCATGGGCGCATAGCTTAAAAACCAATAGATTTGTAGCTACAGAGATTTTAGATATAGGGATATCTATTGAATTCACAATCTTAAAAAATCCTAAGCTCTTGTTTCACAATGCGTACAAATAAACACACTAAAATCGGTACAGTAAGTTTTGTCCTTCCTGAATTTATATTGTGATTAGTATTTACTATTTTGATATGACAACAGCGAGATGCGTTTTTTATGGCACAAATATTTAATGGAATCGATTATTTTCTTTAAACGTTAACCCAAAAAAACCGAAGTCTTAAAAGATATGCTCGTCAAGCATAACTGTAAAATTATAGACTTGTTTTTGGAAGATAATTATATTGTTTTTTTCTCGCAACAGGTGATGTGTTCCGTCAACTTCAGGTGCACTTTTTTACATATTTATAGGTCCAAATTTTCTATCTATAATTTTATTTGTTTAAACGCACACACTTAATAAAAAAAATATTTAAAGTTAATTGATTTAAAATCAACAAATTATCATAATTTTTATTTATTTTTAAAATTGATTTTCTCTTCTAGCCTGACGATTTTTATAATAATTTTTAATCTTGGAATATTTATGACAAATCTAAGACGGTTTTTGCAATTTTTCGCGTTTTGAAAAATCGCAAGAATTTTATCAAAATAAAGCTGTCCTCAATAAAGTGTTCTGAAACATGACAAAACCTTATTGGAGCATTCGTGACTGACATTTTTATTAGTTCGATGATGAATTACTTAATATTTATCAGATATTGGCGATTTTCAAAGATATTGTACTAACATGAAATTCAGAATGACACATTTTTATTCAAATTAAAATACATACAAGCTGACTTTGGAATCGTTTCAGGCTTAAAAATAATCACCTGAAACATTATTGACTGGCTTCACCCGAATTCGTAGATTGCCACCGTTTTTTCATCGACTTACGCTGCAAAATTGGTCTCCACGAAAAGCGCTTTTAATTTTAACGCGATAATATATAGCGTATGGCTATCCTGAAGGCCCATTCTAAATATTGCTGAAAAATTTTTGAAATCGATTGAATAGTTTCGGAGATTACCTCCTACATCCAAACTTACAAACTTTACCTCTTTATAATATCAAGAATTTATCATCTTGTAACAAACATTATACTATCACATAATTCTACACAAAGACAAAATAAATTTAAAGCTTTTTAAAAGCGTAGGAAAAATTTCTGAAATACTTTTGGCCGCAGAAATATAATTGAACTGGCAAGAGAGAATATTCTGGTTTTATAATTTTCATGAGTAATTCGGAAGCAAGGCCTACTGTTCGTTTTAAAAACCAATAGATAGATGTATTTTAATAGCATTAAGCAATATTAACCAGTCTTCCATAATTATATAAATTATATTTAGAAACTAATAAATATGTAAATTTCGTCTTGGCAGTGTATTTTATATTATAGTTTGTGCTTTAATAAATATAGGGACAATCGTGGTTCGTTTTATTGCCCGTAAAACATCTGCTTGATTCCGTGGCCGGTTGCATAAAAGATTCGACTATATTTGCTAGACTAGTAACATTGCATACAGCTATCTACACTTGCATTACAGCGGTTTACTAATTAATTACCGACGGATTTTGCGTTACCGGCTTTACTTGATCATATACAGTCGGAAACCAAACTGAATTAAAGCAAGCTGTTAAAATCTGACATTTTTAAGTATTAACTATTAATTAATAAAAAAAAACCGACTACTGTAAACATAAAAGTACGAAACGAACTTCCAATACGAAAAGTAGTCGGGCAGAAAAGATGGCAACAGGAATCTTCGTACTCTGAATGGTTTCAAAAATTTCGAAAACTGTTTTATTTCCAAGATTTTTTATATCTCGGGGTTTTCAAGGCCAATTACCATGGAACCCGTTATTGTTTTTTTTTTTTTTGAAATTGGAATCAATTTTTCGATAATGAGATATTTTCGAAGATAACCATTTTTTTAAAAACATTATTTAAATGATAAAGTAACTTTATCTGTCGTACAATAATTACAGTATTAATAGCCTTAGTTATCGAGCATCTCTAATCTACTTTGTCGATCACTTGCATTCAGGTTTGGATTATATATTCCCCGATTGTACGCGGCCAAATGTTTTCTCTTTGACAAAACCGTTTGTATAAGAGCTGTAGTGGATTAATTAATTTATAAATAATGTTAGTTAACACGCTATCAAATGTTTTTTTGTACAATTTGTGTAGGCAACACTCTTGATCATTGACAGTTGTCCATTTGACAGCTGAATAACTTTTACCGCTATTTATTTTCTCTCGTGATAAATCATAGTAAGTACTATTTTTTTTATAAAATTAAATTTACAGTTATTATTTTTCTGTTGCACACACTCTTATAAAATAGTTGCTTTACATGCCTGTATAGCGGTCGTAAAACTGCACATTTAATACTAGTGCCGTAAAGAAAAATAAACGCAGTTATACTACCATTTCGATAGTAAATCACGGTCTAACCGCATGAGAATCGAATGCAGCCTACACTTACATCGCATCTTAATGACTTGGCTAGGCAACTGAGCAAAATTTTCTACTCTCTGAGGCATATGTCACGTTTTGAGTCCCTGCCTCGTTTCAAGGAAGTTCTAGGGAATGAACTGGTAAACAAAGAATTTTACAAATTTAATGATTTTATAGTGTAAACAATTGTAAATGACATGTTACAAACTTATTATCAATTGTAACGAAATATATTATTATTATTATTATTATTATTATTATTATTATTACTTATAAGGGATCTTGCTCAAAATTGAACTGTTAAAAATTTCTAAAATTAGCTGGCACTCGTTTTACCACAATGTCATAAAATAATAATGCCTGACCGGATAACAGACAAGACACCCTATATACTGTTTCTCGTGCTTGCGTCTGTTGTCAGCCTGTATTCGAGTGAGAGAGAGGGACCAAACGGGACATTAGAATGACAACCACATATAATATCATGGCCGTCTGTGACTGTACTTCACAATGACTGTATGACATCGACAAAAACGCAAGTTGTCATTTGAACATAGAAACATATACATATCAGTCGATACTGTTTTAATACCTGCTCTTTTGACTGTATTACTGCTAGACGATTGTTAAGATTGTCCTAAAGTCAGTTTTTTTCCTCCCCAAAGTTAGTAGAATCGGATGCCGATCCGAGGATTTAAAACCTGGACACCGGTGTGAGGAATTCCTCGTTAACACCGCGACCTTGATAGATCTGGCACCGAGCCATACCAACCCACTGAGTGGAACGACCAATCAAAGAAGAGCATACTACGACCGAGCAGAGAACTCTCACACTGAGCATAAAAGAAGGGAGAACAGCAGTCGTCGACACACTTACCTGTGAGCAGCCTAGAAAGACACAGCAATGCTGCATGATGCCATTTGACGGTTTAGCTCAACGCTTTTGCTACTTGCGCCTCTATATGACAATTTTAGTAAAATATTTCTTCGATCTGTCATCTGAGCTTAATATTGTAATACAACAAAAAGAAGAACGTTATAAGCAGTGTGCAAAATTAGAAACGAATTGAATACCTGCAATCATATTTAAAAAATAATTTTGTAAAGTGATAATTATTATACTTATTTAGTGCGAATAATTCACACTAGTATTCTTATACTGTCGGCAGGGTTTTGGTACCGCGAACCGAGTCTTTCATTTATGTTA
The DNA here is from genome assembly GCA_963575645.1 of Xanthostigma xanthostigma. Taxonomy (NCBI): domain Eukaryota; kingdom Metazoa; phylum Arthropoda; class Insecta; order Raphidioptera; family Raphidiidae; genus Xanthostigma; species Xanthostigma xanthostigma. The sequence goes on along the minus strand of OY754475.1, from coordinate 3,660,240 downwards.
TATATGTATTTAATTTTTTGTTTTACGTGTGTTATTTTTGTTTTCCTGCCTTAATAATCGTAGCCAACTATGATAAGAATATGGCCACAGTACATATCGTTATTATCGTTCGTCCAAGCCTTAGGTTCTGCCTGCTAATTATCATACAATGCTATTGTGTTTCACGACACGAAGAGAAAGACAGAGACACTTTGCCGTGTATCGGAAAGTGAGCGAGAGAATTGTGTTATATGTACACACGGCATGGAAGACACGAAATGTGACGAGAGGGTACTCTTTCCTTCATCCATCCGTCGATTCGTAACTAAAATTACTAACTAGTTACTGCTGGGCGTTAAATATTGACTGAATAAATCAATTGCTGATCATTGTGTATCAATTCAAGCATAGTCTCATCCAGCAAGAAATCATTGTCTTCTGATTTTGAATTTTCGAATCTTTCAATTATTTGGAATTTGTAAAACGAATAATTTAAAATCGTATACTTCTTTGGAAAGAAAACATTCTTCTGCCTTTGGATTAATCGATGTTTAAACCTTTTTCTTGAGTAGTGATTATATTGATAGACTAGAGTGACCCTGTGCGAATTATTCGCACTAAATAAGTATAATAATTATCACTTTACAAAATTATTTTTTAAATATGATTGCAGGTATTCAATTCGTTTCTAATTTTGCACACTGCTTATAACGTTCTTCTTTTTGCTGTATTACAATATGAAGCTCAGTATATTTTACTAAAATTGTCATATAGAGGCGCAAGTAGCAAAAGCGTTGAGCTAAGCCGTCAGATGGCATCATGCAGCATTGCTGTAACGTTGTTCAGCGTTGCTCGCTGTTCCAAATTTAAAGCCGTCAGATGGAAGTATGCAGTATTTACAATATGAAGGTCAGATGACAGATCGAAGTGTTGAGTTTTGTTTCAAAATTAAAGCCGTCAGATGGCAGACGTTGTTCAGCGTTGCTGTATTTTAATTAATTTACAAAATCAAAAGCAATAATAAATTTTTTAGTTGTCGATGTCAGTAGAGCAAGCAATTATCTGTAAAATGATATATAATTTATGTGGAGAAATTGTGTGGTTATTCCTAAAAAGGGAGGCCAAACATCTTAACCTTAGCGTATTAATATATATGATGGAAATGTTTTGGAATTTAATGTTTTAAAAACGTATCATCTTAGTTGTCGAATCTTCATTTGGAAAGAAAATAGTGTCTTCGATCTTGAAATTAACGGAACGCAATTTAATATTGAATGAAAAGGCAAGACATTAAAAGAAATTTTAAATGCCATTTCACGTTATTGCATCATTTGCAATCGGTTGAATCGATATTGATATCAGTTACTATAGCGTACTTTTTGCCTGGCTATGTTCGAGCTATAATACTCAATTCCTATCATTAACGCGAACCATTAAATTGACGTTCACACAAGCGAAGTCACGGGCTAGTTAAAAAAATATTGCTACAAAAATAATGACACTCTAGAATCTCTACAGTGTTACAATGTCCTGTTTATTTTTCAGTAAAAAGAAATACTTATTTTGACACTCAACAATGACTTTTTAAAGTAGTTTTACAAATTGTTAGCTGAATCTTAAAACATTCTCGCAATGCCAGTCATTGAAACACCCTCCACTCCAAAAAAACTGCATTTCATCAGACATGCATTCTGTTTACTCAATACAACGAAATTTGATGCATCAGATTTTTTTAAATATTTACATTTCACTTAACAATTTCTTTAAAAATTTGTTTACTTTTTCATTGAAAATTTATCAAATAGATCTTTCAATTTTTTTATCGTTAGATTTTGATAACATTAATTAATATACGCTTTCATCTAATCGTCTGACTCTTAACATCTAAATTTGAGATAAACATTTGATAGTTATAATATTTCTATGCATATTTTTTTTATATATAAGCGTCCGTAAAATTAATTGTCTTATAAATTTAGTTCGCTGTCAAATAAAGTCAACTGTCTGATCGATTTAAAAGAATAATTAATGTAAATGAAATTTGAAACCGTTTTGCTCAGAGATCAAACGTTCAACTCTTGTAACTCTAACTGGTTAATTGTACTGTTGATTTAATTCAACGCTTCATTTCTCTTTATGGAACTTAAACTTCACGAATGACAAATACAGTGGGTAACAGTGAATAAACTCGGTAGATTTTTGTTCAACTCGAAATTTACTATTGGAAACTGATGAGGTATGTTTGTTTTACATTTACGAAGTCTCCATTTTTTTGACGTGATAACGTCTTATAAATTGATGAATCACCAATATTATAAATTGATAAAACACCGGCTGCATGTACGAAAAAGTGTAACGCGTAACGCATAACGCGTAACGTTCCGCCTGACCCTGTGCGTGCTTTTTGCTAATTTCTCGCTCGATTTAAATCAGATCGGTTTGAAACCAGTCTTAAACGAAAGAGGAGAACATTTTACATAGATTTCGTATAACAGAATTTGCCTAAACAGTTTTTTTATACAAATTTACATAGAAAAATATTTTATACAAATTTATATAGAAAAATAGCTGTATAAATGCAATGTTGTGTAATGCATGACGCGACGCGGTCGGTTGTCTTTGTTTGCCGTACATGGAAATTAGAAGCAAACGTATGTCTTGTCTTAACATGAAAACAGCTGCATTTCTAATGTTTAATTCAATTTTTTGACATTAGTATATTGTGAAATGCAAAGCCTGCTAAGTTAAGTATTGGAATAACTAATTATTATTAGAACATAATACTTTGTAAGTTGCAAACGTCACTTTTGACATTTCTTATCATTCCGACACCAAGCATAAGCGGATTGAAACCAAATTTTGGGAGGTTTAGGTTATGTATTACGGAATACGTTATCACGTAAAACTATCGTCCGTAAACCGACTTTACAGACAACCATTTTTTTTCTCTATAAAACCATATAAAATTTTCATAAGGTTACATGAGAAAATATTTGAGAAAAATGTTATCAGCTTGTTAATTAAATACACAGTTAAAAAATTCAATAGCTTAGTAACGAATTTACTCTGTTATGTACTTAGTCTGCTTTTGCTTGTATGTAGACTGCAGACAAATGATGTCATGCTTTGTTCGATAGGCGGTCAATTTTCAAAAACTAGAAAATATATTATTCTTCCTCCATTACGCTATTTAATAATCCGTGAAAATGGGTCAACACCCAATTGAATATCTAATTTATTATTGAAAAAATAATTACGCGAAAATATACTTAAATAAATCTTGTTGTTGGTGATTAAAAAAATAATAATAATAATTTAGAAAATTTCTTGGTCACAATAGACTTGTAAAATGCAGTGTAATTCTAGTCTTTCTCAAGGTTCTGTAATTAAAGTAAATTTGTTCAAAAACATATACAAAGTTAACATATCATGTAAACATATCATCAGCTACATGATATGTTAACTTTGTATATGTTTTGAACAAATTTACTTTAATTACAGAGCCTTGAGAAAGACTAGATTTAGTCGAAACGTTGGCAAATAAAATGTTTTTTAATTAATCACACTGCACTTTACAAGTCTATTGTGCCCAAGAAATTTTCTAAATATAAAATTGTATAGACAGATTGCCTAAATAATAATAATAATAATATTTTTATCGGGTCTCAATCTAAAATCATTATACACTCAATTTCTTTTCTGGCAATGCTTTGTACAAACCAGATTAGTGTTTTAAAGTTTGCAGTGTTAATTTGTACAAACTGTGATTTCTTTTTGTGCAATTATCAATATGTTTATATGTGCTATAAGACAAATTTATGATTTAAGCAAGGTGGACAAATGACTTTGTGAATCCCGACGAAAAAACTCTAAATCGTTTCATATTTTATTTCTCAATAATGAAATTTTACATGATGTAGTAGCGTTTTTGGCTTATACAATAATATTCGAGTACCTACTAAAATTTAATCTATTTTGCATTGCCAAAAATAACTAGACAGTAATAATATTGAATACCGGAACAAATCAAATGTAGGCACTCAATAAAAAAATAATGTCTATTCATTGTTAACCAGGTACGAACTTTAAATTGTGAATAATCCACCTCAGCAGTTAGTATCGTTTAGAGAAGATAACAACGTCATTTCTGCTCACAAACGAGTTTCGGGTCGGACTAGCCCATGTTTTTTTAACAAGGGGTGGTCGTATCGACATGGTCATATAAGTTGTTCGTCTCTAGTCGAAACGCACCAATGACAGTGCAGTAATCTCCTATGACTGCCGCTCTTCCCACTCTTCCTACTGCCCAGACCCCCGCCTTGCTACTATCTTCTCTAAACGTTACCATATTCTATGTAGATGATAGAGTTTTCGAATCGGTTATGCGTTGCGTTATTTCTTACGGCTACTGCGCCGTGCGTTTAAACCGGAGGCTCAGGGACATCCGGAGCCGTTTCGGGGCTTTTTTTAAACGGCGTCCAGGGCCGGTTCAAATCCGTGCCTGCAGTTCGTACAGCTGTTACACGTGGTCGTTTGGTCAACTCACCTGTACTATTGTTGTATACTGACATGCCTGTGTATGTGTGTGAAAAAACATTCAAAGTATTTGTGTGTATGATCAGAGCAGGTGTTTGCCATAGTGGTCCGTCCACGCGCTCTCCTATGTAATGAGCGCTCCATACCTGCGCCGCGTTGCGTACGATCCAAGGGCGTAGATTTTTTTTCTCGGATGGGTACTTAAAGCAAAAAAAATAAATATTTTTTTTAAGTTTTTTTAATGTCACACAAAAATACTCACGAAGGAAGGTGTCGAGCAAAATATTAATTCCCAAACCAATTTAACGTTTTTTTTTAATTTCTAAATTTTATTTTTTACCCTGGTATTCCTATTATTTTCAGTTTTATTTTTTTATTATTATGATACTGGGGGGCTGGATTTGCCGCTAGGTTCCTTGTTTAGATTTCAGTACTAATTTTCTAGCCCTGGTTTTCTTCATTGTTGTTATTATGTACTCGCTTCACACGAGACGTCTTTACAAGCTTGTTCTGCAAGTAGATTCGGTACGCGCTCAGTTAGAACGGTAACAAAAGTGCATGTTTATTGTCTCTGAACAGAACACACACTATGACATAGTGTTTGTTTGTAGGCGTTTGTTCAAGTCTCCCACGTGACAAGATACTGCTTTTTGATTGGAGCTCGCTCATATCTAGCAGCGGAGCTATCAAGAAAATAGCCCCTGCTCTAGTTTTAAAACCTATCTCATGAGCTAGCAAGCGAGCCCGCAGTGACGTCATTTCCAGCTTCGTGCCAGAAGCAGAAGTCCAAACAGTGTTTCTAGCCTCGTGTGCAGCGGCCTTAAGTATAAATCCGTATTTTTTTTTTAGTATAGAAAATCCGTTGTGCACGCCACTGTACTTTGACACGGTGTGTGCTCGTGAATTAGTTAATTTAAATGTGGAACGGTTTTAAATTATTGGTCTTAATAGATATAAAATTGTCCTTATTTTCTGGTCTTAAATGACGCCCGGAAATAAATTGTTTAGCGTGCTTATAAATGGTTTTAAACCTTTTTGACACAAAATTATTTCGTACCTTTTTATTTTAAGTCACCGTAACGCAGCAATCCGTTATTAAACCACGCTAATTACCTCAGATTTCTTGTGTCTATAACTCTTTGTATCATTCATTATTAAAGTGTAAATATTTTTGGTGCCCAGCTAACTAGAAAAAATTCGAAGCAAAATTTCTTATTAGGGACGGATGGACTCTACTATTCGGGCCCGGGAACATAATCGTGTCACCGTGGACATACTGTATCTACCGTGGACACAACGGTGGTAAAAATTGGGCTTTTGAATGAAATTTTTTTTTGTCATAAATGGAAAGATCGTATATAAGTTTTATAACAAAACTATTTTTCTTTTTTTTATTTTCGTCATAATTCAAAAGTTATATCAAATTAAAAATAAATTTTTGTACCCAGTTCCGAGAACGCGCCGACATTTCCCGAACATAATGTGACGTCATAATGTTTTAGTCAATACACAATGTAGAAGCCATTGATAGTATACTGCGTATATACATTTTACCATTATGACGTCACAACTGTCAAAAACAATTTTAGTGCGTTTGCAGTCACGTGATTTTTTTTAATATTTTATCAATTTTAAATAGCTTATAATTAATTTAAAAAAAGTTTTTTGAAAGTTTTTCGCATCGATTATTAATATTATTTATAACAAAGTTTTAAAATACAATAAAAAAATCGATAATTATTTTTTTTTCAAAAGCCTAATTGTGTTGTTGAAACTGTGTTTGTGTTGAATCGTTTAAAACGGAACAGGATTTTGAAAGCATCGGTTTAAAAGTTTTGACGAATGTCATTTGAATGACATTAAAAACAGTTACGACAATTGGAATTCATCTATGGGCGGGATTTGAATCCGTATGTCAAAACATGATAATGTTACGAACAAGAATGAATATTGTAAAGTGTCATACGGGCTTGGTCGTCAAACAATAATGTTATTGTCAGATTGTTACAGTTGTTGCCTTAATCTATTCACGCATTTTTTTTAATTCAGTCTATTTTATTAAGGCTATAGCTCGAGGATTTTGGTTTACAAGTTGTCTTAAGGACGCAGTCCTATGTTCAGGCTCGTTTTCAACTCTTATTTCATAATTTTTTTAATAACGAAATAATGTACAATCATTTCAATTTTGTTACATCGTGAGCTAAGAGAAAAAAATTTTGTTTTGCTTAATTTTACGCCATTTTATAATTGTTTTTTTAACCTAAATTAGACAACTTTAAATGGAGGTAGGTAGGTACCGCGGGTGATAACGTCACTTGGAGTCATCTGAATTATAAAAATTAAATTGGTTATTGTTTCGTATAGGCTTGTGGCTCTATGTTTTGTTCGATTCGTCTCGCGGGGGTCCGTCGGCCGATTTTTTTGAAAGCAGAAAATGAAAAGTTGAATTCACGAAACTAGCAAGTAGCTCTGAATTTTTGATTTTAATCTTTCTCACAAAAATAGCGAGGACAATTATTGATGTATTTTTATTACTGATTGTTTTTTCCAAGATGTATTCTCTTCTTTTTATTAATAAAAATTTATCAGTTAAATAGTTTTTTTGTTCAATTTTTTTCTTGAAGTGATCATCAACCGCGCTAAGCGCCAAAATAGATGAAATTATTGTCTACATAGATTTATTTAACATACGTTTGTCTACGTTAGTAAATCTAACATTCGATGTTGGTCTGTCTATCGTTTACACAGCTATTTTTGTCTTGTGCATGTTTCGGCCCCCGCACCAAACTGTCGAACACACCATGTGGTGTGACAATAATCGAGTTAGCTTTGATATGTGACAAATAAAACCCACACGGAGTTTATGCCGTGACATGCGACATTTTTGCATATTTTGATATCCGTGAATTTACGATTTAATAATGTCGACAAAAATATTCGAAACATCCATTTTGGAAATTTTTATTAGTTGGTTATCACATCTTAATTGTAAACTTCCAAATTCGAAATTAGTTTTACTGAGATAGTAAGTAATAGTCTAAGATCCCGATTTAGCTCGATCTTCACCCTTCGAGTTTTCTAATGAAATTTGAAATTTGATAATCATGTATTAATAAAGACAAATTGATTTGGTTGCCAAATTTCTTGGCACAGCTATTTTTAATAAAAATTGTTATTCGTTGCCATGGTTACCTATACACATAATATGTTCCACGTGTTCGCAATAAAATTATCTACATTTTCATTTATGACAATATGGAAAACTCTATAACTGCAAAATACTAATTCGAAGATGCCTGTCTACCTGGTTTTATGCCAGGAATCATGATGTCACCAAACTTTAGCATTTTATATACTTACTGGTATTAAATTTATTTGAAAACTCGATAACTACATTTCAGAAATAAAATTAACAACTTTAATTACTAATTAGAAATAGCTGCGCCAAGAAATTGAATGGCAACCAAATCAAATTTTCTTTATCAATACATTATATTATCAACATTCAAATTTATTAGAAAACTCAATGGATGAAGATCGAGCCAAATCGAGATCTTGTGCAAACTTTCTATTTGATAAATACATGTGTTTGGTATCGGGCTGCGGTGTTAACACTTTTGACACTATTGCGTCTGTTGTACTAAAAGTGTAAAATAAAAGAGCAAGCTGGCTATTCTCTTATTTCATTCCTTAATCAATGCGTATAAATTCATTGCTTAAACGAGACGGGTTAGTGAGGTTTCAAAACAGGGCTTTTAAGCTTTATGCCCAATCTCCAGAGAAATGCGAGCCTTCGTACGCAAGCAGTTTTCGTTGAAGGAAGGATTTCTCAAGGCTCCCTAAAACGTCCACATCTAACGTCTGGATGATGCCGCCAGGGCATTAGAACTGGGAATACTTGCACAAACTGACCGCCTCAAATATATAGATAGACGGAGCTACGTCACTTTGGACTTCCTCCAGAGTATTCACTGTTCTAGCGCTATGTAGCTCCGAGCTGTTTCAAACTCGGATTCGTTTATATACCTACTGTTTTGTTATACAGCGTACATATTGTTTCATTTTTGTTTTAAACAAATGCAGTACGAAATCTAATAGGCCCCACTCACGATCACACTTCATGCCACAGTTCAGTGTTCAAACTTATAGTTCAGTGAAGCATGATAATGTGTGGTACAAATAAACACTGAAACCAACACTGAAGTCAAGCATGAACTCATCAAATGCATCTTGATTTTTGAACGACTTCAGTGTTCAGTGTTCAAGTAAACTGCTGTGTGTGTGGGTTTTTTTCAGTTCAGTTTTTGGAGTTCTGTGTTTTGTACAACCAGAAGCCAAAAATCTCAATGTTGCTGCAAGTCTTTCTTGTGTAGAAATAGATTTTCGCATATTTGTATCCTGGTTCTTAATAAATGGGGTAGCTAATTCCAGTAAATAGTTGTAAGTTAATTCATCCATTCGTAAATAATTATTCCAATCAAGCGGCTCAAGATGTAATTCATTAATCAAATAAACATGACTTCTTGAATCACGCATTTTTAACCAATTTTTCACCCATATTCTTCTTTTTTTTTCTTATTTCTCTGTTTTAAATACAATCCCACAGCTATGAACAGCCAATCCTCACCATTTAAATAACTCATTTAGTTATCTATAGTATAATATTATAGTATGTATATAATATATATTTTATATATCTATACTCGACGAGTGTATGCCAACAACTGAACCAAACTGAACACAAAAAATTTCAAAAACTGAGCAGTTTGCATGAACTGTGTGTGGTGCCAGTCAGTCTTTCGATTAATCGGTCCAACTTCACTGAACACTGAACTGTGGCATGAAGTTTGATCGTGAGTGGGGCCTAATAGCTAACTGAAATTGACTTGTTGTTGGATATCATTTATTAATTCAGATTATGCAATAACTTACTTTTTATAAATCCACCAACAGTTAAAGTTGTTTGGGTTTAACTCCAATTCAAATTTTTATTTTATCTTCGCTAATCTCTAAACAGAATAAAACAAAGTCGATGCGTCCATAAATAAATTAAAAAAAAGGTTTATGTGTAGATAAAACTCGATGCTTCGTAATCAAGTCGCTTTTGAGGTGCTTACATGACTTACGTTGACTGAATCATAAGATATACATCAAATTAATGTGATATAGAATTGAAGGCCTTAAAAAGAGCTACAGAAAAGTCTGCGATAGCATATGTCTATCTTCTAAAGATGACCCACAGTAAGCATTTTTATCTTTCAAAAATTTGAATTAAAAATAATAGGTTATTTACGAAGCTATGTTATTAATTTTTATTGAGTTAAATATAATTTAGATCAAAATTGATTTTTACACCATATCTAGATATACTAATATATAAAGCTGAAGAGTTTGTTTGTTTGTCTGGTTGAACGCGCTAATCTTAGGAACTACTGCTTCGAATTAAACAAAAAAATAGTTGATAGTTCATTTATCGAGAAAGGCTATAGGCTATATAATATCATGCTACGACCAATAGTAACAGAGCATCAATGAAAAATGTTGCAAAATATATAACTCAAATTTTGTTCGTCCGACAATAACTTTTGAACGGTAACTCCGATCATCATGAAATTTGGACACAACATTTATCTCGGTAAATTAAGATGAACGTGCGTACTCATGTCCCTCCCCCCCGTTTTGCATCCGAGTGAAACCGGGCGGGACCGCTATATAATATAGATATCTTAGAAGATATCACACCTTTAAAAATTACTCTCAACCAAACAGTTATGGCTTACTTGCTTTGTGAGACTTGCGAAACTATTTTATCGAAATGTTTCGTATGTCCGGTCGTAACCGGAACATCCCGTATAAAATTCAACCCAGAATGCATTTCGCAGGGGCTTATACATGCCGTATTTATGTAGCTGAATCAGTTGACCAGTAGTGTAGATTAAAGCCTTGCTACAGGTATACAGCACACACAAACAAACCGTCGACCCCACGGCATTATCCGTCTCTGTCCTTCGCTCTTGCACCCTTCTTGCTATCTCTCTCCCTCTACATATACATACGTATGTATGTGTGTGCGCAGAATCTACGTGACCGGGATACGAACTGGTGTACGCACAGTAACAACCCCTTTGCAGACATTAGTCGTCGGACCCTTTCCGTATATCTGCAGGTCTCTTCTACGTACGTACGTACGTACTTCACATGTCCAGTTTAAGGAACTTTATATCTGTCCTTTATTGATGCCCGGTAGAGTGCGTTGAACTTGTCTCTTTCTAGTTGAGATGTTAAAAGTCGGTTTGACGCGACGATTAAAAGTGTCAAAAAATATTAAAGATTGAAAAATGTTTATTGGTTTCTTTTAGTAGTAATTAAAGACATACCGGAAATCTATTTTCTTTTTTGATTAAAATTAGCCTATTTCCATCCTGAGAGTCCGTTCTAAATATTGGTGAAAAAAATTCGAAGTCGGATGAGTAGTTTCGGAGATTACCTCCAACCAAACTTACAAACTTTACCTCTTTGCAGGATTAGTATCTGATGTAGAATGCGTATTGTTTTCCTTCTTAATAAATAAACGGGGATAGAAGAGATGTTGGGGCTGGTTTTGCCGCTAGATTTGTCGCTTGATTTCGCTGGTAGGTTCAAAGCTTGATGTGGCGCTGGTTTTTGTATGTTTGCTTCGCACGATGTGTGTTTTGAAGCTGAATTTGTAAGTAGGTTTGGTGCGCGTTAACAACATACTGTCTCTGAACAAAACACCATGTTTGTTTGAGACGTTTGCTCATGTCGCCCACTGTTTTCTGATTGGTTCTTGCTTACAAGTCAGCACAGAAAAAGCATGAAAAATATCACAAGCTTGTAACCACACACGCGAGCCCGCAGTGACGTCATTATATATTAAAAACAAAAAATAAATATGACAAATATTAAATCGAAAACAGCTTGTGTTCCAGAAGGCTGTACGCATTGAATGTGAAAATTGTAATATAAAATTGTCTCGCAAGTGGCACGTGCAGTAAAAAATCAATCAATGTAATCGATACAACACGTAAGTCAGCTGTTTTGAAAGATCCGAGAGTTGACTGCTTGTTGTTAAACAGAAGCTGCTGTGCTGTTTTGACCTATATTATCTTGTTGACCCTGAACAAGTCTTTCTTGATATACCTATAATAATATTGTTCAGGTAGATATTACATATTTACGACAAACCGTGCAATCGCAGAATCAACTGACAAAACCAGATTATTTGGTGGATTTGCCTATATAGACATGGTCTGTGTGGCATATTAACTATATTGATGTCGGTCGGATAGCAGGACCAAGAGAGCGAATCATAAAATTTCGACAATTCGGTTTACTAGCATCTATGCAATTTCCGATGTTTGTCAGTCAGTTGGAGTCAAATCTTGCAAGTTGATTTTGAACAAGTTCCACTTGATCTATTAAACTCCATTTAACGTCACTCGATATAACGACAAACTCATTAAAACATCGAAATTACGTAACTCTGGTTGGTTTACCTTGTTGCTCATACAATGATGCACTCTAAATAACGACACACTCACTCTAAATAACGACAACACGTCATTATCAAGCAATAAACAGTACTTGTTTGTTATTTTGTTGCTTTGTTGTCGGCATCATGCGTACCGAAGATTCGTTCCTTTGTTTGTTGGAATTCTCTTTCATATTGTGTTCAGCTTCAAAATAGTGAATCATTTGAAACTTGTATTATACAGAATATATTTTAGTAAATAATAGTTACAAATAATTTTTTTCTACTGTCGCGATGTCTTAACCGTATTTACTGGTTAATCCACTGCCATATTTAACTTATTGAAAAATAATTACATGTTTTTTCTATTCTTACATACCGTACGTTGATAGTTGATCGATTTATCTTCAGTAATCTTTAATTAAATAGATAAAGAATGCAATAACAGTTAAGAATTCTTGGTAACATATTTTTCTTTCAAGAATCTATACCTACTTATTTCATATAATTAATTTAATTGCTTATAAAAAGTGAAATTTATTTATGATCAATTTTTATTCTTCGGAAAAATGTGATTTCGATTTAATGGTTTATCAATTTTTTTCTTACATAATCTATTAACATTTTTGTCGTGGGTTTCTTCTAATTTTGAACCCTTCACTAGACACGAAGGGCCACAATAGTAATTAACTTTTAATGAAAAACATACACTGGAATTACAACTCAACCATCCCTTAAAGGGTCTTGGATTTTTGATAGTACTTTTATTTATTTTTTAATCATCAAAAGCTGGCGTTATGAAAATCATGTTCTTATTTAATTATTTACCACCCACTATATCGCAACGTTGTACAACCGGTTTTTATAATATACGGTACACGTGTGTTGCAACGTTTCGTTACACGTTTAATCTCATCCTACCGTGCCAAAAAAAGCGCGCTAAGTTACAAGGCCTGGCAGAATACATCAATTTTATTCTAAGATCCAGATTATCAATACCTTGAATATAAATTATTGCAATTCAATAAAAAAAAAATCGTTACTGCCAAAAAAACGTTAGGCCATTTAAAATTCAGAAAAAGTTCGGTACACAAAACCATTAAGAAAAAAAAAACTGCCGTCGTCTATCAGAGATTCAAAGGGTTTTTACACTATAAAAATCAGTTATATATATTTACTTATTAGATGACACAGGGAATCTGCATAACATTAAAATCACTTGGGAATAAAAAATATCCTGGGAAAAAAATCAAGATGTTCCAACAGAAAAAAGTTTAACCCTCTCGCTGCACATATTATTCATAAAAAAGGTCGATTTAAATAGCTGAATACATTAACTAAGTTAGTAAGATACATTATTTGCATGCAATTCCCTTTTTTAATATCATAAAAAAGGTCCTCGGGTTCAGATTGTTGAAAAAAAATTTATGGTAATTTTTTATAACCCATTAGGTCAGGTATATCATTTTACAAACTCCCCGTGTCCTAAATATAACCACTTTCGATTAGACGTCATATCAATGCAAATCAAATGGTGAGATTAAGAGTTCGTGAAAAGTTCATCCGGAATTTGGGCTCTTGGTCATTGCATACCAGGAAATATTTACAGCACGTAACACCATAGTATTGTGCGTTGCAAAAACTATTGCCGCACAGTAAACCGATTGTGATACATGCGGGAATCGGAAGTAGATTTATACTGTTTATTATTATTTTTTTATCTCTTTTTATACCTGCCAGTAATTCATGCAACAAATCTACCTGTGCAGTATTCCTTGCATATTAAGTGTCAGGAACACCTTGTAATAAAATGCTAACCTTTTTTTCTATTATTATTATAATAATATGTAAAAAGGGTTTTTTTTCACCCCTTATGTGCCATTGATTTCGTTCGTATGGATGCATTGAAACCCTTTGGTAGCGGAGCGTTCTTCATTTAGTACTGTAGACGTATACAAGGGTTGATGGGTCATTGTGGAGACGTCTCGGGTTTCCTACCACTCCGTAACACAGGTTTCGTGTTTAAAATCTCCGACCTACATTTAGCACGTCGGGAACATCCGATTGTAAAGGATGGTCTATTTGAATACACGTGTAAAAAAATGTATATTAAGTGCACAGACGACCAGATGAATAGACTGTTTGATTTAGTGGTGGTGTGATGTTTGTTGTTTGTTTGGATGATCGTTTTTGCATAATATATTATGGGAATATTGTCGGTTCGATTATTGAAATATATTTCTATTTGCCGACGCGAAGATATAGATTCAAATATAGTTTATTTTAAGGATTTGAATGAAGATGAGAAACCGAAACTAAGATTGTCCAAAACTAGAATTTAAACTTACAATAAACTGAACTTCAAATTATAAAGCAGTTTTTTGCTGCTCAAATATATTTTTTGGAGATTTTTTTTAAGACGTATTTACGTGTAAATTGTTTATAAAAAATATAATTACTAATTAAAAATTCATAATTATCTTAAATTTTTTTTTATACTGTTGCCCAACTTACAAAATCTATAATTTGAATAGAAAACTAAACTTTATTTAGACTGTGACAAAATGAATTTTATTTTATAAGTTTGGACAACCCTGACAAAAATTGTGCACCGCTCAGAGATGGGTTCATCTCGCGAACACAATCAGAAAACCTCTTGTCACAATCGGACGTTATAAAGCAAATAATAAATCTTGTTAAAAAATCCAAAATTGTGTAACGTATTTTTTTCAAACGGCTGTGCATTTTCAATAACGTATTTTCAAACGGACAAAATATTCAGTTACGCTTTTTTTTCCATCGATTAATTTATTGATTTATTCGTACAGACAGCCGCCTATTTGACGCTGACAAGTTTTTGATTTTGAATACGATAACTAATTAGGAACTAGTCCGGGCCTTGTTTGTTTTAACAGCTAACGCAGGAATTATATATATATATATATATATATACAGTATGTAAACACGTAAGGTGCACATAGGGAAATTAACATTGGGAAAAAATGACTGGATCAGAGTGAGCCTTGAAATCTTGTTTTTCAATTTGACAGATACTATAAATGAATGTGTATACTACCGAAGAAAATATTCAAATGATTACGACATATAATCGGACTTTTTTTATTGATGGGACATTAAATTCCCAAAAATACTTAAATATGGTGCGAGATCAAATATCTCCGCCTATTCGTGTTGAACCTAAAGACATTGGGTCACTGATTTACCAACGCGCATACGTCATACCAGTCAGACAATTTTTGAATGAAATGTTTCCAAACAGATGGAGTTGTTTTTTTTTTATTTTTGTACAAAAAAATTAAAATAATGATTTATAAGAGCTTTTTATTATTAAAAAAGCCAAGTAAAATAAAAATAAATCAAAATAAAATAGAAATCCTCAAGATTACCACGATAATTCAATAGAAATAACAATTAATGCAGTCATGGCTAACTCTGATACAAGTATTTTTTTCCAATGCTAGTTTCCTATGTGCACCTTACGCGTTTACATACTGTATATATAGGTATATTTCAGCTCACTACGTTTTTCCCTTCCCAATTCCCAATTTATGTTAGGATAAGTTAGCTATACCCGCGAGAAGCCGAATCGAGCAGCTAGTTACTAACAATATATTTTTATAACGTCTATTTTATTGTCTGTCATTTCTTAATGTTTGCAGTAATAATATTTTTATAGGCGCTATTTAACACAAATTAAAAATTGACGTTTTTTTATTGTTTATAATAATTGCAGTTAACACGAAAACAACATGTGACAGTTGTAAAGTATCAATATTAACTATAACTTGGTTGTGAAACGCGCATTGGTTGACAGTATTGAAAAGACTTCAACTCTACAGTAAGACACGAACCTTGTGGGCTGTTTATGGCCGTGTTACTTGAAGAGAGATAAACCGCCCGGTTAAAGGTTTTATTGAAACATGAATTACGCTAGATTATGGTTATGACTGAAGTTTATTTAAAGGTCAACGCTCTTAGTGAAAAAAAAAGAAAGAATGTCGGAAATTTGTCACTGAATTCAAAATCGTGTTGACATTTTCGCGCGATTTTATTTAGTGGCGACACACTGAAAAAATATTTTCACGTATTTACGAAATCTGTTTCGTTTAAAGTTATTTATATTTGAAACCGTGAATTTTTACAACATTCTTTTGAGTTAAAGTGTTGATCAAAAAGTATGCGTGATATAACTTTCTGGTTGACAACACGAATTATATTTTTTTCTGTAAATTTAGATATAAATATTGCATGGCTTTTATCAGAAAATTAATGTTGGATTTTTAAATTATTGTCATCGGAATCGTGCATTTTTGGTGACATTCTTTGGATACAGGTTATGTTACAAGTTGAATTAATTTTAAACTAGCCTTTACCCGCGGCTGTACACGCGATTGTGAGCCAACATTCCTAATTAGGCTTTTGAAAAAAAAAATAATTATCGATTTTTTTATTGTATTTTAAAACTTTATTATAAATAATATTGATAATCGATGCGAAAAACTTTCAAAAAACTTTTTTTAAATTAATTATAAGCAATTTAAAATTGATAAAATATTTAAAAAAATCACGTGACTGCAAACGAACTAAAATTGTTTTTGACAGTTGTGACGTCATAATGGTAAAATGTATATACGCAGTATAATATCAATTGCTTCTACATGTGTATTGACTAAAACATTATGACGTCACATTATGTTCGGGAAATGTCGGCGCGTTCTCGGAACTGGGTACAAAAATTTATTTTTAATTTGATATAACTTTTGAATTATAACGAGAATAAAAAAAAGAAAAATAGTTTTGTTATAAAACTTATATACGATCTTTCCATTTATGACAAAAAAAAATTTCATTCAAAAGCCCAATTACGTTATTTTATATTTATCCTAACCTATATTATCAAACGTGCATGTCTTAAACAAATGACAGATGACGACATAGGGAAGAGAGCCTTGGATTGGAACCTACAGGGATACCGAAAAAGAGGAAGACTAAAAATATCCTGGAGAAGAACTGTTCGTGAAGAAGTTATGGAACAAGGAACTACCTGGCTTCAAGTCAAAAATATGGCAAAAGATGGGACTAAAAAAACTTTCGTAGAGGCCCTATGCTCCACTTAGGAGTTAAAGGAATTTAATTTATTATTATTATATTATCAATGTGAAAATCTATATGTTACTCAGTCTCGGCTCAACGACACAACCGATTTGAATGAAATTTTGCCATGCAGGTAAATTATGACCCGGAAACTTTCCTTGTTTTTTTAACTCCACCCGTATATTGTATGTGTCGATAGATAAGCATGTATCTATCTGATGGAATCTTTCAATTTAATTTTCATTCACTTTCTGACGTCTGAATAATTTGAAATTTTGCACACGTATTAAGAACCCATGACAATACAAACATGCTCATTTGAGTGTTGTTTTTTAGGGTTATAAATAGAATTAGAGTGTTTTTAAACTTCGGTTTTATTTAGTGGATGAAATCGACTGTCCTTTAAAACTTAAAACTAATAGACATTGTGACAAAACGAATCGACTGTTAAGTATTTTTTTTTTATAAGAATGCAGTCAGTAATATTCAGAATTTTGTTGACAGAACGAAAATTATTTTTCTTTCTGAAAATTCGGAGACAATATTTCATTATTTTAACGGCAGTGTAATTTTTAATAGCTACATTCTTTTTTAACAAATAACAGGAAACTGGATGCGGCGACACCGTAGATTTATTTTATAAGCTTTGACAACTGCCGCTTATAACAAGTCGCTGATTATATTATATTTGTTCAAATTTTGTTCACGCAACATAAAATATTATATTTTAAATATTGAAACATTTAATATATTCAATAATTTAAAGATAATATTACATTAATACAGAATGTTCAAAATATGCCCAACTCATTTTTTTCTCGTAAGATAACCGAGCATATAGCGATGCCATTTTTTTATGGCGTTGGCATCGTTTCTTTGCTACGAGCCACCAGTTAATAATAATAATAATGCGTCTAGCGTCCGTTTCTCGACTTTATGTCATAACAGACGCTATTACTATTTTCCATCTATCACACTTCCCGTTTATAAACTTCCACTTATTTAATAGCACTGGTTGAATGAAGAATTTCGGGACATTAGGATAAGGTAGGCATATTTTGAGCATATAAAAGTCTGACACATAATCGGTCATGGCCTTGATTAAGGAACCATCTTGATATTTATCTGGAATTATTAAGGGAAACCAATTTCTAATCTGAGAAGAGTCAATTAGATTCTTGAATTTGTTCTTAAAAATTATTTAAATTGAAGATATGAACTGTGCTAAGTTCAAATAAATTTGAATGCTAGTGGCCATTAAAAACATCAAAACAACCACAATTTTTTTGTCAGATAAACTTTGTGGTCCGCACAAATAGGCAGGGGCCAGACGGAAGGGGGGTCATAGGAAGATCTAAAAAATTCCCATTATAATAAAAAAAAAAATGTACGTGTTTCAACAACTTTTTGGGAATCTATCCAAAAATAGTTAACCACCTCCCCCCTCCCTTCTACTGCCCGAACGACATAGTAGCTACAAAAAAAACAAGAACAATACAAAAATTGTTTATATAGAAATCAGTGAAAACATACCTATAGCTAAACATTTTTTAGCTCCTTCCAAATTTTTTTTTCTGCAATTATAAAAGTATTTCAAGGAAATAAGTAGCTTTATTTAATTAATAAAATTTATTGTGGAGAGGAGGGGGCAGTGACGAGGTTCCCAAAAAATTAATTACGACACTGTGAACAAATATAAGAGATATAATGCTTCATAAGCTCTATATAAATATTAGTATAAATATCATATTATTTCGAGTGATAAAATATTGAATCGATAAATTAATATTTGAACAGCCTGTATGCATGTGTAATGTATCGATTTAGCGTTTTTTTGTATAATTTATTCACAAATTATTAATGCTACTATTGGACATTTAAAATATCACTGAATATTTAAATAACGTATAAAATTAATCACTGAATAAAGTAAATAACAACCAAATGAATATTTATCGCGACATCGCTGTTTGTACAAAAAAAAATGTTTGCTTGTACGTTGAGATCAGTTAAAACTCGTGTCTTCAAAGTTTTAAATTTTTTTAATCAGTATTTTTTTTACTACTGACCGAAAATATTTTCTTCTCGTTTTGAAAGAAACTCATTAGTATAGTTAAATAAAAAATCATTGTAGCACGTAAATGGAGTCATCATGCACGAGTTGCAACGAGGGTCAGCGAGTTTTAACAGTCACACAAGCCATAATAACTTTACGTTCGAGGTACATGCTATACATTGTTGAACGTATCTCCTTTTTAAAATAACTGATTTTCATATCATAATAAGAATATTTTTAATATTTTTGGCAGCTGTATGTGAAGCCATTTATAATCTATTTGGGTTGGTTACAAAAATTACTATCTCTGTTCCTCTTATAGTGCTGAAACGGGTTGCTTTTGAAAATTATTGTTGGATTGATAAAATAGCATATATTTTATTTTAGTTTACAACACTAGTGTTAAATTGATCATTTTACTACCGCTATACAGGTATAAAAAGCAGAAAAAAGATATTTTAGTAATCTCACTTTATTAAAACCTGCCACGCGTTTAAGAGCATTATAATTTTTTTTTACGAAAAGACAAATCTTCACTAAAGTCGTATAAATTTTGTTGGAATCGTGGAGAACTGGATCAAGAAATAGATTAATCTATTAGAAGAAAGGTACCCCGCGGGTGTTCCTTTGCTTGTAGGACTGCTATGTCGTCAGAACAACACAAACTAACCTCTTAGTTTTATTCTATAATAGTAACACGGCTAGACGTATTTATAAAGTAACAAAATAAATTAATTGATTTAGATTTGTATAAAATATTGGTGCTTTGAAGTTGATTTATAACGTTTAATTTTTATAAAGTGATATTTCCAATTCAAGTAGAACTTGTAAATGCAAATCGCGCTAAGGTGACAATTTTACTGTAGGCCTTTTATTATACAGAAATGAATATGCATCAAAAAAAGTTACGCATAATTAAATATTTTCGTTACAGAAAAAAACTAAATGATTTGTCACCGATAATTCAATTTACGATCCTATGAATGACTTTTTTAAATGAAACGTTTTTAGGCGCGGTTTCATACGGGAAGTGAAACGCTTCCCCTTCTCCGACTTCAACCGGCAATTGAGAGAAAAGAGTGAGATAATCGTTTCTTCTCTCTCTCTCTCTCTGTCAAATGCGCCATACGCACTCCACACGCATACGCAATGCGTATCTCTAGACACGCTACAAACTCTACATAAGGCATTTCCTAATCCTGAAGTAATACAATCGTCAACAAATGCTAGAATCTTAGAAATTTCACTTCTAACTCGCGAGAGCCTCACGCATATTTTTTTAGATTAAATCAATGTAATAAATTCCGTCTAACTAAAACATAATAATAATAATAATGCGTTTAACGTCCGTTTCTCGACTTTATGTCGTAACTATTTTCCATCTATTACTTCCCGTTATTTTCTACATTTTTTCAACTTCCACTTAATATAATATAATATGGGCGAATGATGGAATTTTAGGACATTGGGATAAGGTAGGCAAATTTTTGAGCCCTGGAGTTTGACAGGTAATCGGCCATGGCCTTGAATAAGGAACCATCTCGATATTTATCTAGAATTATTGAGGGAAACCATGGAAAACCTCAACAAGATGACCGGTACAGGAATTACCGTTTCTCGGCGAGAGGCAGTAGGAAAAAGTCCCAGCCATATCTACCCCCGCCGGGATTCGAACCCGATACCTCCCGAATGCGAGTCTCGATCTCTCACCACTAGTCACCTCGATCGGTGCCAAACTGAAACGATATCGTTAGATTTTTTACGGAGCTTTAACAATACATTTTTGAAACTTGTTTTCAAGAAATTGACGTCATAATTCAATATTATATATTTTATTCTAGCCGTGCGAGAACAGTGTACAGAGAATATACTGCCGTAAAAAGGCAAAAGGCAGTAAGTGACCAACTTATGAATTTGAGTAAATCAAGATTTACTAAAAATGTCTTGACCGTCCAGAATTTTAGATTATGGAAACCAAAACATGAGGGAAACATTTTTTAAAGACAATAAAATTATTGCTGCAGCACTTACTGCTGTCGTTGGTTTCAGTATGAACTCATTTTTCAACAAATGTCACTTACTGCCCTTTGTCTTTTTAGGGCAATATAGGTGGCCCGGTTTCTAACGGTTCGCCAATAAATTGAAACATAACATTTTTACAACTCTTGGAGGCTTGGGGGCCGGTAAAGGGGTTCTTAACTGTTATCAATTGTGTGTTTTAATCACTTGAAAGTTTTGGCACATCGTATAAACTAGAAGGCCAACGTAACAGAATGGAAGTATTTTTCTCGGCCACGCCAAGCTTCTAATCTGCAATCGTGATCGGAGACGGCCGTGATATCTGCAACGCGTTTCACATACCGTTAGGTGTTAAACACATTCCTCCATGACACCGGCGGGCGTAGACGGACAGACAGACATTTCAATCAATAACTCTAATTTCTAATTAGCGTAAATAATAATGTTGCGTAGAAATCGATACGCACTTGTCAATTACGCGTTATTGATGTCCTTGTTTGATGATTAAAGACGAAGATTGGTAGCTGTTGCCAAAAAAATGAACACTGTTTATTTCACCAACTATACAAGGTGTTTATAAATGATCACTATTTGCCAAATAGTCGAAACGTCGATTTTAAATATCATATATATTAATACGCTAAGGTTAAAGATGTTTGCCTCCCTTTTTAGAAAAAACCTCACAATTTCTCCACATAAATTATATATATCATTTTACAGATAATTGCTTGTTCTACTGACATCGACAACTAAAAAATTTATTATTGCTTTTGTTTTTGTAAATTAATTAAAATACAGCAACGCTGAACAACGTCTGCCATCTGACGGCTTTAACTTTGAAACAACGTCAACACTTCGATCTGTTATCTGACCTTCATATTGTAATACAACAGACACAATACTGCATACTGCCATCTAACGGCTTTAATTTTGAAACAGCGAGCAATGCTGAACAACGTCACAGCAATGCTGCATGATGCCATCTGACGGCTTAGCTCAACGCTTTATATGACAATTTTAGTAAAATATTTCTTTGATCTGTCATCTGAGCTTCATATTGTAATACAACAAAAAGAAGAACGTTATAAGCAGTGTGCAAAATTAGAAACGAAATGAATACCTGCAATCATATTTAAAAAATAATTTTGTAAAATGATAATGATTATACTTATTTAGTGCGAATAATTCGCACAGGTCACACTAGTACAGTTGAAACGCGATAACTAGTTCTTCGTTAGCCTCGGCACTGCTATGTTTGGACACCAGGATTTTTATTTATTAGAATTCCTAACTCGAAGTAATAACTCGACATTTTGGACATTTTCCTAATAAATTGGTTGTTAGTTTTTTTCTTTTAGTCGAAACACGAGCTCTCTCAAGAAACATAATTTTCCGTTTGTGCAAATTGTTGTAAGTATTGTTGAAAACTATTATTAGGTAGGCCTTGATGACCTTCAACATAAAAAATATGTTCTTCTGAAGGTTAAATGACGTATTGCAAAATATGTGTGGACAGCAAATCCAACTATCACGACGCCTGCTTACTGCAAATAGTTTTGTCTTTAGAGAAATAAAAACCGTGTTCATAAATCATTAGTAAATATATAGGAAAAAGATGGGAAGTTTAATTATTTATATATAAATCAATAATTAACATTGATAATGACGACATTTTAATGCCAAATGCCAAACTGAACCTCAAAAAGGTGTGCTGTATCAATGAAATGAATACTTTTTAGGGTTTCGTACCAGAAATTTTCATGAAATGATTTTGTGTCGGTTCAATTTTTATTTACACTGGTCGCGTGGAGCTACAATAAATTAGAGTGTAAACTCCATTTAACGTCACTCGATATAACGACAAACTCCTTAAAACGTCGAAATTACTTAAATCTAGTTGGTTTACCTTGTTGCTCATACGATACACTCTAAATAACGACACACCCACTATAAATACCGACAACAATACGTCACTGTTAAGCTATAAACAGTACTTGTTTGTTATTTTGCTGCTTTGTTGTCGGCATCATGCGTACCGAATATTCTAAGAAATTCGTTCTTTTGTTTGTTGGGATTATCTTTCATATTATGTTTGTTGGTAAGTTGTAAATTTTATATATTATGAGTGTCGCTATATAGAGTTTACTCTGTATAAAAAAAATCGTGTGTCCTCAGAACGTTCTGATGTTACGAAGACAGCGCGTAATGTGACAGCTTCGGCGTGTCTCTAAACTATATTATTACAGTTTTTCAGTTGGTAATGCTTCACCTTTTTACAACAATAACAATGTAAGGTGCGGCGTCTCCAATACACAAGTAGTAATAAAACAAAACAACAAATTGTTGTCGCCTTTAATTTTGGCCATGTATGCAATTCAACATGTATGTCCGTAGCCAAAAAGCAAAACACTTATGTCATTTTTTTTTTCATTTTTTTCTACATCTTCACTATAACTGTTGAAGTCGAAAAATGTAGAAAATGAAGTGTGAGAGATAGAAACTAGTAGTGCGTTTGTTCTCTTTGACTTGAATAAAATCGGACAATAAAGCGTGAAATTGATGATTATTAACGACAGAGAGGATGTAAAGAAATCAGTTCGATTATATAATTAATATGTGTGCTCTATGTTGAAAGAGAGGTGTCAGAGTAGCGTGACAATTGATTAATTTATTTACATACATTTACATCGTTATTAAATCTTTGTACAGATAGGTTACGATATGATCAAAGTTCGACCCATCTACTTAAAGTATAGTAATTCGGAACCCAAAGGAATGTTGAGACCTCTGGTGAGAAATGCGCCGAACTGTCCTAAGGGGGGTTTTTGACAGATAAACTATGGAGGCACGAGGTAAACATTGATTTAGAAAAGTATGATGGAGGCTAGGTTATTCTCCATCATGCTTTCCTAAATCAACGTTTACCTGTCAAAAACCATAGAGATATTAGACTAGAGTACACGAGTGAGCCGTGAAAGCAATTCAGACAGAGAACAGTTCCTTATCTCTATGGTAACTATAATAATTAATAAGAAAAATCGCAGGTTTGTGGACAAAAGTTATATTTATAAATGTACGACGTTTCTATGGTAACTACAATGATACAAAGAAATGCTGATTTGAGTAAACATATATCTGGTTTTCTGAACCCGCTGCAGCGTTCTCTCTCTCAACTGAGGACACTTTCACTTATGGCAAGCATACGAACTAGCGTACTCTATTACTTATGTCAAAAACCCCCCTTAGAACAGTTCGGCGCATTTCTCACCAGAGGTCTCACCATTCCTTTGAGTTCCGAATGGGTACCTCAGGTAAATAATAGAATATACTTTTGTGTAACCACGGTAACAAATTCTACATAATCTTGAAATAATAAAGCCATTAAGGAGGTTGATGCGTTACAGTCCCAATCAAAAGTAAGTCGAATTCTACATGGGAACTTTACCATAATAACTTTTTACAAAAGGTTTGAGTCGATGATACTAATAAATTATTGTCATTAAGGCATAAATAAATATTTTTTTTAAATATTAATTAATTATTTCAGTATTTTACTTAATGGACTAACTTTTGCATTTTTTGTACAAAGTTAGGTTAGAAAAAAAAAGTTTAAGTAAATATCTGTATTTTACATATTTTTTGCAGTAAATAATTAAAAAAAGAAATTAGAAGTAATAAAAATTAAAATTAAATCATTAAAAAGTTGAAAATTTAGTTAAAATTGTTAAAATTGCCAAGAATAAAAGTCCATAATCGAAAAGTGCTAAGGTTTAATAATTTTTTTTTATTGATTAAAAGTCTCCTAATTAAATTAGAAAAAATATTAAAATATACGTAAGACATCGATGCTTTACATAGTTAGTTTTCGGAACTGCTGACATTATTTGGTTATTTGCAAAAAATTAAAATGTACCGTTTGCATACTAGGTTGACATATTCTCCATAAGACTACATGTAAAAGTTTTTTTTAATTTTTAACTTTATAAATCTCCTAATGATTTTGGATTTTTTACACAAAATTTTGTCATAAAAAAATCTATTAAAAAAACTTTATTTCAGATTTTTTTCATTATCTTCGTAAAACGGCTCAACCTCCTTAAAAAATGGTTGAGCTTAAGAAGTTTCATTTGTAGAATGAGTCCAGAACCAGAAGATTATATCAATCACGCATTCCACGGACTGCACAAACTAGTGCAAGGAACGAGGATACTGGACCGAGTGATATAAGAGATTGGGATATATCAGAATAAGCCCAAGAGGCTGCAGTGCTCCCAGTGATAAGCCGATTCCCGTTTATTGAAAAAAAAAATAAAAAGTTTAATTTCGAAATCGCGAGAGTTTTCTTCTAAACAGGGTTTATAATGGGGCTTTTTATTAAACGGGCTATGAAAACTTTTCTTTTTTTTTGAACAGTTCAGTAGACTGGACTTGCACTGTATCAGAAGATTTTACCAGTGCATATTAAATACTTGACATTGCTTTGCTATAATATATACAAAATATACAAGATATGTGTACTTATTATAATTAGGTGCATGCGTCTGTTCTTAGCGGTCAAGTTTATGATTCTCACATCTATTTATGCGTTATTTTGCTAATTGATTATCGGTCATTATGCAACAAACATACGAAAATATCATTTGTCGAGCTATTAAAAACA
The DNA here is from genome assembly GCA_963575645.1 of Xanthostigma xanthostigma. Classification (NCBI taxonomy): domain Eukaryota; kingdom Metazoa; phylum Arthropoda; class Insecta; order Raphidioptera; family Raphidiidae; genus Xanthostigma; species Xanthostigma xanthostigma. Next base: position 3,634,383 of record OY754475.1, on the reverse strand, counting down.
AATAATAAACATGCATATAATTTAATAACGCTCCAGAACCACATCAAACTTTCGATTTGAATTTTTTTTTAAGCAAAACTTCTTTAGGATTGCTTTGTGAATTTCGCGAGAAGAGGCAACTCAGTGATTACGCAGTACGTATAAGTATATATGTTACGGTTAATACAAGAAAGTAGTTTATTCGCGAATTAACCGGCTAATACCCGAATTAATCAACGTCAAGGATTGGTTAATTCGGATAATTAGCCGATTAATTCGCGAATTACTTACTTTCTTGTATTAACCGTAACATATACATTTTGTTTAGTCTGAGAACTGGAAATAACCGAAGTACTTCGGATATCTATGTATTGTTTACATGTTTTACTTCAACAGCGCGTAAAGGTTACAGACACACTTTTTTTAATAAAAAGTTAGTATGTATATCTATATTAATTTTATAAAGAGGTAAAGTTTGTGAGTTTGGAAGTAGGAGGTAATCTCCAAAACGGCTCATCCGATTTCACCAATATTTAAAATAGACCTTCAGGATGGACATCGGCTATATATTATCGTGATGATATAAAAGCGTTTTTCGTGGAAATCAATTTTGCAACGTAAGTCGACGAAAAAAACGGTGGCAGTCTACAAATTCGGGCGAAGCCGGACCGGGTCACTAGTTCATATATATGTCGCCGGGATATTGTCAAACCCGTGATATTATAATTTCACTTAGTGAAATTATAATATCACGAATCTTTGTCAATCGTGATATTGTAATTTCACTAGTGAAATTACAAAATCACGGATTTGACAATATCCCGGCGACATATATAAAGAGTAAACTCATGAAGTACGAATTGCCAGGCTTATTATTTCTGGCCGTAGCCACGTACGGGCATGCACGGGCAATGCCCGTACTAGCGATTTGTTTGCCCGTACTAGCAAGTCGCTTGTATGATTTTCAGACTTATTGAAACATTTGCTGTTATATAATCTCGCCCGTCCTTCGTTCTTATTTGCCAGTACTACGATTTGGACCTGGCTACGGGCCTGTATTATTTATTTAGTATTTCATTTTATTGCAGTTCATATTGTTCATATTTTCTATTTGTGTTAAAAAATTACTTTTTTTTAAAAACTCCCAGACATTATAATAATCTCACTTTTGTAGGTACTAATCGGTTCGTACCTACTTGTCTACTTAGAGAAAATAGTCGAGCTTGTGAGCTATAAGCTCGACTATTTTCAAGAAGGGCACACATTTTTGTCTTTCTCACTGAACTAAAATCCTACAACATAATATTTATTGTCTGCAAGACTCGAATCAGATTCGATTTTAATTGGTTAATATATATAAAAATTTGTCTAAAAAAAGTGAATAACCATAAATTTAATTTCTTGCATATCGAACATCATCTGTGCCAACCAATTTAAAACATAAATTGTAAAAAGTTCTCAAGATTTGGGCAGTACATAAACGTCGGAGTCGATTACTTTTTTTTATAACCAGTTATTATTTGATACCTGTGCAAGTGTTGATAAATAAATAAATTGTTTTTAATTAAAAAAAGTTTGTAGCATTACAATCGTCACATTTCAACTATGACATTCATCGCCTGGGGACACCTGTTTCAAAGCCAGTCATAGAACTGACCAGGTGAGAATAGTGAGCAGACTGTCACCAAGAATGTGTGACACTTGGTTAGTACCTATATAATGGAATAAAATACTGTTGTGTTTTTAATTTAACCGAATTGGTGTGTCAAAAAATCGAAATTCAATAACCTCGAAATAAAAAAAGGACTAATTTCGACACGTGCAACTTTTTGTCTCACAAATTTGCGATTAAGTTGCTTGAAGACCGTCACACTTAACAGCTAGATCAAACTAAGGCTTCATATTATTCGCTGAAATACTGATGTTTTTTCGTGTAGGTACATTTCTCAGGGTTAATAAAGCAGATGTTGCCTCGTTCCACTGTATAGTAGTGGAAGTATGACATCGCAATGATTGCGAGCCAACGGCTGTTGTTTATACACTTTAATGACAGTGTTAATTAAACAAATGTCAAAGAAATTAAAAGACAGAATATTGATACTGCCATTAAAGTGTTAAAACAGTCGTCGGCTCGCAATATTTGTCAGATCCGCCGGATGACGTCATTCCCCCACTTACTATCCTCTGCCCCACTGACCTTGGACAGTACCTACTTGATTGTGCTTGGAAAAAGTATATCAGTTAAATGTTGAGCTATTTTGGGTTGCGTCATGATTTTTTTCAGTGAAACGCGCGCTACTCTTTCAGTAAACCAGGCAGTTACGGGTCACATGTAACCGGGTTACACGCGATATAAGTTTCACGTGAACTGTACGAAGAGCTTACATCGACTCATTTTTTTTTTTAGAAATTTAAATGGGTTCGGTGTTGTTTCAAAAATAAAAAGTTTTAACATGTTAATTTATTTTAACTAAGCATAGATTCCCCTCGTTTCGGCACCACTGGTCATTAAAGCAAATAAGCCGGTATATTCTGTTAACAGGTTATACGTGTTATCATATTTTTCTATACACGGATATCTATTAAACATACTTTCTCAAAATGTTCCTTTCTAAATTGTGCACTTTTTTTACTGTTGTCAATATTTTTTAATTTTCGATTAATACAAAATTAATTTTAAAATAGACTTATTTTTCAAGTATAGAAGAGTATTATGCCATTAATTTATCTGGCTTTTCTTTTTCCAATATTGATTTTTAATAATCATTAATTAAAAATAAGTACACATCATGAACATAAATATCTACTAGTCTCGATCACCCTTGTCATTTGGTGGCTATAAAAAGGTTAAACAAAATCTTATATATACATTTTTTTACATACCCTAAAGCCCCCAAATTTTGTTGACATCTTTTTTTTAGTGTTTTACTATTAACTGGAACTCTATTGATCCCGAAAATTTCAGTATTTTAGCCAGATGGCGAAATCGGTTTTCCTGTGCATTTGTAGAATTTCGCAAAAAGTTAGAACAGTTTAAGAGTCACTGATCACGCACAAACGATTACGAGAATTGATCACGGTGTATAGTTCAAGATCATCAACTAGCAATACTAGGCACTGCATTTTTTCAAACGTATTAATCTGGGTAAAATCTAGAAAACGTGTAAAAAGAAATCGCTGTACATTCTATTAATTTATTATTTAGCTCTTATGATGGAAAAATTGCTTATTGTAAACTAAGCCCAAAGACGCCGATACAATAAAAATGATAATTTATCAATTATAAATTAATTACTATGCGTTATTATTAAAATATTATGCCGTGCGTATCATTTTGATTTAATTTACTTTTATTGTGCAATTAATAATATATGAGGTGGAGATTCCATCCTATTCTTTTAGGATTTCTCGGATGGAAATTTTGTTTACGTATAAAAAATTGTTTGGTAAATCCTAGTTCACTTTGATACTAGCGGTCCCGCCCGGTTTTACCCGAGTGCAAAAGAACAAATGGGGAAGGGAGGAACATGAGTTCGCACATTCATCTTAGTTTACGAGATGAATGTTGTGTCCAAATTTCATGATGATCGGAGTTACCGTTCGAAAGTTTTTGTTGGACGGATAAATTTTGAGCTGCATTTTGCAACATTTTTTATTGATGCTCCGTTACGAATGGTCGTAGCGTGATATTATATAGCCTATAGTCTTCCTCGATAAATGGGCTATCCAACAAACACTTTTTTTTTTCAATTCAAACCAGTAGTTCCTGAGATTAGCCCGTCCAACCAAACAAACAAACAAACTCTTCAGCTTTATATATTAGTATAAATGTCAAAACTAACTAGCTCGGTTTTTCTGCAAAACGAATAATTTATGAAAATTAAGCAGCCCGGGCTCAACCATTTTTTCGAAGCTTGATAATGGCGCCTCCTTTCTACATCTAAAATAACGTCATATAAACAGCGGCATTCCAACAATCTCAACTATTTTCAAGCCCATACATAATATTTATTATTATGTGCCAATAGTTTAGTTTTTTTTTTAACTTCTCCCAGTTTATATAAGTAGTAGGTATCGCGGTGTCAAGTTAACCTACAATTAATACAGTAGGCAGTTGATATGCTGTTTAAACCTAACCTGTATTCATAACGGCGCATTGTTGCTACTATACAACTCGCTTAGACTTAGACAAAGTTCTTTAAAATCACTCAAAACATCTTCTTTAATGTTATTACTTACGAGAAATGCGACAAAAATCTGGTTATTATTTTGGGGTTATCCTAAAATAATTATAAATCAATAAATATTTTATAAGACAACCAGATCTTTAATTACATACTCTAAGTTTGTAAGTTTGGATCAGCGTTGCCAGACGTCCCGATTTTTAAATCAAAATTAAATGTCCCGCTTTTCGGGGATAACTTTAAAAGAAGTTAAATCTTTACAGAAATATCATGAATAAGTAATTCTTATAAATAATTATTCTCTTATTGTAAGTTGCAATTTGTAACACTCACTCCATATTTTTCTAATAAATAAAACTTTTGATTTTGATTTCTGTCTTTTTTTTTTTTTTGTTCTGAAGACGAATAAGACTCAACTATTCAGTGGCGGATCCAGGATTACGGCAAGGGGGGGGGTCTTGAAAATTTTTTACTCCTTTTGCGGAGAATTCATGAAAAACATGAAAAGCTTTTTTTTTTATTGCGCAGTAAGATTTTAATTTGGGATTTTTGATTCTCTGGAAAGGGGGGGTTTGAACCCGAAAACCCCCCCCGTGGATCCGCCACTGCAACTATTTAACGATAGGGTAAATCTGATTTAAAATATTACATTTTTATTAAAATACATTTTCTATGGCTATTTTTGCTATCTATTGTCACGTAATCGTAATTTTAATTCAAATAAAAAGATAAATAGGTATTTGAAAACTTCTAATTATATACGTTTTTTTACTATGTCCCGCTTTCGACGAAAGAATCCCGCTGTTTTCACTCAAAGAGTTCCAAAATCCCGATTTGGCATAAAAAAAACTGGCAACGCTGGTTTGGATGTAAGAGGTAATCTCCGAAACTACTCATCCGATTTCAAAAATTGTTTCACCAATACTTAGAATGGACTTTCAGGATGAACATACCGCGTTAAAACAAAAACGCTATTCGGCGAGACCATTTATACTCGTTCAAGACGGAAATGTTTGCTTCGGCATTTTCTCGTTGGGCAACATTTTTGGCTCAAGTTTTTTACCGTCTAAGACCCTACTTGAACGCGGCTACGGATTGATGTCCTGAAGAAGGGACATTGCGTATCTGTTTTTTTATGTACACCAACACATATACACTGCCAAGTATAAAGACATAATACGTGAATACCACACCCTGTTTAGTGTTGCCATGCCTGATCGAATGTGCCTTGACAACATATTACAAACACACAAACGCACACATATGCGTTGCGCTAATACCAACGGGTGAACATCATCGCATCGCGACCTTTGATCATATTTCAATAGAATAGGTGTTTAAGAGTCAACTAGTAACCTGGCCTTTCGGTTCTTAGATGGCCATTTTAGTTAATCTTCATAGTTTCCTTGCTCTAAGGTTAGGTCGTCGCTTCAATCTTCAGCGCGCTGCCCGTGGGTTAAACTGTAAGAGAGAACAGGATACTTCAATTCAGTCCATATACGCGCTCTCTCTCACACTTCAACCTACCCGTAGCGTCTTACCAGCACTCATACATAATGGACTGTTTTGTAAGTAATGTTCCTTGCTAGATTTCACTACTAATTTTCTAACGCTGGTTTTCTTAATTGCTATTATGTACTGCTTCCTGACTGGTTCTTCTTGCTCATACCTAGCAGCGGGCCTAGTAAGAAAAATAGTCCCTGTTGTATCTTGTGAGCTAGCAGGCGAGCCCGCAGTGACGTCATTTCCAGCCTCGTACCCGGCCTTCCGGCCAGCAGAAGCAGTTTCTAGTCTCGTGTGCAGCGGCCTCATATATTTAATAATTTACTACATGAATCATTGTCTATCTACTCAATGTGCGGTGAGCGAAGGCAAAAAATATATCTGCGTCTCTTTCTTCGATGTAATTCCCTGATTTCTCCGATGTTAGGATTGGTTGATGTACTTGCATTTAATCTCTGTTTCAAAAACTTTGTCTTTTTCAATGACGTTAACATGGGCGTACCCAGCTTTTGGCCCAGGAGGAAGCAAATTAGAAATTTCTTAAGCCGGATCTCCCGTGCTTGTTTTGCCCTCCTGGATACGCCAGTGCTTACGGCGTAAAAAAAAGACAGAAGTATATGTTCGCACCCAACTGGTTCGATTGCGATTTTATTCCTATGCTCAGTATAGAATAAATATGAGCGGCCGCAAGGTTAACTTTGTTGCTTTCTGATGAATACAATAATATATAATATGTAAGCCCTGAGGAAGGAAATATATTTTCCGAAACGTCGGCAGCATATACCATTAGAAATCATTTATAGCCTTCTCCGAAATAATTCATCCTTTCTTATTAAACATAGGCTAAACTAATACACCTTACACATGAATACAATAACCTAAAAAAACAACAAAAACAGTCGTCCTCTTTAAAGTGAACAAGATCTTACGGCTGGAAAGAGGTTTTCCGAACACTTGTCTAGAAAATCGATTGTCTAAGATGGCTCGAATGATGTCTATGACAGGTTGACTGTCCACGTGTGTCGATGTGTCGGTATGTATGTGTGTATCTATATATATAATACATAAGGTGAGGTAAGGCATGGTTGATTTGACCCGATTCCCGATCTATAGCCGTACTGTGACAGTGGCTATAGGTGGTCTGTTTGGTCACTGTCTTTCTGTCTCTCTCTACAATCTCTACAAGAACTGACGTAACGAAAACAGTTGAACGTGCACTCAGGTGAACGTTCGTGACGATTCGAATCTTATTCAAGCCACCAACCGCTATACCCCCGTGCCTAGTACCGGTTAATATTTTTAGTTTTTGTTGTTATTTTTTAACTGGCCATTATCCGCAAACATTAAATATTCAAAATCTACATTGATGTCAAGTTTGGTTCAGTTTAATCATCTATATCTATTAATTAACTATATGAATCATTGTCTACTCAATGTGCGGTGAGTGAACGCAACAAAGCGTATCGAAAATATGTCTGCGTCTCTTTCTTCGATGTAATTCCCTGATTTCTCCGATGATAGGATTGGTTGATGCACTTGCATGCAATCTGAATAAAGTATCTCTGTTTCAAAAACTTTGTCTTTTTCTATGACGTTAACATGGGCGTACCCAGCTTTTGGTCCAGGAGGGAGCAAATTAGAAATTTCTTAAGCCGAGTCCCCCGTCCTTGCTTTCCCTCTTGGATACGCCAGTGCTTACGCCTTAAAAATAAAAGTATATGATAGGTATCTATATATATATAAAATTCCCGTGTCACAATTTTTAGTGAAATTTTGTAAATGTGTCTTGATTGGTGCAACTTAAGCTATTATTAAATATTTTGTACAAAATTACAATATTTTCTCAAAAAAACTTTTTTTTTAATATGTAACGACATCTGATAGAATTTACTCAAAGCTATTAGTTCAGAAGCGAACAAAAAAAAACTATTGTAGTACCAAGTAGCGACATCTGTTAGAACTCGCTCAAAGCTATTAGTTCCGAAGCAAATCTGGTAGAGTTTGATTAAAGCTATTAGTTCAGACGCCGGGCCGCAAACGAAATACATTTTGCAGAACTATATCGGGACGGACCTAGTTGCCTCATAATCTCTTTCAATGGTGAATTAACAAAAGACTTTCTCTGCTCAGAGCTTTTCAGTATAAATTTGAAAACGTAACTATTACTAATTAAAAAATAAAAATACATAAAAGAGGCTCTTACACTAACTGTGAGTAACAACCGGCTTATTTTGATTTAGTGTGGACATGCCTTAAGACACGGGGGTCGGAGAGTCGATAATAATACAATCTAATATTTCCGAAACTGATCGATCATATTATGTCAACAGAATCACAGTCAGGAACAATAACAACGCGTAGCAAAATATTACTGAATAGAAAAGGTCCCTCTTAATATAGATGTTTGTATAGTGTTGACGGATTTGTCGTCACGCGAAAACTGTGGTTTATAAATGTATTTGAATCATAAGCGAAAATACTGTACCTCTCAGCATTGGATTAGTTTCTTTAGAAACTATTCGCTGGATGCGTGACGGCAGCCCCGCCAAACGTCCGCAAATTTTCGTGCCCTTATTGTGTCAAATTGTAACACAACGTCTTAAAAAGCCACGCCGCCACTGGTCATGTAGAAATACAGAGTCAAGATGGCAGCGGAGCGTATGAACTAGGAAGTAATGTTCATGTTAAAAAGCTTTAATTAATAAATATGTTGAATTAAATAATATTCATGTTACAAGCTTACGTTAATAAATATGTTGAATAAAATAATAATAATTGTTACAAAGAACTGTTAATAATTAAACAAACCTTCAATTTTTGAAGCGGCTAAATAAATAAATAGAACGGGGTTGAATTGTCTTGTTATTGTTGGTTTAAACAGGGAAGATTCTCAACAAACGATATGGCAGGGAACGAAAAACGACATCTGATGGCCGCATGAAAAAATACTCTATAAACTGTTGCATGATTTATTGCTCATTTAGTCCACAGCTAACGCTGCGATCGATTCAGTTGTCTCCACTCTTTTATGTTGCACCCGATCAATAGATTGCATGTTCTTAGGCTCCTCTCCCACTTACGCGAATTTACCAAAAGAGAGCCACTCTTTAAGAAACAGTTAAAAAACTTAACTGTACTTTTGATCATCGGCTTGTTACTTTATTTGTTTTATTAGGGTTCCGTACCTCAAAAGGACATACAAACCCTTATGGGATAACATAAAAAATTAAAAAAAAAATAATGTAGCTAAAATTTCGAACAAAAAAATACTAGTGCTGTTAGAGGTATACAGGAAAGCTGTTACGGTAGCTCCAACAGCTAGAAATCCGAAAGCAAATAATCATGGTTGCATGATACAGTACCCTCCCCGTGCGAGTCTAAGGCCTAGTTTATATGAGAGGCGTTCAACGCGCGTTTACAATTTCTATACAATTGTATAGAACTGTTTATATGATAACGCGCGTTGGTGGCGCGTTGAACGCGCGTTATCATATAAACAGTTCGACAATTGGTCGACAATTTTATTTATTTGAAAAGTTCTATTCAGACGTTATCAAAGATTTAAATAACCAAAAAATAGAAAGTACTAAAAAACTGAGCAAATGCGATTTAGGCCTAGCACACATGAAGAGCGTTCAACGCGCGTTGGCTCAACGCGCGTTTACAATTTCTATACAATTGTTGAGCCAACGCGCGTTGAACGCTCTTCATGTGTGCTAGGCCTAAATCGCATTTGCTCAGTTTTTTAGTACTTTCTATTTTTTGGTTATTTAAATCTTTGATAACGTCTGAATAGAACTTTTCAAATAAATAAAATTGTCGACCAATTTTTTTAGACTATAATATATTGACAAAAAATAATATAAAAATATAAGTCAGTATAACAAAAGATGACGTTTCGATCCGGATTTTGGATCTTCTTCAGAAATATCTAAAAAAATATAAAAATTAATTAGTATTAGCTACTTATTTTCTAATAGAATGCTCGATTGAATGATAGTTTGAATGATTAAAAAATTAATCTTTTGTTATATTGATTTATATTTTAATATTATTTTTTGTCAATATATAGTCTGAAAAAAAATGGTTGACAATTTTATTTCTTCGGTTATTTGCAATAAAATATTGGACTGAATTGTCGAGCGTCTATCATCTAGTCAAAACAAAGAAAAGCATGTATGGATATGTTTCTAGTAGTTTAATTAGAAATCTAATACTTGATTCGATCAAGTATGAAATTCATTTCAAATAAAATTAAGATACAGTGAAATTTAAAAACCACGAAGTTGTGTAATTCAATCTATTTAAAATTTTGACGTCCTTCCAATGTCAAATTACAATCTAAGATCATATTCGTCAACCACAAAACTCGAAACAGTCCGCCGTGTAAGAACTGTCGATTATTTTTTCAGGGCGCAACCGCAAAACATGCTTTTGAAAGTGTAAAAATTGTACAATATTAAATAGACGCGAAGTGATTGACAATTTTGTGGTCAGCTGTATTTATTTAAGTGATTAAAAGATTTAATATAAAGCGGAAATTTAGGGTTGGCATTGTGACGTCATCGGGGAATCAGTGTTCAATTGTTCCCGACTGTTGTGTCAACCAAGGGTTGCCAAGGGATGAAGGTATGTTTTGAGCTTGGCTGTAGCGTGTATTGTTATGAACGCATTAGGGATTTTTTAAAAATTATTATTAAATGCCATCAACTGTCAGGACTATTTGAGACTAGTACTGATTCGTATTTTATTATTACTTTTAAAAAATACAGTGAAAATCCACTCGGGAGTGTAGTTTTGTCATCTATATAAAATTATTAATATAAAAAAGTTTGTAAGTTTGGATGTAGGAGGTAATATCCGAAACTACTCATCCGATTTCAAAAATTTTTTCACCGTTATTTGGAATGAACCTTCAGGATGGACATAGGTCATAGGCTATATAATATCGCGTTGGTGAAGATCAGAGGTTCCCAAACTTTTTTGTCTCGTAGACCACTTGCCATGTTTTTCGGTTTTGGGTATCTGATATTGATTTTTTGCAAATTCATTAATTTCAAATGTATTTTTGACAACCGGTATAGTGCTACTCACTTTGAACGATTTAAATTTATAACGGTAGTGAAATGTAGTGTGGAATGTTTAGTTTTATACATTTATTAATTAGATTCAAATTAAACGAATCAAATTAAAATTTACTTTCTGTTACATAAAATAACTAAGCAAAAAATAAATGCTTTTAGTGTGAGGGATGAACCTGATGCTTTAATAATAAATTTTCAACATTTGGCATCAATTTAGTTAGATTTAATCTTAAATCTCTTCGGTTAACGATGTCCAATTTGTTCCTTTTTTTGTTAGGAAATTCACTATCGTTGATCCCCATTTTCATTTCATAGACCCCCAATTTTTGTTCCTGCTCACATGGACCTCTTGCAAGTTGTCGTCGGCCCCTGGGGGTCGATATAGACCACTTTGGGAATCAATGGTGAAGCTCAACGTAAGTCGACGACGGTGGAAACCTAAGCCGGAGCCGCTAGTATATAATGAATAGAGAAAACATTTTTATATTTGAGATAATAGTTTGGAGTAGAAATTTGTGTAAAATTTATCATAATTTGCAAATTATTTTTTTATTAGAAATATTCCTGTCATTTTATTTATAACTGTGAATAATTTATTTTAAAATAATCGTAAATAACTTTAAAACTTAGTCATATTGTAATTTACATCATCGTTTATAAAAAGAAAACTGACTAAATTCACGAATATCGCCAATAAATTGTTCAATAAATCACATCGATTTCGATGCGAAACACTAAAATACACGATTTCACGGAAATTCCTTGAAACGAGTCGATAATAAAAATTAATACTGACAATAATTTTTACGAAACAAAATACACTTGTCTATAATATCGTCAAGATGAAATTGAAATAACAGATACCGCTAGATACTATCGTTAGAATCTCTAACTTCCTAGTGTTGTTTTTTTTGTAAAGATATTGCGCTAATCACAAAATGTGTGAACAGCAAGTTTACTTTGATATATTTATTGGTTACAAACATTTTGTTTATTTAATATCAGCTATTAGGAACCTGTTTTCGATAGTGTTTTGTTTATAGGAACGCATTTTGTTTTATAAAATTGTTTTACAGTATCGGTACAAAAAAATGTAACGATGCAATTTGGAAAATGGATTTTTGATGTTTCGCTTCATTTTGCTGAATTTAAATGTTCTTTTTTAAATTTATTATTAAAGCATCAAGTTCATCCCTCACACTAAAAGCATTTATTTTTATCCTAGTTATTTTATGTAACAGAAAGTAAATTTTAATTTGATTCGTTTAATTTGAATCTAATTAATAAATGTATAAAACTAAACATTTCACACTACATTTCACTACCGTTATAAATTTAAATCGTTCAAAGTGAGTAGCACTATACCGGTTGTCAAAAATACATTTGAAATTTATGAATTTGCAAAAAATCAATATCAGATAAGCAGGGGGTCTACCCAAAACCGAAAAACATGGCAAGTGGTCTACGAGACAAAAAAGTTTGGGGACCTCTGATCTAGACTCTAGAGTTATACAAAATACAAATTTTATAAGTTTAATATTCGAACTGTATCTACAGTAGAGCAAACCATTCGATTTTATGTAATAAAGCTACAGTCCATGTTATATCGGGCCATTTATAAATCGTACAAAAACTTTAGCATCATTTGTACCTACACCGTTTTTTTCTTTCTAAAGATGATTTTTATTTATTTTATACTAGAAATACGTGTCAGCGTTGTTTATATTCCGAAGTTATCTTCAATTGCTTTGATCACTATGGATGAATCAAGTTTCTTGTTTTCTTCAGAGATTGTGAAATTTCAAAAATGCGGTTTAACCTAGAATAGAAAAAAAGATCTATGTATGTGTTATACACGCATACAGCGGTCCTCAAACGATCGTTGATGCTGTGTCATCTTGCGTTACCACTTTCGAAACAAGCGACCGCGACGGGAGATAACGACACGCGACGCGATTGATCTCAGAAACATTGCGATTAAATTGTATATAAATCAGTTCGAAGTCTTTGCACATTTGTTGGGCGGTTTCTGTAGCGTGTCATTGTTTTTCGTCGCGGTCGAATATTTCGGAAGCCGATCTTTATAGTCTACTAGCGGTCCCGTTCGGTTTCACCCGGGTGTAAAAGAACGAATGGGGAAGGGAGGAACATGAGTACACACATTCATCTCTTTCTACCGAGTTGAATGTTGTGTCCAAACATGATGATCGGAGTTACCGTGAAAAAGTTACAGTTGTGATATTATACTCTATTCATTAATTAAATTTTTTTTTGCTTATTTGAGATAATGGTTCTTTTATTTAATGATACCAAGGCTTTTTGGCTTCATAATATCTGTTCAAGGCATGAAGATTAAAAAAGTTGTTGATATTAATTAGGTTTTCTGCGAGCCCGATAAACATTTGTAGAACCGCTCGTATGCAAGACTCATATGATGCAGCTAACATGTTTAAAGTCAAACCGTATTAGCGTTCGAATACTTCTTTTAAACAAATAACTTAAATTGACATTATCACGTTGATAGCCAAGCTCAATTCCATGAAATATTTCTTTGAGAAGCTTCTAGTCAAGTCTTAAAAAGTTGGAAATCAAAATAAATGAAATATTTCGATAAGCTAGGTCAGCACAAAATAAATATCTGTTAATTTAATGCATATGTTTAATAATTTACTATAAGAATCATTGTCTATCTACTCAATGTGCGGTGAGCGAAGGCAACAAAGCGTATCGAAAATATATCTGCATCTCGTTCTTCGATGTAATTCCTTGATTTCTCCGATGATAGGATTGGTTGATGTACTTGCATTCAATCTGAATAAAGTATCTCTATTTCAAAAACTTTTTCTATGACGTTAACATGAGCGTACCCAGCTTTTGGCCCAGGAGGGGGCAAATTAGAAATTTCTTAAGCCGGGTCTTCCGTGCTTGTTTTGCCCTCCTGGATACGCCAGTGCTTACGGCGTAAAAAAAGATAGAAATATATGTTTGCACCCTAATGGTTCGATTGCGATTTTATTCCTATGCTCAGTATAAAATAAAAGTGTATGATTTAATGAAATCAAAAGAAAAAACTTGGCGCTAGACTCTTATATCTGGCGCTTATATTTTAGGTTTTAAAAGCAGCCATGTGGGATATCTACGACCAGGTCTGAATAAAACGTTTTTATTTTTTCTTAGTACAAAATGGTGATGTAAAACGGTGAATTTAGGTATTTCGTCTTTGGAAACGACGACGGATAAGTTTCAGGAAAATCGGTCCAAGCTCGGCCATTCTCATACTTACTGTTGAGTCTACCATTTTCTTAATCACGAAAAAGGAATGCAATAATTGTGTAAAAACACCTCACTTTCACGTGTCGATGTGATTTCATTGTTTTCTTAACTAGTAATTGTTATATAATTATTTATTAATAATGATTGCATTGTTTTCAGCTAATTAGGTGCTATTTTTCCATTTGTAATTATTGTTCCGTTTCGTCCTTAATACCAGCGGTCACTAATATGTTAAATTCTACGAGAAACGCTTTTAGAACAGTTTCTCTGTAAAAGGCGTTTCTAACAAGCACTGGACTTGAATTCTATAATAAGACAAAACTGCCTTTTAACTAGACTACGTTGATCAATTTTTCGCAACTATTTTTAAATTTTGTAACAGAGTCGAGATTTCACAAAAATACCAGAGATTTTATTAGAAAGATAGTGATTCAAAACTTTCAAAGATTTTGTAACGAAAGATAAATTTATAATCTAGAATTTATGGTGAGGCACGAGGATGAACAATTATTATCGAAAACAGACTATCACTAAGCTTTTTTTTTAAAAAGTATCGTCTTTTTAATTTTTACATTTTCTATTCCATGAGCTTGATTTATAAGTACCATAAATATGATCCAAAAGTTGGCCCACACATGCCGATTTAGAACGAGTCGCTTCGTTCAGCTCCGTCAAATACTTCGTCATATTTTTCGAAACTTGATGCGATATTGTTACAATAGAAAGCGCAGTGATATTTTAACTTAATTACTTCACCGTTGTTGTGCATTTGTTGCATCCAGAGGTCTGGAACAGATTGCACTAGCCCACTTTTCACTCGTAAGAACAAGGAACTGCAGCCGACCAGCTGTGCAGTGTTTCGCGTTGCATGGCCGTCTAGATTAATTGTGCATCTGAACAACTTGAAACCGTAAGGGTTGCAGCATGTGAAATATTCTTAACCGCGACGAATGAAGCATTCGCTAACAGTCTCTGATCATGATGCAAAGAAAATAGAGCTGCATCAAAATGTTTTAACATTTTTAAGGCATATAACTATAGCTAGATCATAGTCCTCAGTAATTTTTGGAATACATCTTTTTGCGGCAAAGCTCTAATTCTATTCTTACTTATTCTACTTAAATATCATTTAAGTACATAAATTAATAGTTATGTGCCTTACTTCATTAGATCATAGTTATATACCACACTCATCGACTGAGTAGTCTTCGGACGACCAGTCGATGCTCTCAGCACCGGCTAGATGCTCAGTGAATACAGGAAATCGTGATTTTGAACACTCGTACCTTGGAAACTATTCCTCCTAAACTTACGAAATTTGTAATACGGCTTTTTAATCGTAACCTGAACGTCCCCCTAAAAAAATCAGGATTGTAACGTAACTAGCCTAAGAAATATAGGGGATCGGAAAGAACTCGACATGGATTCGTAATAAAAAAAATCAAAGCGGTTCAATGGTTCTCGATTAATAGGTATATTATAGTAACAAGAAAAAGATCCTTAATGTTTTTAAGTTGTGATTAGTGATGTGCCGGATATCCGTATCAACATCCGTATACGCAGATATCCGAGGGAAAAGAAAGATCCGTATACGTTAGTTTTTGGCGGATTTTTTACGGATCTTTTGCCTTATTAATTTTCAATTCATAGATGAAATTTTATTTATATAGGTGATTAGGTAATAATGAAAAACTGTTAAATTCCATTCAGATTATTTTTTATTTTTTATAATCGTATTTGACACCTTTATAATTGCAAACATTTATCGTAGTGAGTACCATACCAATAGTACATAACTAAAAAGTACTAAAAAACTATCTTTATAATGAGATATTGCACATCGATCTTTGGAAAGAGACAATCTATTATGAGAGTTAACTCTTAAAGAGGTCAATAACTTTTTCCCATAACAGATAGTCTCTTTCCAAAGGTCGATGTGCAATATTTACCGCCGCGTATTCTAAGAAAGTTAAGATCCGTATTCATATCCGCGAATCTTGAAACCAAATATCCGTATTCAGATCCGTATCCGCGGATATACATTTTTAACGATCCGGCACATCACTAGTTGTGATACATCTGCATTGTAGCACGGTAGTTGATTTGCTGAGATTTTCTACCATGATTTTGATGACATTCGTGGCTTTGCACCGAGATCTGCAAAGTGTCAACCACAAATGTGACCAAGGGTGTGTAATGTTATGTTATATTATAATAATATAAGGTGTACTCCCTGAACATACACATGTGTGTATGTGTTTGTGTGTTGGCATTGTGCTGAACGTAACGCGTGTTCGTATCCCGACAACTGCGGTCTGGTCGCGGTCCGTTGTTCTCTGTTAAATATTATACACGGCGTCTGTATAAACTAAATGGTAATTAAATACAGACACATACGAATACTTTATTTGTGTCTGTGTTTTATGTTTGTGGCCGTTTTAAAGCTAAATCGCGTAGGTTTAATTTTTAGAAGATATTAAAACGCTCGTATCTCAGAAATGAAAAAAGATGCAAAGCTGCGAATGGTCAGAATCGATTCAGTGTGATTTTTTTCTATACGTTCAGTTCATGTCAAATGTAACGGAGTAAAAAAGTCGCAGATTTTAAAGATTAAAAAAATCTCGGTTTTTATTTGTTACGGTGAATCGTGTGCATAGGTCGGTGTGTCTTTTAGCTTAGAAGTTGTGACCGTTTAAAGTATTTATACAAGCAAATATTAAATCGCTTATATCTCCGAAACTAAATGAGATACGGTGCTGCGAGTGAACGAAATTGATTCAGCGTTATTTATTTTATTTGAGTACGTTTTCTTATAATATAAAACAAAATTTAAAATTTTTGAGTTTTTTAACATTTTCTATTTAACAAACGTCGCCTACCTTATCCTAATTTCCTAAAAATTCCTTCATTCGCCCATTGCTATTAATTAAGTTGAAGTTTAAAAATTGTAGAAAATAATGGGAACTGTGGTAGAAAAAAAATAGTAATGGTGCGAATGGCATCTGTTATGACATAAAGTTGAGAAACGGACGTTAAACGCATTATTATTATTATTATTATTATTATTATTAAAAAACGTCAAAAGTCTCTTAGGTTTTTCTTTTTTTAAATATCATTTCTGAAAATAACACACAGACTCGAGCCCGTATCTCTTTTAGTTTGGAAGTTATGACGTTTTAAAATTATCTAGAAAATTATATAAAAACGCTACACATAAAAGGTTAACAGGTGAGATTTAAATTAACCTCCACTGAAGTTAATAAATTAATGACACTGGTTATAAAATTAATTATAAAATTGCAACACAAAATTATTAATTGCACGGCAAATCCGTTGACTTATTATCAATATATGTCAACCTTAGACTAAGTTAATTAGAATGTGGTGCAAAAGTCAGTAATTTCATATAAATATTATAATTACTGTCAACAAATCATTTAACTGCGATATGTTTCATTAATTAGCATATTTTATTTATAATTAAAATAGCCTTAAATGATTATATTGCGGAAAAAATCACGTATGTTATAAAAATGAAATTATTGATTGAAGGTGTTAAATTAAGGTTAAAGTCGTTCGAAATGCGATCAATTATTGTTGAAATTCAATATTTTAAATATGTCTCACTTGTTATTAAAAAAGGCTCAGCGTAGCGATTTGAAGCTCTAGAGCAAAGTGCACCACGCTATACATCTAGAAGGGCCTCATACATATGAGGTGGCATACGACCACGGCTATCCTCAGAGGAGAATATTTTCTTGTTTCATACTTTTCAGTAGTCGGGTTTTAGTTTTTGAACTTATTTTTTATTTTAATTATATTTTTTAACTTATTTTCTCTTTGTTTTTAATTTGCTCCCCTCTGGGACCAAAACTGAAAAATAAATGTAGCCTATGTTACCCGGGCCATAATAACGAATCGATTGACTTCTTATTTATCAAAATCGGATGAATAGTTTAGGCGCTACGGTGGAACATCCGTAAATACATACATAGATTGCTAAACTCATAACCCTTCCTTTTGGCTTCGCCGTAGTCGGGTAAAAACTAGCCTCGTGTGGGGTGGCCTTTAGAAACAGGCAGTGATTTTAAATTCAAGGCTAGCTCCGATATTTTTTTCTGCGACATTAATTTTTTAAATATCGCAGCATTCGATCAGAAGCTAAGCACGGGCTGTTTAAATATGATTTACATTATTATTATTGTAATATAATAATAATAAAAGAGTGGACATAAAACACACCTCTGGTGTTGTAGGTCGCCGTATGCCATGCGCTGGCAGTAAATCTAGCTCGTTCTTATGCACAGGCAACGTATTATTCATAATACATTACCGCAATAAACAGCAATACGTCCACGATAAATTAACAAAAGCCTTACCTTGGCTAAACACTACTGGATAACTGCTCTTTTAACACACAACGATATTTTATTTGAACTTACTGTACGTAAATTGCGAGTCTAGGGTTGGAACCCAACTTGGAAAATCGTTTTGTATTGGTTACTAGTGGCCCGGCCCGGCTTCGCACGAATTTGTAGCTTGCAACCGTGTTTTCGTTGACTTAGGCCTCTTGTTGACGACAACGAATCAAAGTCATCTTGTTATAATTTAATTGGTTTGATATTTTAATGCGAATTGATGCGAATATTGTTATTTTTAAACAGGGATGTTGAAAAATTAATATCATTAGTGTTTGAAAGCATATGTTTGTGGAACATGAACCAGAAAAGTTACCATAATAGAGATCTTTCCTTTAAAAAATGGGACACAATTGCTAAAGAGATGAAAATTTGATTGCTTAGATATAGTTTCTTCAACTCCTTTAAGTATATAGGTAATTGAATGTTTCTGGAGACATCCTAAAATATTCTGCAAACTTATTAGGCTGCCCAAATAATTGTGGAAATAACGTATGATACTCTCCGTTAAAACCAATTAAATTATATATAATTTAATTGGTTTTTAACAAGATGACTTTGATTCATCATTCAATGATTATTAAAAGATTGCTTTTTCTATAATTGCAACTATATTCATATTCAATAATGTTTTGCACATATCAATTCTCTAAAATCTTTGGATATTGAATACCTTCGTAACTTATAAGTTCTTGTAATGATATGCCTGATGATGACCGTTTAAGGTCGAAACTAGTCGCTAATTATTAAAGATTTAAAATTTATCTTGTGTGGATCGCTTTATATTATCCGTATACAGTATATTATCCGTATACACGTAAGGTGCACATAGGGAAATTAACATTGGGAAAAAATGATTGGATCAGAGTGAGCCTTGAAATCTTGTTTCTTCAATTTGACAGATCATATTTTTTTGCAAAATGAATCTGTATACTACCGAAGAAAATGATTACAACATAATCGGACTTTTTTTATCAATGGGACATTAAATTCTCAAAAATACTTAAATATGGTGCGAGATCAAATATCTCCGCCTATTCGTGTTGAACCTAAAGACATTGGGTCACTAATTTACCAACGCGCATACGTCATACCAGTCAGACAATTTTTGAATGAAATGTTTCCAAACAGATGGAGTTGTTTTTTTGTTTTATTTTTGTACAAAAAAATTAAAATATTAATTTATAAGAGCTTTTTATTATTAAAAAAGCCAAGTAAAATAAAAATAAATTAAAATAAAACAGAAATCCTCAAGATTATTACGATAATTCAATAGAAATAACAATTAATGGCTAATTCTGATCCAAGTATTTTTTCCCAATGCTGATTTCCCTAGTGCACCTTACGCGTTCACATACTGTATATTAAACGTAAGTGCTAAGAAGTAAATCCTGTTCAAAACGTTTGATAACGTTTAGCCTCATTAGTAAAGGTTTTTTCTCGTTGGTTTATGGCTCCCCTGAAGTGGGGATGAAGGTTGAAATTACGTGAGTTTCACTGTAAATGATAACCAAACCCTAGCCATTCGACACACGGTGGCCACGTTTATCATCTTTGGTTATTATGCCTACATTTATTGCAATGGCATACGGGCACATCTTCCTCGGGTCTTTTCCATCATCCATGTAATTTATTGATCTTTTTGGTTAACGCAGCGACCTTTGGTCATATATCCCCGCAATTTTAAGCCATACACAATGACCACAATACACCAACTCGGTTTGCTGACCATTGTTTGTTCCACAAGTATGTTAAACATACATACAGGCTGTCGATTATTTTTATAAATTTCTTCAGTTCAGTAAACATTCCAGGTTTACAGTGCCGGATTAATCATTAGGCAGAGTAGGCAACTGCCTAGGGACCCGTGCACACACCAAGAAAAAAAACTTTTCATTTAACGAAAATTTTATTTGAAAATTTATATGAAATTTACCAACAACAATTTAGTTGTTTATTGTAATTTATTGCATTTAACAAGATAAAATTTAAAATAACTACGTCACGTCTCATTTCTCTTTCCTAACCCATCAAAAAACCTGGATCATCAATTATCTATAACCTATTCATTAAGTGAAAATTGACTCTATTCAATAAATAGAGTAACTGTGATCCATTGAAGTTAATGATGAGTATTTGAAAAGAATTCCGTGGCATAAGGATCGAAAATGAAGCAATACTGAGATTTTTTTATAATGATGAGTATTTGGAAAGAATTCCGTGGCATAAGGTTCGAAAATGAAGCAATACTGAGATTTTTTTATAATGATGAGTATTTGGAAAGAATTCCGTGGCATAAGGATCGAAAATGAAGCAATACTGAGATGATACAAAAGATGATACAAAACGTATCGAAACGTTAGTATTAAATGCAAGTTTAAAAAAATCTCAGTATTGCTTCATTTTCGATCCTTATGCCACGGAATTCTTTCCAAATACTCATCACTATTCATTAAGGCCATTTCAATAAAGCGAACGAGTCAGGTAAAACGATGCTGCAGCATCTAGTCAAAGTAATCATGTTGTTACAATATCACATAAGACATTGAAGTAACAGGATGCTTGGAGCCGATCATCTGGAAGTTACTCACATCCCTTCATCAACTTGAAAAGACCTGATTGCATCGCCTATGGGCTCGGACAGGGTTAATCCGGCCCTGCAGGTCTAGAAAAAAAAACATTTTATGGCGATCAGAGTCGCGGATTATAGACGCTTGTCACCTGAAGTCATTAGTGTCAGAGGTCAGTGCCAATTTGTGTTTTGTGTATTGAACTTTAATGGTGTAAGATTATCATTCCATTCATTTCCAAGTGCCAGACTATAGATCTTCACCATAAGGAGGACAGAGAGAGAGAACTGCAGTGATGCAATTCTGAGGTGTGTACATTCAGTTATACCGCTGTGTAATTACACCAATAACTCTTTCTTTCTATAAACGTTCTTTCAATCCTTACTTTACTAGGTACTCTATCCAACTTTATAGCCGACAGATTGTCTTAGGGTGACTACACACGGTCCGGTAGGTATGTCAGTTTGAACTGTAAAGTACACCTGAAAGGCGGTCGCCAAACGTTCGGATGTATCTGAAATATATTCTTCACTTTCAGCCATGGCCTCTACTGACGACGACGCGCTAGTTCTTTTTCGTTTGGTAGTCGCCAAGAAATGATTGGAGTTGCAGACATGTCTCTTGTGTCTGTCTTTCGAAAGCCGATTTTCAAATCATTCAGCAAATTCACATGAGAAAAGGCGTCCCTTTTTTTAGTCAGTCTTGAAAAATATGGTGTAAAGATTAACTGAAAAAAGGGGATGCATTTTACATGTGAATTGAAAATTGGCTCTGAAAGACTGACACAATTGTTGATGAATGGGGGAAAATACATATCATTAATAGTGCCTTTGGTAGAAAGAAAAAAGTGATTAGTGATTTGGCAGACCCAGGAACCACGCTCAGATTCACCTGAAACTTCGTCAGGTCTGCCGGATAGACGAACCTATTTTTAATTTTTAGCTAAAAAAATTGGGGCGTCACGCTTTGGACGTCTGGAAATGCTCCCTACTATTTTAAAACTAAACGTTTACTTAAAATATTTATCGATAAAACCATTTCGAGAAGATACATGGATTGCTTAATCACACTCACAATAAAAATGTTCTAACGGTTTTATAGTGCCTACAATTTCGATAATCCACTATTAAACATAAATTATGTTTTTTTTCAGTTAATTATTTATGTTAATTTCACTTATATTATTCGGATAATGAGCCGACGTTGAAGTGGTCAATAATGGCACGCGACAGTACAACAAAATTTAAAAAAAAAGACAGAAACAATTTAATAGAGCCAATTAAAATATCTGTTTGGGATTTTTTAATTTGTAGCGTGATGCAGCATTTATTTGCTGTACTCGCTTACAATATTCACCTTGCGGAGAGATTTACCTGTAGGGTCTAGAAATCATTTCTTTATATCGGTTCTTTCTATTTTTTTTTTCAACCAGTTACGGAATACATTTCGATTTCGATACACATCGTGATGGAACAATGCACTTCCCATTATTAAAACGAAGAGAACGATGGTTTCGGTACCATAACTTTTTTTCTTCCCGTATTTATATACAGGGTGTCCCATTAAGAATGAGACATAGAACAACCGCAGATTCACCAATTCAAAATAAAACGATTAAGCGAAATATGCTTAGATAAAATGTTACTCGTTCTACCAGTGGCGTACGGCAGGAGTAAGTAATGCTTGTACCCTTTCTAAATGTTACGCCGCTGTCTAAATTTTAATTTTGACTATAATTTTAATTTTTTTGATATTTTCTAAGTAAATAATGTACACTTGTTAGTTTGTTGTAAAGTCATTGGTTTTCGAGATATTCGCAGTTAAAGATAGATGTACTTTTTATTTGTATTATTATTATTAATAATATTCATTTTTACAATTTTGTCTTAAAAAAACTGCGAATATCTCGAAAACCAATGACTTTACAACAAACTAACAAGTGTACATTATTGACTTAGAAAATATCAAAAAAATTAAAATTATAGTCAAAATTAAAATTTAGACAGCGGCGTAACATTTAGAAGGGGTACAAGCATTACTTACTCCTGCCATACGCCACTGGTAGAGCGTACTGCACTAATTTTTTTATTGTTAGGTGCATTTTATGATATTTAACAAGTGTGCCGATTTGAGTAAAATTATACGGTGTATTAAAAAAATTATGGACATTAATAATTTTTCAGTTTTCAACTTCAACACCCCGTATTTCGGAAACGAGTAACATTTTATCTAAGCATATTTCGCTTAATCGTTTTATTTTTGAATTGGAGAATCTGCGGTTGTTCTATGTCCCATTCTTAATGGGACACCCTGTATAGATTTTTTTTCATTTAATTTTTTGAAATGCTGTTTAAATACAAAAAGTACACTTTATGGTTCGATGCGTCTTTCAAACATTTTAGTAATTCAAAATCTCTTATTTCATTTTTACTGTTAACCGATGTTAAAATATTTTTGATTTAATCAAACTCTAATCGGTAAAGTTTTGCATTTGAACATATTTTTTTAAATATTTCTAAACGGGACTTAAGCACACGCGTAAAAATGCATGTTGCAAAAAAAACTTGCATGTCGACTGTAGCAGTAAATTTTATGATATTTTGTGTATTTATCTGCATATAAAATTCTTGTAAAACATAAATATGGGAGACGTTAACACGAAAGCCGTTTTTTCGGGTTATTGGTTTACGTCTTCAAATTATACCGTGTGTGTTTTTAGAAAAAAAACTCGTTCTGTTTTGATATTTATCACTCATTCAATTTTTACAGTTAACTTTATTGAATTTGCATGTATTGATAAGGTCTGAATGGTTATTTCAGTAATAAAACTGTAATAAACTGGTGGTCTTTCAACTTGCCAAAAAAGAAAAAAGAATGGAATTTGCGTTTTCCGTAAAGAGTTGAAATAAACAAGATCAAATTACTGTTAAGTGAGGGCATGAATAATTTCAAATTTTCAGCTGAAACAAAATTGATTTTATTAATAAACTAATGGCTCGGTCCGGCTTCGTCCGAGTTTGTAAATTGCCGCCGATTTTTCGTCGACTTGCGTTGTAAAATGGGTCTCTAGGAAAAGCGGTTTTATTTTAACGCGCGATAATACATAGCCTATGTCCATCCTGAAGGTTCATTCTAGATAGTGAAGAAAGAATTTTTCAAATAGGTGCAGTAGTTCTGGAGATTATCCTCCTCGTATACAAAAATATTATTAGTATATACTATATAGTCTATTACTCGATTTTAGTCTATAATTCGACTATAAAAACAAAGTTAAAACAAAACTACTTTTAGCACTGAATGACCATGGAAATTACCATGAAAATGCAACTTTTCAACACTAGTGTTTAATGAAATACAGCTATTTTGTATAGGGGATGTGCGAAAACATTTTTTTTTCGTTTCTCTCCGGTCGTTATGCTTATTTATTTTATTTCTTAATGGTATTATAATCATTTAGCATAAATATGAGAACTTACACAGAAATACTTCAGCATTAGAAGTAATAAAATAGAATTTCAATTAACCCTGCACCTAGTATATAGGGTAAGGGCACCAATTCTCAAACAGGATTATTTTTGTAATTGACACCACAAATAAAATGACTACATAACATTTCTGCGATAAAAAGATTTTAATCTCTATTTCGTACTTTATCGACGCAAACAGAAATAAGACAATATTAATTTTTAAGTAAGTCAAATATTAAGCTACAGAACTGATCTAAAGAAGGTCCAAATCCGGATCGAAACGTTAATGTATTAATTATATATTTTTTTGTTAATATATTGTCTGAAAAATTGGTCGATAATTTTATTTATTGAAGAGTTCTAATCAGACGTTAATCAAAGATTTGATTAGGCTACAGATTTTGTGTTTTATTTGCAAATTAATATTTTCTAAATTCTCCACCCACTTTACTGGGGGTCTTTCATGATTTCTGCTGCCAAAATGAAGAATCTTATTTTGATCACTTTAAGAAAACGATGAATGCATGGGCTACGGCGATGGTGAGTCAGGAACCGGCATCTTTACCCAAAATTGACTTTTGTGGGAGCTAGCGCACATTCCTTTTACAATTTATGTAAACGGGAATATAAATTGTTCATTTGTCAGAATAATACGGAAATTACGCACAAGGCGAATAACTAAGATTCAATTTGTTAAGTGTTATTATTTATAAAGAACTACCGTTTATGTTTGTTAAAAATCTTACAAGATACATGCATTTTGTAGTATCTATCTAATACAGAAGTTATAAAGGCGGATACAAACGTTTCTTATAGTAAACTTGTGCATGGAATTGTGGCATGTGCATTGTTTCTAAAAACTTTTGTTTTAATTCTCTTATTTCCTATAGTTCCTAGGGTTTGATATAATAGCGGACCATGTATACAGTGTTTTTATAAAAATAGTTTTTTTATTCAACCCAAAATTTGCTATCGGAGATTGTTGAGGTATATTTTTTGTACTTCAAAGTCAACAGGAAGTTAACAAGATTTTTTTCAAATGGTAGATACTTTTTACATTTTGCTCTATAAATTCTTCATGCAGTTACATAAGAAAATATTCGAGACTGACGTTGACGATTTATTAATTGCACAAACAGTAATAATTCCACACTATCCGGGCTCTGTTGATGCCCTCTAAAAGTATTTATAATAATCTTTGACTATCTTCCTTTATTTGTGTGCTATTCTATCAAATAATTAAAAAGCGATATTAATTTTATTTTTATCTACCTTAGTTAATTCTTGTAGAACTGTTGCGTGTCCCACAGATTATGATAAATTAATCTCCAAAACTATTTTCGTCTGTATATTGATTCGTTACGGTCAATTATCAAAGTCAACTTGTTAAATAAATCAGTCCAAAAAAGTTCGGAACACATAAAATATATTATTTGGGACACCGTTGCAAATTTTTATTATTTAAAGAATTCTCGAATTGTAATTAATATTTCATTTGAAATCTATACGATATTTCTCTATTGTTTTATGACATAGCTGTTGAAAAATTCAAACAAGGAAAATTTTAACTCGAGTTTTTCGAAACTGCCTTATATTTTGAAAAAAGTCGAACACTACTGTTTCAACAGTATTTTTTATTTACAAATTTTTTCTTTTCGATAGTATAATTTTAGTATAGATTAACTGATTATTTTTCGAACGTTTCTTAATTAATTTGGTCTGCGTGTTTATCTCATTTTGATATAAATGATCTGTCAAATATCTAGTTTCTATGCCACCCTCCTCTGCGGCGTACCAGTTAGATTTCAACACAAAAAAATGCTCCAATTGTAACAGTCGATTAATAATAACGACACTTGTATTAAATCATTATTTATAACGGAATTTATTAACTTGGTCACAATTCTCGTTTCTCTGTCTTGTCTACAGGCCGGCTCAAAAATAATAAGCAGTAATTTATGCAATTTTTTCAAAAACCGAATTTAACGAAATACCAACTACGTAAACCAAAATAAGTATAATTACAAGAATTGGTTTTTAAACCTATCCTAGGACAGGGGTCCGCAACCTGCGGCTCTTTTAATGTAAAGTTGCGGCTCTCCAGTTCCATACGCAAAAAATAATTATTTTATTATATAAACCCTTAAAAATCGTCCAATCGATCCGTGATTGAGCACCGTGTCTATCTCTCAGCCATTTCCACTCGCGTCTCACCCGCACCGCCCCCGTCGCGACGTAAATACTATAATACTGAAACGAAAATGTTCAACTGGGAAATTTTGTAAATTGTAACTTTTTAGCTCTTCCGTCTCAAAAGGTTTCCGACCACTGTTCCTAGGAGTCTGATTTAGCGAGTAGCAATAATTAGCATATATTATGAAAATTAAAAAAAAGAGAATTCGATTTAACAGAATAAATAACTGTTTTCTTCTGTTGTTTTTTTAAATAGCCGTTAATATTGCCACACGCTTAGTTTTTAGGTTATTTATACAAATTGGCGTGGTTTAAAGTGTAAACTGACCTCAAGAATATAACGTGTGTAAGGTCACAGAGGTGACTTAGGAGTCAAAAGCCACGTGACTAGTGGCCCTGGAGACACACACAGCGGTCGACTTGAACAGGACCGGCTCTGCCACACAATTCTTTTATATACATATTTTTAATACCGCTGTCGTTTCAATCAGGGCCGGAACTTACTTTTTTGGGGCCCTGGTCAACACCTTATCACTAGACCCCATTACATTAAATTTTGTTTCCTTACAATAATAAAACAAATTTTGGCGGGAGGTGAAGCTGAGAGCATCATGACGCGCAGTGCAAAGTATCATCAAACTTTCGGCCAGTGTGGTGTATACTATTTTTATTCATATACCTCGGTCGTAAGTACGCTTATTAAATACATTAATTAATTAATTACTTATTAATTACATCAATTCCAAGCAAGCAGCTTTAAGGTTATACGTAAAAACACGAATGACAGCTGTCGCGACTATTAGCTAAAAATATCGTTGTTATGGAACCGAAATCTAAACAACAGTTGATAGACTATTTTCTTTACTGTCGCCCGAACGTACGTACTTCCCGCATCAGCGTGTGTAAATCTCACCAGTGCGTAAATGTTAGACTTTCTGTCTTACAATTGATGCCGAGAGTATGACTTTCGATCGAGGCATTAATTAAAATAATAAATGTTGCTCGATCCAACACTGGCAGCAACTCTAGTCTGATGCCTAATGTTAGACTTTCTGTCTTACAATTGATGCCTAAAGTATCTGTTTTCGATCGAGGTATGAAGAAAAATAATAAATGTTCCTCGATCCAACACTGGCAGCAACTCTAGTCTGATGCCTAGGTCTGAGCGTCTGATGTATGTAGTGGATATCAGAGACGACACATTATGTATGTCGCCGACATTAGAGCTACAATAAAAAACAAAACACAAACCAGCATTTCCGTGTCCGAGGAATCATTCTTAGACATCGGCACCTCGTGTTATCTCAATGTATTGATCTTTCCGAAAGAACGATTCAGTTGGGCGTCTTAAGATTTTCTGTTTTGTTTTTTTAAATTCCGACTCGATTCTGATCAACTTCATGTCGTACGATGCGTTTTAATATCCGAAATCGATGCTGCTGTTTATATATCGTTTCCACGACTTCTTCCACTGCTCCCAGATATTCTAAGTCGAAAAAAATGTCAATTGAATGCCTAATTTGTCACTAAATAATATTAAATACAAAATATGAGTTGGTACTTGACCCAAGTGATCATAAGTGTTGGTGTTCTTTCATTAGACAAATAATTTGGAAT
The DNA here is from genome assembly GCA_963575645.1 of Xanthostigma xanthostigma. NCBI lineage: Eukaryota > Metazoa > Arthropoda > Insecta > Raphidioptera > Raphidiidae > Xanthostigma > Xanthostigma xanthostigma. Next base: position 3,606,095 of record OY754475.1, on the reverse strand, counting down.
CTTAAGAATGACTCAATCCATTCGTGAAGGACTTGATGAATCTTTTGGTGGGTATCCAAATATTTTATATTCAAGGATCAGAGAAGGGTTCCGCACTATTTCGTTGTCTGTTATTTTTTCCGAATAGTCCTGAACCTTCATAGAAACCAGTCAGTTCCTTTCCTGAACAGTTTTATGAATATTATTATTTCACTCTTCAATTCCTAGAAGACTTTTTAATCTCGTATCTTTCCAAAGTTACTCTAAGAATTGGCGGTTTTCATTCTGGTGGTCTCGTTTTCAGAAATCTTGATTGTAATCTTCAAATGGTCGTAATCTTTAAGAGTCCATTATTTTTTTGTGAATACCTAATTTTTTTATTGTAAACAAATCGTATCAGCTGGTTTAATAGTGCTCCTAATCCTGATTTTATGTCCTTTGATGAGCTATGCATTTAGGAAACTCGAGCTGGTCTGCATAACTGACACAATAATTAAGACAAACCTTTACAAGGAAATTCTTTCATCGCAATAACCGTGGGCAGGCTATTCACGAACAAACGAACAACGTAGGTAGATAGGTATGTAAAAATATACATGGTGTGCTGTACTTCTTTTTTCATAAAACTGTTTACGTTTAATTTGCTTTGTTACTTTCACAATTATTTATTTGCTTTAAAGACAAACTACCAGAAGAATTTTTGTCCGGGTCGTTTTCAAGTTTCGTCAGATTGGAACCCTATCTCACTAACTGTTCTTCTGTCAGCCTCTCAACTAAGTACTCTAATAATGAAATCGACATAATACATAATAGATCAGTTGATGATCTAATGGGGTACAAAAAATTAATTTTTTCTGTATTTTAAGTTCAAAATGGCGACATGAGGAAAGTACAACTTTGAAACTATAACTTAGAAATATATTTATGTGTAGTTTCGGCAAGTGACGACGACGACTAATAACAAATAAGTTTCATCGAAATCGGTCCAACGACTTCCTAGATAAAAACGCCCCAGAAACTTGTGAGATGTAATAGGTGCAAGCACGGAAATCTCTGTGTGTGATCGAATGAATCAGTTTTTGGTTCTCCTTTCAAGATAACCTCTTCTACTATTCCCATGGAGGCGTATTTTTGTTAAGGAATATCCTGATTCTAACTTATTTGATCGCACATTCGGTATACAAAATAGACCTGTACTTGAAACAGTTTAAAAAGCAAGAGTTGAACTATATAATAAGTTAGTATATGCTTGTTTTATAGACGCCGTACGGGTGTATTATGTTACCTAGAGCTATAATAATGCAGGACTATATTGTCTGTTTTGATGGGCCGCCACACATAAAAATATGAAATATGATGACGACCTTGGTGGCATTAGATAAAGATGATATGTGCGTTTTTACTTTGTGGGCTGATTCGTAATTGTCTTTCTTAAAATGAGGTCAGTTCGTTTCAACCGATTCTCCCAGTTTTTATTTGATCCTGAACAATTCTCCATGATTCAACTGATGCTACCAATTGAAATCTTAATGATGCATGTGATCTAAGTTCTAAGTAGAACCGAGAATCTATCACCAATCGACAGTTACTGGATTCTGATCTAATCAAGGCCGGATTAACCCTGTCCGGGCCCCTTGGCAATGCAATCAGGTTTTTTCAAGTTGATGAAGGGATGTGAGTAGCTTCCAGATGATCGGCTCCAGGCATCCTGTTACTTCAATGTCTTATGTGATATTGTAACAACATGATTACTTTGACTAGATGCTGCAGCATCGCCTTACCTGACTCGTTAGCTTTATTGAAATGATCTTAATGAATAGGTTATAGATAATTGATGATCCAGGTTTTTTTATGGATCAGGAAAGAGAAATGAGACGAGACGTAGTTATTTTAAATTTTATCTTGTTAAATGCAATAAATTACAATAAACAACAAAAGAAAATAATATTGTTGTTGGGAAATTTCATACAAATCAAATAAAATTTTCGTTCAATGAACTTTTAAATTCTTGGTCTTTGATTCTTTTTGCTTTTTCCCTGATTGTCTAACAAATCGTACTGAGTAGTAAACCGTGTCCGTATAAAATTTACTGGTACGTTCGAAATCGTCCATTGGTTTGGGACGAGAAGGATTTTTGTTTCCAGTCTTGAGTCAACCAGCGATAAAGATCGTGCAACCAGTTCCAGTTTAAAGGTAAATTGTGCGCGCGATCTAAATCGGGCTCATTGCGATCGGTTCGATTGACTATAGACACCATATTCTGAAAGGACACGATCTGTCCTTTCAGAAAACGGTACTGTTTTCACGGTACCCGTCTTCCGACCAGCTTCATGTCTGTTTCGAGCTCTTGGTATTCTAAAAACCGTCATAAGTTGCGTATCTGTCCTTTGAGAAGAGATGTCTCACTTATGAGCAATGCAGATTCTAGACAACAACTGCCGCACAAGCCGTAAGATGTTTTTAGTATTGCAATTATTAATTAATTATTCGTGGCAGGTCAATCAACTGATGTTATTCTAACAGCTGATAACAGTAAATTGCATGTAAATTGTTAATTTTTAATGACTTTTTAATTTGTTTTCTTTCACTGCTTGCTGATGATAATTTTCTTCAATTATAATTATTTGTTTACGTATTCAAAATACATATATACACAAATAATATCTATTGTTTTCATCTTTGTTTTACGTGTAACTAAACAGGCGTTTTACAACTGTTATCTCGCTCTGATGCATTAATATAATCATGCTTCGTTCAAAAAAATGCAATCATTTCTCAACTTTTTTTATCTCGGATATTTATCGATCAACTGGGAAGAGTGAAGTGAATCATTCGAGTACTTTTTGTCTAAACATTTTTTCTACCTGTCCTCCCCAAATTTCAGTTAGAGCGACTCGGTAAAATGTCACGAAATTGACGCAGCATTCTTCCACTACCTGGATTTCCTAGGAAAAGATTTTTGAGTTTCGTAATTGAATAGACCTTTATTGCAGATATATAATTTTTGAAACTGAGCGTATCGTGTACATAATTTGCCATAAGGCTTGTGAATGTGTAATTGATATGTTGGAATATAATACAGAATATACTTTAAGATTGATTATATATGTATACATAATATGATATTATTACACTGCGAATTCATTCGAAAGTTCTGCTTTTTTTGGTTGGATCGTTACGCCGTGCAAAACCCGGAGGCTGGATTTGCCGCTAGATTTGACTACTATAGTTTTCTAGCGCTGGTTTTCTTAATTGATCTTATGTGCTCGCTTCACACGAGACGTCTTTTCAAGCTTGTTTTGTGAGTAGATCTGGTGACAATTCAAATATAAAGTCGGTTTATACTGCCCATTTCCAGTCAATTTTACAGTTTGGTTTGCTGTTCTGGGGGAATTCCTCCCATACCAAAAAAATTTTTATTATTCAAAAGCGGTGTATCCGTATTATGGCGGGCGTACCTCCCCGTACTAGCTGTCGCAACATTTTTAAACATTTAAATCTACTTACAGTCTACGATTTATATATATTAGAATGTATGAAATTCTTTCGATCTCATCCGCATTTATTTGCGAATCATATAATTGACCACAAGTATGAGACAAGACACAGAAATGATTTCAAGACTGAAAACACGACTCTTGCTGTAGCGTACAGGGGTGTACGCAACGCTATAATACGGATACACAATACTATCCCCCAAAATGTAAAATCTATTCGGAATGCAGGAACTTTTAAAAAAGAATTAAAAACATTTTTAATAGCCCAGACAAATTATGATCTGAAAAAATATATATAGAAATTTGTACCAAATTTTGACTTGTTTCACGGCTCTGTAGTCATATATGAAATAAAACGTATTATTATTATTATTATTATTATTATTATTATTATTATTATTATAAATACAGAGCAAAACGTGTCTGTTGTCTGACTCTCAGCAGAATGACGCCGTGTTAGTTTGTGGGCGTTTGTTCATGTCGCCCAGTTGGCAAGATACTGTTTGGTTCTTGCTCGTACCTAGCAGAGGACCTAGCAAGAAAAATAATTTTAAAATCTGTCGATCCTTTAACAACTTTGAAAAAGGACATACATATAGAAGAAATACATTTGATATAAGAGTTTGTTTATGATATATGACGCAAGTGCCAAGTTATAAAACGAAACAGTCGACCATCGCGCGTACACTCGGCACACTCACAAAATGGTTTCATAGTATTTATTCAAATGAATTCATTTCATTCATAAAGTTTTGTTGTTCAGTGAATATTTAATAGCTTCATAAAATGTATATGAGATGCATGAATCGTTTGTTCTATCATAGATAACTTGATGCTAAAACAAACGTTCTTTGCATAATACAGGTGCTGCCGTCGTTGTTCACACCGCGTACTACAAGTTCGGTCGTTTAATTGTGGCGAGAAATCGCACCAAGAAAAGTTACAAATCTCCGATTTCCACTGATAACGAGAGAATATATGAATTCGAATTATTAATATCTCTGTAATGCGCTTTTATGCTCAGTTGCAGAAAGCATTGTCAGAAAGTCTTATTTAACAATGACCGTAGATTGTGAACATACATATTTATATGAAGATTGACTCTATTCAATAAATAGAGTAACTGTGATCCATTGAACTTAATGATGAGTATTTGGAAAGAATTCCGTGGCATAAGGATCGAAAAGAAGCAATACTGAGATTTTTTTAAACTTGCATTTAATACTATTAAATGCAAGTTTAAAAAAATCTCAGTATTGCTTCTTTTTCGATCCTTATGCCAAGTATTAAATGCAAGTTTAAAAAAATCTCAGTATTGCTTCTTTTTCGATCCTTATGCCACGGAATTCTTTCCAAATACTCATCATACATATTTATCTATGTGAAAAGCACAGTAGAGTTTTGAATCGATCTTGTTCGATTGAAACGAAATTTTTCTTAAACTGTGTATACATATGTTTAGCATCGTTTTTTCCACAGGAACAACGTTCTTCTAGTTATTTTGATCAAAATTTAGCTTTTTTATGTTGAACAATCATTTGTCTTAATTTTCTAGATGACAAGCGGTTTAAATAAGACATTAGACTGCTCCTGATGTATGGAAACTGTAAAGATGTGATCACAGTCTAAGGCCATTGTTAAATGAATTTTTTTGACAGTCTTTTCCGCAACCCGGCATTAGCTAATTAAGAAAACAAAACGATCTGTAAGCTAAGTTTCAAGAATCTAGAACCTTCTATTACTTCTGCAACTCTGTAGACGAGCCACGCAGCCCCGGATCTAGGGGGGGGGCAAACCGGGGCACCCACCCCGCGCGACAGTTTTAGAAGGCGCCAAAACCACATCTAATCTGTCCTTTTTCCGATTTACTCAATCTGCTTGTTTTCTGACGGTTTGCCGTTCACGAAAAATACCAACCATTATAATATATTTCTGAGTTTTTTTAAGTAGTTTATCTCAAATGCTGGAGAGCCATTATCAAGTTTCTGCCCCGGTTCGAAAAAATCGTAGATCCAGGGCTGGAGCCACGGAACCAGATGAAATGATTTTCAATGCCTTGTGCCGTGATTTCTCGATATTTGAAAAACAACAAAAATACCGATACTCGATCGATAGAGGTTTATTGGATTTATGATCAGGGTCGTCAATTAAAACACCTGTTTATGATTTAGGAGTACACAGTTGCGTAGAAGGTCAAATGTAGAACTATAATTATCAATTTTTATGTGTGTTTTGCAAATTCAGGTTTTTCGATTGCTGCATATCGTAATGCGGAAATTTAAATACTGCAGTAAATTATTTTTGAACAGGTTATTTGTGTGGGAATATTTCCTAATAAATTGTGTATATGTGTATTTTTTATTGGTGTTAAAAAAACAACAACATTTGAGTGACACGAGTATACGGAAAAAATTTATGTGATGTGTTCAAAGGCGTAGGAATTATATTTGAACAAAACCTGAATTTTGGTGATTCTTTCTCGTGCGGAATATTTAAACAATTACATAAAAAGTATTCCAGATATTGTTAGTAGAAGTTTTGTTCCAAAAATATGTATTGAAGAAGATTTTTTTGGTTGAGAAACAAGTTTGAAATAAGCTTTATCAGAGTATCGCAATTCACAATTTACAGTCTTAACTTGCATTGAGGCCCTGATGATGAAAATATATTTTTCGAAAAGTTGGCCACAAGCGATACTCTGGTAAAGCTTATTTCAAACTTGTTCCTCAACCAAACAAATCTCCTTCAATTCCAGATATTCTTCGAAAAAGGATGCTAAATATCGGTACTCAGGTAAAGTTTCTAAGTTTGGATGTGGGAGGTAATCTCCGAAACTACTCATTCGATTTCAAAATTGTTTTCACCAATATTTAGAATGGACCTTCAGGATGGACATAAGCTGTATAATTAGTCAATAAATAAAATTATCGACCAATTTTTCAGACAATATATTAACAAAAAAATATAAAATTAATACATTAACGTTTCAATCCGGATTTGGAACTTCTTCAGAATTGATCTAAAAAATATAAAAATAATTAATATTTAAAATCTAATTCGCTTTTTATAGAATATTTCAAAATTATTTAGATAAATAATTAATAAATAATTTTGAAATATTCTATAAAAAGCGAATTAGATTTTAAATATTAATTATTTTTATATTTTTTAGATCAATTCTGAAGAAGGTCCAAATCCAGATTGAAACGTTAATGTATTAATTTTATATTTTTTTGTTAATATATTGTCTGAAAAATTGGTCGATAATTTTATTTATTGAAGAGTTCTAATCAGACGGTAATCAAAGATCTGTATAATTAGTCTTTTATAATTTAGAAGCTATGAGCATTTTAACGATATCAAAAAAGAAAGAAAAACAATAAAACATTTTTTTAGTATGTCCAATACTTTGTTATACAAATTGATTTTTATAATAGACCATGTAATTTTTTTTATAAGTTGTGTTGGCAATATGTAAGTACAAAACTTGTTAATCTTTTCTGATCTACAAATCTCTCCAATCATATCAATTACGAGTTCGTTATTAATTTCTCGATAATATTTTTTTTTGTTATATAATTGTTATGAACTAAATTTCGCGTGCTCATGCTTCCATACGCTGTCATTATTAAAGATATAAATCAGAAATCAATTTGTCATTTGTCATTTGAATGAACCACTTTTTCTTAGGCCTGTCTGATGCAATTAAAAAGTAAGTATTATAAGACATTGGATTATTAATTATAAGAAAATAATTACTTGCTAAAAAATTGAGACTCATTCTTATAGTTAGAACTGAGTTTGGACGCAGTGAAAATAGTTGACTAGAAATGTGGTGTGTATTAAAATTAAAAGAGGCCAAGGTGTGGCTACTTTTCCACCAAAAAAAAAGAACCAGCAAAACGTTGAAATCTTTATTTCAAAAACTAAGCATTTAAAGATATTAGTTTAAATGGAAAAAACTTCTGAATTAATACTAAACAAAATGTTTGCGAAACAAAGTATAGCGTAGAGATATTAATGGCTATTTAATTTTATAATTTTTAAAAGGTATTTATAACTTCCTGCGCAATTCTTGCAAAGAAATAAAATTAACAAATTGACAGTGTTTTAAATTCATTTAAATACACTCAACAACTCTAATTATTGCGAAAATTAATGTTCATAACAATAAATTTACGGTTAAGATGCTTGCCCTTCATCTTCAACACTGAAGGTCATACTTGTGAGCTTAAATAAAATTAATAATAAAATATTATGTTGTATATAAATATTTGTTACATCAGATCTTATGTGGATATTATCCAATAAATGAATATAAACTTTGACATCACATACTGCTTTTATAAAATAGAATGTTTGTTGAACCGATTGTGAAATATGCTATATATTAATAGCACCTCTACTACAGGAGAATGAGCAGTAAGCAAAAAATAAAAAAATAACGCGGGCGAAGCATAAGGTATGATGAATAAAAACGGGATAATCCCCAAAAATAGAACAATACCTTCCTAGTTCGCGAACTGGCGAAAATATTTGAATTTTCAATTTATTATTAAAAAATAAAAAATTAACCACAATTTTGTCAAAATATTATTTATGTAGCTTTATTTTCAGTTGTTCTTGTTTGGTTTTTTATAAATAATGACGCAATAGCTTTAATAAATATATTTTAATATAGTTATTGATAATAGTTAAAGAGTGCATATGTTTACAAAATCATACGAGTAACCAAAAACACTAAAACTGGTTTTAAAAAATATTAGTTTATTTTTACATATTACAATATTGTAGATTAGAAAAAAAGCATGTTTTAAAGTGAACAACGAAAGCAAAGATAATTCACAATACTAAATTATTGTCCAGTAAGCTTTGATATAATAGAACGTTCATTTTTTATTGTTTGGTTTGTTTGTCTTGAAACAATTTACTTACAGTAAACTTTCGTAAAGGCAGCATTTGCGAGATTGTTGAAAAAAGAGCGCTCGAAAAAACTGAAATATAATGTTTTCAATCCAACTCCACAAACGGGTAAGGGTAGTACTAATTCAGGTCAAAATTCACTTTTCCTAATATTTTGGGGTCCTTGGAGTACAAGAATATTTTTCGTTCGTTTGTCGGGTGAGCGGATCAACATGATTTTATGGTAGGGTGTTTGACACTCAAATTAGAAAAACTCTATTGTTTTTGGGGAAAATCAGCGCATGCTTTTATAAAAATCTCAAGATATTTTATCAGAATGTATTATTTTTTCTAAATGACGTGTGCCAATTTTATTTAGTTAGATTTAAATATAATTTCTTTAATTTACCCGGAACGACGTTGCGACATTTTAGTTATGAATAGCCTATAAAGACGATAGTGGTGTCATCATAAATCGGCATATTGCGTAAAAACTTGAGTGTTTAACATTTTGCTATTCTATTATGTTAGGATATTAAAATACACGAACCTGCCTTTCTCAAACAGTTTATACACAAAGTCAACTTTGTATTTACCAATATATTAAACCAGTTCTATGGAATACTTCAAGGTTTATTTTTTTTCCAGTCTCCGTAACTTCAAGTCAAAAAATCATAGCTCGACTAACGGCAGCTGAATTAAAAGCTAATTTTTGAAGTGAAAACTTCTTTAGCGGCGTTGTACACTTTTTTTGTAATGGGTAAAAAATGTTAAACTCGCGTCAGGAAAAGTAAGAACTGGGTGAGATACAACGTTAGACATCTAGCGTTGAAGTATCGTACATAAAAATGCAATCTATGATACAAACCATTTTATTTTTTATACAACGTTAGACATCTAGCGTTGAAATATCGTTCATAAAAATGCAATCTATGATACAAACCATTTTATTTACAAGTGTTACCAATAAATAAACAATGCTTCTATAAATGCAAAAAATTAAGACGTTAATATTCAAGTTTTCACTTTAGCCGGCACTCCCGGAGTGCAACCCGTCTTTTTTTTTTTTTAATTTAACACGCTCAGCTACTAAGACTATTTGCGTCAATGTTTTTGTGTTGTGAATTTATAGACGCTGAGTAGTTAAGGTCATTGGCATCACTGCTGATGTCTGATGTCCCAAACCCGTCTTTTTTTTTTTTTAATTTAACACGCTCAGCTACTAAGACTATTTGCGTCAATGTTTTTGTGTTGTGAATTTATAGACGCTGAGTAGTTAAGGTCATTGGCATCACTGCTGATGTCTGATGTCCCAAACCCCAAGAATTAGTATTAGAAACGCCACAGGGTTTACGAACAGTTATTTGTGGTGCCATCGGTAAAGATTAGAAACAGTTGTCCCAGAGCCAACCATCGGATTTTGTAGTCATCGAACGCTGACCTTATATGATAACTTCACGGCGTTACTTTAGCTTAGTTTCGCAATTTTATATACATTATAAACTACCTCACGTCGACTGTCTGTTGTCCTTCGTATCTTTCCAAAGCAGAAATCGCTACCACCATGTTGGATTTTTATTGATTTTTTATTTTTCCCTGTAATTATCACCTTAAACACTTTGTTCAGGATTTCAAAACTCTAGCTCGATTTGAAGTACATCCTGGATTTTGGTGTGAAATGAAATGCCTAAATTCATTTTTTGACACTCATATGTTGGAAAATATTCCACTTCGACGTCTGAAATTTGGAATGCTGCTTGATTTTGGGTAACCTTAACCTCCCTGAAAAAAATAAGTTCTGTGATGTAACTAACTTCGGAGATAGAAGATTCTCGAAAAGGGTTCGAAATATGTTTTTTTTGTAAATATTGCACAGCGGACGATAGCGATCGGTTTTGCGAGAACTTGGGCGCCAATAATGCGTTTAACTTTATGTCATAACAGACGCCATTCGCACCATTACTATTTTCCATCTGTCACACTTCCCGTTATTTTCTACATTTTTCAACTTCAGCTAATTAATAGCAATGGGCGAATGAAGGAATTTTAGGAAATTAGGATAAGGTAGACAAATTTTGAGCATATAGGAGTTTGACAAGTAATCGGCCATGGCCTTGAATAAGGAATCGTCTAGATAATCATCTGGAATTATTGAAGGGAAAACCTCAACAAGGTGACCGGTACAGGAATTACCGTTTCTCGGCGAGAGACAGCAGGATAAAGTCTCAGCCACATCTGCCCCCGCCGGGATTCGATCCCGGTACCTCCCCGAATGCGAGTCTAGTGCTCTCACCACTACGCTACACGCCTCGGCGCTTAATACACATAGGAAATATGGCGGCGGGCTCTTCGCTCATAAAGATTAGACATAGTCATATAATACTCGACTGATAATGAGAAGTCCGTACCTCGTGTTACTAGTTTTGTGATAGAACGTGTTTTTAAAAAAGATAAAACACCGTTTTCCTGCAACATTTTACTGCTTATCCACGATAAAAACTTTATATTATAGTCAAATAAAGTAAACAACTGTTGTGTCTATTTTTATTTATATTTACTGACAATAATTTTCCAACTTTTAACTGTTTATTTCTATAAGCATTTATGCGAATCGTAAATTAAAATAAAAGAAAGAAATCTACTACGATTCTATATGATTATTTTATCGCATAAAATATTTTTAAGCGGCTTGATAATTTAGAGCACAGTCAAAATGTCCGTTTATATTTCCGTAAATTCGTTATTTTACGATATTAATAAAAAAAATCCGGTGATTTTTATGGATTTTGCTAGTATTCTATTATAAAAGAGTACTATTAACCTACTAATGACGTTTACTTACATCATTTCATATTATCTTCAGAATATCGTCGTTGGTTCTGTAATACCTCTTATGTGCAAAAAGTAAAATTTGCAGGAAAGGCCAAAAAGTGGTTATTTCAGCAATGGATGGTAAGAACTAGCAATTTCAGAGGTATGAAGTATTTTCTTAAAAAATATTTAACGTTAATTTCGGATTTATTGGCACATGGAAGGAATTATTTGATACAACTTTTCACATAAGAGTTACTTCCCCTTGTTGGTTACTGTACAATTAATTTGGAGGTATTACTAGTGTATAGAGCTGTGTTTTCCGAATCTTTTCATTTAAAAAACGTAAAATCTGCCAATTATGCACATAAGAGCTATTACAGAACCAACGACGATATTCTAGTTGAAAAATATTCTAAATTAATTTTGATCGATTCATTACATTTCTTGATTAACGCTTTATGATTTTTGTTTCAGATGCGTGTATTTTCGGAACCTGGTGAGTGAATGACTTTAATCTATAATATAAAAAACCTCTTTGTGTTCTCCTCTAAAGCAATCTTAAGTATTAAGAATGCCAGTAATGAGAAAGTTCCAATAGACAAATGTACAATAAAAAACATTGTCATTACGCAGTTCCAGCCTGTGTCTTAACAATATAATTATTATGTTCATATATCTATGGTCAAAAGACAAAACAGCTTACGTCGAATGATTAAGTTTGAGAAAAGTTTGTAGCAATACTGTTGTTTATATGGCGTTTCCTTGATAAACCCCTCAAATACAGGTTCGCTGGTTCTATTCCGAGAACTCGTAAAACCATCAAATGGATTCTAAATTTATTATTGAAGTTCTACTACTTTTGAAGCGTTTTGAAACGGAGTAACATCAAAATATTAACAGGATTAAGTTGCTTCGCTAAAAAGTTCGTCTTGAGCATAATTAAGCACGTTTACAAAACTCTTAATGAACCATACATCGACTTAAACATAAAAGATGAATTTAAATGAAAATTGTCTGAAGTTACAGAAATTGTTTTGACTTTTGGCCCTAGATTTACAACAATCATAACACCGGTAACGAGAGGAGATAACAAATTACCCACGATTTTGTTTTGTTAGTTAACTCCATTGTTAATTGTTTTTTTTTTTTTAATTTGCACATATCATTTTCATCATAACGAGAATGAGCTCAATATATGGATGAAAACAATTGACACGACCAAAAATTGTTTTGATCACACGCTAGCCAACTGAGAAAATAAAGTATGTCCCGATGTCTTCATTTCTTAACAAAAATTGTATTTAATATTTACTATGTTAGAAATACATAAACAGGAAAACATCTGAAAGTTTTTACAACTAAGACACAAAGCCTTTTTTTCAATTTTATGTGTTGTTATGAACTAAACTTGAAAGCTATCCGCACGTGAGATTTCGAGAGGACCCCAACAATGGTTTTTCTCAATATTTTCCGTGAATTTTTTTTATTTCATGTGTTTTTATGAACAATACTGGCCGAGTTCGGCCTTGCCTCGAATTTATATAGAATGCCACCGTTTTTCGTCGACTTACATTGCAAAATTGGTTTCTAAGAAAAGCGCTTTTTTTAACGCGATAATATATGGCCTATGTCCATTCTGAAGAACCATTCTAAAGATTGGTGAAATTTTTGTGAAATCGGATGAGTAGTGTCGGAGATCACTTCCTACATCCAAACTTACAAACTTTACCTCTTATAAACTTGAAAGCTTAGCCTTGATATCGAGAGAACCGGAAAGACGGTATTTGTTCAATATCTTTCTATTTTGTGGGTATCTATAACCAACGCTGGGTTTCAAAAGGATCCCAGGAATGGTTACTTTTTTAGTATTTTTATGAACAACAAACTGTAAATCTACTTTTTCTAAGAGTATTTCTTGTTGAAGGTCATTTCAGAGAAAAAAACCAATGCATAGCTTAATTTCTTATAATTTATTACTCCTTCTGGAATTTTTTAAAACGTCAACGGATAAAAAAGATTTTATTGCACAATCTTTTCATTAGATGGAAAAAAGTAACAGGCTTCGTAACAATTTTTTTGCAACATTTTTAATAATAACAACGACAAATACGTGCAATGAAATATATAAATTTTTAATTAAGTTAAAAATATGTAATTTACTAGTTTACACGGTATACATTTTATTGTTGTAATTCATTTGTTTTATAAAGTCGAATGTCGTTACTCATATGAAGAGAAAAAAAAACACGCAAAACCGCATTACTGACTGTCATTTGTTCTGTATATGTTATATAAAGTAAAACATAAGATTATGTGTTGCCAACATTAAAAAAATTAATTTATCCCGCTATGGGAAGTTAAAAGACAATGTTAAGAAACGAGAATGTTATACTTATTGAATCATAATTAGAACAAAACTAAGAATAATCCGATTTGAGATAAAATCGGTCAGCGGTATGTAATCTCTAGAACAGAGTTCAGCAAGTGATTTTTTGAAACATTTTGGGGATTAATCACACTCATAAATTATTTTCAAAAAAGAAGCAATATCTAGTAGATAAATATATTAAATTTAGTTAACAGTAATTTGGTGTATTTTATAATTAAATACAGAAAACTAACTGCTGCATTTTTTTTAATTAATATTTATAAAAATTCTTTACTCCTCTTAGCATAATCTTAACACGCATGCGTAGATTTCAGTTGTTTTTTCACATGAAATGAAAATGTCAGAAGTAGATTTATATGAGTAAAATCACGCAGAATTATCTGTTTGGAACAATCAACGATCGTGTAGACAGCATTTTTTACAACAAGCCTTCACTTCTCCATTTTTTTTAGTCAAAATCTTTTTAATTATCATATTTACTGAGAGTCGAATGCGTAATTGTGATTTTATATTTTTACTAGTCGCTACTCGCAGCTCCGTCCCAAACACACAAATATACCAACAAATATATTGTTGAATTTGTGCTTTCTTTAAGCTTTCATTTGACCCCCTACAAAATTTTTATTTTCATTTCGTATTTCATCCCCTGTAGAATCAAAATTCAATCTTTTATACTTCACATCTGTGACCACCACACTCTATCTCTGTGCCAAATTTCAAATTTTTACGTCAAATAGTTTCAAAGAAAATCGCTTGTAGCAGACGGACAGACGGACACCGAATTATGCCATGTGTTTCGTTTGCACAGAACACTGCAAACCGATCCGAAATTATTTTAACATTTATCAAAGCACATTCCATATTAAATATTAATACGGAACTTTTCTTTATAAATCAGGCTATCAAGTGTGTCATGGATGTGAAGTTGTTTCACAAAAAAATGAATAACATTTAAACAGATGAGTTGCGTATAAAAATAATATAAAATTATATAAAGTCATACGTGAACATGTGCGTTTCTCCTTGTATTGTGGGAAGATATGTAAAGCGATTAGAAAAGGAAAACGTTACAACGGAGTGCAGTGCTGCACCGAGAAATTATGTTGATTTTATTGTAATTTTATTAAAAAAACTGCCAGTCACACGCGTTACGCATTTTTTGAATTGTTAATTTTATATTTTAAACTTGTACTTTGCTGAACTTGAAATGAATATAATTAGCTAATATAATTACCTAAAGATACGTTAACTTAATGATGCTTTCTAGAAAAAATGTGAACCGTCGCGAACCATAAAAAATAAAATTCTAACCACTAAATTTTGCCCTGTCATCTAGTTGTCGCCTTTAACAAAAGTCAAGCTATAATCCAACGCATACACAAAGTAACCATCACGCGCTGTCCTCTAACGAAATACTTGTAACTAAATTTCGCCCTGTTATCTAGTTGTCGCCTTTAACAAAAGCCATGCTTAATCTACCGCACACTAACGTTTTTTTGTAAAATAATTGAAAGACCCAAGAACTTTTGCTGTTGGTGGCCTTTAAAAAAATAATTCAATACTAGAGTGACCTGTACGAATTATTCGCACTAAATAAGTATAATAATTATCACTTTACAAAATTATTTTTTAAATATGATTGCAGATATTCAATTCGTTTCTAATTTTGCACACTGCTTATAACGTTCTTCTTTTTGCTGTATTACAATATGAAGGTCAGACGACAGATCGAAAAAATATTTTACTAAAATTGTCATATAGAGGCGCAAGTAGCAAAAGCGTTGAGCTAAGCCGTCAGATGGCATCATGCAGCATTGCTGTGACGTTGTTCAGAGTTGCTCGCTGTTACAAAAAAAAAAGCCGTCAGATGGCAGTATGCAGTATTGTGTCTGCTGTGTTACAATATGAAGGTCAGATGACAGTGTTGACGTAGTTTCAAAATTAAAGCCGTCAGATGGCAGACGTTGTTCAGCGTTGCTGTATTTTAATTAATTTACAAAAACAAAAGCAATAATAATTTTTTTAGTTGTCGATGTCAGTAGAGCAAGCAATTATCTGTAAAATGATATATAATTTATGTGGAGAAATTGTGAGGTTTTTTCTAAAAAGGGAGGCAAACATCTTAAACCTTAGTGTATTAATATATATGATTCCTGTTGAAGATAATTAGTCCTTTGATCTGGTTGGTTAATTAGTCGTTAACCATAAACAATAGATGAGAATTTGAACGATTGTCTCACAGTCAGTTGATACCCACCTTTTTTCATTCATGTTATTCCTAATAACGTGCTAATTATTATATTCTTTTTAATTATTATAATCACAATGCTGTATTATAATTACTTGCTTAGACAACTTATCATAATACTTCCAAAATGTATTTTGACTGTTCTAAGTCATGTCTAATTCTAAGTTGCAAAACTGTTCACATCTGGGAAATATAATAAAGTAGCGGGTTGAAATGAAACAGTGTTTTATACAAGAATCTCTGGAAATATTGTACTTATTGATCTTCCCATCTACGCAACCATTCACCTCACGTAACAACTCTATCTGTAGTATGTGATGCTAGTTGAAAAATCCGTTTTAGATAGGATTTGCTTAAAATTCGTTCTTATTGGGTGTCTACGTCGAGAAAGGAGTAACTATGCCAAATTTCAAGTCAATCGGTCGTATAGTTTTGGAGATCTCGTGATAAGACAGTACCTAAGTCAGCGGAGTGGTATTTCGCTTATAAATATATAGATTGTAGTTGTGGAATTAATAAAAAAAGTCGTAACTGTCAGTTATTATAATATTGTATTGTCATCGGAACTGCATACCTATACAAAATTTCAACTCAATCGGGTAACGGGAAGTAATTGAAAAAGTTGTTCCAAGATTTGAAACAATAAAAGTCAGAAACCCAGAAACAAAGAAATATACGGAGTCTTTTTTAATGGTGTTACCTCACTCTTTTCAAGACAGAACGGAATAAATAAAATGGATGTGCCAGAATTTGAATTTTGATGGTCTGGAAGTGTGACTCATCTATTATAAAATCTTTTCAGCTCAATAAAAATGAACGACCGGTGCGAATGATCAACATTCTTGTATCTCATAAACAACATTAAAAATCGAGCGTCTGAAGTTAATATTTCATGCACATAACCCGAGTGCCTTCTGACTTGTAAGTTAGTTTCTGAGAGTCTACGGGAGTACATGTGTTAAAACGATCATATAAATGTTATGACTCCGTCGTAATGATCCCAAACTGATGTCGGAGGCTGTATAAAATATGTGCCAAAACTTGCTGTTGTTCGCGTTGGCTCGGTAAATAAATCAACTGGCAGACGTTTTTCTGGCTATTGATGTTCAATAACAAGATGATCTGGATGTTACCATGATCCTCCGATGGTAATCTACCCAGACAACGACAGATAAGAACTGCCCGGATGAACTTTTCACTGACTCATCACGAGATCTCCAAACCTATACGCCTGATTGACTTGAAATTTGGCATAGTTACTGAATTTTCTACGTAGATACCCATTAAGAACGGATTTTATCCTAAACGAATTTTTCACCTAAGGGTGTGTGAGTTGTTACGTAATTGGGTGTGGATGGTTGCTTAGATGGGAAGGTCAGTATATTATTTCTAAAGAAAGAGAGAGGAGAGGGGAGAGAGTATGTATCAATCGTACAGTCTTGCACTCGGGTGAAGCCGGGGCGGGCTGCTAGTGTTTATATGTTTATCAACCAGTGCGTCGGTTTGGATCAAAACTTGCAATCAAAATTTCGACTAGATCTAATTTATCTAAAGCTTTGAAATTTTGCACACCTGTATACGTTCGGTACTAATGCAAGATTCAATATGGCGTACGACCCAAGATGGCGGTCTACCTTTTTCTTCACAACTCTCTTGGCATAGGTATCAAATGATGAGTGAAATGTCGGTTTGGATCAAAACTTGCAATAAAAATTTCTACTAGATCTAATTTATCTAAAGCTTTGAAATTTTGCACACCTGTACAAGTTCGGTGCTAATGCAAAATTCAATATGGCGGACGACCCAAGATGGCGGTTTACCTTTTTTTTCACAACCCTCTTGGCACAGGTATCAAATGATGAGTGGAATACGATAAACTATGTCACTGTAAACCGAATATGGCGGATCCAATCTGTTTGAAATTTGGTACACATATGCATTCCCGATGACAATACATGATACAATCGTTTTTAAATACTACTAGCAATCCAGTGATCTATGTCGATGATAGCGTTCCAGTTGCGGTCCACAAAACCGCAAACGGTTTTCTAATTTAACTTGTCTTAGTATTACATAACTTTACAACCACTTGGTGATTGCATAACTCGTTAAAATAAACCATTTTATTATCTTCCGAAGTTAATGTAGTGGTTGAACTTAGATACTTGGTTCAGAAAAAAAACGTAAAACTTAAAATTACTTTTCAGTCGACATATTTTTCACTTTGAAATTGATAATTGAAGTCTTAAAACGATCGTAAATCAATACAATTATTTTGAAGACCAAACCTTTCCTGTTCGGTTTCTCCAGGGTCGTATTGGAAAGATATCTTCACAAACTTTCGAAATTTGTGTCTTCTGTTCAATGTTAAATTTAATAACGCTGTTAAAAACTTACATTGACAATACAAAATTCAGAATTTTGAAAGTAATCCTTATTATCATGAAAAGGCACTACTGTTGGTTAAGTCGTCAATTGGAAACTTCCCAGTTGTTGTTGAAATATTGGTAATTAAAGAATTTAGCAAATAAATATTGGCATTATTTCCTGTTCTCCTATAAAATAAATAATATTTTTACTAGACCCTCAAATTTATCCTCAATAAAATAATAATTATTTATAAAGATTTTTAAGCTTCTGTTTGGATGTTAAATTCAGAGAGATATTCATTTCCTCTTGAAATGATTATTTAACCTTCAGGTAATTGTCTATAAAAAAATCATAAATTTTATCGTTTGCATAAAATATGTGTCAAATTGCAGCCAACATAAATCTAATTTAAATTTATTCATCATAGAAAACATTGTTTAATGTAGAAAGAAAATTGTTGAGGCGATACAAAATTTTATGCGATACTAGTTTTTGTCCGCGTCTTCGCTTAGATTTATGTCGGAGAACCCAACCCATGTGTAATTAGATAAAAAACCTGTGGGATTTATTTTTTTTGTGTTTCAATTTTCTTCCAATAAGCAGGGAATATGATGGGAAAATTATGCATTTTTTTTGAAGAAAGGTTTGCAACTATGGTTAAACAACTCTTTGTTATGGGATTCTAAAATTAGCCATTGTCAAAATAGGCGAAAAGCTGATGGTGTTTTATTTTGAGAAAAAATGCTTTTAAAATAAAAGAGATGCATATGATATATCTAGGAATATGTTTTTCTGTATGATAAATTTCAACTTTCGAATTATCAAGAGATAAAACATCTTTCAGATACTTTTCGAATGTATTTTTTAAGGTCACCAACGGCTAAAATTTGTTGGGCTGGCGCCAATTCATATTTTCAATTTATTATTTTTTTAATACTCATTACTTATTTTTTAATAATAAATTGAAAGTCGAATTCATGGTTTTACCAGCTCTCGGGTTGTACAAAGTACAAAATTAAATCTGTCCGTTTAAAGTGGGTCAAAATCGAGCCCAAATTAGTCGGTTTCAACATAAGCGTGTTTACATACATACATACATACAGGTGAAGCTAATATAAAGCGTGTAAAAAGCAACAAGCACTGTATATCTTCGTATGTTAACTTGAAACGATTCCTGCTAAACTTGGGTTGGCTATTGCTAGATTGTAAATATATATTATGTAAGTTAACTTTTAAAAATATTTCCTTCTGCATCGTTTCGTTACAATTCTGTGGTGACGTCATAAGGCCTGCTTGAAACATAGTACGCTGTGCACACGGCGAACAAACCAATGGTCATTCCTACATAATATTAAATGCATTTACATTCATCAGCATAAATAAACTCTTTACTTGTCTTCGCGGGAGCGCACTCCCCCTGATTCATACCACTCCTTAAAAAAGCACTTGCCTTTTATATCTGTGTTTGTATAGAGACGAACGTACATAAAGCCAGATACACGCCGAAGATGCAAGCTCGAAGGTCAAGACATCAAAATCACATTGCCATGGAACACCTCGTATGCTTTCGATTTTTTCTGCTATTCTCGTATGATGCCTAGAAACGTTTCCAGAATTCTAAGATTATCTTTTTGAGGCCACCAACAGGCAAGGTTATTTGGACCTAGTACCAATTATTACTTTAAATTATTTCTGTTTCTTATAATTGCTGCTGCATTTATTATTCGATCGTGTAATGCATAGCTACTGTTTACTTCACTTGAATACACTAATGATACCACCCCTAAAGACAATAATTTAATTTACCCCTGTATCTTTGTAAAGGTTGAGAATAGGGCCCATGTTTATAGGAACTTTTATGTTCAATTTTGGGTCCCCGAATAGGTACCTAAAATATTGACATTGTCTCCTGAATCACCCTGTATATCTCCAGCTATCAAGTTCTAATATAGATAGAAATTTCGGGAAGTTGATTTACAGCTATTAAAAACAATAATCCAAAAGTATGGTTTTAATACTAGCCCCGATAACTTTGTCATTAAAAAAATCAAATCAATTTTTTTTTTAAGTTTTCTCGATGTGTTTTCTGCCCGTCAACTTTTCTGTTTTGTGTGCAAACAACACGTGAAAAAACTATTTAACACTGCGTAGAATCTGGCACAGTCTTATGCTTCACATGTATGTGGGCACGTTTTTATAATAGCTTAGAATGTGACATATTTGTAAGATTTCTTGTTTTTTAAGCGTTAGATGTACATATTTTTATCTGGTATGGAAGATTTCTGAAGGTCATTAAGACAAGTGAAATGAACAGTAAAATCATATGACTGGTCTGGATGAGTTAGTTACGTAACACTATAGATTTCAGGGATGCCCAAACGTGACGCAAAGCTTCAGGCCTTTCTATATACCTTTGTTATTTATTTTTTAAAATGAAGATAATAAAAATTACTTGTCTCTTTTTGAATAAGCTTTCAATTTTTTGTCAAGCGGGCGAGGACAGTGATGTGTTCTGTTTTTATTTGAAATATTTCGTTTTTTTTTGTTCTGTTTGTTCGGAGGCAAGGTCATTCTATAGGAGCTTAAGTTCGAATGGGTTTACGATCAAATTTTCCCCGTAAAATAACGGCGATTTTCGGGGGAAAATATTATTTTTTTATGTACCACGTATCGGTTCCTGTTTTGGTAATTTATTAATTAATACATTGAAATCTTACGCTTTAGAGCCCAGGCAAGTATGAGTAATCATTATATAATACTGTAGTCCACTTTATGGAGCGGCAAAGCAATAAAACATACTAATAGTCTTTTGCATAAAATTACATTGTGAAGTATATGACTCACTACTTATAGATCAAGAATTTTTAAAAAATTCATTCTCGAACTTTACATTTGAAAATGTCTGCCAGTGGGAAACTTAATGGGATACACTTCCTGATTAGCTTAGACGCTCAACAACTTAGCCTCTTTTGCACATCTCCTCGGAAGACATCCATCATAGATTAAAGAACTGATATTTTAAATGTATATTCACATGATACATATAAAAAATGTTGTCTGCTAACGTAAGTTTTAACGAAATTACGACTTAACAATTTATAGAATAAATATCTGGGCTCAAATAGCCCTTTTTAGAATTTGTTTGTCAGTTCTGAATTAATTTAAAAATTACGATTTAAATGACTGAAAATTCAAACTACCAAATTATTTTATATACAGAATGATGAGAAAATATGTGTTATTGATGAAGTGTTACACATGAAAATATTTAAAAAATTTCAAAAAAGCGTAAGTATATTTATTCAAAAGCTCTTATTTCCGAGCTAATGCGAAATCGAATTTTGTAGATCAAGAATCGTGAACTCCTGCGTTATTATCATTTATTGTTTAAATACCAAAAATCAATCTTTGAACCTGTCATTTATTTATATTCAAAACGAACCAAATTATAATTTATTTAATTCAAATATACGAAATCGATGTCTGGATTCATCATTGTTAACATCTTCAGTGTGTAGATCTCCATGCATTGTGTGCTGCTAATATATTAAGGTGATCATTTGCAGATACAGTTTTATTATGACCAGAAATAAATTACATATTCATAAACTACTAAACGTTCTCTGAATATTTTATTCATCGTTCGTTCAACAACAAAACAATAATCACCTCAAATACAGTCTCGAAAAATTCATACTATCAACGAAACTTTTATTCATTTCAGAATCTCGGAACCAAATTGGCCTTAGATAAAAACAAATCTCTAACAGCTTTTAAAAATCACTTCTTTTAAGCTCCAATCTGGGGACTAACAAAAGTAACGATTTTATATTATTGAAACCATAAATTTAAAATATTATTGGTTCTTCTGCGCTTTGACAATTCTTACTTTAAAGAAAAGTTTGTTGCCAATAGGAAATACATTCCATTTGGCATGTTAATGGCTAATACCATAACCCCTTGTTTCCTGTTAATCTTCCTCTTAATTCCGGGATCCTTTCGAAGAGAATATAAAACTCTATCTTTACTAATTTATAAAGCTGAAGAGTTTGTTTGTTTGGTTGAACGCGCTAATCTCAGGAACTACTGGTTCCAATTGAAAATTAGTTTTGTTCGATAGCACATTTATCGAGGAAGACTATAGGCTATATACTATCACGCTACGACCAATAGAGCGGAGCATCAATGAAAAATGTTGCAAAATGTCCGTCCGACAAAAACTTTTGAACGGTAACTCCGATCATCATGAAATTTGGACACGACATTCATCTCGGTAAATTAAGATGAATGTGCGTACTCATGTGCCTCCTCGCCATTCGTTCTTTTGCACCCGGGTGAAACCGGGCGGGACCGCTAGTCAATAAAATAAAATTGCATAAAAATTAAGAAACATTTGTTTTTAAAAATAAATAAAACGGATATCTAAATCGTACTAAGGAACACAAATTACTGCCGTTTCAAAGTTGATTGTTAATATATAAAAGTTGAGTTTTACCTTTCTTGAAGTGAACGTCCTGTGAGCAGACATTGTAATTGTACAATTCATTCATAAGTTTAAACCGTAGAAAGAAACAGAAATATTCAAATTAAGAATATTGCTTGGCTTATAATGATTAATTCATGATTTGACTACTGAATGAGTTTAATAGACTCTACAATAATTTTTTTTCTGTATACATAAGTAATTACTGTTTTCAGTATATTTGTACATACATTTTCATTGTACTACGTTCGTATATAATGAATATTTAATTATATAGTATTTGAATTATGTAATTAAATGACGAAAAGTGAGTCTCATTCCGAATTGAATGAATTTATTTCTTGGTGAATGATACACGTCATTTTTGGAGGAGATCTTGAGAATAGCATTGATATGACTTTTCCATGGTTCCTCTATTGCAAGTCCGTAGTTCTCAGGTTCAAATTAGTGATATGCCGGATCGTTAAAAATGTATATCCGCGGATACGGATCTGAATACGGGTATTTGGTTTCAAGTTCCGCGGATACGGATCTTAACTTTCTTACTGTTGGATTTTTAAAAGAAGACCGGTCAATGGAATGTAGTCCTATGACCTTATTGCAGAATAGCGCACATGTATTTTATATTAGTAAAAGGTAATGATCCTGGAACCGCTTCTATGCAATAAGGGAGTCCAGTCGACCAAAGGTATCGCAATTGTCGTGTCGCGATAATTGTACTATTGCCATAGCCGTACGACTATACAGCGACACTTGCTAACAGTACAAAAAAATCATACACCAGACAGTACATAGGTGTGCGTCCACGGACTAAGTTGAGGGGTGTTGTCTGAATATCATCAAAATGGAAAGTAAAAAGGGAAAAACAATTAGAAGTGGCGCTAGGGAGGTCATAGCGAATGTAATTAAAATGTGCGAGTTAGAGGCTCAAAATAAAACCTTAAAATTTAAAGCTATACATTGTTTGCATGCCGTGCTATGCGCCGCCTATGAATTCCGATAATTTGGGAACACATCAGCGACTTCTTGCCCTTTCCCCACCGGTCTTCTTTCGTCGATCGCACAGTAGAGTACGCGGCGGTAAATATTTCACATCGACCTTTGGAAAGAGACTATCTGTTATGGGAAAAAGTTATTGACCTCTTTAAGAGTTAACTCTCATAACAGATTGTCTCTTTCCAAAGATCGATGTGCAATATCTCATTATAAAGATAGTTTTTTAGTACCTTTGAGTTATGTACTATTGGTATGGTACTCACTACGATAAATGTTTGCAATATAAAGGTGCCAAATACGATTGAAAAAAATAAAAAATAATCTGAATGGAATTTAACAGTTTTTCATTATTACCTAATCACCTATATATATAAAATTTCATCTATCAGTTGAAAATTAATAAGGTAAAAGATTCGTAAAAGATCCGCCAAAAACTAACGGATACGGATCTTTCTTCTCCGCGGATACGGATATCCGGCACATCACTAGTTCAAATTCAAATAATAAATATAAAATATAGTAATTTATATTAAATTACTACTTTTGAAAAATTGAAGTCAAGAGAGAAATTGTAGACAGTAAACAGCTGAGGTAATCAGCGTGTATGATTAAAGTTGGAAAGATTTCGTGAAACTTAAAGAATAAAATACATCTTTAAGTAATCTGTGTTGCTTTCTTTTTAGCTTTTTAGCTTCAACATACATGTTAATAAAATTGAGGTGTCTCTCTGTCTGTCTGTCTGTCAGTCCGGACGGCTAAACCGATTGCGATAAAAAAGGGAGAACAACCGTCGTTGACACACTAACTTGTAAGCTGCCTAGAAGGACACTTCGCCCGCCGTCACATCGACTTTGATAATGTCTACCGCAGTTGTTGATGTAACGGCAGGTAGAAATACTAATGGAACACAGCCTACAAGTTCTGTTGATGGAAAAATAACTGACTGCTGAAAGAAAAGAACACTTTTTCAGTTTTCTTGATGTTATTTACGTTTCAATTCAAACAACTTAAATTGTTGAAAATGAAAAGAAATCCTTTCCAAAATTTTTTTTATTTTTAATTATTGAATTTTTTGGAAAGGATTTCTTCTCATTTTCATCTATATTTCCAAATTTATGTGCGTATTTGAATAATTAAACTTAAATTGTGCTAGAGATGCTCTTAGAAAGAAACCATTCAGATGATATAAAAAAATTTGAATAATGAATGAAATGAGATAATATAATTATTTTCTGTTTCGTTTTAATGGAGAGTCCATATAAAACACAAATTAGGTAGCGTATAAACATAGTAATTTATTAACTCTACCTAATACATTTATAATGATTATTAACCACCATTAAAGTGTTATTTTTGATGAGTATCAACTATCATCTTCTGTATACTGTGTTCACCGATAGTGGTTATAATTCTTGTAGCCTACTAGATACAAAAAACATTTTTAATAGTTTTTTTATTCAATATAAAAGTTATTATCGGAACATGCTATGGAAAATAATTATTACTGCTTGTTTATTTAATAAATCGATAACGTTTTTCTCGAATATTTTCTTATGTAATCTTATGAAGATCAGTGCCGGAGGATTAATCATTAGGCAGAGTAAGCAACTGCCTAGGGGCTTCGAATCGACTAGGAGCCCGTGCACACACCAAGAAAAAAACTTTTCATTGAACGAAAATTTTATTTGTATAAAATTTCCCAACAATAATATTATTTTCTTTCGTTGTTTATTGTAATTTATTGCATTTAACAAGATAAAATTTAAAATAACTACGTCACGTCTCATTTCTCTTTCCTGACCCATCAAAAAACCTGGATCATCAATTATCTATAACCTATTCATTAAGATCATTTTAATAAAGCTAATGAGTCAGGTAAGGCGATGCTGCAGCATCTAGTCAAAGTAATCATGTTGTTACAATATCACATAAGACATTGAAGTAACAGGATCCGATCATCTGGAAGTTACTCACATCCCTTCATCAACTTGAAAAGACCTGATTGCATTGCCTAGGGCCCCGGACAGGGTTAATCCGGCCCTGATGAAGATGTACATAGAGAAAAAATAGAGATTTCGATAATGTAAAACAAGTATAATGTTGCCATTTGAAAAAAAAATGCCTGTACACTTCCGGTTGAGTTTGAAGTACAAAAAGTATACCTCAGCAGTTTCCGATAGAAAATTTCGAGGTGAATAAAAGATTGTAAAAACTTTTTTCGTATCTACTGTTATACTATTTGTATCTACAACTGTATAGTATTTTACACATATTATATGAATGCCAGAGTAGATCAACAGTAAAATATGGCTTTGGTTTAATTCATTAAACATATTATTATTAAGCAAGCGTACATTTTCAAAATTTGCATTACAGTTAGTCAAATCATTTGAATTCGTCGAATTTTGAAACAAATAAAATTTAAAAAAATAAGAATTCTGACGTTTCTGGTGTACCGGTAATTGCTCGTATTCTTTTCGAGAGAAAAAGCTATGACTAATTTGGAATTATTTAATCTCTATCACTTGGGTGTCGGAAATGCGTAATTTTCTCCTTCGGGTTTCTTTTTAACAAAAATCCTAATTTTGGGAGTTAAAAAGTTACAAAAAAATATTCTCACTTTTTGGTCTTAATTTTTCCATGATAGCTTACTAATTGGCCAACCTTCCTAAAGCTAAAAACCACGAAATTTACTGTTAGATTTTTTGTTGTGTGTTAAAACTTACAATAAATAAAAAAATTAAATTAAAATTCTTCACAGAAGTGTTATTATCATTAAAAAAATTACAAATTTTGACCCCCAAGCGATAAGATTAAATCATTCTAAATTAGTCATAGTTTCTTCTCCCGAGAGGAATACGGGCAATTACCGGTCACCTATATAGCATCTTCTTTAAGATCGTTTACTCTCGTGATAATTTCATAATAAAAGACAGACTGTATAATTTAATGGGTCAGTAGTGCGTTGAACCAATAAAATCCGTCTTTTAAAACCCGACGCATGTTGATTTAGCCAATAAGCGGTAGCAGTCAGCCAGAAAACGCAATTCGGAAACCGACATTTGCTTATATATGTGTATCATAAAATGGCATTCGGACATGTGTTTGTGTGTATGGAAACGAAATTAGCAATTTAAAATATTCAAACATACATATTCATGTAGTGCGAACTCTCCATCATCACCGTCATCATCATGATCATCATCAACTCATCAATTCACCATAAATTATAAAATACTTACGTACTTTTGACTACAGTGAAACATGTTCATTGAACTCACCAAATTAACTCGAAATCGTAATAGCATATTGGAATAAAATAACATAATTAGCCATATAAAAATTGTACTTTCCGACGTGAAACATCTCATGGCGTGGTTGGTTGGGTTTATGGGAGGACCAGTGCCGGATTAACCTATAAACAAATTAAGCAATTGCTTAGGCCTTAGGGCATCACGTCTCAGGGGGCACCAAGAAGCACCACTCAGAAATGAAAAGTACCTTACTAAACCATGTCAACAATTTTTTTTTTTCTTTTTGTCATGTTCGCAAAAATTTGATCTATACTGGTATGTCTTCAGAAGTATAAAAGTTAAAAATAAATAATAATTAATTTTTAAAAATGAAAACGACAAAAACATTACTTCTTAATGGTTCAATTTTTCTAATTTTAAAGTTTTGAAACTTTTTTTCTATTAATTGTATAAAAATTCCGATTTTATAGACAGCCAAATTTTCAATGAGAGCATTGATTGTAAAATTCAATTTTTTTCCTAAAAATCTATCCTTTTTAACTTTTTTCTATCAAATTGATTTTTTTTTATAAACTGAACATATTAGAGATGGGGCCCCCATAAGCAAGAAATGCTTAGGGCATCAAGGACTCTTACTCCGGTACTGGGGAGGACGTTATACGTTTGTATGCGTTGGATCAAACATGACTAGTTGAAGACGACATCTAGTTTACAGGGCGACATTTAGTTACCAGTATTTCGTTAGATGACAGCTCGTGACGATTGCATTTTGTGTATGCGTTGTATTATAACTTGACTTAAAATTAAATGCGACAATATATTTATTTATTTATTAGCTTGCAAAGACGTCTCGTGTGAAGGCGAGCACATAATAGCAACCTAGAAAACCTGTAGTGAATTCTAGCAAGGAACCTATCGGCAAATCCAGCCTCATGTTTAGCGGACTTCATTTGTAAGTCGCTGCGACATCATGCAGTTTTTACAAATAATGTTTACACGAGACTATGCGAACTTACGTCATTGTATTTTGTCCTTTTGAATTCTCTTGTCTGTTTTTCGACTGTTCTCTCACTAACGTCGAGGTTTCACTGTAATCGAGTAGAGCATTTACACATATTCTGTTGCATCAAAGAGTTTAAAAACTGATATATTCCAACTCTTTGTAACTACATATATACATTTACCGTGTATATGGATGTCTGTACTACGCATGTATGTTACGTATGGTAATGTTTTAGCATAGGTCAGTGTTACAGTGTAGACATATCAAGAACGGTCATCGACTCTAGCCATTATGTAAAACCGAATCTGTTTTACATATTTCATTATATTATTTATGTGCGCGTATTATTTTATATCTGGCCATTATGCGTTTAAGGTCTAGGGGAATCCCAAATAGGTGATCGTTTAATTAGTGATTTCTGTGCGACTATTAATATACGACACGCTATTTTTCTCGTTGTATATTGTCTTGATTGTTATTACTTCCCATTTCTACGATAGAAACTTTTGCCAGACACTGCTGACAACAAACTGTAACACTAGTCACTACTGCCACAATCCGTGCGTCATGTATGTACGACATTTGTATTGACCGAATGAGGTAGATTCATTCTAGAGTAGGCAGTGTGCTGACGGTAAATGCAGCTCAATAACAAATCGCTATTGTACCCGGCTATACAGAAAAGGGATGCATAACCTCAAATTCGCGACTGTTAAATTTCATTGCGTCTGAATCACGATCGGTATTGTTTTGATTGTATAGATATCAAGTAGTGTTCACTTTTCTTTTCGTCTAAACGTTAAACGAACAATTAATCACAAAAGTACTTAACCGATGTCAGGTTGAGACGGACATGCTTTAACATACTACCAGATCATTTATCTCTTTCTACTTATATTTTATTATTAATAACTGTCTATGGATCACATCTTCAGTTCATACATATCTTGTGTTAGTACTACATTGCTAACACCAAACTGACCCTGCTAGCTTCCCTCGTAAACTTTGCGCTGAACTTTTATCAGTGGCGGCGAATATTTTAAACTGGTCAGCCGGCTGTATCTTCTAAAACGGGCTAGGAATGAAGTTGGGGTTAATTAAATTATGAATCACATCTATGTTTTGGTTATTAACTTTTTTCAAACACTGTTGACAAGAACAATGTAACACTAGTCACTACTGCCATAAGCCGTGTGTCGTGTATCATGGATGTACGACATACGTACCGTCGAGTCAAAGTAGTCATATTTAGTGAACACTTCTAGCAGTGACAGATGCTTATTTGGACGGTAACTGCAGCTCATAGTCGATCAAAATAACGCGCTGTAACTTGTGGGTCAGAAGTTGCACGGTGTACACAGGGGGTATCTGATGATGACGTGTCACGTGCTGCTTTGGAGCGCAGAACAGAACCTGAACACATAAAAAATCCGCTATGAAGAACACACACTCGTTTTGTGGTCTGCCAGTGGCTGTTAAACTTTATTGAATGTGTGGATATTATTATAACAGCGATTCTTAGCTGGAAACTAGTTGAGATACATAGTTTAGAAAATGATTAATGAACTATTTGCACCAGCATTGTTTATTTATTGTCTACCTGTTTGCATTTGTTTCGGGCGTAAAAACGGTATAATATTATTTGTAAATATATTTTGTACACAATTATTGACCGTAAATTCTAAACAGAAAAAATTACGGCATAATAAAGACATAATATGTTGCAGTTTTAATATATTAATTTAGACAAAATAATCATTAGTTAAATATAGTGGCAATTATTAATAACACTAGCGGCCCGGACCGGCTTCGCCCGAATTTATAGATTGCTAGCGTTTTTTCGTCGACTTACGTTGCAAAATTTGTCTTCACGAAAAGTGATTTTATTTCAAAGCGATAATATATAGCCTATGTCCTTCTTGAAGGTTCATTCTAAATATTGGTGAAGAAATTTTTTAAATCGGACGAGTAGTTTCGAAGATTCAAACTTACAAATTTTACCTCTTTGCAATATTAGTACCTATATAGATTTATTAGCGGAATTTTTATTACTTTCTTTGACTCTTCAATTATGATTATTAATATATTTTCTCAAGTACAGCTACAGTAAGAGACGATCCTCATTATGTTAATTTTATTTTTGAAGCGAAACAATCTTGGCTGAAGGATTCAAGTAGGTATTGACTTAATTAATAGAAAATCTATTAGTTATTAATAAAATGTTTCACGTCGAAATTCAAAAATAAATGTTTTTTCCTTGAAATTACTATTGAAAACCGTATAGGAATTGAATAACAAAACAGAATCGCAAGTTTAACCCGTTCGTTTCGCGACAGTTAAAAGACAAGGTAAATAACGCGGATCTATTTAAAATTGCGCGCACAGCTTGCATTCGAACGAAGTCGCGAAGACGTATTTGGCCCGCCCGTATTCACCTGCAACATTTGCCGGTTATAAAAAACTGTACATTTTGAAAGTCCGTCCTCAGGTTCGCATGCAGGCATGCATACAAACATGTGCATAATAAAACAAATGACCAAAAAATAAATCACTGCCAAATGCACTTCAGCTACGGCTCTGACAATATTCAAAGCTAAACAGTAAAAATATTTTTTTTTTTACTTTTATTCTATACTGAGCATAGGAATAAAATCGCAATCGAACTATTAGGGTGCAAACATATACTTCTGTCTTTTTTACGCTGTAAGCACTGGCGTATCCAGGAGGGCAAACAATTACGGGGGACCCGGCTTAAGACATTTCTAATTTGCTCCCTCCTGGGCCAAAAGCTCGGTACACCCATGCTAACGACACAGAAAAAGACAAAGTTTTTGAAACAGAGATACTTTATTCAGATTGAATGCAAGTACTTCAACCAATCCTATCATCGGAGAAAAAGGCGCAGATATATTTTCAATACGCTTTGCTGCGTTCACTCACCGCACATTGAGTAGATAGGCAATGATTCATATAGTTAATTAATAGATATATGGTATACACTGATTAAACTAAAAATGTTGTACTACATAATATTTGAAATATGAACATGCAAAACAAAAAAAAAATAGTTGTGTGGTTTTAAGAAATCACGACGCACGTGAAACTTTTATTGGATTGTAGGCATTGGATTGTAGACACTTATCCATTACGATTAATTATAAACAACAATATTCACATGAATACACGAATAAAAACACGTAAACACTGTGCAGCACTTGCCCGCATGACAGACTGACTATGCGTTATACATACTACACGGTCAGCTGATGCTAACCATGGGCGCCGCCATATTGGCCTTGGCCGCTCTACCGAGCGCCTACTCCGAACGCCTTTCACTTTACCCCTACTCCGCGGCCGCCTGTAATGCGACGGCCAGAAAAATTCGGGGCGATAGAATAAAAGTTTCACTTTACAAATATGGGAGCGATGTTAATTGTTCTTGATTATTTCGCTCTCACATCAAAATCTACCCGGCCGAAGCTAGTTAGGGACTGATTCAGAATATTTTTTTACTCGATACGGTCCTGACGTGTAGACGAATCGTGAATGAATAAAACTGTATACCCGTCGATTCACGACTGCTCACCACCAATCAGGGACACGTCATCGTGTATCTTATGTGTCTTGGATAGATCGAAGAACTCGCTGACGATTGTCGACTGTTTGTTGAAGAAGAACAACAGCTCGCAGAGCGATGGCGTTTTTTTTTACTGTCCTCGACAACAGATGATGCGTGTCTGGCAGTTTAATGATTGTGGCAGGGCTACTTACGCCAGTACTTCGCTGGCAAACGGAATCTGTAATTATTTATTCAACTTAAAAAAAAATCAATATCTATGTCTGTCGAACGCGGTGGGATTTTTAATATTTACTCGCAATTATAAATTTTACCGTGTCGGGATTTTAAAGTCAGCACTATAATGGGAAGAAGCAACGTAAACCAGACTGAGCCACTGCGCCGCGTGGCCGGGTACCGCTAGTTAATAATAAACGATTTTAGTATCCTATGATTTTTTTTATATTTTAATTCAGTACTTGATCGATCGATTATATTGGAAGGCCACGGCAATATAATCTGTTTTCGATTATTAATTATCAAACAATGAAGTGCATGGCCCACCTTCTCTTGTATGCTATTAATAATAAACCGAGAACTATGTAAGCATTATCTATAACAATGGTCTAATTAATAACATGGTACAAGTTTTCTAAAAGGATGCCTTAAAAGCTTGAAATAATTTTTTTTTTCACAAAAATGATTAAATCCTGTTAGATTGACATATTTTTTTTTGCGCGGCTTCGCCCAAATTAGTAGATTGCCACCGTTTTTCGTTGATACTCACATTGCAAAATTGGTCTCCACGAAAAGCGCTTTTATTTTAACGCGATAATATGCAGCCTATGTCCATTCTGAGGTCCATTCTAAATATTGGTGAAAAAAAAAATCGAATGAGTAGTTTCGGAGATTACCTCCTACACCCAAACTTACAAACTTTACCCGCTTATAATTATAAAGAGGGAGTTTCTGTGTATGTGGAGGTAATCTCCAGAACCACTGCACCTATTTGAAAAATTCTTTCACCACTATTTAGAATAAACCTTCAGGATGATATTACATATTTATCGCGTTAAAATAAAAGCGTTTTTCGTAGTAATTTTGCAACGTAAGTCGACAAAAAAAAACGGTGGCAACCAGAGATATTTAATATAATATCTCTGGTGGCAACCTACAAATTCGGGCAAAGCTATAGATAAAATCTGTATAGAAGAAATATAATTCGCTCTGAATTTTTGTTTAAATGTTTTTAATTCAACAGTAACGTGTGATTTCTTTACACCACGGCAGTTTCGTGCCAGCCTAACACATCAACGGTTATATATAGTCGGATAGCATTGATTGGTTTTATAATTGACTTGTTAAATTGAAATTGGACTGACAAGCCTACAGCGGGGGGCAAACAACGTGAGCATCACCACAAACCCCAACGCATCCAACAGGCCCGACACACCAATCGTCGCTGTCTATAAACCTCCATTCTCTCTTTCCACTGCATAATGCGTTCTATATGTGCGTCCCTCTCAGTAGCACCCTTTTAATAAGTTAAAAAATTTGTATCATTCATAAATGTGGGGTTTTTTATTTGCAAGTAAGGTCTGCTATCAATACTAATTTATACTAAAATTAATAGTAAATAAATATAGTTTAAAAAAAAACTAAAAAACACGCTTTATATCGAACTAAAAAGTAAAAAATATTTTTTTTAAAAATAAGCTTAAAACAATAATGAATAAAAAATACAAGTATTATTGTGAAAAAAGCGTGGCGCCCCACGCTTTTTTCACAATAATACTTGTATTTTTTATTCATTATTGTTTTAAGCTTATTTAAAAAAATATTTTTACTTTTTAGTTCGATATAAAGCGTGATTTTTAGTTTTTTTTAAACTATATTTATTTTCCACTTTTTAGTTCGATTTATTGTCAAAAATTTGCCGAAAAAAAAACAACTTTTTTTTCGACGTGGACGGGATTAGAACCCACGAGCCGTGATTCCGAGAGTTGACGTCAGCGATGACCCGTGCCTTAGACCGCACGGCTAGGCAATGCACTTACAGAGCCGGCATATTATACCACTATATAAACCACTTGCTGTAGTCCAAACGAGTTTACAAACATACGTACTTATATACACACATACATACATACATACAAACTTGCAAGTGAAACTAATATAAAGGGTGTAAAAATTTTTTTTTTAAATGCATTAAAAAGCAGAAAATAAACTTTAAATTAAATCAAACCCAACCATTCATTATAATTTATATGATATAAAAGCTTGTGGCGAGATTTTCTTGTGTCAGTTTATTTTTTTCTTAGATATACCTGTTGTATTCTTGTTTATTTACACAGGACAATCTCGCGACTCATCGGATTTCAATTTTTTTCACCAATATTTAGAATGGACCTTCAGGATGGACGCGTAAAAATAAAAGCGCTCTTCGTCGAGACCAATTTTGCAGCGTAAGTCGATGAAGAAACGATCGCAATCATCAAATTCGGGCGAAGCCGGACCGGACCGCTAGTATTAAATGTAGTTGAAAACTTTTGATGTCCAAAAAAGTCTCCGATTCGCTGGAGAAATTTAAACTCCTTAGAAAAATATAAAAGTGTAGCGGATGTGGTTGAAAATACCTTATATAGGAAAAAGTCTCGAATGAGCACAGCAGCGAGAGTATATCTCGTTTAGGAAGCTATAACGTCTTAAAACAAACACAAATTTAAAACGTATTTATTTCCGAATTGAAATGAACGCCGCGGGCCCATTCTTTGTCTATATGGATAATCCGGTACTGGTTGAGGGTCTCTAATTCTATCGAAATGATTTCTAGTTCTTTAAAGTTTATCGAATATTCTTGGATGAGATTTTTTTCTGATTTATTAAAAGTGATACGAGAACCGTAGATGCATTTTATACGTGGCGAGTCCGATGTCAGAGAATATTGATTTGTTGATTACATTTATAAGACATACGTGCTTTTCGTAAATTAAATGATTTTTTTAATGCTATAGGTATTTAGTATTCTTTATTGATCGATGTAGGAATTCCACGAATACACGGGAGACCATTGTATTCGTGCGTTTACTACGTTTCAAATCGACAAAAAGTGGCCGATAGATTCAGCAAAAATCTCTTTTACAAATAAAAATGCATCGCATATGTTATAGGAAAAGTGACTGTCCATTTCACGAAATGTTCAGTTCAAAACCGCACGACATTTGCAGTTTTCGAGTAGTGAATGTTTAGATGGAAGATTTTTTTATTTTTGGAATAAAAATTTTTTTTTTTCTAGTTAGCAACGATTATACCATATTTTTTCACTAAAAAATGTGGTATAATCGTTGCTAACTAGAAAAAAAAATGTTTTTATTCTAAATTAATACGGTAGATCCCTTTTATATACTTTAATACATTTGTCATCAAAATATTGTTTTTTACCATGTCAGATTCAATTTTTAAGCGCCGTGACGGCGTTTTTTCATAAACAAATCAGCTTTTACAAGGGCCGTGTCAAAACACCACCTTAATTTTTTTCTGAAAGAAGGTTTGACATCTATTTTATGCATAAAAATTGGTCTGTCTGCGAAAAAATGTTTTTTACTATGACAGACTTCATAAAAAAAAAATTATAACAAATGAAGTCTGACGAATTGTCAGCCAGACAAGTTTTTTCAAAAATGGTACATTATTTACTACAAATTGTATAAATTTCAAGCAGGTGTTTTGGAATAAAAATCATGTTTTTTTTAAATTCAAAAATTCATAAAAAATAACAATTAACAAATTTTTACTAGTCTGGCGGGCGTAACATGTTTCTCACATGTTTTCAGCCATTTTCACTTTATAATTTTGAGGTGTTCGTAGGGGTAACTTCTTCTGTCATGGGAGCTTGGACTAATACCTTTGTCCAAGTATAAAATGTATCATCTTTGAAAAATTCTAACGAGTGTATATTTTTCCTGTAACTGCCTAGTCCCAATCTCTTTAAGGAGGTTGAGCCGTTTTACGAAGATAATGAAAAAATTTGAAATAAATTTTTTTTAATAGATTTTTTTATAATAAAATTTTCTGTAAAAAATCCAAAATCATTAGGAGATTTATAAAGTGAAAATTAAAAAAAAACTTTTACATGTAGTCTTATGGAAAATATGTCAACCTAGCATGCAAACGGTACATTTTAATTTTTTGCAAATAACCAAATAATGTCAGCAGTTCCGAAAACTAAAGCATTGATGTTTTACGCATATTTTAATATTTTTTCCAATTTAATTAGGAGACTTATAATCAATAAAAAAAATTATTAAACCTTAGCACTTTTCAATTATGGACTATTATTCTTGACAATTTTAACTGAATTCTCAATTTTTTAATGATTTAATTTTAATTTTATTATTTATAATTTCTTTTTTAAATAATATGTAAAATACAAATATTTACATAAATTTATTTTTTCTAACCTAACTCTGTACAAATTAAGTAAAATACTGAAATAATTAATAATATTAAAAAAATTATTTATTATGACTATAATTTATTGGTATCATCGACTTACACCCTTCTGTAAAAATTTATTATGGAAAAGTTCCCATTTAGAATTCGACTTACTTTTGATTGGGACTGTAACGGATCAACCTCCTTAAAGAATTTAATAAGGTTGATGTCGATTCGATTAATTTACCGTCACTTATAAGCGCCGACATGAGTGAAAAGAAACGAGAATTGGAGTAGAAAAAAATTCCACGGAATTTTGAAACTGGTTATAAATATCAGTTAAGGACATTCCTTTATGCCTTGTGTATTGCATCAATGGCGTAAACATGTCAAACTGTCATTCGAATCTGTTAGAAAAAATATTACACTATGTTCATATATATATATACCTGTTACACTACTCTCGTATTAACAAAGTTCTTATTTCGTTGTCGTCGACTATCCTCTCCGTGTTTGCTGTAAGATGCTTAGACGCTATACACACTGAAAATGTTGATTTTCTTCTTTAATCTTTTTCTTGATAACTTGTTAGCCATGTCAAGATTTATTATTAATCATGCACATATCATTTTTCTTATCTCTAAAACTATTCAACATCTTGCAGTCTTTAGAGAAGATTTTTATAGATGCTTGTTCACCGATAAAACAAGAGTTGAAGCTACAAGATTAGCACAAATTATTTCATCAGTGACTTTTGAAAAAAAACAGACACGGTTAAGCCGCCTTGGAGAAAGGGCGCTGAATTAAACTTTCTCAAAACGCCTAGCTTGAAGTTATTTTAGGAGAAACGAGACAATATTTGTTTGTTAAACTTTCTAATTATTAAAACTTCTGTAGACGTAACTCCGATCTTTTTTTAAACGGAAGTAACGTGTCTACGCAATTTCTGCCATTTAAAGGCATCAAAACGCATGGAAGAAAGGCGAAACATAACTAAGGACGCAAACCAGTTCTGCATCGACTGACAGAACGGCATCGTAGAAACCATCTTGAACGAAAGACAAACCAATTTTGTGATAGATTTCCGCGATTTAAAGGCATCGACTGACAGATGGCAACGCGCATCTGTAGGAAACACAGCTACGGACGTAAACCAGTAAGCACAGCGAACGTAATTTAATTTACGAGTGATTTAGTTTGTGAGTGAAAAAAGTGAGAGTGATAAAAACAAATCAAATGAAGTTTTACTTCAACCTCGCGCTTTTTTTGGCCAGGTACCGTCTAAAAGCAGTCACTTAGTACCACGTTGATTTAATCCTAATGGTTTTATTACGCAATAGTACTTTTTTAAGGATTAGTAGATTAAATACAGAAGTGGCTTTAGTTACCTTAAGTGACAGTTAACAAAGAAATAGATAATTACGTCAATAAGTAATGCTTCTGTTTAAGAATTTTTACACCAGCCGTATTATCTCTAAAACACATCCGGACCACTCAAGTGATAATGAAGGCATTTCTTTCTCGTTTTATTTCGTCTCTTTTTCTATTTATACTCATTTATAATTAATCGTTATCAGAACTTGTATCTTTTCTTGTTTAGGTTTTCAAAAAAGCCGACGAAGCAACGTGGAAACTACCCACAATATGCTTGACTTCGAAAACAGTTCACTATTAATTTTAAAACATTTTCACCCAAAACTTCCTTAATTCGCTGATTAAAACTATCGAATAATAACCGAAATTTTTAGCACGGTTTGTCGACTTTTCACAGACAACTTATAAAATATAGATTTTATTACAGATAAACAGATTCGTTTTGAAATTGTTTCGAAACCGCGATGAAACTATTTGTGAATGGAAGAGTCGTTTAAGATTTTTAAGTAGCTCTAGTTTAAAAAGTAGGTAACAGTAGCCGATGTAACGGACATGTTTTTTAATTTTTTTTTTTTTTGGTCGATCCGTCGAGGTGTTTATTTTATTTTTATGGTGTGTCTTTTCAGAGGCTTAAGTGACAATAATAATTATAAAACGAATCTTATAGAATCGCTTCGTTTATTAGAAGACAACTATTTCTTAATTAGCTTCAATGTTATTTCACGGAAATGACTTGTTTGTTATTTCGAAATTTTATGTGTTTATTTTGAATAAACACTATGCGTAATAATTACGGTCTGAGCACACTTTTCGTAATCTAAAATAAAATGATTTTAAAGGTAGTTTCAAGGGCCACGGTTCATATGTTCCATCACGAGATGGCAGCAATGTCGATAGTAATAAGTCAAAAATTTACGAATCTTTTTAATTTCCGAACTTGTAGTCCGTTGTTCATTGGTGATATACTTTTGAACTACGACCTGCGACCTGGAAAAAATCTGGGACAATGCTGACCCTAAAAACCACTGGGATACAACCATTTACGGTCAGATTGGTGTATTAAATGACGTTATAATTTATTTATTGACCAGCATATAAATAGAACAGAACAGCGCGAAGAAGTAAAAATTGGGTCGCAGTGCCAAACCCTGCCGACAATATAGTGTATTTGTTAATACAAACAGTGTGAACTAAAGTTTTCGTACAAAATCAAATATAACCCCTTAATACACTCCTTAAAATAATATATTTTTTCAATTGCAATATTATTATCAATCCAACGTCTGCACCATAAATTTTAGAACAACAATTTTCAGCGATAGATTTACGTATTTCAACATTTTTTTTTCATTTAATCTAATTAATAAATTTAAAAATCAGAAATCGAAAAAGTAATTCTGATAAGAAAATGTAATCATTAAAAAAATAATTGAATACCTCCAAGGAGTCGATGTCACGGTTGCCGTGTCGGGAGTTAATGAACTATCAATACAATTTATAACCTAGTATAGTGCGTTATCAAAAAACAGTTTGACTGGTTTCAGTTGAATTGTAAGCTGCGTTTGCACCGATAAATTTCTAATTAACACGCTTCCATGTAAAAAGTAATCAACAGAATCCAACGACTATTGATTGGTAAAACATCTTTACTGTAAACGCCTCTTTACAAATTTATGATAGAATGACTCCGTGAACACCGTCAACTAATTAATCCTCCTTGGTCAGCACTCAACATTTTTGTGAGGTTATATGTAGTTCACGGCGAATCTGAATATTTACACATTTCTTGAAAGACTTCTTGTATTAGGAGGCA
The DNA here is from genome assembly GCA_963575645.1 of Xanthostigma xanthostigma. NCBI lineage: Eukaryota > Metazoa > Arthropoda > Insecta > Raphidioptera > Raphidiidae > Xanthostigma > Xanthostigma xanthostigma. The sequence continues at coordinate 3,566,983 of OY754475.1, read as the reverse complement.
ACGAAAGTTCCACCCAAATTTAATTACAGACTGTTTTGCTAAGGATTTCTGGAAAAAGTGCATAAAAATATTTTAACTGGACAGAATTATGGGTGACTGTCTTTAAACGGAATGTAGATATCGAGGAAAACAAGGAAGAATAAAGCTTCCCTGGCTAAAGATGCAGAAAGCAGGCGACAGTTCCACGTAAACATTACAGAATATTTTGCTAAGAATTTCTGGAAAAAGTGCATGGAAATATTTTAACTGGACACAATTAAGGGTAACTGTCTTTAAACGGAATGTGGATATCAAAGAAAACAAGGAAGAATGAAGAGCCATTGGCTAAGGATGCTGGAAAGCAGATGCTCCAAAAAAACTTTGGAATGTATACCGGAAGAAAACAGAAAATGTAGATGACTCAAACGAAACTAGGTACAATATACCTACAAAACTACAAATGATCATCCTGACGAAAAGAACGTCGAGATTAACAAATAAATAAATTGTCTACTTGATAGTTTCATTAGTTCTCGGATTAGAATCTGTGCACTGTAATAAAGCAACTTCACAACGTCGACAAAATATGCAAAAGGAATAATTTTAATTATCGGTGTAAACGCGATTTTATACATAAAACAAACTAAAAAGGAGCAATGAAGAAGAACGACATACAAGAAGAAAGATTCAGCTACTGTATTACCCTTGTCTTGTAGGTATCTTGGACCTCACCAATCCGCCTTGCCTATATAACATTTATAACACTGGATCATCACTCTTCAAAACAGCGTCGTCCTCGAAAGATTGTCTATTCCGTACCAAAATGGTTAAAAATTAAACCCTTTTTCGTTGTCTGTTTGAGGAACTACATACACTAGTTTTGTTCCAACCTCTCTGCCACCGGTAATATTGCAGTAGCTAAAACGTGTTCCAACGGAGATTAGAACGATTCTTGAACGGTTTTTTAAGCCATAAAACGGTGCATGATTGTGACGTAGAAAGGTTGGAACAGAGCCACTATCTACTTGAAATCTGGCGTAGTTATAAAGCTTGCTTGCACGTACCTACTTCAAGAGTCAGAATCACAAAAATGTTGCATATTTTTGGGGGGGTAATTTTTTTTCACCCGGTGCAAATTCAAGAACTGTGTTACCTTTGATTTTAGATCGCGTACTTTTTAACATATTCGCATGAAACTTATTGTTAAAACAGTAAAAAAAAACCCATTTGCACTCCGAAAATGCCGGCGGAAGTGAAAACTTGAATATTAACGTCTTACGAATTTTTGATCAAAATGGATTGTATCATAGATTGCATTTTTATGTACGATATTTCAACGCTAGATGTCTAACGTTGTATAATGGTTTGTATCATAGATTGCATTTTTATGTACGATATTTCAACGCTAGATGTCTAACGTTGTATAAACAATTACTATCACTTAGAGAGTTTTCTCGCTCACCCAGTTCTTACTTTTCTTGACGCGAGTTTAACATTTTTTACCCATTACAAAAAAAGTGTACAACGCCGCTAAAGAAGTCTTCACTTCAAAAATACTTTACAGTTTAAATGATTTATCTAAATCTGAGGGCTGATCGAAATGCAAAGATTTTCATTAAATATGCCGTGTAAAAATAATCGGAACATTTTTACTTGGAATTCCAAATTTTTACGAATGGCCTCAACGTTGAGCCACCACTGCACTGATCGGTAGTTTCATATAATGTATTTTTCATTCATTAAAAGTGTATCAACTGAAACAACAGAAGCCGAGTGTCCAGTCACAGCCGACCTGATGAAACCACTTTCCATGTGTCCGTCTGAATCTAAAGTAGACATTCTTAATTAAGTATTATTTATCAGACTGAAACTTTAATGTACTGTATATAACGTCTCGCTCAATTTTTACTGTGAATGTATTTTTAGTCCCGTTTTTAACACATTCGGAAACAGAAATAGGGTCTATTAGAACAGAATAACACCTAAAACTACTTCATTCTGATTTCTAACCACAAAAAATTGAAATATTTATGTAAATTCCTACGGAATAGAATTTTTTCTCCTTCAGGTCTTCAGTTGTTTCAATAAGGGCCGCCAAAGACACTCGTCTTCACAAAAATGTAATTCAAAACCACGCATTCAATAACGTGATTCTTATGTGTCCACCAACATCATATATATTAATACGCTAAGGTTTAAAATGTTTGCCTCCCTTTTTAGAAAAAACCACACAATTTCTCCACATAAATTATATATCATTTTACAGATAATTGCTTGCTCTACTGACATCGACAACTAAAAAAATTTATTATTGCTTTTGTTTTTGTAAATTAATTAATTAACAGCAACGCTAAACAACGTCTGCCATCTGACGGCTGTAATTTTTAAACAACTGTCATCTGACCTTCATATTGTAAATACTGCATACTGCCATCTGACGGGCAACGCTGAACAACGTCACATCAATGCTGCATGATGCCATCTGACGGCTTAGCTCAACGCTTTTGCTACTTGCGCCTCTATATGACAATTTTAGTAAAATATTTCTTCGATCTGTCTTCTGAGCTTCATATTGTAATACAACAAAAAGAAGAACGTTATAAGCAGTGTGCAAAATCAGAAACGAATTGAATACCTGCAATCATATTTAAAAAATAATTTTGTGAAGTGATAATTATTATACTTATTTAGTGCGAATAATTCGCACAGGTCACGCTACATTGAAAGACAGAACACCTCGTCGGGGGAGGGAAGTCAATAGTATTATTTAAATCCGCCTTTTTTCTTCTGTTGTTTCGTCTTCCCCCCTTGCCGTTGCCCCGCTGCATACACTGTTCGTCTACTACTGCATCCCCTTGAGACATTTATATAGTTCAATATTGGATTTTAATGAATCAAAGCAAGTTTATGAACTTACTATAGCGTCGATGTATATATGTAATTAGTCGTAACACAGGAGCTCTAGTCCAACAAAAATGACCATATAATTAAGTACTTGGAGCACAAAATTTGCATTTTTATTAATGTTTTGTCTTTGGAAAATGTACTAAAACCTCTTTATTTATTCCAGTCTACAATTTAAATACGCTCTAAACAGAATTTTTCAAATACTTAATTTGACATAACTGATTTTTTTGTTTCTCATAATTAAACGCTTCAAACAAATCTATTTGTAGTTTCAGAAAATAATTGATCGAGTCATTTGTTCTGATTGATAAAAATCAACGGATATATTTTGTCAATTTAATTACAGAATTTTAATTCGGTTGTTAAATTTCATTCTTACATAAATTACTATCAATTATGTTTGATTTGATGGAATGAACGCGTAGTATTGATAGTTTTATTATTTGATTGAAAACTTACGCGTCAAATTAAGTAGTAGCTGGGTCAGAAAAAAATGTAATTTAAAACTTTACGCTTTATTTTTCATTTCCGCTGTGACATTCTTTAAACTTCTTTAGGCGCGACTTGAGTGTAACACAGATCTCTTTTCAGAGTTTCCGCTGTTTAAAGGCATTCACTGATAGATGGCGGCATCGTATAGAAACCATCTTGAACTAAAGATGAAACATACTTATAGACACCCTATTTCTATCCATGGAAGAGAGAATTCAACATTTGTGTCCTTTGCTATAATCTTTAAGTGTCCAAAGTTTTAGCTTAGTGACGAACTCAGTTTCCACTAATTCGAAAACTAGAAGAACTTCCATGGTTACAATATTGAATTTTGACACGATACAAGCAAAAAAAAACGCGGAAACACTCTTAACTCTTTTTTAGCAAGTTCCAGTCATCGCGCGAAGGTGCAATTTTGACATATCGTGTATCATTCCCTCAAAGCACCCTTTTGCGATTTTGTGGAAATGTTTAGGGTCAAATCATTACTGGCCTATTTAAATCAACGGAAAACTTATAAAGTACGTCACACATTAGAAAATGTGTAATTTATTTATATTCCACAACACTTTCAAATTCAATTAGCCTAGGTGCATTATAAATACCATAAAAATCAATTACTTAAATTGGTTTGGTGTAGCACATTAACTTCTAATTAACAATACATGTTCAGATTGTGCAAATTATTATACGCCGAAGAATCTGTTAAATAATCTGTAGTTGATACAAGTTCCGTAACATACAAACAGCATTAAGTCAAGCCTTGCAAAAAGAACAGTTGAAAACACAACAAATGATCGTATTAAAATACCAAAACAAGTCACTGAGTCCGATAGCCACAGCCTGCTACCGTTGTTGTAACTGAAACTCCATCGAAGTTCGCTTTGAGATAAATATCCCACTTCTGATGCTGTGTCTACTCTATCTTTAAGTCTCACAGACAGTGGCGGGTCACTATTCATTTTTAAACAGTTGTTAATTAATCAATACTAATATATAAGTGCTATGTCTGTAATTTCGTTTTCTTGCGTCTTTAAAGGCGGAGCTAGCGAGCCTAGGCCCGGGGCCCCGTACTCATTCATTGACTCCAGCTCAGTTTTGAGTACCATTTAATTGCGCGCAGGCTTGAAATATAGGGACAATACATTTAACTTGTTTTTGGGTCTTAATTAATCGAGAAATTTACAAAACTGTTCGTCCTTTATTGCCTCTAGAAAGAAAGTTTTTCAAGATGTAGGAATGGTCCCATTTCTGCGCTTACACCTTGAGATACATTAAACGCTAATGATAACCTCAGCTGTTGAGCGTCTATAATCTACTCTCTTCTTCTTCTTCTGTATATACGCTCTAGAAGTCGAATTTTAATATTAATTAAAGATTTAGGTCGGTGGTTTGATATTCAAAATATTAAATCAACAAGGATCCTTCCATTTCGCGTTTGGGATATTGAATCGATAGAGAGACAGCGATGTATATACGAATGCATGGGTATGAAAGAGAGAGAAACTTGCACTAATTACGTACTCTAGACGGCACTAGTCTCTCTCACATTGTTGCAGTGTGTGGTATAGTGTCTTAATGAGGTGATGCATGTACACGTGGTTATCGGCGGCTTCTTCTCCGCATAGGACCGTATCACGTTTTAGACAATATAAGGACTGCTGGCCAGGTATCTCTTACACCGTACCAAGGGTGGAACGAGAATCCTAAAACCGTAATATACATCAAATCATTGAAGCTTTTGATAGTTTAGGTACGTTCGACTTGGTATCCAGTTTGTTGAAACTAAAATCTATTCTGTAGAATTGTCGACGAATTAACAAATTTTATAAATAAACTATTAGCCCGATCCGGTTCGTTCGAATTTGTAGATTGCCAGCGTTTTTCGTCGTCGACTTACGTTGGAAAACGTTTTTATTTTAACGCCATGTCCATCCTGAAGGTCTATTCTAAATATTGGTGAAAAACTGTTTGAAATCGGATGAGAAGTTCCTACATCCAAACTTACAAACTGTACCTCTTTACAATATTAGGATAGAGTCGTCGCGTGGTTTCGAAAACGTTTTTTAAAATCTTCGTGTCTGGGAAACTCAACATCGCAGTGTTTCCCAAATTCAGTCGAAAGAATTCGTGGAGAATTGAATATATCGTCCATTTTTTAAATTCTTTATCGAGTCTTTGTCTCGAACTCTTTGCGATCTTCCCAGTGTCCTCTTGTTAGGGCCACTACAGCCACTCAGCTTGCGACAGTATCAGCTATCGGGTGGTTTAGTCTATACCGAAGATAACCCGGCAGACGAAGCGGTAGCTATGGCGCATATATAACCTATACGAAGACTTCTGGGCTTTATCCTTTATAATACAACTACTACATTACACCATACGTTAATTAGTGTAGACAAAGATGCACTCTAAATACAGGGCCGAATTTAAACACTTTACTGTGATTTGTTCAAAAATGTTAATTCCATTACACATCGAATAGTTTAGTTCCATTTTTAGAAAGGTTGGAAAAATGCAAACGTCTGTTTTTCAACTTCATTGCGTTAGGCATTGGATCCGTATTTCGTTCCGATTCGATGTTGGCCGATGTCGTAAGAAAACCAAACAACGTGGCTACATTAAAAAGGAAATCGGGCTTCTCTTACCACTCTAATCTTGGTGATTGCTTTTCTTCTAAATTCGTTAAACACCGGATCAGGGAAAATAATATTTGTCGACTGAATTTTAACCCCAATATTTTACTAATGTAATTTTAGCACTTGAAAATAGCACTTGCATTAGTTCCCAAACTCCAATCCGAGAAAAAAGTATCATCTAGATTATCAATTTATTATTGAAAAAATAATGCATTGAAAATATGAATTGGTGCCAGGCCCAGATAAACCTAGCCATTGGTGTGACTTTATTAACGATATTGTGTGTGTAGTATTTGCTGTATTTTATTCAGCAGTAAGCAAGACTTAAAAAAATGAAATACGATTCTGTTGAAAGATAATCTAAGTAACTGGGTGGGTGTATTGTACAAGTGGGTACATATAAAGTTAGTGGAACTTAAAACGTTATCAGCTCGGAGACTGGAAAAAGACAGAGAGCTACATACAAAGTCAGACAGAGAAAGAGAGACAACCAGCGGGTCGTAATCATCACGCTTTCAGTATATTATATACCCTGTACCACTCGTATCCTATACGATATTTACACCAGACCTGTCCAACACATTCAATGTTGAAAGGTAAAGTTACTAAAGTGTAAATCATATTTAAGAAGAATTTAGGTCATAGAGAGACAGCTCTGGATCTACGATTTTTTCAACCGGGACAGAAACTTGATAATGGCGCCCCCTCTCTCCAGAGTCTGAGATAAATTACTTAAAAAAAACTCACAGATTATTATAATGATTGGAATTTTTCGAGAGCGGGAAATCGTCAGAAAACAAGCAGACTGAGTAAATCGGAAAAAGGACAGATTGGGTGTAGTTTTCAACCATATTATATTATGATTTTTGCGCCCCCTGAAACTGCCGCCCGGGGCTGTAGAGAGCTTGTTACTAAGACGTCGAGTGTTCCCTATTACAAGCCCTCAGATTCCAAGTTCTAATCCACAGAGTTAAGAAGGTGCAGACAATCCAATGAGCAGACAGACACAGCGCACCATATCCTGCGCGAATGCGAAATTCTGGATCGCAGAAGACTGATAATTTGTGGACAATCAAGAATGAGTCCAGAAGACTGTATCATCCACCCAATTCACGGACTGTGCAAGCTGGTACAAGAAATGCTTCAAAAAAGAAGAACATTTTTTATAGATTTAGTTGCTAGATAACATTTTTTATAGATTTAGTTGCTAGATGAATAATCTAGCAACTAAATCTATAAAAATTGTTCCTCTTTTTTGGCCCGCGTTCCATTTACCTTTATCATCCGTGTTCCAATAGGAGACAGGAATTTTTCACCATCGATTTCGATCTGGTAGAAGTTAACCTCAAATGTTGGACTGGCCTGTTGATGCGTGGTCGCGCATACAGGAGGATAGTTGTGTGTAGATTAATTAAGACATTTTAAGATCGGTGTCGATTGATTGGGACTTCACTGAAGTCTGAACAACGCGTGTGGGACGAGTGAACGCTGCCATAAATATATCAGACGGTTTCCGATAGCAGCTTAATTACTATTGCGGCGCAGGTTAGCTAACGGGGGCTGTGATTGAAAATATTGGATATTGCTGGAATTAATCACGACAGGAACTGTTCCGAATTTTAAAGATTTGTATCGCTCACGTTTTCATTTCGTAATAGTATAGTTAACGTTGTTAGGCTACGAAGACAAAATTTTGTATGAACCCAAAAGACAATGAATTAAGTTATTCAGAATCAGTTCAATAAATAAAATTATCGACAATATATTGTCTGAAAATTTGGCTATAATTTTATTTATTGAAGAGTTCTAATCAGACGTTAATCAAAGATTTGTATATTCAGAATCAGTATTGACGTGAAAAGTTATTAATTGACGCCTGCTATCAGTGTACCAGGAGCAAAGGATTTTTTTCTAGATATCAGCTTCACTGCTCACGCCTTTTTCAACAAATAAATGACGTCTTATAGAGCCTTTGCAAAAAGTCTTAATAAAGATTTTTTGAGAATGCCCGTTGCAACCCATGAAAAATAAATAATCTTTTGTTTGACTTTTTTTTGCTATTTGCATTTTGAGATGCGCAGTTATATTTTTGTTCAGTTAGAATTTATTATATAATATTTGACTGAAATGCAGACGCAACCTAAATGACAAACTTTTTGAATATTACGTAATTAAAAATGAATTACTCTCTAATACTTTTAGTGTGGTGTATACAGTTCACAAGGAGAGTGCTGTTTTAAGTGTAAATGCATTTTGGATAATTGTTACTGATTCCTGGAGCAATTGGTAAGATAACCCAAAATTTGGAGACATTTACTAGACTTAAATATAACAGATGCACTTTGAAGTAGTTATAGCATTGATTTCAATGTCCTATAAATACTAGTTTTGGTTACTCAATTACATGTTCCATTGAGATGTAATCGTATAATATCATTATAGTCATTAAAATTTAACTTTTAATTAAATAAAAAAATCTATCATTGTTATATCTTTTTATTTTCTATTTTTTAGCAATGGTATTAAAACATTCTTTAAATATCTCTATTATTGTCTATAATATATTCCACGATTGTTTTTTTGCTGTTTTTTTTAGTTGCATAAAATTGTATCCTTATCCAGGATTCTCTTGATTTTGAGACAGGTTTTTTTGATGCCAAACATTAACGGCGCGTTTATTTAATATAAACTGAATTTGGAAAAAAAATAGGTATTAGTTGGAAGGTATTGCTTTCTGCTTTATATTTTACGCTGACATAAATTGTGGAATACAGTATAGATACAATAATTTGACTCTGGAGTTAGTAAAACCTATCTGTATAATAATAGAGTACAGTCAAACAAAACAGAAGTGGATAGAGCTAATAATTATAATCATTCAATCTGTCCTTTTTTTGTGAAACTTACCATTAAAAAAAAGTCTTTATATAATTTAAAAAAAAATAATATCCTTTCAATCATTCAAGTAATTCAGCTATTTAATTTTTTGTTCTCTTCCTGTAGCTATCATTATTATTAAAAAAAAAATTGTTTTGTTGTCTGCGAACATTTAATCATTGATTATGGTTTTTGCTAAAAAAACAATATATATTTGTCTCCAAGAACTCTGTAATTATAGAAGATATTATTCTTCATTGCTAAAAACTTTCTATAAAAATCACCATAGATATTTACAGTAGACCCTTGAAACTTTAATGTCGTGTTCTCATATTAATTGGCTTTCAATATAAAAAGTAGTTGGGTAAAGCAAAATTCCAGTTTTACTCCCCATTTCCCAGATTGAAATTCGAGAACTGGTGAAATTATCAGTTAGATTTTAATTTATTATTAAAAAAAAATTGCACTCTGGGCAGAAGTGAAAACTTGAATATTACCTCTACTCTCCATCCGTATTACGAATTTTCGATCAGATCACGTGTCCTGGCGCGAGTTTAACATTTTTTACCCATACCTCTACTCTCCATCCGTCTTACGAATTTTCGATCAGGTCACGTGTCCTGACGCGAATTTAACATTTTTTACCCATTACAAAAAAAGTGTACAACGCCGCTAAAGAAGTTTTCACTTCAAAAATAAATAAATTGAAAATATTAACTGATGCCGCTCAAATAACCGTGGCTCTGTTGGTGGCCTTAGCCCTTAAAAATCGTAGATTTGTAGCAAACAGGAGAGTGTGAAACGGGCTGATTGTTGTGTGAGCAAGTGACGGTGATCCATCGATGCATGTCATATACATGGTGATCAGTGGTGCATTACGTTATTCCGTGCCAACTATCACCGTCATAATATCCACATATCACGAGGCAGCAGTACTTTTTACCTCACCAACGCGATGCTCTGTTTATGCGGGTGAAACTAACTGCTAACTGCTCACTGGACAAAAAACACATCACGACATTTGATATCTGTTTTGTAATTGGTCCGTTCGCTGCTACCGTGTTTTGTTATATTACACTCGTTTGTTTTACTGCGCTTGTTAAAATATGGTGGTTGGGTTACGATACCGATTAAATTGCCATAAAACTTATTTTAATATGCTTGGTTTTATCGATGTCGTGAATTCTTTTCGACGATTAATTTCTAATTTTTTAAAGTCTTGTAGATGGCCACGTGAAAGCTCCAAAGATTTTTTGATGAGTATCAAAAATCATAATTATATTAATGAATCCTCATAATAAAAATATTTTGGGACTATGAAATCATCAAATAGTACCAAAAAATTAAATGATAATCTTTCTCTACATTTTTTATTCTCTGAAAATAGTTCTAGAACCAGCTGTTAATTATTTCGCAATGTGTCTCTTTTCATAATTGCCTGCCATTTCCTCTTGATCGAATCGGTTAATCGATTAATTAAAGAACAAGCTATTTTGACAAAGTCTGATCTAAAAAACATTTTCAAATCTTACGTATGCAAATGTCATGTCAAATGTAATTATTATTTCATCAAACTAACCAAAACTATCTTGTTAAAGAATTCATTAGTTTAACACTGCATAAAAATGTACGCCTGTCTTTACTGATCAATATATCTAATTAAAAACGAACTCAACCGATTTCAAAAATGTTTTCACTAATATTTAGAACTGAACTTCATGATGGACATAAAAATAGAATCGTTATTCGTGGAGACCAACTTTGCAACGAAATCGACGAATAGACGATGGCAATCTACAAACTCGGGCGAAGCCGGACCAGGCCGCTAGTTAGATACATTCTAGATACAATTTTAATATTGTTTGTTTGAAAATCTTATATTGTAGTGCAATATAAACATTTTAATCAATACATTACTTCAGCTGCAAGTATAAGCGAAGCTACTGATGACCACAATGGGATATTATTCATGTACTCCAAAGTTGTGCATACAGTAAAACAAAACAAATATCATTCATCCACATATGCGCTCTGCTTGTGGGTGTTGGGATACGTTCAGAGCAAACGTCTTTCGGTTAGAGCGTAGAATTCGCAGAAAAAAAATAACAATATTAAAGTGCTATTATATACCAATATTGTTATTATTACTTTTGTTCTGTTTGAACACTCTGAAGAGTGCAGTTGTTCTTTTATACCAGACTATGAAAAAAGAGGTTATGGTTTTATTTGCGGTACACAACATCCTATGCTTACTTATAGCCAGAGTGCCCGTCGGCAAAAATTTTATTGATACATACTCTCCCCAAACTTTGTATATGGCTTCATTAGGCCTAGTCTGACACCTATTTCCTCTATGACTTTTCTTGATTTCGGGGCGTTTTCCCTCTAAACTTTCCGAAAGATGTCGTTTTGACGACATGTAAAAACTTATAGATACTGTTTGTTTTTTTAATTGGATAGCTTAAAAACTTCAACCAAAACGCTAAAATAATGTTCTCTGACAAGTAACATGAACCATTTAAAATGTCTGACACCTCGAATATGTCGACCATATTCGAGGTGTCAGACATTTTAACGTTAGTGACCTCGCCTGTCGATCTTCTATAGGTAATCTTATCTTACGATTCTTCGTGATAGTTTCTGGTCGTGTTGAGCGTGCGATCCTATAGACTCCAAGCGAAACGTTTTTACTACGAACGCGAATTTATTGTTTGGTTTGTATGTGTGTGTCTGCGCATGTAGGAGCTATCAGTGCCACCGAGTTACGCGCCCAGTATGCAAATAAGGTGGTACCAAGCGACTGATTTTTTTATCTGTGTTTTTTACGTATGTATGTCCTGTCCACTATAGTCTTTATATATTATATTATTCGAGTGAAGAACTGATCGGAAGAAATAACCGATGTTAAGCTTCGAGAGTGTAGTAAGAATAAAATTCATATAGAGTATCGACGAACCAAAATCATAAAGCGTAACGTTTTTATTTTTCATCGTTAATGTGTTCGTTCTATTAAATTTATTCTTACTACACTCTCGATACTTGATGCCACAATCATCATTGTAAATGTATTTTTTGAGGATTTAAAGTAGGTACATTGGATTGAAGAACAATCGACGCTCGAGAACTCAGGTCAACAGAAGTACATTTTATTTAGATTCAGTGCAGTGTATGAACTATAATATGTAGAAACTTAGCAATTAATCACGACGAAACAGTTTGTTTACTTAAAACAGACTGGTATTGTAAACAGGGTTTGACAAATTGTTTTTCTCCTTGAAATCAAATTCTTTACTCGAATAAACATCGTAAGTATATTATGCTACACTACGGAATGCCTACAGGAAAAGCTATTTTTCTACAACTGAAATTTTACACGTAACTTAACACTGTAATTTTACATCGTAATTTTATACCTATATTGTAATTTTACATCTTAATTTTATATATTGTAATTTTCGTGTTTTGTAATAATTACAAGATTTTCCTACCCTCCATTAGATTGACCATAGAACAAAATTTACTTTGTGACGTAACCAAACTTATATATATTGACTGAGAGAGAAAGAGGGAGAGAAACATAAATTTAAGCTTGCCAAATGCAGCGCCCAGTAACTAATAAATGTTAGATGTCGCCATCAACAAAATGCACACACACAGCAATGTTCACCCTGTCATCTAACGAAATTCTAGTAACTAATTTAAAAGATACATTTGAGCGTTTTTACTCCCATCCAAACGCGCCAGTAGATGTTTCACATCAATATATATGTTTAAATACACACGTCGAATTGATAATCTTCTTTCTCGCAGTCGGTTACAAAAAAAGACAAGCTGCATAGAACTTGTCGTTGAATCGTTAAATGATCAGCCATTCGAATTTGTCCCCTAGCTGTTGTCTATGTGCGTTGACAATATGTTCATTTATCTAGGGAGTTTAAATACGTAAATAACTTTTATTGTTTTACTACCTTAATGTAAGTTTCCGAGTACGTGATCGTTAATACAGTTCGTCCGTTTATTTTTGCCCACTTGACACAATGTCTTGTGTAATGACTGGTTTACACGTTGCGATCTGCTGACCTGACAGTAGGCATTGTGTACTCGCACGCCAGTAGCTCGGCTCGCCTGTGCCGAACACATAACTTGACTAGCTGCCCAGTCTCATGCTTATTAACGTGCTTTGATTAAAAAAAAGACTGTAATAAGGTCTATGACCACAATATTATGCTATTTATTGGAAAACGCCTCTCGCAACAGCCTGGCGACACTGACGAGCTACTGCAAACGCGTCTGAACGATGCGAGTAGCTACAAATTGTCGTTTGAACTGTAACTTATAACAATATAAATGCATCAACAACACGTAATTGTTTGTGATATCAAAAAACGGTTAAACAATTAGGTTTAGTGCGACCTCAATAGATTTCACATGTCTTTTTACTTATAGGAAATTGTTTTAAACCGTTACAAAGTTGTGACACTATTTTATTTTTTTACCTTGCTGTTCTTGGAAAAGTTCGAATTGACTCGAAACATATCAATAACATTAGATACTAAAGAATAACTGAGTTTTTTAAAATAACGTCACAAACATCATTTTTCAAAATAAATTTTAACATTGTCTTCGAAATCCTAATTTACACAGATATTTAAAAACAATTGATTAAATTGATAAACCAATAGGCCTGAAGAACAAGAATTAACCTTTCAAATTATTCCACAAACTAACAGACGCACAGATAAAAACACGTATACAGCTGCCATGCGGAAAACCGTTTCATTTGGACGGTATTATATATCAAATATTTATATTTATATATCAAATATTTATATTATATATCGAATTTCATTTTGGAAAATGGAGAAAAATTATTAAATCCTCAGTGGCAAACGACGATTTGATCAAAAGAATCCCTCAAGCAATATCAATTAATTAACTAAATCATCAGTGATTAGTTTCAAATAATATTAAGGCGATCTGCAATTTTTAAGTAATTGTAAATGAGCTTCCTCTTAAACTCCTGTATTCCGCGACAAAATGTGATAATTTCAATTGTACAAAATTAGATCGGACATAAATTGTTTTGCTTCGTACAGTTTTAAAGGAATGTAAGTAATGAATGTAGGATATATATTTTATTTTGTAAATAATGTTCGAACAGCCAGTGTTGCCAATATAATACACACATACACTGTAACTGGCTGCTACCATCATTGGTTACCACTCCCCCAATAGTTGCATTACAGGGCTACTGTGTAGTCAGGAACGTAAATGTGATCAGGGATGTACAATATAAACCAAATATCCCGATAGCCTTCCTCGGGACATGCCTCGTCAAAATCAAATTACCATGATCTTCGTTGCAAAATATTTAGAAGCGTCGTGATCATCGTTCTTCGTTTTCCGATTATAATCCAAATATTTCAATATATATGACCTTCATCTATGTTCCAACATTATAGTTCAATTACTTCCATATTTACAACCTTCACCAGAAGACCTCTATTAGCCTTCGTACTTCAGTTGCGAGGCCCAAATATTTTTGCATCCTGATCCATACATCATAATAGTTTTTGTCTTCCAACTTCCTTCAAGCTTGGTGTTGAAAATCTTCAGAAGCATTTGAATCAGCAAATCTTTTTTACAAATACATGTACAGATACGAAGAGACCCAACACCAACAATCTCGTTTTGGGATGTTACCGTCGTCCAATTGACTGAAATTTAATATTAACTCGAAAAGATCCAACACCAACCATCCCATTTTGGGATATGCCCGTTGTCCAATGAACTATTTAATGTGTTAACTCAGAAATATCCAACATCGTCCTGCCCGCTTTGGGATGATTCCATCGTCCAATTGTCTGGAATTTAATATTAACTCAAAAAGACCTAACACCAATCATCCAGTTTCTCGTTCTGGGATGTCCCCGTCGTCCAATTGACTGAAATTTAATATTAACTAGAAAAGATCCAACACCAACCATCCCATTTTGGGATATGCCCGTTGTCCAATGAACTATTTAATGTGTTAACTCAGAAATATCCAACATCATCCTGCCCGCTTTGGAATGATTCCGTCGTCCAATTGTCTGGAATTTAATATTAACTCAAAAAGACCCAAAACCATTCATCGAGTTTAGAGATGATCTCGTCCATCACGTTTACCTTAATTTAAAACACGCGTAATTTCTAAACCAAAATAGATATAGATTCCTACGTTTTATTTGAATTTGAAAAAATATTGCACTTGGAAATGTTGAGTGTAATAAAGAGTTGAGATCTTAAGTAACCAACTGCGACATTCAGACTTCAAAGAGTGAAAAGCAATATCCTTGAGTTATCAACGTTGCTTTTGCTTCATCCCTATTGGGTAACATGCATACACGTGGGGACCTATTGTGTGTGTATCAAAAATACGCTTACAGAATACTAATTACCTAATGTGTGCTTTGTTTGTGTGTGTTCGCGCGTTCGCTTCGTCTGTATGTGTTTGTGTGTATGTTGGTTCGATGTTGTTCTTGTATAGTTTGAACTGAAATTGTGTTTAGACAAAATCTTATTTATTACAATCATTATCAAAAACATTATATTAAGTCAGAATGTTGTAATGTTTGCTCTTTTAAAGATTCCGAATGGAAATTTAAATTTGAACGTGTCATAAATCTTCAGAGGAAAATAATATAAATAAGTTACGACTCAGATCTGATCTCTAAAGTCCCTGATATTATTGTTCGTATGTTTCATCAACATGCCAAGAAATTAGATTCCAATGAGTTGTTATTACATTACAATTAAATGTAATTTTTTGAAACGGCAACTTAAATTCAAAACCGTTAAGTTTTGCTATTTGTTCTCAACATGGTCGTATATTACATCATTCTATCTGATCGTATATTACATGATTCTATCTGAAGCCTGCAATAATCAGGAGTTCAGACTAAGAAAGTGAATGCTAGCGGTCCGATCCGATCTCACCAGAATTTGTTCATCGCCACCGTTTTGTCGTCGACTTACGTTGCAAAATTGGTCTCCACGAAAAGCGCTTTTATTTTAACGCGATTATATATAGCCTACGTCCTGAAGACCCATTCTAAATATTGGTAAAAACATTTTTGAAATCGGATGAGTAGTTTCGGAGATTACCTCCTACATCCAAACCTACAAACCTCTTTATATTAGTACAGATTATACGAACAATTTTCATTTTGAGAAATACAAGAAAAAATGTATTTACTTATAACTTCAAAGGTGATTTAATATAGTCTGAAGCAACGATCAATGAGACAGCCCGACATATTGTTCGTACAATGTTCGCATGTTAGTATAGCTTAAATATTGCCTTAAAAAGCTTATTGAACTTAAGCGTGAAGCATCAACTGATTTAAAATAGTTTCGAGTCATTGTTGAAATTTGTTTGCAAGATGTTCGCGTAATGTTCTTGATACAAAACGTTTTAAAAAAAATAGCTTCTACTGAACTCAACTGTGAAAATAGTTGAGACTTCAAGAAATGAAGTAGTTTCGAGACATTATTGAAATTTGTTCGCAAGATGTTCGCGTAATGTTCTTGATACAAAACGTTTAAAAAAAAAGTAGCTTCTACTGAACTCAACTGTGAAAATAGTTGAGACTTGAAGAAATTAAGTAGTTTCGAGACATTATTGAAATTTGTTCGTAAGATGTTCGCATCGTGTTCTTGATACAAAACATTTTCAAAAAAATTAAGTGTGTATTGAAATCAACTGTGAAAGTATTTGAGACTGAAAGAAATTAAGCAGTCTCGAGACATTATTGAAATTTGTTCGCAAGATGTTCATATCGTGTTCTTGATACAAAACTTTTTCAAAGAAATTAAGCGCGTATTGAAGTCAACTGTGAAAATAGTTGAGACTGAAAGAAGTTCTGAGACAAGTCTTCGCCGCGTGTTCGTATAATGTTCGCGTTTGTGCATGTGTATGTGTCTGTGCGTGTGCAATGCGAAATATATGTTTGTTTCATGCTCCTGTTACACAAGTACTCTGTAACAGTGTGTATGCCATGTTTGTGAACAAACAAATGCAATGTGCAATGTTTAATTGAAAACTGCAATTTAAAATGTAATTAATTGATTTATTAACGTGAAAATATTAATCGACAATTCTGGTTCATCGTAAATCTTTATCGAAAGGATTTTACACCAGCACTTCTCAAAGAAGATATTTTTATATGTTTAATTATTTTTTACTTTGTTTTCAAATATTCTGCTTCAGTAAAAGAAATTAGGAACCAGAAGTCTTGTACAACAGAAGCAGGATCATAACTAGCTTTTTTGGAGTCCTAGGCAGGGCTTTATCACTCATAAATTTATTAAATCTACTATGTTATTAGGACAGTAGGGTCTGCAGGTTCCCAAAAAGTTGTTGAAAGGCGTGCAGTTTTTTTTTAAATATAATGCGAATTTTTTCGATCGTTCTGGGGTCTCCCTTCCGACAAGCATGGGCACGTGCTCCTGTTGCAACCGCCTTATTACGGCCCTGGACAGAAGGACAGAACTGCGAGAATAGCAGGATTCTAATTAACCCGTTGGGTATAGATTAAACTAACGCTTATGCCATCCCTTGTAAAATTCTTAATTAAGAGCATTAAATATTTGCAAATACTTCCTTCACTATTCATCATAAATCCGTTCTCCTCGTTTAAAAACGATTACAGCTCTCCCAACGCTACTTAAAGCTACAAGTATATGCGAAAAAAAATTGTTCTGGAAAAATGTACAATAAAAAAATTGTAATCTTTTACACGCAGCCAAAACTGTAGTATGATTCTTGATCCTTCATTTCGTATTGTCCGAACATAGCGTCGGGAGAGCTGTAATCGTTTATAGGCGAGATGAAAAGATTTGAGACGAAGAGTGCAGGAGGTATTTGCAGGTAGCATATACTCTTAAAACGAAATTTTCTTAACCAACTATTTATATTTTTTCTCATTCTATAATAATTAAAACACAATTTTCTGATGGTAATCTGTACAAATATTTCACTTCTCACAATGCTTGTTTAGTTCTGGGAAAGTAATTATTAAGAAGAAATTAATTAATTATATATTATACACGTTTTAAACTTTGGAGGCGGTAACAGATCTTTTAAACCAAAAATGTGCCCATCAATGTCCGTTAGAAATTTTTTTTGTATACTATTTCGTAGAAAAATCTATACTAATATAATATTATAAAGAGGTAAAGTTTGGATGTAGGAGGTAATCTCCGAAACTACTCATTCGATTTCAAAATTTTTTTCACCAATATTTAGAATGATCCTTCAGGCTATTAATATATAGCCTATGTCCATCCTGAAGGTTAATTCCCGTTGAAATAAAATCGCTTTTTGTGGAGACCAATTTTGAGACGTAAGTTGACGATATATGCAATCTATAAATTCGGGCGAAGCCGGACCGGCCCGCTAGTCATACACCTTCTTATTTTTTTTTTTCAACATTACGGCTCAAGGGTTTTATATAAATATTCGTTACATCACTAATTTGAATTTTATCTCTATTTTTTAGAACTGGTATTTTAATTTTAGAATATTTTAAAAACGATTTTATTTTGATTGAATTTGTTTCAGTCAAAAGATCGAATGTGGAAAACAATTGGTAGAGAGTAATATCGACATTTAAGACAGAAACTATGGAATCTAAGTAGCTACTTATTATTATGTCCACATTCTTAACGAAATTATAGATGCAACGCGTTTGAAAACTAATTAAAAGTCGAAAATCAATTTTTTGCAGCTACATAAAAATAACAGGTTCTAAATTTTAGGGTTTTGTTCACGCTTGCGCTAGACGTTGGTTATTTTTTTTTTTTTTTGTACGCAAGAAGGAGTGCTCTCAGTAGCGCGCTTATTTTTATCGACGTTTTAAATAATTTACACTTTTGCTGCATAGACATGTAAAAAATACGTTTTAAAAGTATTTGAAATACAAATACTAGAAAAGTGTTTGTATTTGTATTTTGAAATACTTTTAATTAAACACTTTACAAGTATGCTTTTAAGGTTAAGTTCTTTGCCTGACAGAGTACTTGTGTTTTGCGAATCTATTTATTCTATATATAATTTTATGGAAACCTGGATCTTTTTGCAATTTCTCTGCGAGGCAAATGGCGATTTACTGTAGCTCCGAACGGTATAGGTAGCTTTTTAGGGATGTTATAGAAAGACAATAGGCTGGTTCTTATGGGATATAAATCAGTACGAAAAGAAATAAGCAAACAGAAATATTCAACGTATATAATAAATCAAATTAAAAATATACATATATTTTATGTCAATATTTATTTTTTATAAAAGTATCAACTATGGAGTATTGATACCAGTGGCTTTGCATATACTTTTACCATTCCAACTTCACAAGTTCAATTACAAATTTATATCAAAATTCACTTTTCAAAATTTTACAACAAAAATTATTTTGAAGATCAAAAAACATAGTTTTAGAAAAAGTCTGTTCATGTTAGTCTATGAACGCGATACAGGTCAAACGGGTGAGCGGATTGAAACAAAATTTTGGGAAGATGTTTGACATGCAAACATGAAGAACCATATCGTTTATGAGGAAAATCTCTACATGCTGGAACGTTGTTTTTTATATTATAATGGTGTACTTTTCATAACGGCTTATTATTTCAAAAAACATAGTTTTAGAAAAAGTCTGTTCGTCTGTTAGTCTATGAACGCGATACAGGTCAAACGGGTGAGCGGATTGAAACCAAATTTTGGGAGGATGTTTGACATGCAAACATGACGAACCATATTATCTTTTTTGAGGAAAATCGCCACATGCTGGAACGTTGTTTTTTTTATATTATAATGGTGTACTTTTCATAACGCCTTATTAGTCTGCTAATTTTCCGAGAAATGTTTGTCACAAAGGTTTTTTTCTAAGCCTTATAGTTATGGAAATATTTCGAAAACATTATCGTACGCTACTGAAAGAAATAATGGCACATTATAGTTATTACGCAGACATGGTAGGTGGAGTTGAACGGCTGAAGATTCGATAGTATAGCTACCGTTATAAGTTCGAACATTGTGAGAGATGTTTTGTGTCTCAACCCAAATACAGTGAGACCTCATTTAACACCGATGCTATACCTCTGATTTTTGAGAAAAGAGAGACTATAAATTAACTAGCGGTCCGTCCCGGTTTCACCCGGGTGCAAAAACAGTGTTTTATATAACAGCAGTCTCTCTGTCTCTGGAAATATTATATTGACCTTCTCATCTACGCAACCATTCACACCCATCCACGTAACAACTCACACCCACATATAATAAAATCCATTCTCAGTGGGTCTTTACGTCAAGAAAGGAATAGCTATGCCAAATTTCAAATGAATCAGGCGTATAGTTTTGTAGATTTCGTGATGAGTCAGTGAGTAGTATTTCGCTAATATAATATATATAGATTATAGACGCTCGAGTACGTAGATCATTTGCGTCTAACCCGAAATTTAGTTAGTAGTCAATGGTTCAATCAAGATATTTTCTTCGAAACTTGATAAAAACTACGCAATAACATTTTAATTTGTTTTTTTTTTTGATGTGAATAAATTAATACTAAGTAAATGGGTACAAAAATGTAAATTTCAATAATATATTTTGTGAAGAAAATTTCGTTCCTTCTATGTTTCATTATTATTTTGTATTTTTACGTGATAAAAACTTATGAAATAAACTACTTACTATTGACATCATCAGACGTTCATAACAAATAGACGAACAAACAAATAACTTGCGATTTAGATGCCAGCATCAATTTTTTTTTTTCGTAATAGGTGAGGGGAGATTAAACAAGAACTCACTGTACATTATATGTATATATTTATTACAGACCTGTCGGTTTTTTCTCGTGTTTTTGGGCTTCTGTGGATCCGTTAGCTCCGTCTTCTTTCTATACAGCGTACAGGTAATTCTTTTAGCTACTGTGTAACATTCTTAAGTTAATTGTAATTATACGTTACGGACGGTATGACACACCCCCTTTATGTATCGGGTACATACACCGGTTGTGAATACTTCAATTTGGGATGGTCTTTTCGGAATTTCCGACACGGCTCCAGCATGTACACGATCATTGAAATCCTACTCCATATAGATACGAGTTTTGTTTTGCGTTTTATTCCAATATTCTTTACCTTTACTTAAATGTTAAGTGCTCGTGTTCTCTACTCGGTCGTAGTATGCTCTTCTGTGATTGGTCGTTCCATTCAGTGGGTCAGTGCTCGTGATGACTTTTATGCTTCACATGATGCGTGTATTGAAACTTACTTTGTAGATGGGTTTGGTGCGCGCGCAGTGATAGAATGTTGACAAAAGTGGGCGTGTATTGTCTCTGAACAGAATACACGCTATGACGCCGTGTTCGCTCACGTGGTAAGATACTGTTTTCTGATTGGTTCTTGCTCAACACAAGTGTAGATGAACAGGAAAATGGGCCCGGTTCTAATTTTGAACGCCATCTTGTGTCATTTCCAACCTCGTAGTCTAGCGGCAAAACCAGCGGCATCAGCCTCGTGTGTAGCGGCCTTAAAAGTAAACGCGCCGGTAGACGATGAATTGGCCGGACCCATAGCTATAAATATAGTACTTGGAATAAATACAGGTTATAATTTTGGTTTATAACAACGTAATGCTTCTATGTATGTAGTTATTATAAAAAGTCTAAATCAGATTGAATCGCTTCTGTTCGAACAGTACTCCAATAAATTTCAGGATTTTCAATTTCTGTCTTTTGAATTGCGCATATTGTTAATCTTTCTAAATCCTATAATAATAAATAAATTTCTTTACTATTGTGACAGTTGTTTATTATGAAAAAGAGATGGAATTCGTTGATATTCTGAAATAATATTAAAACCAACATATTTTTTTCAATGAAAAAATACGATTGGTATGTAACGGACTTCATAGAAATACGTAAATATTTTCTAAGATTAGTTACAGGAGAACCATAATTAACCGAGGCAAAATGGCTTCAAACTTAGAAAACCCCTATTTTTTACGAGGAGTTCAAAGTTAACTTCGATTATGCGAGGTTTTGGCAGAATTTTCATGAATTTGGACTTCAAAGTGTATTGAGAAATACGCAATCATATATATTAATACGCTTAGGTTAAAGATGGCAACGCTGAACAACGTCTGTCATCTGACGGTTTTAATTTTGAAACGTCAACACTTCGATCTGTCATCTAACCTTCATATTGTAATACAACAGACACAATACTGCATACTGCCATCTGACGGCTTAGCTCAACGCTTTTGCTACTTGCGCCTCTATATGACAATTTTAGTAAAATATTTCTACGATCTGTCATCTGAGCTTTATATTGTAATACAACAAAAAGAAGAACGTTATAAGAAATGTGCAAAATTAGAAATGAATTGAATACCTGCAATCATATTTAAAAAATAATTTTGTAAAGTGATAATTATTATACTTATTTAGTGCGACTAATTCGCACAGGTCACTCTAGTTACATTTTAATATTTGAAATAAAATTACAATATATTGTTGACGCTTTTTGTATTCAATATATCTTGTATCGATTGAGCAGAGGTTTATAATTAATAAAGTTTTTTTCGCCGTCGTCAAACTTTTGGATTAATAATTCCGAAGCCGTGTTGGTATTTTTAAGTAATTAAGGTTTTACAGATGATTCACTATCTGTGTTTTTTCGTGTACCGTTCCATCTTTTTCTATCACAAACTGATATTGTGCTAGAATATCGTTCGTCTGTATAATTAAAGTTTATTATGTTATTTATGTGCTCTAAAATTATAAAAATACTTTAGGCTACTGTTTCTCAGGTTGTCCATGAACCGAAAATATAATACTCGCCACGAATCTAAAAGTCTCGGAAGTTAGATGCGAATGCGGGCTTGCGCTTGTACAGTCTGTTGAAAAACTACAAACTCGCAACTCAACAAAACTTAAGTAACAATAACAACTTGACAATAGCGTACTCGACTTTACTTTAAAGCAGGAAAGCGACAATTGACAAACGCAACGAGCGATCACGGCCAATCACCGACGAGCGCACGTTCCGTGCAGGTAGCTGAGAGGTGGTGGGAGTCTTAACGGCCTAACATGTGCCTTTGCGACGCCGTTTGTGACTAACTTCCGAACCTTTTAGATCCGTGGCGCGTATTATACCAGCGAGGAATGTCCATGTAGATCACCAACAGTCCAGTCTATCTTCAATTGAAAATTTTTTTTGCACACCTTTCTATAAATTGCTCATCGCGCTTGTATAGCGACAGTAAAATGACCCATTTCGCACTCGTGTGTAAAGTGGATCTTGCCGATCCAACCGTATATAAACGCAACTGCCATTTACAATTGCGCGGGCCCCGATTGCCGGGCCCTATAGTTACTTTCTGTATATTATAGATATACGTCTTCCCCGTTGGTACTAGGCCCAGATAAGCGGAACAGTTGATGACCTGAAAAAAATTATTAATGTTTTATATGAACGGGTGACCGAAATTAATTAAGTAATTACTGGTTTCGCGCGCTGGTGGAACCGAACATCATGCAAATAATAATTATTTTAAAAAGTCGTTTGTACGTTAAAAACGCAAACATAAAATAATTTTTTGATAAATTAACACCGCAAGAAGAAATACCCGATGTGCGTTCATCAGACACGGCATGTTATAGTCGCCGATCTTATCATTTGTAATGCATATGGCATTACTGTGTTTTTATTGTTCCATATGTAATAATTAGTGATTATTGTTTAATATACAGCGTGGTTAATGTAAAACGCAACACAAATAAAATATTGGAAGATTAAAAAGGAAGAATCCTGGTGGCATAGGATCGACGAAACAAAGCAAATACTGAAGGTTTTTATTGCATTTCATTGTCTGAGAAAACAGACAGCATTGATTCTCCGAAGATGGCATAAAGATTGCCGAAACGTCAGACAATAAAATGCAATAAAAACCTTCAGTATTTGCTTTGTTTCATCGATCCTATGCCATCAGGATTCTTCCTTTTTAATCTTCCAACATTGAAGCAGGATCATCATCACTCTAAATTATTAGAGTTATATTTCACAAATAAAATATTATTGTACAATCGATGATGTACTAAAGACTAGAAAATAATTATGAGTCACCATGGGGCCTTGATTATACTAAAATAAAATCGTGGGGCGCTCTCAGTTTATTTGTTTGAGATTGGAAATCATATTTACCTTTCAACTCTCCCCTTCGACCCCCCACGATTTTATTTTAGTTTATTCAAAGCCTCTTATGGTGACCCATAATCACTTTCTAGTTTCTCGTCGATTGTACAACAAACCCGTTCAACTATTAAAAAGCTTTTTACCTATTTTATTTTTAAGTTTTTGGTGTGCTGTACTTAAAGTGCGATTTGCATCCGGACGATAACCGGACCGGTCAGTTAATTATTATATCGTATTGTCATCGGAATTAGATGTACGTATGCAAAATTTCAGCTCAATCGGATAACGGGTAGTAGTTTTACGTATAAATAAAAAAAATAACTTTTTTTTTGTTAAATCTAATGACAACTTGTCACACAAAACTCTACATTGAAAAATATTAAGAGAAATAAAAAAAACAGGTGTACCAACTGACCGAGACAAAAACGAAGCATAACCTACCATATTTTATTAGCACGATATCTAAAAACACCGTTTCATATCTTTCTTCGGTTTGACAGCATGACTTATTTCCTGTCGTTTTTAATATACTTCCGTCTTTGTTGAACACAAAATATTTGTTATAATTGCATTTCATTTTAACTGGACATCAACAGAAGTGGATATTTGTTTATCTTGATGAGTAATCTTAATGGTTTTAAAATATGGCAAGAATTAAGGGTTAATTTCATATTATTATCAAAGATGACAGAATAACTAATTCTCGTAACGGTCTTTTGGTGTATATAACTCTAGCGTAACGATTTTTATTTTAATTGCAACTAAAAAAGTAAAAATACGCATTTGTTCATTTTAAGAGCGTAGAATCACCAGACACGATGCCTAGGGCCTTGCACTTAAGACACTTTTTTATTTTTATTTTCAACTCGATTGAAAAAATCCATTCCCTCTACGGTTCTGCCTAGAGCCCACGAGGCTGCCAGAGTCCATAAAATTATTATTATAAGCCGGGTCAGAAAAAAGAAGCTCGTATATGTTTTGACCCTAAGGTATAGAAAACTCGTAATTTTTCGTTCAATAACAGGATTTGTCTACCGATCGATGCGTTTGTTTCCCGTTTGACAATCGCACGCTTTCGTTACACACCATTGTGATTTTTAGCGACCATGTCGTTGCATAGACCCCATACTTCTATAGACTGTGCCATATATGTACCTTCACAATATGAAGTGGTCACACATAGTGAGAGAGATAGAACGTGCGGGCGGCCAATCTCTATCTTTGCCTAGCAAGTTGGGGCAACCCTAACTACAGAGATAGATATAAGCCGCACGTTCGCGCTGTCTTATCTATATTCTATACTAATATTATAAAAAGAAAAAGTTTATAAGTTTGGATGTAGGAGGTAATCTCCGAAACTACTCATTCGATTTCAAAATTGTTTTCAACAGTATTTAGAATGGACCTTCAGGATGGACACAGGCTATATTATATTATCGCGTTAAAATAAAAGCGTTTTTCGTGGCATCGTAAGTCGATGAAGACACGGTGGCCGCTAGTGTGATATAATTGTTATGCAAGAAGTAAAATAATTTCCGCGATTCTTCCAATAAATAATGCCCTTTTATAGTCAATAAATAAAATCGACGTATAATTGAATTTTAATACGCCATCAACTAAAATAAAATAAATTCGCATAAAATAATTTGTCAGTAATATTTTATTAGAATTATTAATTAGACTGCTAGAAACCAACACAGCACCAAACGGCTTTATATTATTTATTTATATTTATAATATAAATTACAGTAATTTATGTCGCGAATTGTTGTAATTTACCACAAAACAGCTAAACAGTGTTGCCTGTATAAACTATTAATTATTTTATACCGTATTAAAAGATAGTCTTTGGATCTTAGGTATGCTTTAACTAATATACCGTCGCCACAATGCGTGAGGTCAAATGTTAAAATACAATTGAATTCCGATAAACCGAGCACAGCCAATTTAATAATAATGACAGTTCGTGTCAACGGAAGATTTTATAAGCCATTGTTTCTTCCAGACAATGCGATGGCGTTTTTTTTTGCGCAGTGAGAAGGGGAAAGCATTTGGGGGGAGTTCTTTAAAAAACAGTTATGGGGTCATGTCGATGCGATGGCGATTTTTTTTTGCGCAGTGAGAAGTGAAAGGCGTTTGGGGGAGTTCTTTAAGTGAGGTAGCAATACAGTAATTCTACACTAGTTTTGCTGATAGGATATATTTTGTGGCGGGACGAAAATGAATAATTTACAATGAATATCAAGCTCTCTTAGCGGTCTATGAACCCTTTAGACATCGCGCACACTTGCCAAGCTTAAACCTGCACGACCTGCACTGCACAAACCTGCAACTTGAACGACTTCGCATCTTATAGACCAGCATAAACCAGCCCGTATTCCGTAATGTGCGGTAGACATTTCTAGTGGTTTTATCAATGCAAATTAATTAATAAAATTCGACAGATCGGTTAAGCAAAGTTAGGCAGAAATTGCAAGCAACCGAATGACGATCGTTGCTGGCTGCTGGTTGGAGGTGCTGGTTTAATGTGCGCTACTCCGTTGAATAACAAGGACATGCTTTTTTGCTCGGTGCTGTGCAGGTCGTGCAAACAAGTATGTGCGCAGTCTTTTAAGCGCATGATTTATGAAAGATTAATGATTAAAAACGTCCGTTTCATATTTTATAACATCGTTAAAGAACTTGAGAATTTGTAGATGGTAATTTACTAGATTTTTGTGGCATCGCGTATCAAATAAGAGCTCTATAATTTACACTTGTCTAAGCCTTTGTCAACTGACAACTCAGCGAGGTGTTGTTTTAAAAACCTATCTTATTAATATTCGCACTCCACTTGTAAACTGCAAGTACATGTCCTTTGATAAATATTTTCACTGCATTTATTCTTATCATTCAACATTTATTTTTATAATCAACGCGTATTCATTTATTTTTTGTGTTCATTTGTTCATTCTGGCACTGTAGTATTATTTGTTTTTTTGTGCATATAACTTCATCTGTTTTTGTGTTGTCATTTATTTGTTGTTTTTCATTTGTTTTTGATGTCGCTCGTGGCACCATCATCATGCCATGCTTCTTGACAGCGTTGTGTTTTTTCCAAGCGTAAAGATTGTGTTTAATTTTTCGTGCAGTATATTTTTTTGTTTATGCCACCTTGTCGACACATATCTGGGCTTTGTTTAGTATATTTATATAAGAAACACCTTGCGTTCACTAAATGAATAATTTCAGCTGCTTTTTTAACATTCGTATGCAATGCTCAATAATCGCTCAAATATTCATTTCCTTAAAAGTGAACGCTTCATTTATAAACTGTAGGTATCTAATGTATTTTCAGTTGTCTTCGGAATTGATGAACATTCAGAAACGATGCCTTGAGTATTAGTTAATTCAAAGAATCCATGAAAGTCGAATTCTAGAATCAAATATATTTAGTATGGCCAAAAAAAAAAATAGGTCTTCCATGTGCTAACAGAAATTTGATGACTAGTCTAGTCAAAAATATTATCACGTTCAGCACTTTAGTCTGTTCCTCAAAGTGCAATAAAATTATCATGCTAAAAAGAGAAGAAAAACAAACCACAACTACGCGCCTGTATCAATCAACTAACTTAATAAAAATCCAATATTCCTGTTTTTCTCAAGGAAACTTCTTTTCAACAGTTTCAAATTCGTCTATAAACTGTTCATAATTGCTAAGGAAACAACAACTTTTTAGTCTATGTCATCAAACAATTTTAGTTCTTGATTAAAAGATTAGTAGAAGTTTTGTTCCAAAATATGTATTGAAGGAGATTTATTTGGTTGAGGAACAATTACAATAAGCTTTACCAAAGTATCGCTTGTGGCCAACGTTTTGAAAATTATATTTTCATCCATTATATTTTCATGCATTGAGGCCCTGAGGATGAAAATATAAATTCGAAACGTTGGCCACAAGCGATACTTTGGTAAAGCTTATTTCAATTGTTCCTCAACCAAATAAATCGCCTTGATTAAAAGATTTGAAAAATAATATCTTTTATCTTGATACAATAATAGCTTATAAGTCAACGTTTTTAGTGTTCGTCGTCAAAAAAACTTCAGTTCTTGATTAAAAGATTGTAACTTTGATATCTAAGTTGATGCATTCAATGTCTTCAGTCCTTGGTGTCAAAGAAAAGCTTTAGTTGCTGATTAAAAGATTTGAACTCAGATGTCCTCTTAGTCATTGAAGCATACTAACTTGGCTTATAGATTAGCCACTTCCTAAGATCCCGTTCTCACAACATAGTTATCAAAGATACGGACATAAATGACTTTTGCTGAAGGATGTCATTCATTTGTTTTAATATAAAACTCAAACTTGTTTATTGCATTTTTATAGCAATTAATTATCAACGCGTAATGTTATTTGCAAGCTAACACAGGGCATTATCACAGTCCACGGTCGAGTGGTTTAACATGTAACCAAAGGAATTATAAGATTATCAGATCTGACTTAGGAACGTGTTTTTCTTCTACTTCTATTTCTTCTGTGAGAAGCTTGACCTATTGACTGAGGAAAAATAAACTGCCCACGCCGTTTCCGTTTCCGTTCTTGTGAAACGATTCACTTTGTTTCTACCAATTTAATCTTTTGGAAATAGTCAGGGGTCGTTCGCAAGATACCTTGTGAACTACGTAGCGGAAATGTAATGATCGGAAAATTTTTGGTTTATTTATTTAATCATCAGACGACTCAAGATCGAACCCGTGATTTACAGAAATCATTTTCAGAATTTATTCTGAGAACCGTCGACACAAGTATGTCCACTGTCATTAGTAAAAACAAAGTCATATATTGGCGTTGTCGCGGGTCGAACCAGCTACCTTGGATTTCCAAGATAGACTGGTCACATAATGCGTTTCGTTTAGGCTGTTATTCAGAATATTATACTCTATATTAAACAATAACTTTTGACGTGACGTGACTATTTACTGGCTTGTTTTTTCCCTAGTTAACTGCTCATCTATGGCTTGAGTTTTCGGTCTGCGTCCATAGCCTGCGTTAAGAAGCACATCTTCAACAATAAATAACGAACCTAATAAACTGTTTCCTTCTCAACTTAAAAATATTAGAACGTCGCCTATCGGAGGTCCATTGTCGGTAATGTAACACCCTATATAATTCGTTATCGTGTACCAGCGTACTGTTTTTTGAGTTTATCGCGTAAATAATATTAATTTATGCATCCATTCACGCTACACCATCACATTTCCATGCTCGGATGCGTTCCATGGGACATACACATTCTGATAATGACTGGGTTGTGTTTACGTATATATATATACTTAATATACAGCAAATGACTGACTGACGTCCGACAAATGTCTCCTGTTTAATGCATTCTGTGGGACGATCTTTCTGTCTTCAAGTTTCACGGTCGCAAGCGCGCTCGTTCGTATCTCTGTAAAAGATCTCAGACACTGTTTACACGTTCACTGCCAGCGTCTGCGTCCATACATCCGGTTAATAATACGATATTAAACTGTACATAAATACAACGGACCCATCCTGTCGGAAAGAGAGGTCTATAGAAAGAGATGTATATACCAGTTAGCAGCATGTTTCGAGTGTGAAACGTTCCCTTCCAAAGATGAGATGGATATTGTCATTGTCTTTGTATTAAAAACTAGCATTTCCATCCGTTGACGTCCGTGTGGAGTTTGATAGAATAGAATACATGTATTTTCAACCTGTCAGAGGTAATCTACTGGTGTATTTTCAATTCCTCTATCATTTTCATTTCGTAGCAGTCGCATAGAATAATCAGAAAAAAAATGTTATTAACTTGAAGTTAAACGTTATCAAACGTATTTTTTCCATTGACTTGAGTAGCGTATAGTGGCCTACACACCTTGATGTTAGCTGCGAAGCAGGCATCAACTCTTATGTTACATGAAACTTGCATCAGTTGCATAAACGCTTACTTAAATCGAAACCTATTGCGATGCCTGAATCGACTTGATGCTCATGCAACACAAAAACAGTAGGGTTAAGTCATTTTCTAGATACTTAGTGCTTGCCAACACCAGTTTTATTAGCAGTAGTTGGGGCACTCTTTATACTCCATAATATGAGAAAAAGGAAATCAAAAAGGAAATGGTCAAAAAAAGATGGTTTATAGAAAGAAAACGTTATTCAAATACAAATTTATTAGAAGAGCTAAAAGTACATTTGTATTCCAAAGACACGTATGCAGATGATAAATGTTTATGAACTCTTTCCATCATGGAATTTACACACACAAACAACAAAGTAACCTCTAAAATGGCGCGGGAAAATAAATTAATATGGTCTTGGCATCGACGCAATTCTATACACGCTGAAACTAGCACCAGCATCACCGACTCGGCGTCGTGGCTCGCCGACCAAAATGGGATTCCAAACTCTGCATCGCTGCAAGCCGCAACTGATGCCAAATATGTGATTGAGTTCTACACACACTGCTACTTGCATCATGAAACATAAGAGCCGATGCCTGCATCGCAGCTAACATCAAGGTGTGTAGGCCGCTTAAGAAGAAACGCTTTGCGCGAGAAGTAGTGATTGAAAACATGTCAAAATATGTGAGTCAGTTGAAAATAGATGGTGTTGAAAATACAGTCCGACTGTATTCGAACTGGGTTGGTCTGATGTCGTTTTGTTGATAGCATAATATTTAGTAGTATTCACGGTGTTTGAACGCTATACGGTACTTAGTAGGTTTTATATATTACGACATCTATATATATAATATCTACGTATGTGGACACACACCTGCCTGAGAGCTGCAGGTAAAACGCTACACTCCGCGTGTGTGTTGTGTGAAATCCGCCGGACGCAGCAATACAAGCTGTTCCAGAAGAAGTCTTCCGTTCTTCATTAATAAATGTCGATGTTCTACAATTATCACCCTGCACACAATAAGATAAACCCAAATTGATTCGGTTATTTTTCAGAATAAGAAACACTCATTTAACTGAAGTTTGGAAAATGTTCTTCATGAATTTCTTTAATAGACGGGTCAAAGAAATCATGAAGACTCTAAAGTAAAAATGATTTTTTCTTTATACCTCGATCGAAACTACGTACTTTCGTCCCTTATAGCAGGGACGAAAGTTTGACATTTACTCCCTGTTATGTATTATATTAAATGACAGCGGTAACCCTAGTTACGAGTATAAATACGCATGAGAAATTTTTTCCTTCCGCCGTTCTCACTAGTAAAATGTCAATCTTTCGTCCCTGCTGACGAAAGTACGTACTTTCGAGCGGATATGAAGAAAAATCGTATACACCACACGGGCCTTAAAAGTTGAAATCTCGGCCCTGCGCGTCATGAGCCCGAGGTGAAGCCCTTGTGATGTAATATATTATGGTAAATAAATGAAAAAAACGGAATTATGTTGCTGAATAATTTTCTTCATTTAGATATCTCATTTTTATTTAGCAATTTACATCGTTTGTGAACGCACTGTATATGCATGTTCTTTCGAAATACAGGACGTTCGGAAACGCAGACACGTACAAACCGACAAGTCGTGCAAACCAGGACACCGTGTACTCAACTATGTCATAATGACGACCTTAAAAACGATCTAAAAAACCGTGTTTAAAATTAGTGTCTTTAAACCAAACATTTTTTTTTTAGTAGAAAATACTAGACATTAAAAAAAATATCAAAATCGATTTAATTGAACCATTTCATGCTTCTTGCACCAATTCTTAAAATGAAGACAACCTCTTAGAAACAAATTATGTTAGCGATAAGATTTATTTAGTTTTAAATACGACATTTCTTTATTGAATACAAATTCAGGAATAATAAATGTAGTCAAATCCCCGCTGGAAGATTTGTAAGGCTAACAAAAAACAAATATCCTTCCGTTACGAGGAAGACAAATCTAACCCCAATTCAAATCAATTGGTGACTTTTTACAAACGCGAGTCAATTTGTCAGACATATATCAAGTGTCTGACCCAACGCTCCTCTATACGCCTTGTTGTATTAGGGTGGTGACCGATGGTCAGCTGTTTGTCGTACAATCACTAGATACTGTATGGAAAAAGAGTGGTAGTCGATTTTTATGTTGAAGAAAAAACGAATAGATAATAAAGTAACATTTCGGTTACATTAGATCTTAAAAATATTTTTCTATTGAAAAAGCTGGGTTTTATTTGACTTTTGACATGATAACGTCTTATAAATTGATGAAACACCGGCTGCACGCACGAAAAAGAGTAACGTCCCGCAAGCGAGAGCGCGATATAAGCGATAGTCTCTCTCTTCTCGCGTGACGTCAGAGAGTAGTGTGCGTTCAACATTTTTTTCGGCTATTCCAGCGAAAGCTACATCTGACAGATGGCCAGATAAATTATACGGTTTGTAAACAAATATAAAATATTATATATACATTCTTTTAAAAGTCTTTTATAATTGCTTAAAAATATGTATTTTGCTTTGGTTGAACAAATTATTAGTCGGTAAAAATATAGTTTGACAGCTACTAAAATTTAGGTTATGTATTATTAAATATGATATTCGAGCGGAATACGTTATCACGTAAAACTATCGTCCGTAAACCGACTTTACAGACAACCAATTTTTTTTAATTGATAAAGAGTGACTTTTTCACGTTTCTAGTTGCTCTGAGCAACGTACGGAAAGCTTGAGTACTTTGAGGACTTGAAAATGGCTTCGCGTGTAGCGATATCGGCTGTTACAAGCTCAAGGGAACTAAATAATTAACTGAAATTATGAATTGATGCTACTCCTAAACAAGCCTAGCTATTTCGTCATTAAAAAACCACTTTGTCGTTGATATAAACCTTCCACCTGCTAGCGACATCAAAAGCTTCCAGACTTACGCTGTCATAACGGAAGGCTATACTAAATTCCGAAAAAAATAGTCGTCGGAAAATCGTATCTCGTGAACTCACTCCCTTCTCTCGTCTGTCCTAGAGCTATTATTATTATAAACAGTCTTTGATAATTTTTTTGGTACCAGAATGTTTGAAGTCGCAACGACGCCTTACTAATGTAAACGCAATAAAAGTACAAGCTGGAAGTGGTCAGTGAAAGTGAGATTTAAGATCCGGGGAGGTTTCGAATGTTCCGGCGTCAATATGTCACTGGATTAGAGGACTGCCAGTAGCCCCGGGGACTCTGCCATCCGCGCGCGCGCGCGGTACCGCGCCTTGTCTTGGAGACTCTTTTTTACTGACCGATCCCTTAAGACGATTTACTAACAATCTCCATTAGATTAGGTTTTTTTGTTTTTAGTTTTTAGGGGAACCTACTATTTGATTTGGAATGATACACCCGTTCACTAACTAAATTGTTTTTTAAGTTATTTACGTATGTCTTTATATATTTGGAATTTTGGTTTTTAAAGTATGATTTATATTACTATTTAAAAAACAGAAGAAAAGAACGAAGGGCATATCAATTTGGTGCGGTATTTGAATTAAGAGGTCGAAAACTTGTGTCCAAAATAAGGTATGAACTTTATTGGACAACCCTTAAATGTCAAGAATAGTGGTGTTCCGCCATGTGTGTATGTGGAATTTTTTTCTGTCATAAGATATGCCAAAAACCATTGATTCGAACGATTTCTTTTAATTTTATTTAATTTCAGTAAGTAGTACTCAGGGCCAATCGGTTCAGTGGCTTTGGAAATTTACGCAATTCCATTAAAATTTCTCATATTTGAAACGTTGATTCTTTGCACTGATATTTTTTAATTTTCAATATTTTTAGCGATTTTCTTGTGAACTTTCATTTACAATATTTTAACAAATTCCTTGAATATTTACAATATATTTATAAATTAACAAAAAAATTATCGACCCAGCACTCCTTCTATTAAGGCAACCAATCAAATACTGTAGAACTCAAGTATTTTTCAACTTTAATTAGACCCTTAATTGATTTTGAGGTTAAACGTTGCTAAGCGTATTTTTCCATTGCCTGAGCAAGGCAGGAGGAGACGCTTTGCGATGAGAAATAACGACTCAAATCTTGAAAATACGTTTATAAAATCAGTTGAAAATACATGAGTCCGACTGTGCTCATTATTTTTTCAATGTATTTGAGTTCTTTTGATCGGTTGTGATAATATCTAAGTTATTATTTTTTTCCCTGAGAAATCCAGCCGATCGTAAGACAGTAAAGGGCAGCTATAAAGGGTGTCATTGTAAGGATCAATGCTCAGGGCTATCGCAATAGTGTGAATGTTGTTTCACCCCATCAACCAGCCGAGAGATAGCCTCAAGTAAAGGGCTCTTAAACAAGTGAACAAACGTCACTATATATAGTGACTATAGTGTGTCACTATCACATCGCACTTTGCACTTTTCTGGATAAAGCCACACCAACAGACTTCGTATTCATAAACGTCGAAATCTGGTATCAATTACTTTTGTGTGTAACCAGCGATCGGGTCCGGCATACTACCTTTTTTCGTAGAATTACAAAATTTGTCTTCACGGAAAGCGCTTTTATTTTAAAGCGGTAATATATAGCCTATATCCGTCCTGAAGGTCCGTTCTAAATATTGGTGAAAACATTTTTGAAATTGGATGACAAGTTTTGGAGATTGCCTCCTACATCCAAACTTAATTTCTTTATAATATTAGTATAGACTGTTATGTTGGGTCAAGAGTACATTGTCCATCCTAAAGATATTGGTATTGGATGAGAAGTTTTGGAGATTACCTCCTACATCCAAACTTACAAACTTAACTTCTTTATAGTATTAGTATAGAAATGAAGATTGACTCTATTCAATAAATAGAGTAACTGTGATCCGTTGAAGTTAATGATGAGTATTTGGAAAGAATTCCGTGGCATAAGGATCGAAAATGAAGCAACACTGAGATTTTTTTAAACTTGCATTTAATACTAACGTTTCGATACGTTCTGAAGATGATACAAAACGTATCGAAACGTTAGTATTAAATGCAAGTTTAAAAAAATCTCAGTATTGCTTCATTTTCGATCCTTATGCCACGGAATTCTTTCCAAATACTCATCATTAGTATAGAAAGTTATGTTGGGTCTAGACACTAAAGCTTCCAATGGGCTGCGTCTGCGTCGTTTTCGGCTTTGCCAAATAACCTTCCCGATCCATACAGCGAAATGCATTCGAACTCTAGTATTTTTCTCCTCCTATGCTACTCAGCCAATGGAAAAATATGTTTATCAACTTAGTACTGGTTGTGTAAGTGAGGATGAAGGTGATACAGGAGTGTAACCCGACATGAGTTCTACTAAGCTACTCTTGCAAAATGTGTACAAGAAATTTATGAATACCAGCCTTGAGAATTTCAGAACTGTTACGGAAGGGTGCGAGGTCAGAAGTGAAGACAATGACACGGTCTAGCGGGCATCGGATAAGAAGTTATAGGTACTATACAACTAGCAACTACCAACTACCAGTTGTTGTAGTCTCTATATGTTCGATATGTGGAGTTTAACCGTCGGGGACCAATATCTGAATAGAACAATGCCAATTTAAGTCACAAGCTACCTCGATACTGCAAACTGTTCTTCAAAGATCTTACTCTTTCGGAATAGACTGCTTCTAAGATTTATCTATACTAATATTACAAAGATGTCAAGTTTCGATGTAGGAGGTAATCTCCGAAACTACTCATCCGATTTCAATATTTTTTTCAGCAATATTTAGAATAGATCTTCAGGTAGGACATAGGCAACACCCGGAAACATTTAAAGAGGCTAAGCTACGACATAAATATCCCACTAGAGGTGAAGATCTACGTGTACCAGCGCATTCGCTAGCCATATTTGAGAAGGGCACATACTACAATTGTATCAAATTATTTAATCATCTGCCGGAGGTCTACTAAACTATGCCGTACAATAGTTTTAAAAAAAAGCTTAAGCAGACTATTATAGATTCAGAATTCTATAGTCTAAATGATTTTTTTAATTACAGTTTTTAACTCCAATGTTAAATTTTTTTATCATAATGATTTTAATGTTTTTATGACTTGTCGCATACAATATGTAAATGTTGACTAATAAACTATTCTATTCTATTCTATTTTATATCAAATCTTTTATGAACGTCTGAATAGAACTCTTCAAATAAATAAAATTGTCGACCAATTTTTCTCAGACCAATATATTGACAATAGGATATATATTCTCGCGTTAAAATGAAAACGCCTTTAGTAAAGATCAATTTTGCAACGCAAGTCAACGAAAAAACGGTGGCAATCTAAAAATTCGGGCGAAGCCGGACTGGACCGCTAGTGTTTTAAATACTAATTTATCTCGATGAGAAAAACGTAATTCAAGAATCTTATCTTCAATTTAGAAACATTTTTAAGTGGTCTAATAAAATTATGAACTCTAAATATATTATAATTATCTTTCGTCTAACTAGCATCTGAGGCAGACTTGTAAAGTATTTCAAAATACAAATACTTTTCTAGTATTTCAAATACTTTTAAAAAGTATTTTGAAGTGAAAACGTCTTTAGCGGCGTTGTACACTTTAAAAAATGTTAAACTCGCGTCAGGACATGTGACCTGATCGAAAATTCGTAAGACGGATGGAGAGTAGAGGTATGGGTAAACTGATCGAAAATTCGTAAGACAGATGGAGAGTAGAGGTAATATTCAAGTTTTCACTTCTGCCGGCACTCCCGGAGTGCAATCTGTCTTTTTTTTACAAGTATATGCATGAAAAGTACTTGTGTTTAAATACTAATGAAGCAATAGTATTTGTATTTAAATCCTTTTAAAAAGTTTTTTTTACAAATCTGAATTCTGAGAGCAAATTCGATAGTTTTTTTATATTATTGTCCAATCTAGAACACAGTTCATAAATCAATAAAACCATGTCCTGTTTGAAGACTGAACACACATATTAAGGTTATTCCTGTAAACCTTACAAAGCATGTCACATTCCTTTATCCCATTCCATCTTGCAGGACTCTATATATGCAAGGAATCGAACAGAGAATCCTTGCAGGACAAGCAGATTTAAAATCGTCAACATTCCTTAAATTGTTCTCTCTTATATGTCTTTTGTGTTGGCCAATGTAAATTTACTTCGTTTTCACCAGTCTGCAGAAAGATAGACATTTTTTAAAGTATCATTGTTTAATCAGTATGAACGGAATATTACTTGCAGCTTATCGGCTCCGGAAGCAGGGGAAACCCGGGTAAAGTGAACACCTTGTTATTTTTGGTTATTGTCGTTTAGTTATAACTCGGAAAATTAAAACAAATATTTATAAGAAGTCTTTATTTAAAGGACTTACAGGATTAAATAACATTTTCCTTTATAATTTTGAATTTAATACTAATTAATTATTTGGGAGTAGTACTTGCCTGGACTTCGCCTACGTTTAGTTTCTATTAATAATAGTGTCCAAGTTCGTACTATCCTACTGTTCATTCCTTCTTTTTGACGAGTTTCAAACAGGAATAATTGATTAGTTTTTTGCTGCGTGGGTTTAAATAATTTAAGGATGGTCATCTTGGCAAGATTAAATTCAAAATTGGACGAATAATTTTACATACAAAGTGAAAGTTACTGAAATTACCTGTAAATGCATTGTTTAATAATGAAATAATTTTACGCTGACTTATGCAAGTTATTAGTGTTAAATGACCACCTGTGAGATGTTTTAATATCGGCATATCCAAAGACTCCAGCAATAATCCCGATCGTAAATATCACTGCTGCAGTAGTCAGTATAGTCATTACGCAGTAGTCAGTTGGTGAGTTTGAAAAACACAGCACGATTACAAACTGCGCTTGCGTTGAAATAAGCGGAACAACAACCGCTTCTAAAATCACCATAATGAGTCCATTAATTACGCGATTTTTTTTTGAAATTTGAAGCACCTCCTTCCCATTACACTACACACTGCAGAAGTAAAACGTGTATAATTGCAAAAAAAAACATAATAATGAGGCATCGACTGCCGGAATTGACCGTACGAACTCTAGGTTACGAGGCAGCCGTTCTACCTCGCCGCTATCTTAATATTCTACCGCCGGTTTTTATAGTATATGGTATACGTACGTCGTACATAGTGGCACGTTCGTTACAATTCCAGTCTCATGAATCAATTGAACTCTACAGTGTGAAAAGCATTTTTACTTTAAAAACCTATGAATAATAAATAAATCGCCCGATCAAAATGTCGGACAGTAAATAACAACGCTATTATAATGAAAAAGAGCGTCTGAAATCGGCCGATTTTATTTCAGTTTATGCGCACTTTTTCGTATAACACTGTTGGTATTACCTACCCGATAATTTAGTCGGGCGCTTGATTTATCGATCATGCGCGCTTAGCGTAAGGAGAATTTATCTAAAAATGTCACGCAAGAAAACTTTTGAGAACGTCTGGTAATGTTTTATAAAATAAAATATAACTAGAAATGCATCCATTATTTCAAAGGCTTATCGATTTCACGCGTTTATACCTGCTTTTCTAATTACGCAACCGAGAACGAATTTTGACATTTGTGTAGCTATATTTTTGGTTTGATCGACGCGATGGTCAGTGTTACTGTGGCCTGATAAAAGTCAATCAGTGTTTTTGTGTTTCTCGAATTGGCATTGTTTATTTATTATTTTGATAAGAACAATAATAAAGTGTTAGTAATTTGTGTTAAGTGAATTAGCAATTGTGAGCGTGTGTTTTTTTTTTTAGACCAAAACGCAGTTTGGTTAAGAAAGAATATGTGACTAATGCAGTTTATTCGATCGAACATCAATCAACATACGTAGTTTTGGAAATGCGTGGATGATTCCTGAGCGATTCGTTTCTTTTACTATGCAACTTCTTAAAGGTACGTCTTAAAATTATTTTTATTAAACGATTGTATATTTGTGGATATAATGTTATTTATTGAAAACGTTTTCGATTACAATTTAAAATTTTCTCAAGAGCCAGATATTTTGTTATACGAATACGCCATTTAGTACAGAGCCGTAACTAGCTTTTTTGAGGCCCTGGGCAGGACACCTCATCACTGCCCCCACCCCACACTAAATTGTATGAATTAAAAAAAGGTACTCATTTCCCCAACATAAATAGCTTTAACTAGTAGTACAACCAGAAAAACATATTTTGGGGGGAGTGAAAAAAAATTTAACTAGGCATTTTTCCACTGATTTCTACGAACAATTTTTAAATTTACGTGCATTTTTCTTGCTTCTTTTGTTGTTAAAGCATCAATACTAAGGGGGGAGGTTATAACTACGATTTTTTGGGTAGGTTTCCAAAAAGTAGTTGAAAGACGTACAGTTTTTTGACGATGCGCTTTTACAAGAACCAAAAAACGTATTCAAATAAAATAATAAATTGTTGTTTTTACTTCTTATTGAATGCAACACATAAATATTGGAGTTTTACAAACTTTCCGACAAAATATCCTAACGCAGTAGTAAACCGAAAGATTTCCTATGGTGGTATATTAATGGCATGGTTATTAAGCTACTGGTGTGCAGTTATATTTGCGCTAACAAAAAAAAAGTAACTAAAAAGTTTATTATCGACGAGCAAATTTTCTGTGTCGTTTTGATTAGGTTTGCATCACTGCAAGAAAATTACTCGTCAAAATAAAGATTTTATTGCACGTTGTTTATGGTTACCTGTATTTTTCATGAATTTTAATTGATTTCAGTTTATTGTTTTATTTAAAGGAAAAAAGCGAGGATGCATTTATTGCATTGATTTTTACGAAATGCTTAAAAGTCGAATCAACAGATCGTCTAAAGCCGTACGCGAGAAATTATTCAAGGTTGAAATATTTTCCTGAAACTATTAACAATGTTTCTAATATAACACGGGTATTTTATTATTAAAAGGTTATCTTTAATTGCTTTTATATCTATCAATAAATCATTTTATTACGCTATAAAATCATTTGTATAAAAAATAGGGTAAAACGCACAAACTCTAAGGAGAAACATCCATTAATTTGATGTTTTTTTCAAAATTTTGACGTCTTCCCCACACGTGAAAATAACCCCACAGTTTGTAAATGTTATTTGTTACAATAGGGTTGTCAGACTGATTTTTCTAAAAGACCGTTTATAAGATTTGGGGTGTGTTAGCGGGCCAGACTCTAAATTAAAAACTAAAACACACACTAAATTAAAATCTTGATTTATCTAGTTTAAATGAATTATCATATAAAGGTAACAAAAAGGGTAAATTATCTTGAGGTTGAGGAACCAGCAATTTTAAAAATACGTAGTGACATCAAATGCTGTCTAAAATCCTCACTGGATAGACTTTGGTCGCGGGCCGTAAAATTTTAGGTTGAAGGCCGGATGCGGCGTCCGTATCTTTGACATCACTGGTGGTCGCCCAGTGATCGAAATTCGACCGGAATTCATTAAATCTTTAAGTTTAAATCGTTA
The DNA here is from genome assembly GCA_963575645.1 of Xanthostigma xanthostigma. Lineage (NCBI taxonomy): Eukaryota > Metazoa > Arthropoda > Insecta > Raphidioptera > Raphidiidae > Xanthostigma > Xanthostigma xanthostigma. The sequence continues at coordinate 3,526,430 of OY754475.1, read as the reverse complement.
ATGTTATATGGATATCTTCTGAATCGATTTCACCTGTGTTAATTCGTACACATCGTGTTGAAAGATATATTGCGCACTTCCCCGCATTAAAACAAAGAGAACGATGTATATGTTTCAGCGCAATGTGTGCGAATTAACACACTCAAATCGGTACCACAACGTTTTTCTTCCCGTATCTAAATACAGATTCTCTGAATTAAAAAGATGACGCGATATTTTGACACGTGCGTCGAGAAAAAAGCACTCTGTATTTCGGTTAGATTTTTTGACCGACTTTCCCCTACACTGACGTGTGTTACGGTTCAAGGAAATTTGAGTTTATTGTATTCGTGTGGATTTTTGTGTTTATTGCTAAAAAAAACTCATTCAGTATTTTTTTTAAATTCGTGATGGTCGAAATTAGCTGCAGTACTGTTTTATCTTGGCTTGAAACTAATAAGTAATTAACATTGACAAAAATAAACGGCGCTATCGTCCCTGACATATTTCAGGAATGTGTGTACTTGATAATTTCTTGGTTTACCCGTATGTAATTATTGTCAGTGTGTTATTGAGCCACACTTTAAAGAAACGATTATTCAAATCATACTTTTTTTTAAACCGTTATGATGGTAGTCACCTGCTTCAATTTTTTTTTTTTACTTTATACAAGGATTTTTTTTATTGAACAATAAATACCTGCATCAAATATCTTATAAAAATTAAAAAAAAATTGAATACGGCCACTAAAATAATTTTGAGGTTGGCGCTAATTTAAAACTCCGAATTCAAAACTTTATTATTTTACGCTTTTTGACCTTTTTTTTCCTGTGCAAGTGTTTGAAGTCAAATTTTTGTTTAATAAATTACATTTAAAGCATTTTATCACACAAACAAGAAACGATTTTTGACATTTTTAAACGCAATTCTTTTTTAAAATAAAATTTAATTTAAAATGGCGAACAGGTTCATTTGCGCAGAGGGAACTTTGCTCCCTACAACCGAAAAAAATGAATTTTTGGATGTCAAATTAGATAGTAATTAGGTCATTGGATTAGATTAGTCCACTATACTTTATGTCAACAATATTAACTTTGTAAAACAAAAAAAAAACTGCATAATTCTTTACATAGCGGGGATACACAAAATGCAACTGGCATGCCTTCTAGTTGTTTACAATGTTGGTACGCATTTTTGTCCACCCCTCCTTGTCTTACTTGCATTATTATATCGTTTATCTTTGTTTACCATGTGGGTTATTTAAATATATGCGTTGAATGCAAATTTTAAATGTAAATTTTTTCGTTTCCGTATGGCGTTTGAATTAGCATTTTAGACACGTTTGTCTAAGGTCAAAAATATTCTTTTTAATTCGGAAATTTGAATGCAGTTCGGTTATAGACGCTAAACAGCTCAGGTCATCAGTCTATTGGTTATCGATTTTGACTGGGCACTAAGTAAAACACTCCCTTCACCGACTTCAGCCGGCAATTGAAAGAAAAGAGTAGAGAGAATCGTTTCTACTCTCTCTGTCAAAGCGTCATGCACACTCTATACGCATGCGCAGTGCCAACTGTGTATATGTTACGGTAAATGTAAACTCTTGGGAAATGTACACTTTTACCGTAAAATGTGCCGGGAAATGTGTACATTTGCCGCAATATCTACATTTAATGTACACATTTTACGGTAAAAGTGTACATTTCCCAAGAGTTTACATTTACCGTAACATATATACCCACGTTAACAAATTTCACGTAAAGCTAGGCGCGCACTACGATTTATTGTCGCGCGATTGTTTAGTCGCAAAACTGAAACATTAATATTTTAATGAATATACACGCATTATGCGACGAAATAATCGCGGCGACTAAATATTAGAACAGATCCTATTTTAATGTCGCGCGACAATAAATCGTAGTGCGCGCCTAGCCTAACAGTCTCCTAATCCTGAAGTAATAAAATCGTCAGCAAGTGCTGGAACCTAAGAAGTTTCACTTCTGACGCCCGGGAATCTCACGTATAATTTTTTTTGCATTGTGAAAGATGATTATATGTTTGCAGGTAGTTTTATTTCTTTAAGTTTTTATAAAATGAAAGTAATTAACAGCAGAAGTGCTTTAATTATGATCTTATTTAATTATAATTGTTATTTTTTCTGCACTGTGATTCGTACTAACATCGTGAATGTGTGTACAAGCTAGAACCATCTTTCTCTGTTATCTTAACAAATCAGGGGCGTAGGTGGGAACTGGGAAAGGAACGTAACTAAAGATAGAACCGTATCTGTCAGAAAGTATAGACTATAGACTTCAAATCATGATCTAATGGCGCCATTTTATATTTTAATTATTGCCTGCGGGGCCGTAACTATAGGCAAGGGCAACAGGAGCGGGACGGTCTAGAAGGAAAGGGACTTCAGAAAGATCGAAAAAATAAGCATGTCTTTCAACAACTTTTTGGGAACCTATCTAAAAACAGTAGCCCAGTAACCCAAAATCAGTGGAAACATACCCAGTTAAATATTTTTTAGTTCCCTCCAAAATTTGTTTTTCTAGTTATACTTACTACTGCAGGTTAAAATTATTATTTTGGGAAACTAAGTAGCTTCATAAAATTTAATGGGGGGGGGGGGTTACAAAAAAGCTGTTTTTTTTCTATAAACAATTGTTAAAATAATTTACGAATAAAAAAATTGATGTTCGCCATAATTTTGAAGCTATATCACGCGCTACTGGTGTTCACCATTTGCAAGTTGGTGATTGTTGTTGGCTGCAATAATCAGTGTTGTGGCATTTCCGTGTGTAATGCTAATACTTCTACTCTATTGTTGTGCTCGGTGCGTGTTCACTGCCAGTTATATTTTATTTTTATTTGATACGCTTTTGTTTCAGGCGCTCGTCGCAAAAATACGCACTGTCTTTTATTTTTCGATTAATTACCTACCTGTGTGTTTATCTGAATATTTCAGCGGCTTCCACTTGACTGGTCTTTTATCACTGTTGAGTTGCCAATTGCTAGCTCTGCTTTATTTTATTATCTTTTCTTTATGATATAACTAGCGACCCGGTCCGGCTTCGCTCGAATCTGTAGATTCTTACCGTTTTTTCGTTGACTTATGTTGCAAAATTGATCTCCATGAAAAGCGCTTTTATTTTAACGCGATAATATATCGTCGTTGGTTCTGTAATAGCTCTTATGTGCAGAATTGGCAGATTTTACGTTTTTTAAATGAAAAGATTCAGGAAACGGAGCTCTATATACTAGTAATACCTCCAAATTAATTTTACAGTAACCAACAAGGGTAAGTAACTCTTATGTGAAAAGTTGTATCAAATTATTCCTCCCATGTGCCAATAAATCCGAAATTAACGTTAAATATTTTTTAAGAAAATCTTCGTCTTAATTAGACATGTATAGTGAAGATAAGTATGAATTAGTAATATACCTCTGAAATTGCTAGTTCTTACCATCCATTGCTGAAATAACCACTTTTTGGCCTTTCCTGCAAATTTTACTTTTTGCACATAAGAGGTATTACAGAACCAACGACGATATGTCCATTCTAAATTATGATGATTTTTTTTTATATCGGATGAGTAGTTTCGGAGATTACCTCCAAACGTACAAACTTTACCTCTTTAACCGGCGTCGAAAAGCTTATAGCTTGATCGTAAATCCGTACTGATATATTCTTCTCTGTCTCTTTTTCATGGTTCTAACCTTCCTTTTATTTTTCATTAGAAAAGTGTTTTCAAGTAAAAACACCACGACTTTTCACAATTATTGTGCTTTTAAAAATTTTATGAACGACGCCCTTAATTTAATTTAAACTGTTGCGTTATTTCCAGTTTCTGTAATATCTACACTGAATAAAAATTCTATACATGCAAGTTACTGTTGTTGATCTGATAAAAAAAGCAGTTTTCCAACTGATAGTTGTTTGATTGTATAGTTATTATTTTACTGTGCTGATAATTTTTTTCATACCGTGTTGAAACATTCTTGTTTTCAATTATCATTAGTCACTTTGACATTATTAAGCGTCGTTAAAATTCTGGAATCGTTCGATGATTAATAAACTTAATGAGAAACAATTGTCGTTCCAAAAAATATACCCAACCAATTTAGAGACCTACACGTCAATAATTCACACAACTTGCAGTACTTCGGCCTTTGACGTCAGATAAATGAAATTAGAATGAGAATAATTCATTCCTAGGTTCTAATAACAATTTTTGGAATCCGCTGAAATTAATACGTGAATCACCAGCGAATATCATCATATATATTAATACATTAAGGTTAAGATGTTTGCCTCCCTTTTTAGAAAAAACCACACAATTTCTCCATATAAATTATATATCATTTTACAGATAATTGCTTGCTCTACTGACATCGACAACTAAAAAATTTATTATTGCTTTTGTTTTTGTAAATTAATTACTTAACAGCAACGCGGAACAACGTCTGCCATCTGACGGATTTAATTTTGAAACAACGTCAACACTTCGATCTGTCATCTGACCTTCATATTGTAAATACTGCATACTGCCATCTAACGGCTTTAATTTTGAAACAGCGAGCAACGCTAAACAACATCACAGCAATTCTGCATGATGCCATCTGACGGCTTAGCTCAACGCTTTTGCTACGTGCGCCTCTATATGACAATTTTAGTAAAATATTTCTTCGATCTGTCATCTGAGCTTCATATTGTAATACAACAAAAAGAAGAACGTTATAAGCAGCGTGCAAAATTAGAAACGAATTTAATATTTAAAAAATAATTTTGTAAAGTGATAATTGTTATACTTATTTAGTGCGAATAATTCGCACAGGTCACTCTAGTTTCTTTATAAACCATTTTTGAATACATATCGGTTCTGGAAAACGAGTCAGCCAATGGACGTGGCTTATTTAAAATTTAATCATTTTAAAAGTACGGACCCTAAGTCGTTCGATTTTATTTATTTACCAGTACTTTACTTGTCAGTGTACAAGGAAAGCAATATATTTTACTTGCAAGATTTTGACACCCCCAAATTAAAAAATCCAACTTCATCAATAAAGGAAACCGTAGGAGGCTATTTAAATCGATTTATATTGGCTCTGTATTAAGACTCAACAATAACACACGTGTCAGAGCAACGTTTGGCTCGAAAGCCACTATTTAAAATGACTAACTAACAGTCAATCACAATCATCCACGATTAAAACAATTTTAAACACGAACTTTAAAATTATATCTTTTCTCCAAACTTCGACTGTTTCATTCAAAATAGAAACTAGGAAATTCCGCGTACTTTCTCCGGATGATCTATGACTTAAAAGTACAATTTTGAATTATTTAGTGTTGTTTATTTTGAAACTTGAGCGTGGCACCGCGATGATACTGTATCTGAATGTGTTTTCTCGTATCCCTTTGCTTACAACCCCAAGTCTAATATTAATGCATAGTGGAGTACAGCCAATACATTTGGCATTAAATTCTTTTTAATCTGAATTATTTTATAAAAGGCAAATAGTGCCGTCACGTGTTTTTGTTGATGTTATTTTTTGACTAAGTAAGGGTGGTTGAAATTAAAACGCAACGGGTTCCGACCATAGAGATATAAGTAACTTGAGTACGCTAGTTCGTATTCAGCATAAAGTAGTGTTGATCCAATAGAATGTTACGATGGAGGAAGGTTTTTGGTTGAGGATCATAAATAAATAAGCTTTACCAATGTTTCGCTAGTGGCCAACGTTTCGAAAAATTTATTTTCATCTTCAGGGCCTATGAACATGTATATGAAGATGAAAATAAATTTTTCGAAACGTTGGCCACTAGCGAAACATTGGTAAAGCTTATTTATTTATGATCCTCAACCAAAAACCTTCCTCCATCGTAGCTAGTTCGTATGTTTGCCATAAGTGAAAGTATCCTCAGTTGAGATTGAGAACGCTGCAGAAAACCCGATATTTGTTTACTCAAATCAGCATTGTTTTCTATCAATAGTTACCATAAAGATAAGAAACTGTTCTCTCTCTGAATTGCAGAGACTCGCGTACTCTAGTCTAATATCTCTATGGTTCCGACTCCCGTTTATATTGGGCATTTTTTTTTTATTAATTTTTATGACACCTTCGTTTTCGAATAGGAACGTAATTCTTTGATTACATTGAGTTACATCTTGTTGTAAATTATAGACAGAGGTCATAAGTGTCTTATTAAATGATCTATGCACGTTTGGGTCTTTTCGTTCCCTTTTCGACGCTGCCGTAGCTCTCGCATTCGCTCGGCACTCGACTTTTTACGCTTAGTGCATTTCTCTCGATGCGAACTTTCCGCTGGCTGCGTCGTTTTTTTATAATTCCGAGGATATTCGCGAATCTTATGAGCAATATGTCTCACTTTAGCTCCTAGTAGTGTTCCGCGTGTTCTTCAAAATGACACCCGAATCAACGTCCTAGCCAATTGTCCTAGTACATTGTCCATAGATTATATCTGTCTTCTACGATCCACACCATCTCCTTATTGTACTGTCTGCACTTTAAGTCCCCGTTAAACAGTCTGATTCTTTGGAGGTGTCCTTTCAGGGCACAATGTCCTGTCAGGAGGCCTACCACGGGACGAAAACTGTTCCTACTGAGTTGTAATAGTTCTTCATTCTTCTTTCGGGATGGCCCTTTAATAAAAGTCTTGGAAATTTGATTCCAGTATGTCTTGTGCTGATTTTTGATCCTTGCCCTTATTTGACCCCGTACTGTGCTTTTGGACAATCCCAGGGCAGATTTAACTTTATTCCGGTTGAAACTATTACGATCGAAGTTGGTGTTGTTACGTAGTTTCCTATTGTTGTTTTCTCAACTGAACTATAACTGAAGAAGAAATACAAGTTAGTGCTTGGAGGCAAGCAATAAGGCATCCCAAAACGTATGCACGAAATAGTAATGTTAGTAGTGATCCCCTTTTTAATCAGTTCTTTAAGTGCGCTACAGGGAAATAAAAATATATTGCACATGGGGTTTAAAAGCCGACGTCGCCTTACACTGAAACCGGCGCTACAAAAGCCACCCCCTCGTACAGTCTCTCTGCTTGCCTGTGTGTGTGTGACTTAGTAAAACGCGATAAGGGTAGTTTTTGAGTGAACTCAATGATCGGTTGAATTGTAGTAATTTTCTGCCTTTGCATACACAATTTAAGACAAGCGATTTTACTACTTTTATTGCAGGGACGTGTTTGAAAAAGAAAATATCTCTCTTGGCTGCGTCGGCCTGCAATTATATTTGACAGTTCTACTACGTCTTGGCTGATCTTAATTAATTTTCCTATGTAGAGTTTTTTTGGGATCAGCACCTATTTTGATAAATTAAAATCGTAGTTTATGAATCAAAACTATCATATATATATTAATACGCTAAGGTAAAAGATGTTTGCCTCCCTTTTTAGAAAAAACCTCACAATTTCTCCACTGCTAAATTATATATCATTTTATAGATAATTGCTTGCTCTACTGACATCGACAACTAAAAAATTTATTATTGCTTTTGTTTTTGTAAATTAATTAAAATACAGCAACGCAGAACAACGTCACAGCAATGCTGCATTATGCCATCTGACGGCTTAGCTCAACGCTTTTGCTACTTGCGCCTCTATATGACAATTTTAGTAAAATATTTCTTCGATCTGTCATCTGAGCTTCATATTGTAATACAACAAAAAGAAGAACGTTATAAGCAGTGTGCAAAATTAGAAACGAATTGAATACCTGCAATCATATTTAAAAAATAATTTTGTAAAGTGATAATTATTATACTTATTTAGTGCGAATTATTCGCACAAGTCACACTAGTTTTATGTATACGAGATATGACTTTGTTAAAAACGGGCGATTAACTAGTTTGAGAAACTTTAAACACTCATAACATCTAAACATATTTTCGAAGTGTTAACCTGTCTATTATAATCGGGATGTTTGTTTCTAAAAGCTAGATTAATTTAAATTTTGTCTAAAAATCAAGTTATTTTTTAGATCCTTTTTAAAATCGTGATGGTAGAAAAAAACACGCCAACTTCGATAAGCAAACTCCTTTGGTTTAAATTTAGGAGCTAGAAATATTTAAATTCTTTTGTTTGTAAGGTAGATATATTTAATTTTCTACAATGCATGTTTTAAATGGGTCGCCGTCTAAATAATAAGTGCTGGCAATTTCAGCGTCTATATATAAGTTTTTCTTACCGATATACGCATTGCCTTCTGTAAAACAACAGGGGGGCTGGAGATATAATAGTGGTTGGGGCAGAAAATAGCACGAATTAGTTTAAACGCTTCCAAGTTCTACATTTTATATTGAAATGATGATAATAAAAAATATAACTATGTAGAAAGAAATAACGGGGGTATTTTGTTCTTGATAATAACATAAAATACCCACGTTAAAATACATCGGCAATTATGTTTTTGATTAAACATTTATAAAAATTCAGGTAATCGATTAAATATACTTACAATGATATTATGTGTGTATTTACAGTCGACGCAAGTAGCACTTCTGTAGTGTGTAGTATTAAAATACAGTCATTTTTAAAAATATTTGTTTGATAGCAAAGTATTTTTTTTAAATATCTACATTTTTTAATCTTTTCGAAACTGACTACACTTCGATACAATCTAAAAAGGAGAACAAAAGAATGAAGTTGGCATTTCTCTCCGTGTAGGCAGCCATTTTATCCTGAGTAGTTTCTTTTTCTATCGTGAACTTGCTTGCGATATCAATCGCTACAGATCCTGATCTCTAGCATTCGCTTACAAGTCTTGAGTACACTGGCCGCAAGTTTGACATTCTTGCACTGCGCGTCTGTTGTAATCCCACCAATGCGTAAATGTTACGATTGATGCCGAAAGTATGCACTTTCGATCGAGGTATGATGAAAAAGGTTTTTCAAATTTCCAGCGTGCGAAACTCAAAAGCTCTATACTAGTCTAATTTTAAAAATGAAAGCTACATAATGTTAAAACAAGTTCAACTAAAATAAACGACAAAATAATTGAAGTAAATATAAACGAACACAAAACGTTACCCGACTCTTATTTCGTAATAATTAAATTAAACGATCGACCAATAAAAATTAAAACAGTGTTTCGGCAATGACGCAGGAAAGAGACGGCAGATATCTATCTCATTTATTAATACATAAGTCGTTGAGTAGCACGCGTCATTCTTTCATACTAGATTATTATGTTGGCATAATGTGAACCACAGCAGTCTAAAGCGGCGTCCCTGGTTACGCCGCCGTCGAGGCGACGATGTCGATGGATAGACGGACAGACCTAACAACAATACGCTCAACAATTTAATGCAGTTTAAACCGCGACAGTTTCACTGTTGGGCGACAGATCGCGCTGTACACTACCGGCCAAACTCTTTATAACTCTTGAATTTTAAAAAATAATCACCGACATCAAATCAGTAATAGTTGGCAAAACCAAAAGTGCACATCCCGCAAGTTTTCCACTGTATGATAAAAAAATAACAATTAAAAAATATTTTTAATAAATTTAAAAAGATTTAAAAATTTAAAGAAATAAATAATTAAAAATTGAAAAAATATTTTTTTTAAGTTTGCAAAAATAAAAAAAATTAAGAACTATACATAATATAATATATAATTAATAGCAAGTGGAATAAAATAAAACAAAATAAAAAGAAAAAAAAAAGAAAAAATCAATGATTTCGTAAGGAATCGAACCCAGGACCTTGCCCTTGGGGATCCAACGGCATAACCATTACGCCACGGCGGCCTAATACGTGTAGTGGTGTTATCATGGTATATATATTTACACAGCAATTATTATATTGTTTTTTTTAAACTATTAGCTGTCAAAAATAATAAAATAAAACTGTTTATAAAAATTAAACTACTGAACACATTTTAGTGAATTTGAATAGGGTTCTGGTCTGATAGTAAACAAAGTGAATAAAATATAACCCAAGGCAATCCGACCAAAATTGCGATCTGTAGAGTCGTGACGTACGTACATACGTACAGACCAACCGACAACTGCTGTTTGTGATTTTCAATTACAATTTTAATAGTATTTATGAACAGCTCGAATTGATTTAAAAATGGTTCTGTTTTATAGATTAGAATCTCCTCTTTTCAAAAAGCTTCAATTTGAATGGATTTCGTGTATGAACGAAAGTCAGCTCTGACGCACAAAGCGATAATAAAGCACATACCGCTAGTTTAGCGGTATGTGCAATAGTTTTTTCGCGAATAATCGTGCTTGGCATCACAGGAATAAAAAATAATAAAAGTAGGTAAAAAAACGCTTTTATTGTAAAATCGATAATGTACTAAAAACTAGGACATATATGTGAGTCACCACGGGGGCTTTGATTAAAGTAAAATAAAATCGTGAGGGAAAGGGGGGAATTTAGTTACTAAAATTTCGTTAGGTGTCAGGGGGGTCAGTAGAATTTCGCTTAAATTTATATTTCACGTCTGTCTGTCGCCCCACGGAGACTCATATTTTTTACACACTTTATATTAACTTCACTTGTAAGTTTGTATGTATGTATATAAGTAAGTATGTTTATAACTTTCATTTGGACTACAGCGCGTGGTTTATATAGCGGTATAATATGCCAGCACAGTAAGTACACTGGCAGCCGTGCGGTCTAAGGCACGGGTCTTCGCTGACGTCAACTCTCGGCATCACGGGACGTGGGTTCTAATCCCGTCCACGCCAAAAAAAAAATGTTTTTTTTTCGGCAAGTTTTTGACAATAAATCGAACTAAAAAGTGGAAAATACATAGAGTTTAAAAAAAACTAAAAACACGCTTTATATCAAACTAAAAAGTGAAAAATAAATATAGTTTAAAAAAAACTAAAAAACACGCTTTATATCGAACTAAAAAGTAATAATATTTTTTTTAATATAAGCTTAAAAAGCGTGGGGCGCTCGATGTACGAATACGTGGAACAAAGCGCCCCACGCTTTTTAAGCTTATTTAAAAAAAATATTTTTTACTTTTTAGTTCGATATAAAGCGTGTTTTTTAGTTTTTTTAAACTATATTTATTTTTCACTTTTTAGTTTGATATAAAGCGTGTTTTTTAGTTTTTTTTAAACTATATTTATTTAATATCAAACTGACCTGTACTGTAAACATATCGTCTCTATTTATAAATGTGTTCATCTCACTTTATTATGAATACAGCCTCCCAGAGACGCAGGGGTGGTTTAAGCTCCGTACTATGTCGACGCTTTGATACTCTGCTACACTTTAGGTATATTCTAAGGGGTTGAGACTATACCCTGGATATACAGTTCTGGTAGTACAGTGGTGGCCTACACATTGCTGTTCGTAACTTAAAAATCAACACGAAATTAAATGACACTGTTTTATGTTTTTGTAATTTTCCGTTAGATTTTTCATCAATTGGCAATTGATTTTTGTGTATGTTGAGAAATTTCAATCAACCCATTTTTTTCCATTTGCTGTCAATCCGTAGTAATATTAACAATCGCTACAATTGCCTAAAGTATAGTTTACTTAAGGCAATTGAAGGGATTGACAGCAAATGATAAAAATTTTGATTAATGGAAATTTGTCAACACAGTTCAGTAATAATATGATACACCTTCAATTGGAGCGTCAACTGCCCATCATTTGAAGCCTCCAATCGCCTTAACATTGACAATCGCAAATGATCGTTTCAGGAACCCTTTAACCTTCAATTGGAACATCAACTACCCATCATTTGAAGCTTCCAATCGCGTTAACATTAAAAATCGCAAATGATCGTTTCAGGAACCCTTTAACCTTCAATTGGAACGTCAACTGCCCATCATTTGAAGCCTTCAATCGCGTTAACATTGACAATCACAAATGATTGTTTCAGGAAATCTTTAACCTTCAATTGGAGCGTCAACTGCCCATAATTTGAAGCGTTAACATTGACAATCGCAAATGATCGTTTCAGGAACTCTTCAACATTCGATTGGAGCGTCAACTGCCCATCATTTGAAGCCTCCAATCGCGTTAACATTGAAAATCGCAAATGATCGTTTCGGGGACCCTTTACTGGTGGTTATTTCGCACGGCACTGATCCAGTGCCTGCAGTGCAATATTAAAGCCAGGGGTGTCATTTAAAGACAAAGCCTCAGTACGTGGTTTATAGAACAGCTAAGGGTGTTATAGTCGGCAGTTGGGGGATGGTATAGTCGGGACAGGTCGGTCGCTCGGTACGCGAACGATAGGGGTACAGTTTTAGTTGGAACTGTTATGTAGGGTGGCGGTGGAAGTATTATAGTACGTCTAAACCGTGAAATAGCGGTGATGTAACAGGACTTAACTCATATACGTCGTCCTCCTGCAGGATAATAATATATATATATATAGGTAACGCGTCCCTATCCCATATATTCCCTACTAGTATATGTGCCGCTATATTAATACAAGTGATGACTCTAATATGACTAATTGACTTTGAAAATTTAAAACATTTTTAATTTCGAGTTAAGCTTCATTTATATTTCTGCACTTTATTTGTCAGCTTGAGAATAGGGAATTTCATTAAAGCGAAGTTGTAGTCAATGAATGGTTTAGCGTGCTTTTATCAAAATGTATTTGATGAATTGGATTTCTGTTTGCTGTAGGATGCCTCACTGCCAAACCAATATTAACGTCTATATTTTGAAGGGAAAATGCCAGGAAAAGTTATTTGATAGTTTTTCTCAAAACTGAAATATCTGAAAGGCATGATTTGTGTACAAAATCAACCTTTTGATCGCATTTATTGAGTTCTATTAATAATTAGATTAAAAAGAGGTTATTTGCTAATTTTTGGTATAGACCATATTTTTTTACATCCTTTAGGACGTTCCACTTTAAGAAAAAAACTGTATGAATAATTGAAAAAAGTGTGTTTTCGTTTTTAGAATTACTGCTGGTGATTTCAAATGTGTACATTTATCCTAATGATCTCAGTTGTCGAACGTCTATCTCTGAAATGTCCAAAGCTATTCTAAAAATTTTCAAACCTCATTTTGATAAAAGCTTAGCATCTTCGTTTTTAATTCAAAGTTATTGACATCTACTGATAAGGTGTAATTGCTTTTTTCAAGTATGACTTAAAAATTGGAAAACTGCTTGTTAAAGCTTCTCTCTAATGAAGTCACTTTCAGTATTTAAACACTTGCAAGAATAATAATTATTTTCTTTGTAAGTTGTAACGAATAATTAACAAAATATAGACAAACTAACAATATTTTAATTAAGTAGAGTGTATTAGTTAATCACAATTAGCAAGATGTTCCATTACAAGTGAGTGGAGTACTTTAGATACAAGTTTGTAAGCTACTAGACTTACACACTTATATATAGAGTAATGTAAATACTACACCGATGGCATGTTACTGCTTCTTACTTACTTGACTTGACCCTCTACACCCAGTCTGTTGTACGAAGCAACAGATATAATTATACTTACATCTCTATTTAAAATAAATTGTTCACTTGCTTTTACTAATGCCGTGTTCACAAAAATATATCTACTCGAATATTGAACTGACAAGAACTTGGTATAGCTTCACCTTTATTATACAGTTTTGGCTATCTTTACCAGCCACTTTATTATTTCAAAACTTAAGCATTTTTTTTTTTACATTGTTATTTAAATAGGTAACCTATAAAATTTTTAATACGAGATGTTTTTAATGTCTTCAATAATAACCATATTTTTTAATTTTCGTTGATCGACTATAGATGAGGCAATTTATTAATATTCTTTTTTTATTTTAAGTTTCTTAGTTCAACTCCTTAGAAGTTAGAGACTTGTAACAGACGGAATCTTAAAAAATTCTACTTGAACGCTTTTGCCGTTTGGCCACAGGATTTACCATGTCGAAAGATCTCTAATTCTATTTTTTATCAAATAAAAAAAAATCGTTCAAGTAAACCATCTATTTGAACGTGACAATAGTCCGAGTAGAATTGCTTTATATATAAAACGCGAAATACTTAAAACATTTCTTCAATGCAATAAACTCTAACCCTTTAATTCGTTCGCTCGCAAATGTTTTAACCCTTTATATACGAAGACCATTTAACGCTCGTGTTGGGGAAACGCGCTAGTTATTTACGACTAATGAAGTTGTCTTTAAGGATCTTTCAACAAAATATTTATCAGCTTAAACACATTTACTAAATGTTCTGCACTTTAAATTACTGCCAGAAAATGTTTAATTTACGTTTTAAGAAAACGGGTAATGCTGGAATTTAGTTTTCAAATGGGCTTTTGTCTTCCATCGGGCCATCACATGAAAACAAAATCTTTGTCTCATCCTACATTAAATGAAAAACATGCTCATTTGCAGAAAGAATTGCCAAAAAATTTGATTTGACTATGACCGTAGATGTGATTATATATTTACAGTTTTCATACAACAGGAGCACAGTCTAATGTAGTATTTAAACTCCCTGTTTTTTTAATCAAAATGCGTTGTTTCAAAGTGGCCAACGAGTTAGTTTGATGACTCTACCAAAATTAATCACTTGAGCCGGATGATTCATAATAACCAGTAATTATTAATAGTTACCAACCAATCACATCGACCGTAAAAACACTTTTAAGAAAAGCTTGACTGTTATAACTTTTCAAATGGTTGATTTTCAAAAAAGATTTTCTAATCGTTCATTCAATAAATAAATTTCGTGAGCCACGTTTCTTTTAAATTATCTCAATTAAGAATTACCGTCGGTTAAGTTCGAGTACTATCAACGAATTACGTCAAATAAAAAGCACATTTAAAGAGCGGCTTGTTTTAAGCGTCACGTCTGAAATCAATGAGGCGCTACCTCAGAGTTATATTCTGGCGGCTACAACTTCCCTATGAATTCTTTTTGTACTGCAGGAAACTCTTCAGCCTTGAACAGAATACAGCTTTTCGTATTACTCATTTTGCCAGCTTTCGTTTCTACTAGAGTCAATCAATTTTTTTAAATAAAGCTTCTTTAAGCGTGACTTCTGTTCTTTCGGATGGAAATATTCGAAAGAAATTTAATATGGAGATAGTTTAAGCTCTAGGGAAGGACATAAATTAATTTTTTTTCAAAAGTTAACTCCCAAGGGAGCTAACTGCTAAATTGCTAAACCGATTGGGATGTTATGATGATATCTTCAGTATAAAGTAGTGTTGATCCAATAGAATGTTACGATGAAGAAAGGTTTTGGTTGAGGAACATAAATAAGCTTTACCAATGTTACGCTAGTGGCCAACGTTTCGAAAAATTTATATTCATCTTCAGGGCCTCAAGCTGGTCAAAAGACCCTGAAGATGAAAATATATTTTTCGAAACGTTGGCCACTAGCACAACATTGATAAAGCTTATTTATGATCCTCAACCAAAACCTTACTTCATCTTTATGATGATAGTTCCACGCGGATGAAGTCACGGGTAAAAATATAAACATCTGTTCCAAAAACTACGAAGTATTAAAATTTGTGAGAAAATTAGTTCAATTCAAAAATAAGGTACCTATATTATTGAAGTATTTTTCTTTGTTTTTTTTTTGTCGCCTTTCGTAAACACAGCAGTTCTCTAATTACAACCGTCTAGATTTCTAATTAAGAAATTAAGAAATATTGTACATATCTTCGCAACGCTATATACAAGAATATTACAGTAAAGACTGGTTAATAAACTCATCCCAGTCCTTCTCATTCTTCGACTTCATTGTCGCTTACTTTATTTTATCAAATCTTACGTCTTTCAAGAATCGTTTATTACGCTTTCATTGCGTGTTTCGTATTGAAGAAATTTAAAATGAGAAATAGCATATTTTTTTTTATAAAGAATTATTATTGCTTCTTTTTTTAGTATGCTGATTAAATTATTTTATATACAGTGGAATTCATTTAAGACGCAATATACCTACAGTGAATTTCGATTAAAATTCAATATAGACTTGAATTTTGTCATGTAATAGGTACTTTTTTTTATTTTTAATTTGATGCCAAAGTAATTCGGAGTCCTGGCCAGAACCAAATCTTAGTTAGGGAATTCTGATTATGTTAAAAATGAAAAAATCGGGTAGTAACAATGTGGCAACAAATAAAACATGTTCAACAATCAAAGTATTACGGGTCTACTTTGTTAGATTCATTTGATATCTAATTAAAAGAGATCTTGAAAATAGGAAATAATTATAAAAAAACTGCTAATAAGAGATCAGCTGATATGTAAAAATCGAATCGGATCAAATCTAAACACAAAACCAAATCTTAGGGCATTCTGACTGTATGTTAATCAGTAACAATGTGACAACAAATACAAAATGATTAACAATCAAAAAACAAATAGGAACAATCAAAGTATTACGGGTCTACTTTGTTTGTTTCATTTGATATCTAATTAAAAGATTTTAAAAAATAGGAAATAATTTAAAAAAACTGCTAATCAGTCTGATAGATTC
Source organism: Xanthostigma xanthostigma (assembly GCA_963575645.1). Taxonomy (NCBI): domain Eukaryota; kingdom Metazoa; phylum Arthropoda; class Insecta; order Raphidioptera; family Raphidiidae; genus Xanthostigma; species Xanthostigma xanthostigma. The sequence continues at coordinate 3,509,979 of OY754475.1, read as the reverse complement.
TGAGTATCAACTTGATTCCTAATTCCATCTGTTGCAGTCACTTCCTGAAAATGGCAGTTATTCCTTATTATTTGGCCGTCAATTTGATATACTATATTGCAATGGTGTTTTGGAAAACTTTTCTTTAATTGCGAAAAAACAGTTTTTTGTTTTCAAATTAATTCAGAAATTTTATGTAACGCTCCGGTTCGTGCTGTTTGCACTTTTGACTTCATTGTTTTCAAATCGCAACAAAAATAAATTTTGTTGCATGCGACGCGTAATGTAGGTACAGTTATATTTTATGTTCTAGTACATTTAATATAAAAACTGGTAATTATCTTTAGTTTAACAAATAAACTTTAATTAATATGTGGAGCGAAACAAATTATTTCACTAAAAACTAGCAAACCATCAAAAGAACAGATACAGTGTAGATAAGACATCGCGGAGTGTAACAGTTGATTTTTAATAATGGTTATAAAATCAGAAGACTTGATGTAAACATCACTTCCGTATATCGTTTTATTTTTTAAATTACGAGTGTCCCAACATCCGGTTCATGTTTCAAAATTTTTTATTTAATATATTCTGTTGATAAGTTGTTAAAAGAATATTTAAAAAGTTTATAGTTTTTTTGTTCGTTACAATAACTATTGACTATCTTTTCCATCTCATACGTCTTTGACTATTTAATAGAAATGGACATCTAGTTGCACCTCCTTTTTCCATAGTAGCACTGTAGAACGATCATCAGCTTCAATTTTTTTGGTAGATTGGGCGTGACCCAACGTTCCAAAGAAGCGGGAGTTGTATAGTCCTTTTTTTCTGTGTGAGATACCAGGAAAGTGATAGGCAATGTTTTATTTCACTACTTTATCGCAATGGTAATTCATTTCTTTGGCATATAGGTATCCATATAAAATCGTAACGTATTGTTCGACCGATATTCCTTCTTCTCCCGCGCCTGTAATATATATATCGCCGTGAAACAGTCAGTTCCAAGTGTCATTCGACTTCTGATTTCACACGACTGAAAGTCTACAAGGGCTCCTAGACTTGTCTTGACTTTCAATGCATCAAATCTACTGCCTCTCAATAGAATTGATCTTGCGAACAATTAATTAATGAGACATAAATAAAAAACAGGCAGTTGTGTGTTTGACCTGAAGATATTTGTTTGTTTCGTCGATTTAAGATTGAGCAGACGGCTTTTAACATTAATCAAAACAGTGAAATGTATATATATGTGAATACATATATGAATATATCTACATAGCATTTAAAGGCATTATAAGCAGTACATAGGTAATTATTAATTCCTGACCTGTACTAAGAGTATTTAATTTACAGGTAATCAATCAGCGTCTTATTAAACCTATGCGTGCATATAATTACTGAACCAGCATAATACAGAACCGTTCTTAGTACCAATAGCATAATATTAATATGTGGAGTACTAAACATAATCTTTGTATAAACATTCTTCATTCACAGACTGACTTTATGATTAGGTATTTGATGGTACAAAAATGATTCAATTGCTTTCAAACTTGGGAAATTGAACACGTTCGCTACTTTTGAAAAACAGTGCTTTTGCCATTCACAGGCCGAGTTAATAATAATCATATTGTATTTGAAACAAAAAAAAAAAACTCAATTGCTTCCAGACGCAATTACTGAATAAGGTTCGGTACTTTCGAGAAACAGAGAATTTTTCACTGACAGACTGTAAGTTTAGATTCTTGATAATACAAACAAGATTCAATTGCTTCCAAACTTAGAATATTCAATTGCTTCCAAGCTTGAAAAGCCAAATGAAACTAAGCATCATTAAAATATAGAAAAAACTTATTGTAGTCTAAGATTGATTCAATTGCCATAACACTTTGTTGAAAGTGATGATACGAAAAAGTAAATAAACTGCTTTTAAAAGAGAGAAACTGGAATAAATTCATAAAGAAGCAACCCGTTTGACTCAATTGCTTTAAAACTTGGATGCATGTTTTAAGTATACTGACATCGTTTCTATTTTTAGAAATAATTCTTTGAAACACCCCGTGTAATATCATATACACACAGAGTTTATTAACATATGATTACTTTTAAACGTTGGTTTTTAAGTGTTAATTTGTAGGAACGTATTGTCAGTTATTAATCACTTATAGTAGTTAATAATAATATTTGCATAAGTAAATAGAATATTAGTAAATCACGGCTTCTTTTAACTATGTCTTATTATTTATTTAAAGAACAATTAATTACGTGCAATTTATTATAGTAACAATTTCTCTTCAAGGGAAGATTTTGCCAATCATTGTTATTTTAATTGTTTTTGAAAATTCAAAATTCTTATTAGCTTTTAAACTCACTATTAAACCTAATAGTATAGTCTAATGATACCATAGATCTATTATTTCTTCTCTTTAAATACCATCGAACAAATAGACGACAGTGTCGAGGTAATGTGTCTATTGATACCATAGAGCTATTATTTCTTTTCTTTAAATACCATCGAACAAATAGACGACAGTATCGAGGTAATGTGTCTATTGATACCATAGAGCTATTATTTCTTCTCTTTAAATACCATCGAACAAATAGACGACAGTATCGAGGTAATGTGTCTATTGATACCATAGATCTATTATTTTTTCTCTTTAAATACCACTGAACTAATAGTCGATAGTGTCGAGGTCATGTGTTATCAAAACACGTTGTATAATCTCAATATCGACTCTAGATTCTTTATCGATTCACGATCAGTGCAACGTAATTAATAGAAGCTCTTCGATCGTAATCAATGGCTTTATGTAAAGTGTCATGTTCCACTTTTAATTTATATCGATTTAAATCGTTAATTATCGTACTTGTTTTATCGTAAAACCTCCGCACACTAATGTTTATCTGCGACCACAAAGCGAAACACTTTATGTTGAATTTTAGCTAAAACTCAAGTTCTCTTCTTTCACATAGGGAATTCATTTTTATTCTCGGGTATATATTATACACGGCGTTATATGGGAGAGAGGCAAAATCAATGTATAAGAATCTGTTAGAGATTCGTCGGCATTTAGCACAGAAGAGAATCTCTAACGAGATTCTTCGATATAAGATAAGGCTATGAAAGTATTTTTTTTTTGTTAAATGTTCTTGGGTACAGTCTTTTTTTTGCTGCTACAAAATAGTATTATTCATTTTTTCTTTGATGCTGCTAGCTTCATGTGTATGTTTTTTTTTCTTAAATGATACCGGGGTACAAAAATATTTTTGATGGCACAAAATAAATACCTACTGAAAATCCTCTCGAGTCTAATCGATTTTCCTGATTTGGTCTTCCCTACAACTCGAATTTATTTAGATTCGATGTTGCTTTGATGAATGAATTTTGATCACAACGTTATGGACGTAGATAACTTCAAGTGTAATCAACAGTGGTGTCTCTTTCATTGCAGTGAATATTAGAGAATTGTGGAACACTGATGGTTTGAGCTGTAAAAGTAACGAGAAATTGTGTACCCGTATGTATTCGTTACTTAAAGAACCAGTACCCGTTACTTTCGTATCGTTACGTTACTCTTTTACTCTTTACTTCTCATACGACATACAATCGTGTATTAACAGCATCAAGCATGTACCATCGCATCGAGGCGCGTCGCATACGTGATACGATATGACTTCGTTTGTATAACGTATAACCGCATCAAACGAGTCGAACTGACATGGATACGACAAATGCGAGTAGCGAAATGAATTTGTAAGTAACGATTCGTTACGTCGAGTCAGACGATGTACCCGTTACTCAGTAACGAATACATACGGTTTGTTACAGCTCTACTGATGGTTATTATTATCATCACAAATTCGACATACACAGTTTGGCGCTAAGGCCACAGATATACGTTGTGAGAAATTAATAATGTTTCAACAGCTTCTTTATAGAGAGGTCTTTTCAATTCCGAAGGTCTGGTGATGCTTGTTTTTCATGATCTGAAAAAGAACTTTTTTGAAAAATTGAAATCAAGGATTCTGTCCAGTCTCTAGTAATATATAGTTTCACAATATTATTTAGAATGTCAGTGAATTATTTATTATTATCTTTGAAATACGACGTTAAATAATTAGATACCAACCATAAAAATTCTGCAACCACGTTTTTCTGAATTTGTTGACTTAATTAAGTATTTCAGACGTATTGATTTTTGTAACTTCTCATTTCGTTTTTTTGATGTACAAGCATCTCTACAGCCCCCCAATGTTTGCTACTAGAGTGATACGGGCGTTTGTGTCTTATTATATCTCAAAAAACTTATGCTAGTGTCTAACCTCCCTGGTCAAGTGTTTTCATTTTCGAGATTATGATATTCAGATCTCTTAAAATTTTATTTTGGGCTCCAATACCAATCCATTTGGTGTTTGAGATAAAAAACTGTTAATTTTCGAAAATTATCTGAAATTAATACTATTAAAAAAATATACATATATTTTTACTGAACAAAATTATGACTACATTTAAAAATTGGAAGCGCAATAATCAATTAAATAAATATTTTAGAAAAATAGTTATAAGACTATAATAAACAGATAGTGAGGACGTGTTGTTGATTTAAGTTTCCACAGGGGGGATTATTTCCCCTCATCGAATGTGATCCAAACACGCGAAACTTGGGAGCAGCCTTCTTGACTTGCTTCGTCCAGTCAAACTTATTTAACTGTTCATTTTTAAATTTCAATAAACAATACCAGTGAAGAGATATATTAATGTTGGAAGATTAAAAAGGAAGAATCCTGGTGGCATAGGATCGATGAAACAAAGCAAATACTGAAGGTTTTTATTGCATTTTATTGTCTGACGTTTCGGCAATCTTTATGCCATCTTCGGAGAATCTAAAAGATTCATATATGAAAAGTTTTAAATTATTGTTGTTACAGTTCTTATTGTTAAAGTTATTGTTCTTAAAGTTGTTGTTGTTAAAATTAAAGTTAAAAATTGGAAGTAAAATAAATAAACTTATCAATGCTGCCTGTTTTCTCAGTATTGTTGTTATGTATAAAACAAATTAAAATATAAAATGGCATCAAAAGGTATTAAAATTACTATTTTTCTTGAAAAACGACTTAATTTTTACTGAAAACTGTATAAATGTGTCTATGTTACTTGTTTAAAATTATACTGATTGAAAAAATGTTTTGAATTTTAAAGTAAACACAACGACTTGTTTTTTTTTTTCTTTTACTGGCGCCCTCCCCAAAAAATGCCTCTGCGAAATGTCCTGAAAGTCGTTCGTTGTGAAAATTACGTCAAATTCTACGGTCAGCTATATTAAATCGTCCTCGGTCAGCTGTATTTTTTGAAGTTACGTATAGCTGTTGTATTTTAATCTGTATATTGAACCCGAATGTGAAATTTGATGTGGACGGATTCAACGAACGTTTCCGAATTGCTTCCCGTTCTATATACGCCCACTCTCTGCGCGTGATTTTACGAAAATTCAGTATTTTTATCCATTGTACGTACGCCAATGTACTATGGCACACTCGATCTTCAATCATACATTTTCTTTTAACATGAATAATAAGCAATTTATTATGACTTATTACATTTGCAGTAACACACACCGCTTTGTGTAGGTGTCTTCACTTGTTTGTCTACAATACACGTTCATTTGTTTGCAGCGAGTATTCATAATCGATAAAGTAATGGATCCAACTTTGTGAGACCACACGCAGCCTACTCTGAAAGCATAAAAATCTTCAAATTGGTCTCTTCGAAATCAGAACAGTTATTCCAAAGCTTTAACAAATAATCGATTTGGAGGAAGACTGATGAAGCTGTCAATTTAAGTTTTTGTGAATTAACTGTGATGATATTGATTATGAAAATTTTATTAATTAAAATCACTGGCCTAGTTATTGGTAACTATACAATGCAAGGCCGTATCTGCTCCCTGGGGGTACTTTTATCGTACTTGAACGCGAAGTCTTTGAGAAGATTTATTGATGATAATTATAAATAATTAATGTACTTAATTATGGATTTTATTCGCAACTTAATCACTTTCGTTATTTACAATTTCCAGTTTTCGCTATTTTTTCCTGAAAGATAAAAATTTATAATTTAATAGATATATTAATTCATATTTTTATTGAATTATAATTATAAAATATGAAATCATGGAACAAATCAAATCACCGCATTTTTAAATGTTCTTAATATCAAACGGAAAATGTTTTTTATGGTGCCAATGACCTTTGATATAAAAGCGCCAGAAAGATATTTAAACATTCTTTGGAAAATGTTTATTAAACAAAAGTCAATAAATTAATTGAACAGTATAATAGTTTCATGTTTCAAATGTCGTGTTCGGTAGCCGAAGAGATACAAATAATGATTTTGTCATTTGCCGGTAAAGGCGAACTAACCGTAGGCGACATAATAACGTGTTAAATGCAACGGTATATATGAATAGTGTTGAGTAAGAACAATAGCTCTACAGAATGGTCCCCAGCAGGAGGCTCTGGTGTCCCAGCCTTGCTATCTACCCATTACTTCACTCAGAAATTATTTACGTAGGTGCAGTTTTCCAGTTTGTATTGTCACTGCCAGGGATTAGTTAACAGCGCACAGATTCGACTCGGATCGGTGATCGACTCGGACATATACGATCGGCAAATTGAGTTATCTTCCTGTTACTTCACTCAGAAATTATTTACGTAGTTGCAGTCTTCCATTTTGTATTGTCACTGCCAAGGATTAGTTAACAGCGTACTGAATCGACTCGGATCAGTGATCCGACTCGGACATATACGATCGGCAAATTCCGTGTTTTCATCAAGTCGTTTGTAGCAGACATAAGAACTCTGTTCAGCAGCTTTCTACTTAAAAAGATTCGTCAATTTTTGCCCCTCTGTCGTTATCTGGTACTGCCTAGCTGATCCTGTCGGTTTGAGCTGATCGAACCGAACCAGTACGTGAAAATTCGTTACTTCATGAATACCAAAACGTGCCGATCGTATCGGTCTGAGTCGATTCAGTGAGCGTGGGGCGTTGTTTTCGAAAATATGTCGTATTTCTGTAGCCGGGAAGAAAATCGAAAATCCGACTCCATAAAGTTCTTCCCTCTTCAGTTCTTTAGGTCAACGGATGCTTTCCGTAGAACGTAGAGAAACGGGCAAACATTACATGATATTACAAGTAGATATAAAATATTTTTGAGCAGGCAGCATGTTTTATCTGCGCGGAAAAAGTATTGAAAACAAACAGTTATTGGGATATTTCTATTGATAATGTTTCGACAGCTATAAACGTATAAAAATTTTTTATTAGGTTTTACCAAGTCACTGATATAAATAGTATCCAGAAATCGCGTTGTCGTGACTTTGGCTTGAATCCACACCTAGTTACTGACGCAGACGTGATTGTTACACAGTGAGGCTGTGTGTAGTTTTTTACGAGAGCAATGTTGCCCTGATTATATTCCAATCTGATTTTTTTAACGCATTTTTACGGCTTCCTCATTTCTATTAGAGTATCTCGGAGAAATGATCTTACTTGTCGAACGTGTATAATATACTGCAATCTCTGAAATATTGTGTAGGATGGAGCAAAAAAGTTAAAGTTGGAAAATCTGAATCTTATAGCGTTCGAGAGTTGCCTGTGTTTCACAAACTTTACAGGCATCATAAACCGTAATTTTATTTCTTGCTATTTATCTAGAAAAAAATGACTGAACCAATTTGGATAAAACGAGCGGCCCGGTCCGGCTTCGCCCGAATTTGTAGATTGCCACCATTTTTTCGTCGACTTACTTTGCAAAATTGGTCTCCATGAAACGCGATAATATAATAGCCTATGTCCATCCTGAAGGTCCATTCTAAATATTGGCAAAAAATGAGTTGTTTTGGAGATTATCTCCTACATCCAAACTTTATCTGTTTATAGTATTCGATTCGAAAAAAAAGCGTTTTTATACATACCTACATCAAAATTTTGACTTGCGAGTTTATTTATTAGAAGTTTATTTCAAGAAAATTATTTTAAACATAATGGCGGCTTTTAAATCAGCCGGATCTAAATTTTGGTAAGACGCCATTGTTATTTAACTAAAAGGCTAGCCATATAGTTGAATGCCGTTCGATTAACTGGTTAATGTAACTATTAAGCTCCGACCAATTACTGGAGAAATAGACAATTTTACTCTTTGTGCATATAATACAGTATAGGAAGAAACTTGACTATTGAAAAAAAATCCATAATCAAGGCTATTTAGGTTTGTCACCAAGGTCACATTCTGTGAGTATTTAGTTGTTTGGTGACGCCTTTTGGTTATAATAAAGCTGCTAGACAAGCTTTGTATAAATTATCTAAACCGTAAAAAAAACCTGTTCCTGCTGCTGATAACTTTGAACCTGTAAACCTTGGGTTACTTATGCAATAACTGATAAATTGCTTTATAAAACTAGATTTGGTCGACTGTATCGATACATTGTTGCTACTGTATAAAGGATGTTTTTTTCAAAAAGAAAATTTCAATTTTTAAAACGCAGATTACCTGTACGAAAATTAAATTTTGAGTTTTTAATTAATTAACATGCTTTCAAGACGTTTAAAATGCCCTGTTTGTGGCACCATTTATATAACTGAAGCAATTTTGAGGGACCCTAGCTCAAATGTAGGAGAAGCTTCCTAAAATCGACAAGATATTGTAATTTTTTTTTTATTTCGAAAACTGATTCAATGATTTTCATTATACATAAGACGTTTTGAAAAAAAAAAACTATGAAAGAAGAAAAGCCTGTAAAAACTGACAAGGTACCTTTTACTTAGTTTCTATTCTACAGAAAATTAAGCATTTGTTTGTATAAAAATTATAGCATTATATACATTATTATACTTGTTTTGGAATGATCAACTTACGTAATTCAATAAAATACTCGTTCAATATAAATAGTTATATCCAAGTATAAATAATTATCAACCATTTATTTTTATTACAAATCTCTAGTATTTTTTTTAAATCAATCGATAATTAATTTGTTATTGATTTCTTTAACCGGCAGTTACAAACTTATGCTACGAAGCATGTACCTACTAATGTTTATTACGAATCTCAATTAGTAGATACTTATTTTCAATTTACGATAATTAGTATTTTACATTTAATCTCATAGCGTTTAAACCTGAAAAATTGATTTAATATCTCGAAATTATCGGAATGTCTTTTATTATATTATTAGTCTTCTCTAGCATATATTAATTTCTGAAGTTCTAATCCAACAACTGGTCAAAAATATGAATTATTATAAAAAAAGAAGTTGGTGCTGTGCCCAGATAATCCTGGCTGTTAGTGGGCTTTAATATTCCATTCAAGTACCCTTTGCACCTTTAAAGTTGATGATCCAATTAAAAGATGAAGATCCATTAATATAGTGGATTAGTTTTTGACATTTTGATTTCTGAAAATTTTATTTGACTCGTTTATATTAATAGTCTTTGTATAATATTTCTTTCTTGTTTTTTTTAAGGAAGACATAATATACGCTTCTTCTATTGCAATTCACTGATTCATATCTCACATTTCAAGGACATTTTCAAAACGATCTTTCATTACAATAACATCTGATGAATATTATTTGTCTTATAAGTCAAGTGCTCTGTACCGAGTACTTTGGCATTTGGTCAAACAAAAGTGATTTTAAAACTGCTAATTAATTATTTATTTACTCATATTTTAAGCAGTCAGTTCTTGAAAGAATTTTATGTACTCTTCTTTAAAGTTTAATGGACATTGTAAAGAAGTAATACTGGTTACTTTTCCATACTTTTTTAATGACTTTATTGCCAGACGATATCGCAGAGATTTTGTTATGTTATGGCGTTTCGTGACTCATCTATTACAATTTTTCAAACTTCCAGATCCTAGGTCCTAGGATTTTTAGTTTATTATCAACAATAATTATGTAGACTTGTCTTCGTAGCTATATTAAAATGACAACAATAAAATGTGATTGTTGTGAAGCAATTATAACAAAGAAATCAATTGTTGTTTCTTATTTTATAGGTACTATACCTATATATAATAAAAGTACCGAAACTTTCCTATTTCTGTCTTTGGGGCAAAAAATATAATTCAGTTTCGTATTCGCAAAGTGGTTTCCCTATAATACCTGTACAAAAACGGAAAAACTGTGAAGCTAACAGATATATTGCTTAATATATCAAATTCCAGTTTTATTGAAAGTATCAATTTGTTTTTCAAGATATTAAGAATAATAATTAATTGAAAATATGAATTGAAATAGATATATATATAAACCAGACAGTTAGTAGCTTTACATAAATAAAAAAATCCGTTTATTAATGGGGCCTGTCCGATATATAATATGCGAATTGCAAAACTATTCTAATCAAGGCTTTAGCCAGAGAGGATCTCCCCGAAACTTTACAAAAAAATATTTTTGTACACATGCTGTAACTCACAAGCGAATTACTATCGGTCCATACCAGAATTATTTACGAAATTTGCTTGGCTACCCGTCAACGAATAAAAAATTTGGACATTTAATTTTAGAAATGACTCGCGTGAGTGTATCTAAAGGTCAAACCTAAGAGCTAATTTAAATTTGTTGTTCTATTTTTCATCTTTTTAAGACCAAATACAGTCAGGGTTATTTATTTCTAGCCACGATCCAGATTTTTCGGTACTTTCATTAGAGCTTAGAAGCTTGTAAAAGACGAGTCATAAAAACAACAGCATCGCTCAAGCTCGACTATTCTCAAATCACACCGCTATTCTAACAACTATGATTCGATTGCCATTTTAACAAGACATATTTATGCATTCAGGAAACGTGTTCGCGTATTATAATTTTCAAAACAAATTAGTTTTGTGTCATCAGATATTCTGTATAATTAATTGCAAACAGACATAAAATTCTGTTACCACGTAAAAACAGATTATCGCCACTCAGTCAACCCACGTTTGATAACTTTCTTGTAATATAATGCGTAAGTATATCAGCGGTCGTAATTCAAAAACGCTTATGGCTAAAGATAAGATTTTGGATACAGTCGGCAACTTCATTCTGTTAATTTTTATGTTACGGCGTGCGCGCGCAACGTAAAAATTCACTCACACCATTTTTTCGTAGCGCACCAAAAGAAGTATAACTTCAACTGTGACCTGTTTTTAAAGTTAAAACTTCTTTAGCGGCGTTGTACACTTTTTTTGTAATGACCTGATCGAAAATTCGTAAGACGAAAACTTTTGTACACTTTTTTGTAATGGGTAAAAAATGTTAAACTCGCGTCAGGACACGTGACCTGATCGAAAATTCGTAAGACGTTAATATTCAAGTTTTCACTTCTGCCGGCACTCCCGGAGTGCAATTTTTTTTTTATCATAGTTGACGTTATGATAATAAGAAGTGGAGTATGGAGCCTCTACATAAATTTCGAATCTGTAGCTCCTTGTTCAATAACTTCTTTACGAACAGTTTTCTCTTCTAGGATATTTTGGGTCTTCCTCTTTAACGATATTCCTGTGGGTTCCAATTCAAGGCTAACGAAACACTAAGAAATATGTATTTTTTTAATCAACGTTGACGTTACGATAATAATAATAAAAAATTGAGTATAGAGCCTCTACGAAAATTTTGAATATGTAGCTCCTTGTTCCATAACTTCTTTATGAACAATTCTCTTCCAGGATATTTTAATTTAACGATATCCCTGTGTGCTCAAATTCAAGGCTCGCGAAACACTAGAAAATACCAAAATCGGTCAAGTGAAAATTTTAGGACAAAACGTCTTATGTTTTTAATAAATAGGTTGTCTGAAAATAATAAATATATAATAATAATGGACATAAGCGGTTTCGTCTTTAAGGCATATATTTTAGTAAATATAAAAATTAATTAAGTATAAAAAATGGCATATAATAATTAATTAAAACTTAAAATAGCACACTTTTAATGTCATAAAACTGTTATATTATGTTAATACTTAATTATTTTTTGTAATATAAACAGAGTGTTATAGAAATCAACGACTCTATTATAAACTATTAAATTTGAATTCATAAATAATTAATCTTAATTTAATATTTTCACTGTCGGTTTCAATTAATTACAATTTAAATTAAAACAAACTTTACGCTTAATGTTTAGTATTTTTTAAGTGTAACTTCTTATATCAGCTGGAGCCGTTTAATTTTATTACTAACGCTGGGTTGCAGAAAGGATTGTCAAAAAATCTGATGTGACAATTGTGATCACACACATTTCTTCAGAAGAAAACCATCGTAGAATTTTGAATCAATCCTGATCGAAAAGATATTTTTCTTAAACTGTATATTTGGCATTGTTTTTCGTATAGTTTCTACTTCGAAACCACGTTTTTCTACGCATCTTGATCAAAATTTAGCTTGAAAAGCTGTCTTTTTCTATATAAAACAATTATTTGTTTTTTCTAGATAACTTAATACGACATTAGACTGCTTCTGAGGTATGGAAACTGTAATTTCGTGATCACAATCTGACAGTCTTTTCTGCAACCCAACATCAATGTTTGCTGTTTTAACCTTTGAGATACTTTCATTCTTTCGGCTGGAGGACTTTCTCTGGTCACAGTGTACATAGCGTAAGAAGTTACGCTTCCTCCATAATTTTTTTTATATTTAAAATACATCATTGTATCTGATGAATAATTTTACTTCTCAACGGATAACTGGTTAATGTAATATTTATTACACATGCGTTTTTTTTATTTGTTTTGATATGTTAATTTTATTTAAATTTTTGTTGCATCGCGTCCTTGCCCTTGTAATTCGTTTCTTCTTTTCTAATGAACCTAGCGAGAAATTACTTCTTCTACTTATGGGTCGAAATAAGAGTAATTTTGCGAATTGTTACCGGAAATTTAACTTGTTCTAAAAATAAGAGTTTAATGATTATAGAATAGTTTCTTAAAGAATTGATTCTAAAAGAACACATTTTTTAAAAACATGTCCTTAATTTTCAAAATATTGGTTTGTGAAAACCGATTCGTCAGTTAAAAATCAAAATAGAAGTCAGGAAAAGTTTTGGATGTAGTTCCGAATTTCTATGAATAAATGGTCAAAACTTTAAACCCCCATAAAAATGTTATAGATCATTTGCGTCAAAAATCCCTTGGGGTTTTCTCATGTCCCACCAATTTAACAAATGCCCAAAGTTTCATCCCGATCGAAGATGGCCGATTTTCGGAACTATACCCAGAGTTTTTCTATCTGTTTTTGTGGTACTGTAATACTGCTTACGCTTTTCTTATGAACTGTCATCGACTCGACTAAAAACAATTGGTCTTGATGCATTCCTTCGCCGTAAGATCTTTCTTGATTGGTTTGGCCCTGATAGACAATGTTTAGTCGTATACAATCAGTCGATTAAATAATCGATTTAGTCGGGTCGAAGATTTCAGCAATTGTCTCGGCGAGACTTCAAAGTGGGACAAAGTCGATCAAAAAGTGAGACACAAAATCGGTTTTGTTACGGTCCTGGGTCAGGTTGTGTCACCGGTGTACCTTGTACCCACACAAATGCACACTCCTCACGACAAACAACAACAAAATGATTGCGCAATAACATACACACACCAACACACACAAACACGTGGTTATATCTGACAGACCGGTCATATTTATTATCCGGTCTGTAACTTAGATCATATGAGATGCCTTGCCTATAGGTTGTATGTGTTTTTTGTATATACTGTACTGTAAAACCAGTACGTTATAATAATTAAAAAATACACGTTTACTTGCTGTCTGCAAGTAGAACGTTGAAAAAATAGTATATTGTGCGACTAGTGAAAGAAGGAGAAGTAACACACGAGTGGGATTATTCTCCTTCGATCAATGGTCGCACATAATACTTTATTCATCTAGCACGAGTAATATGTAATCGGGGACCTGATAAAAGAGGGAAAAATAATAAATCACTTCATTGATTGACGTACCCACACAAGTTGGCCCTGACTTTCGCTGAATTGCGATGCTGTTTATACAAATCGCTACCGCGTTCCTATTGGTCCGGAAACTATGCAGTAATAATTCATAACCGTACAGTTTCGGCTCGCTACCGCGTTCCTATTGGTCCAGAAACTATGCAGTAATACATTATCGTACAGTTTCGGCTCATTTTTACGGATATGAAAACATGAAAAGATTTGCGATATTTGGCAAAATATATAATTTTTTTAGATATGCTTAATAGTATCGTGTCTTATAGAAAAAAGTACGCTGAATCGAATGGGACTACGCCCAAATTCGTATCTCGCTTAGTTTAGACGCTATGACGAATCTATTTTTCAAAAATTTTTCAATTTTGTAAGAAGGGTCCCCCCTTCTTACTTTTTCCGATTTAAAAAAAAAAAAAAACAAAAATCACTGTCATATTTTTCGCATACGACTTACAACTGAGGTTCTAGCAGATGCTATGATTGGCTTAATTAATTAAGGTTTTGTAATCAATATATTAAATATGATCAATAATTATGAGTAGTGAGTCCACTTTGAATGTTATGCGAGTAAGATTGATAACAAGAATTATGAAACACCCGTAGACACGCTTGACAAGTAGGTATACTGATATGCAGTTTTAATATCTCTATGACAGTTACATTATTATGAACTTATCACTTATCTTGAAACCGTCAATTAGGTGCAGTTTATTTTTAAAGCTTACAAAATTGGCATGGCATGTCGAAAAGATTTCAACTGTAAAGAAAAAAATGCACTTGCTCTGTTGGTAACACTTGTCAGATAAATTCCTTTCTAATTATTCTAACGTAACTATTCAATATTTACAGTTAACAGCTCAATTCTTCTATAAATTATAAAAAATGTGATACGTCATGGAAGGCCCCAAACTAAATTCTAGTAACTAAATTTCACCATGTCTACTCACGAAATTCAAGTGCATAAAAGTGTTCACTTTTTAGTTCACGATCTCCGCTTCAAAAAGCTTCTGATTTCTAAATAATATAACAAACAAAATTTAAAAAAAAAACATCAAAATCGTTCTTGTGGACTTCGAAGTAAAATGGTTCATTGATGCGACTGATTAGTCGCATAGTTTGCATGAAAAGTTCCACGGAGTTTTTTTAACAATATCAAAAAACCGTTTGCGTTTTTTGACAAATTATATATTTTATTCGGTCGTCAGTTTTCTTATAATGTTAATTTTCGGGCAGTGATTAATAATTAATAACCAAATTAAAATTAAAATCTTCGATTAACGTCTGAATAGAAATCTTCAAATAAATAAAATTGATTTGTAATTTCATTATTTTTTGTCAATATATTGGTCTGAGAAAAATTGGTCGTCAAATTAAAGTTAACCCAAATCTTCGCTCGACAGGTGAAAGGAGTTGTAGAGTCGCCCACGTTTTCCCTGATCAATTGACTATTGACTGCTTTTGTAGTAAGACAAAGATTCAAGTAGCCAGAATCCAATTAAGTGAGCATTTTGTCACTGTCCAGTGATAACTCGCTTGATAAACTGGACAGTCGCTCTGATGTCATAAGTAGATATAATATGCTTATATACCGTACAAGTGCAACAGGTATTTTATCTGACTCGATTATTATTTGTAATTGATCGTTTATAACTAATTTATTGACTAGGAAATGTATGTCGACTGCAGAGAAATATTATTTGTCGTTTGTTAAACTCGAATTAACGGAAATTATTTGTCTCACTACGACTTAACTCAAACTAGCTACAGTTGGGATTAAATAACTTCACGACGAAAAAATCACTGTGACTAGCCGTCCAAAACGATCACTGTGATCTGACAAGAGGTAACTGCGTTCCAAAGTAACGTATCGTCGTTGGTTCTGTAATAGCTCTTATGTGCATAGTTGGCAGATTTTACGTTTTTTAGATGAAAAGATTCAAGAAACGGAGCTCTATACACTAGTAATACCTCCAAATTAATTTTACAGTAACCAACAAGGGGCAGTAACTCTTATGTGAAACGTTGTATTCCTCCCATGTGCCAATAAATCTGAAATTAACGTTATATATTTTTTAAGAAAATACGTCGTCTTAATTAAACAGTGAAGATAAGTATGAATTAGTATTATACCTCTGAAATTGCTAGTTCTTACCATCCATTACTGAAATAACCACTTTTTGGCCTTTCCTGCAAATTTTACTTTTTGCACATAAGAGGTATGTATTACATAACCAACGACGGTATGTTGTTCGATGTCAACGCAATCACGACGGTCGCTCCAAGCGATTTTTAACTGTGATTTTTGTATAACTGGAATAGTAGTGTCACTGTGATCACATAGTAACGACTTTTCCCATGTCTAAAACTAGCTACAAAAAACCGGACAAGTTCGGATTAGACTCGCGTGCCGAGAATTCCGTATTTTTTCCTTTATTGACCGAAAAACGATAAGTATCTTTTAGGCTTTTCTTTGACCAAGATTCACTTCACTTTAATTTGCGTTTGCTGTAGATATTTTTCTTTGTACATTTCATGTTTTTGCGTTGAAATTTTATTCTACAAAACAGATAAATCAACACTACTTTTAGTTCTGCGTAATATTTTTGCAATCAACTTCACACCAATTACCGTTTATCAATTAACGATAAATAGGTTTCAATAAAGTTAAACGCGTAATGTTGATATCCACTTTTTCATATTAATGTAAAAGGTTAAACATGTGCTTGAAATACTTGATACACAATTTAGATAACTATAACATATATGCTGGTAGACCTTGAAATTGTCGATTGACAACTGTTTTGTTTTTATGCACTCGATGACTTTTCCATAGATGGGGCACAAATTAAGGTTTTTTTAAAGTTAATTGTTAACAATTTTGTAGACAACGTCCACAGTGGCCAAAGGATCCAGAAAAACACAATTACTGATATTAAATTTGCATTTATTGACTAACGTTTCGAAAGATTTACCTTCATCCTCAGAGTACAAATGCCATCAAACATTACATATTTGACGGCATTTTTACTCTGTGGATGAAGGTAAATCCTTCGAAACGTTAGTCAATAAATGCAAATTTAATATCTGTAATTGCGTTTTTCTGGATCCTTTGGCTACAACTAATTTTTGGATCGCTTGTACTTTACTTAATTTAAAGTTAATGATTTACTAAGTACCGCAATCCATTGTAGCCATTTGATAGAGAGGAATAACAATGAAACCGTCCCAAGATGGCTAACATAAAATAGTAATTTTTTAAGTCTAAAAAAAATTACTTTAAATGGATTTAATCTTTTTGTGCTGAGTTTTATCAGTGTGTTTAAAAATATAATATTTGAAAAACTTCCAGTATAATTTTATACGGTTTTTCGCCGTTTTACGGCCTGTCTATTTATATGCACAGCTATAAAACCAAAGGTGGCTTTTACTGAAGAATGTACCTTTTATCCAGTTTCTTGAATACGATATTATATCGTTTGACCATAGCACACTGGGGACATCTCAAAATACGTAAGTAACGTATGTAAGTTTCAGCGAACATTCTTTTTCTGCGCGATGTTTTTCATTTTGTATAAAATTTGGTTTTAAACTTTAGTTTTCGTCAAACTATTCAAATCCCAGACTTCGTCTAAATAATTCCTTTTTTGTTTGTTCTTAAAACATACCTACGTAAATTAAATACATTAAAAACAAGGATATAATTTATATTTTAATCTGGTACTAAGAAAGATAAATTATTTATTATTATTGGTTTGGAGAAATCGCATTGCTTTTGTCTTTCTTTACGTACTAGTGCAAAAAAGCAGCTTTTTTGAAGAAGTCTTGCAGAAATTTCATTGTAGATATTTTATAAAATTTTCAATTCGGAACCCAAAGGAATGGTGGGACCTCTGGTGAGAATTGCGCCGAACTGTCCTAAGGGGGGGCTTTTGACAGGTAAACATTGATTTAGAAAAGCATGATGGAGGCTAACCTAGCATCCATCATGCTTTTCTAAATGAATGTTAGCCTCCATCATGTTTTTCTAAATCAATGTTTACCTGTCAAAAACACTATTTGACTGCGACATAATCAGTTGCTGACAATCGTATTCTACTACGGTGACTGTCAAGTGCTTAGCAAAATAAGCACTCTGGATAACCACTTTTGTCTATTTTTTATTCGGCTAAGCAAAGTGACTATCTAAATATCGGACATTAGCCACATTTTATTTGTGATTACAGAATTTATAAGCACTGTTTGTACTAATATGGTATTCAGTTAGTCACTTTACTTACAACAAACAAAAGTGCCCAATTTGCTAAGCAATTGGTAATCACCGTGGCTATTGTTAGACACCTGAATGTGTAAATTCTTCGACTTTTTTTGAATTGTTTGACTGATCACACATAAATTGACGACGACGTGTTAGGAAATGTGGAGTGCGTAGTTTTACATCATCACTAAAAAAAAAAAAACAACAACGCTAGAAAAAAGCAACCAATTTTATTGTCATTCAATAATTCACCGACATTCAGTGTCGTAAACAGTGAAATACTGCTCCGACGTCTCTTCACACGTGCACGCACAAACACACACACACGCAGACTCGCGCGCGCGTTCTCGGGGCACACACCACCAACCGCAAATAAAAAAACGACCTTATCCACTAAGAACAACACCCCCACACTCCTTTATCATCCCTTAAAATACCACCCTGATTGTGCTATTTCCTAGCGGGTGTTGCTTGTCACCACAATCGAAGTTTTTAAAAAAAACGAGAATTTTGTGAGATATTTACCTATATACGTTTCTAATTTTGCACACTGCTTATAACGTTCTTCTTTTTATTGTATTACAATATGAAGCTCAGATGACACATCGAAGAAATATTTTACTAAAATTGTCATATAGAGGCGCAAGTATCAAAAGCGTTGAGTTAAACCGTCATGCAGCATTGCTGTGACGTTGTTCAGCGTTGCTCGCTGTTTCAAAATTAAAGCCGTCAGATGGCAGTATGCAGTATTGTGTCTGTTGTATTACAATATGAAGGTCAGATGACAGATCGAAGTGTTGACGTTGTTTAAAAATTAAAGCCGTCAGATGGCAGACGCTTTTCAGCGTTGCTGTATTTTAATTAATTTACAAAAACAAAAGCAATAATAAATTTTTTAGTTCTCGATGTCAGTAGAGCAAGCAATTATCTGTAAAATGATATATAATTTATGTGGAGAAATTGTGGCAAACATCTTTAACCTTAGCGTATTAATATATATGATTTTTTTAAACCTGGGTCAATTTTGTAGGACATTTTGTATACGATAGTGTTTTCGCATATTGTACGCACTCGTCAGGAATTGTACCTTTATTTTTTAGGGTTCAATCTACAACCCTCTAAAATATATCGTCAAGCGAATTTATGTACAATCTATGTTTCATACCACTTTCCCCGCGAGAAATGTATATTATCCTATCACAGTCCTACTATGGGCTGTATTGAACATTGATATTCAACTTGTGTTTAGAATGGGACTAGGTTTATTATTCGTTTTAACGCGTTTTGTTATAAAAATAGGCATATGCATTTTATATTATTTCCATTTCATTTTTGTTTTGATCGAATATTTTCTTTTTACGTTAGTCTAAGCTTTGCGTATGCAATCTGTGAGATCATAAATTTTGTATGATTTATTTAGTATTTGTTTAAAATTACAAATCAAATCCAAAGCTCATTAAACTCACTATACCACTCTCTTTTTATGTATAACTAGCGGTACCGCCCGGTTTCACCCGGGTGCAAAAGAACGAATGGGGAAGGAAGGGACATGAGTACGCACATTCATCTTAGTTTACCGAGATGAATGTTGTGTCCAAACTTCATAATGATCGGCGTTGCAGTTCAAAAGTTTTTGTTGTTAAAAAGCAGTATTTATACTTTTTTAAGTAATAAATTTCTTATTTAATTGAAAACACTGTAGGAAAATTATTTTTATATACAGGGTGTCCCATTAAGAATGGGACATAGAACAACCGCAGATTTTCCAATTCAAAATAAAACGATTAAGCGAATAATGCTTAGATAAAATGTTACTCGTTTCCGAAATACGGGGTGTTGAAGTTGAAAACTAAAAAAATATTAATGTCCATAATTTTTTTAATACACCGTATAATTTTACTCAAATCGGCACACTTGTTAAATATCATAAAATGCACCTAACAATAAAAAAATTAGTTCAGTACGCTCTACCAGTGGCGTACGGCAGGAGTAAGTAATGCTTGTACCCCTTCTAAATGTTACGCCGCTGTCTAAAATTTAATTTTGACTATAATTTTAGTTTTTTTGATATTTTCTAAGTCAATAATGTACACTTGTTAGTTTGTTGTAAAGTCATTGGTTTTCGAGATATTCGCAGTTTTTTTAAGACAAAATTGTAAAAATGAATATTATTAATAATAATACAAATAAAAAGTACATGTATATCTATCTTTAACTGCGAATATCTCGAAAACCAATTACTTTACAACAAACTAACAAGTGTACATTATTGACTTAGAAAATATCAAAAAAATTAAAATTATAGTCAAAATTAAAATTTAGACAGCGGCGTAACATTTAGAAGGGGTACAAGCATTACTTACTCCTGCCTTACGCCACTGGTAGAGCAAGTAACATTTTATCTAAGCATATTTCGCTTAATCGTTTTATTTTGAATTGGAGAATCTGCGGTTGTTCTATGTCCCATTCTTAATGGGACACCCTGTATAGGTGCCTATAGTTGTAACAGTTTTCAAATGAGCTATTAATTAGTAAATGAAACTACCCAAAAATAGTTCGAAAACCATTTGGTTCAGCAATTTGTTGATTTCAACTGATGACAGATGGTTTACTATTAAGTTTATTGAAACTTGAAAGCAATCCCGAAGTGTTCCGTTGAATATATCGGCCTACAAAACCACGAAACGTCGGAATATAAAGACGATCGTCTTTCTTCACTATATGGAACTTCGATCGCAGTGAGGCAAGTAAGTGGCATGCCGACATTCCGATCACGTAGGCCGCGAGAAAAATTGCAAGCAGCCACTGTGGAAGCCTTGCCTCACGCACTCTGTGCGTGACAGGGTTGCTAGGCAACACTAGAAAATCATAGGTTTCTTTACTTTAGGCCGTATTCACAAAACCCAACTCTGTTCGCCCGAAAACTATTTGGAACATCGGGTATTGTATCAATTTGCATTGATAATTGAAATAGATTAATGGGGAAACATATTTTATTCGTATCTTTTCTTTTTTAAAAATATTGAATAATAAGAAATTTACGTCCGTTAAACTGGCATTGTCAACAAATTTGAAATAGGTAGAAAATTGATGCTTTTTTATGCTAATTTTTTGCACTAAAATCAATTTTGTTGCTCTAGTCATTTAAAAAAAATTGATGACAATGCCAATTTGAGATCACATTGTTGCTGGCATTGTCAACATAGCGGAATCAAATTTGAAATAGGCAAGAATAAGATGCATTTTTGATGCTTATTTGTTACATCAAAATCAATTTTGTAGCTCTAGTCATTTCGAAAAAAAAAATTGGATGTCTGTAAAGTCGGTTTACGGACGATAGTTTTACGTGATAACGTATTCCGTAATACATAACCTAAATTCTACATATAATAATTATAATAATTCGAATCTATGATATTGCATCTTTCGCTTCAAATTAAGGTTAATTTTATGTATTAAAATACTCACCACCTATAATAATAATTGTTTTTTTTAACTTTCTTTCTTTCGTATTTATTTTAAGTCTCAAAGATTAATTGTCATAATATTTTGAAAACAATTGTTTCACTGTTTATATAAAATTCCAAAACCTACTTACAATATTTAAGTATTTTCATACGTCAAAAAATTGATTTTTATAATGATAAAATTTGTATGAAAACGATTTTTTCGAGAGATGAGACCTAGCTAAAACGATTTTTTGCCCCCCAAAATCCCTTTTCAGTAAATTTCATCCAAATCGTTAGGGCCGTTTTCGAGAAAAGCACGCACAGGGTCAGGCGGAACGTTAGGAACGTTACACTTTTTCGTGCATGCAGCCGGTGTTTCATCAATTTATAAGATTGGTGATTCATCAATTTATAAGACGTTATCACGTCAATAAGGACAATGCCAACTTGAGATCATCTACGTACCGACTGGCGTATTTAAAATATTATCATCAAATACTTTCTTTAGCTAATTTTTAACTGACAAAAACACCACGTGAAAGAGAGAGATTGTGAATTATAGACGCTCAACAGCTGAGGTCATTAGCGTCTAAGCCACATGAAATAGTATAAATCGATAGGTATTGGTTTTATAGAAAAAATTATCAGTAAAATATAGAAACATTTTATACTATACTTTTGCAAGTACCTATGACGTTATTGTTATTATTTTCCTTTTTTTTAACTTCTAATCTAAAAAAAGATACAGACGTTTTCTTGTGCTCATTGGAACCAGTGTTTTTACTGTCTACAAGCATTCCAAGTTTAAAAAAAATCGCAAAAATCGAAATCTTTCATTTAATTACAAAATTGAAAATAGAGTTAAAAAGTTCAGTAGAGTATTTTGGACATCCCTTGCTGGAATACAAGCTCTGTTGTGCGATGTATGTATATGTAGCTCCTATGAAAAGAGTGTTGTAGAAAAGACGCCAACGGAATTCTCCTAATGGGGATGAGGGGGTTTCTTTTTGTTGGTAGCTCCGTAGCAGAATGTTGGTGATTCGAACAAGTTTCATAGACAAAATATCTACAGTACATAATTCATATGAAACTATATTTGGTCTAGGATTCTAGTTGCAAAATTGTAACGCTTATTTTTTTATCAATTTATATGATTTTTCATTTGAATTTAATTATTTTGAATGAAAATCGGTAGTAGTTTAGAAATATTGTTATATTATTGAAAAGTATTGTCGGCAAATTTAACAGTCGTTAATATACCTACTCGATATTGTTGTAAAAATTCCCCTTCCCCTCGGACTAACAATGTTTTTTTGAAATCCAACAATTAGAATTACACGTGTTTTGTTGCGTTTTGATTTACAAATTTTAGTATGGTTTTGGTATTGGCGGAGTTCACAGCTAAAAGAATGTATCCAAATATTTGATTCTGAAAAATTGAATAAACGAGATAATTAATTATATGTAGATAATATGTCCTCTAAATTCAGTGTGAATTTTGCGATTTGCGGGCTGCGGCGCGTTGTTTCGTTAACAACTAAGATAATAATAATTTGACAATTTAATGAAACGATTAAAAATTAGTTTTTTTATGGTCTTCAACGATCTAATTTAAAAATTTAATAAAAATAAAAGTGGATAGCGGAATGGTGAATTACTAAAGGATTTTAATTGTTTCTATAAAAAGATAAAAGATAAATTGTGGTGCTATTAACGAATTTTGAAAAACAAATTTAATAATTTTAATATGTGTGACTCGATATTGTTGTAAAGAAAAATTGAATAAAGGAGGTTTAGAATTATATGTAGATATTATGTCCTTTGATATCAGTGTGGTTTTGGCGACGTGCGCGCCCGTTGTTTCGTTAACAACTAAAATAATTGACAATTTAACGAAAAGACTAAAAATAAGTTTTTTTATGGTCTTCAACGATCTAGTTTAAACATTTAATAAAAATAAAAGTGATAGCCGAATAGCGAATTCACTACAGGATTTTGTTCCTATAAAAAGACTATTAAATTGAGGTGCTAATAATGAGTTTTGAAAAACGAATTTAATAATTTTAATGTGTGACAATGGATTCCAGAGTCGGTGTGGCAGTATGTTATATATTGTACTGTACGAATAGGCCTTAGGTCTCTACGAATATGGAAGCTTTTAGGCTGATTTGGTCACGTACAAAATTCGTCACAGGGTTTTCGAAATAAGTGTGCTTGAGGATTGTGTCTGTATTTTTTGTTTATGATATTATTGTGCAAAAAAGACAGTGTTGGTTAGTTTTTTTAAACAGCTTTTCTTCAACGGTGTTTTCATTTTAAATGCTCATTTGATTCTATGTTTCTTAGGTATTCCCAAATTATTAAAGTAGATAATATTGTGTTTTTTTAGTATTCAATTTGTCCAGGGTCAAAACATTCCTCCAGTGAAAAAATGTTCTCTTGTTTTCAAATACACCCTCCGTTGTTTTTGCAATTTGTTTTTCATTACACATGGCGACGTTGTTGAGAAAATCTCGACGTAAAAATCATATTTTTTACATTTTAAAAATCTTCCTTTAGATTTTGGATGGATGTGCTTGTGGAGTTTTGTGTTTAACAAAAGAGTTCTTTCATAAAGCAAAGGAATTTTTACTCTTTCATTATACCCTAGATCTATCTTTTGTCTTTTCAAGGTTTCCGTTTTATGATTATAATATCTAATTGAAAGAACGTCTTCATAATATCGATCGAGGGCCTGGATCAAATAACTTTTTAAATACTTAAATACTCCGTTCAACCCGTATCTGCTGAGTTCAAAAATATTTTGCAGTTTTTCGTAATTATAATGAAAAAATCGAAGTTTCGAAATATTTCTTGGTGTTAAAAGATTTTATTCTGAACAATTATTTATTGGTTAATGGTTTTACCTATCTATCGTTACGTTAACAATTAAAATTTAATTGAAATTCTAAATAGTCGTTAAACTTTTTATATCTAGTTGAACATTTTAAATATGTCTAATAATTATTATGAAACTAAAGTATTATTTAACCGTACTACTAATAAGTGAAAATAAATAAGATTGATTATTTGTAAAATGATTTAAAAATCAACAATGAAAAAGTGTTAGTTTAAAAACGCTAGAAGATAATAATCTCGTTATAATAAAGATTTCAACTTCGCTATTTTGAAATTTTAAAAATATGATCTACAGTCGTTAAACTTGGAGTGGGTACCCACAAGTAGCTGAACATTTTAAATATTATAATAATTATTATCAAACTGAAATACTATTTAACCTTAATAAATGAAAATAAATAAAATTATTTAATTGTTGGAAAACTGATATACATAATAACCTAACAAAGGAAATGTGTTAAAAAAACATTAAATTTGAATATAGCAATGTTGTTATAATAAAGAAGTGTGTTAAAGTTTAAAAACGTTATAATCTTAAAATTGTTTGAAAACTGATATAAAAACCATACAATGAAAATGTGTTAAAAAAACATTAAATTTAAAGTTTAAAAACGTTTTGAATACCTATGTAGTTATTATAACAAAGTTTGTCGCATTGTTATTGAAGAATTCGTTATTGCAATAATTTTGTTATTTATTTTAATAATTAACATTCGATTCGGAACTATTTGTTTTGTGGTTGCAGTTTGGTTTTTGAGTTTAGTTGATTTTTTGACTTGTTTCTAATCAAACCTACGATTTTCTCGAATGATTTCTTAAATTAGTTTTGGCCAATCTCGTTTTTTTATAATTTTCCACGACCAATACGTCGATACATGGTAATAATCTTTCACGTACGTCACTGTGCTACGAACCCCGAGCGAAGCCCTCCAGTAATCAATTCCTTAGGGAAGTATAAATGTCAATCTAGACATGCCTAACCTTGTTTCAGAGGTGATATTTGTAATATACTGGAGTATTTGTGATTTAGTGATATAATATTATACAAAATTTAGTGATATTGCTTTTGCTACGATATTGACAACCCAAAATGTTGGGAGAAAAATACGCATTTTCTTTGACGCATTCTTCTGATTCCCAAATTCAAAAAGATCGCTAAATTCAGGCAATTTGAGATAAATAGTATGATGGATTGTTTTTGCTAGGAATATTTTTATAAAAAAAAATACAAATAGTCTCGTTGATGCAATTCTCTAAAAATTGGAAAAATATTTGTTTTTCTGGTCCAGTGCAGATTTAGTTTTAAAGTTCAAATTAAAATGATTTTTTACTGATTTTTATCGATACAATTTCTTGTGGTTTCGCGAAGCATCTATGAGATTCTTATGTTCAACCAAGTCTTTAATTATTTGGAGCCTGACATTTTTGATAATATATCCTGTTTGAGTGTTTGAAAAGTGTATCTACCTTAAAAAAAGACAGTTAATTTAATTTTAGATCAGGTGTCTTTTTGTTAGTCGTGACCCCAGATTTTATTTATTGGCGAGTTTTACACGGACGAGAATTTCGGAAATTCAAATTCTATCTTTTTTTACCTACAATATTGGAGCTGTTTTTCTTTTCAATTGTTTGCAATATTTGCACATGACTTCCACTTTACGTACATATCATTTTTCGACTCAAAATTCGTCTTTTAATGAAATTCTAGCCGTCTGTTGGAAAAATAACAGATCGTGAGCGATGTTTTGCATAATATGAAAAATTGAGATTCCTAATCTCTTGTGAGTTATTCAGTTGATGGAATCAGGAACAGCGGTAACAACAGGCTCATGAACCATGGTTAATTCATCAGCAGTGTTGTCATGATTGTTTATTGGAAATCTCGCCACAATCTTCGAATATCGACACTTCACCTAAACAAAATCTCTAAAGTCTAGGCACACAAAAAAACGCCTTGACGCATTAAAAATGATTATAGGAAGTGATTATAGGAAAATAGATAAAAAAAAATATATTTCAAACTTCTGCGGATAGATATAATATTATTATTACTTCATCCATAACTAAAGATTCTTTTTTTATTTGAAAATTGATTATTAAGTCCAAGCGCACAAAAAAGCGCCTTGACGTAATAAGAAGGATTTATATGAAAATAGATGAAAAAATATTTATTAAACTTCTCATAGACATAATATTATTATAGAACATTGAATCAAAGGAAACTTTACTTGTTCAGTTTTTGCTCAAATCTGTTAAAGGAGATTTAGTGTTGCAAGTCGTATCGCAGGCGCCTAAAATGTATGAAAAAAACCTGCAGTCCTTTTTTCCTTATTTATTTCAAAAGTGTGTAAATAACTACTGCTTCTTGTTATATATCTCGTGTATTGGTTCTCTTTCCAAACAGTTCATGGGTATAATCAATTTTGCATATGATTTGTGGTCGTACATCTAATATTTTTATAGTTAAAACAGCAAACCGTATCGTATTTTATAAGATTTAAGTGTCATCGCGTATTCAGTTGTATTAAATACGGGTCAAACGTTACGACGTTTGACTACCTGTTGTGATCGAACCCACCTGTGCATACGTTCAGGTCATTTCTCTAAGTTAAGGTCATCGGTGTCAGTGGTCACCTGGCTTGGCCAACTTTACAGCGATCTCTAACTCGTGTCTTGTTCTCAATCTTACATTTTACATGTATCGCAATTTTGCGTTGCTTTTGGACAATTTCATTCTGCTTAATAGATATGTTTTGTCGCTGATTTTTAAGAAATGCAAAATGCCCTTGCATTATTATTTCGAAAATGAGTTTTAAATCTCTGCTGTAGTATTTCTACGTTTCGGCAATTTGAATAGATACAAAAAGTGTCTTGTAGTACAAATCAAATATGACATTTTTTTTTTGTTATTCGAACGGTTCGAACTATTGTTTAATTCTGCAATGGGAGTACCTTGTCGTGCTTCATCTTCCTCTGGTGGGTGCACGACGGCTGTCTTCTAGAATGTTGACTAGTCTTTGTCGTGCAGCCATTAAAAACTGTCCTTTTGAAAAATATTTAGAACGTATAATCTCTCATTAATTTTTAAGTGCGTTTCTAAATCATCTTTTTGGAAATCCCTACAAACAAAATTTCAAAGTGGTGTTTGAATATTGATGTTTGAATCGAAGTTATGACCTTCCAATCTCTGACTATACCCATTGAATGGTTCGACCTATATTTTCTTCTGCAAGAGTACCTTGTCGTGCTTTATCTTCTCCTGATGGGTGCCCGACGGCTGTCTTCTAGAATGTTTGAAAAATATTTAGAACGTATAATCTCTCATAAATTTTTAAGTGCCCTAAATCATCTGTTCTGACTGACTCGCTTTTTATCCCGCTTCATTGAAAATTTACCCACTGAGTAAAACATGGAGTTTTGATCTATCAGATTTAGTAGAAAATCTTGTTTTTAATAATAGCGCTCTGGCGCTGTGTGTAGGTATCGTTGGTTCGTATTCCATGCATGAATTCTACAGTTTGGTAGCACATCGTAATCTTGTTATGCATTACAGAGACGAGATGATAATTTTTCATTCTTTTCGCTAGCCTCTATTTTACACTGAATATATTGTATGTAACATCGTGTTTACAACTTACTGTGGCCAAAATCGTGTTACATTTTTGCCTCACTGATTTGTCAATGTGTTCTCTTTATTTATCTTCTTCACTTTGTTTCGTACATTCTTATAGTTATATAATAATTGTTTTTTAAAGTAAAATTTCATTTCGCACGGTAGGACAAATCTAAATTGAATGTGTAACGAAACGCCGCAAAGAAAAAGAGTCTAGCGGGATCAAACCATGAGGAACCCCGCCGATGCAAATTCTATAAAATCGATACTGCATACATGTGTATGACGTACGTGGTCAATTTCTTTCTGGGACGAATTCTCGAGAACAAAAAATGAGTACCAAAAGATCAATTCTAGATTATGATTAAAATTATCACTTTTCTGTCTTAAAAATGATTATTATTACCAACATTTTAACTGGGAAGTTAGCCCTGAAAACTGCTTTGGGCAGATGGTAACTCAGTACTACAGATACTCCTGTTTATCTAAAAATTTACCTAATTTTTATGAGTGGCCTAAACTTCACACTTATGCTGTTTTTCTTCCACAAAATATTTTGTGTAAAATGTCATAAATGTCATAACTTCAAAATACAACAAATATGGGTATATTTTTTTAAATGTATATGAAATTGACCCGGTGATTGGTATTACTTTTTGGACTTCCTGAGTGTTCTTGTGCACCTTGTAATTTGCAATATTTGTCTCTGCTTTTTTTTATATAAATACCAACATAATTATTATACCATAACATACCATAAATGAATACTTTATTTTTTTTTTGTTCCCCATGCTTCTAATAAGAATGTATTCATTTGATTTTATTTATCTGTAAAGTTGGTACAATTTTTATTGGTGCTCGGAAACTTTATTATTCAGTTATTTCAAAAACAATACAAAAGTGTAGTTTAGACTAGGTATTGATTAAAATAGTTTTTCTATCGTATATTGATGTCACTTTTTTACAACATTTAAACTAGAGAATAGAAATCGATATATCCGGCCACTTTGTCTTCTGTTCAATACAACAATATTTTCAACGTTTGTTTGAGTCTGTAATATATTTGTGAAAAGTCACGATTGTTATAATTTACTCAATTATTTGTTCTTTTTATTTAATTTACGTTTTATATTTAGAATCTATTAAAGATCTGTCCTAGTATTTTGACGTTTTGTAATTTGTTTTTCACATTTTACTACATTGTTTAAGACATACAATAGGTAATTATATATGTAGATAATTTTGCTTTACATTTTCTCTTTAAAGGTGTTTCCAATAGTTTAATATATCTCTAATTCCCGTCAATAATTTCACTAAGGAAACATATGTAACTTGAGTTATTATTGTTTGATTATATTGCATGAGTTATTCTGGATTACAGTTTGGCAACTGCTGTTTTATAAACCACTTGTTGAATAAACTAGAATATCCATAATCAATTTGAATTGTAAATTATAAACCCCTTTCTTACTTTCGTTTGTTACAAGGTAAATTTTGTTTACAAAGGTTCATGGTTTTCTTTGCCATCATCTGTCATTCTCAAGTCCCAGGTTTTAACTAATAACTCCGATGTTGCATCTACTTTGTGTGAATCCGTTCGATTCAAAGCACGGAGGTCAAGTGTGAAGTCTTATTGTATTGTTTTCTTAATCTTTGATAGTTTCATAAATTAGACGTACAAAACTTAGTGAGGTCTTTAAATTTTATTTGTATTAAACTTGCTAATTTAATGCCACTGCAGACGAGGGTGGGTTTCCCGCTAGATTTTACTGTTGTATACGTGCTGTTTTGTTCAAATGTCAACAAAAATGGACGGAGAATTTAGCAAGGAAAATAGCCCAGATTTTAAAATTTTGAAATACAGCCTGTCACCTAGCAACGGAGTCGAAGCTTCACAGTCAGCACTAGTTCCAACAGCGATTTCAGCAGCGAAACCAGTCTCGTGTGCAGCGGTCTTTAAGTTTATTCCACGATAGTTCCGGTATTTTTATAGGTTGACAGTTATTTTTTATCCATATGAATATCATCAAAATGAAGATGACTAAGAAATCAACGATTATATTTTTTATTGTTAGTTTTGCCATTTTTTATGGTTTAAAACGTGTTAAATGGCCGATGCCGTTACGTACGTTATGAGAATGAATTTTTTTCCCTCAATTTTAATAAATTCCTGATATACTGTTAGAATTAGAAATGAATTAGTGCGGACGTGCAGAATTAGCGAGTTTGAAGACATTGCTTTGATCACTTTTTTCATTTAATTATACAAAGTAACGCGTTTATTCGTAACTGACATTTTTGTATATATGGAAACTGCGTTTTAATCTCTTAGATAAAGTTACGATGATGAGATCAATGACATCAAACAGGATCAATTGTTCTTAAAATTCTTTGATAAGGAATCTTTAATTTCTTTTTTGAATAGTTTTTTTCAGTTCAAACTGTTTACTAGTGTGGTTGAAAATGTTTTGCTAATATCTTAGAACGGCATCTTAGAGTCCGATTTCATCAAGAGATCTGTCTAACCAATGATCACATCCGAATGAGTGTAAATTGAGTGTAATATAGGCTCGGAGTAATATGAAGCATTATTTACGTTTGAATTAAGGAAACAAATAAGGAAGTTCCGTGTTCTTTTTGTCTTTAGATTTTAACTTATTGTGTCACCGCCCATCAGTATTTAAAATCGGAATCTTTATGTTTTATTTGAAATTGCCCCGTCCTTTTCCTCAAAGTGTGTTTTCAGAAAAGTTAATAATTTATTTTAAAAACTTCAAATAACCGTTATTGTTGCATTTAAACATTTCTAAGTGCGATATTCTTTATCTCTTATATTCGAAAGTAGACAGTATAAGTATTTTGTCTAGAGTTGTAAAAAAACATATCAAGCACGTGTCCCTTTATCAGGTGATTTAATTACAACTTCTTGCTAAAAATATTTATGCGATAATAAAAGTTCTATAAAACAATAAATATACAAAATGCAGTCCTCAAAACGTTCCAAAGGATTTTTTTCAATAGGTAATTAATTTTAGTATCTGGGTGACCGAGCTTTGCTCGGAAAGGTCTCACTTGGATAGTAATTAAAGATTAACTGTCATAATATTTTGAAAACAATTGTTTCATTGTTTGTATTAAATTCCAAAACCTACTTACAATATTTAAGTATTTTCATACGTCAAAAAATTGATTTTTATAATAATAAAATTTGTAAGAAAACGATTTTTTCGAGAGATGAGACCTAGCTAAAACGATTTTTTGATCCCTTTTCAGTAAATTTCATCCAAATCGTTAGGGCCGTGTTCGAGAAAATATTTAGGGACATAGGTATTAGGTAGATAGGTACATAGGTAACAAGATTAGCTCGTTTAATAATATAGGGATTATTTTTTCTGATCATAATTACATTGCAATAAAATTAACGACTAGTAGACTTTGTTGATATTATGACGTTTCGAGCCTAATTAATTAAATCAGGTCGGTGGCGCTACAAATAACATTTTCTATGTCTGGTCGTGCTGGACCGACTTAATCTTGGGTTTTTATTGAAATTCTACCATATAGTACATCAGGATTTTGCTGTTAGTTTGATTTGAATAATATTAATTGCGCTATGTTCTCGGTTAATGGTCTCGGGTTTTGGAGTCGAATAGACTTTGTTGATATTATGACGTTTCGAGCCTAATTAATTAAATCAGGTCGGTGGCGCTACAAATAACATTTTCTATGTCTGGTCGTGCTGGACCGACTTAATCTCCGGTGGTTATTGTTATTCTACCATATAGTACATCCGGATTTTGCTGTTAGTTTGATTTGAATAATATTAATTGCGCTATGTTCTCAGTTAATGGTCTCGGGTTTTGGAGTCGAATAGACTTTGTTGATATTATGACGTTTCGAGTCTAATTAATTAAATCAGCTCGGTGGCGCTACAAATAACATTTTCTATGTCTGGTCGTGCTGGACCGACTTAATCAGTGGTGGTTATTTTTATTCTACCATATAGTACATCCGGATTTTGCTGTTAGTTTGATTTGAATAATATTAATTGCGCTATGTTCTCGGTTGATGGTCTCGGTTTTTGGAGTCGAAGACATTTTTTAATTTTGTGTTTTCAACACTATTTATTTATTTATTTTATCCACTCAACAGACCTAAGGTCCACTTACAGAGTGTTATCAATCGCATACACATATGAAGAAGAAAAAATAAATAAAAACAAAAGACAATTCCGATAGAATAAAGCTTATTCATAAACTGCTGTAATGAGTCAGCAAAAAATCCACGGTTGGATTATTTGCCATAATATACATCTATAACCACATAACTGGACAACCGTCTAAAAAAGATAAACAAAAGTTTGTATTTTTCTATATCTTTGTTAGATACGCGTTGTTCAATTTATAATACTTACGATGGAATATAAATATGACGAAATCTTTTTCGTCTAAAATCGTCGAAATCTTACAATTATTAATTCCTTAACTGTTACTCCAAGATATTAAGTTACATCAGCTTAAAAATTAGTAATCAGATGACACATAGCAGTATATGGCTTTTAAGACCATTTGGGTAGCGGTATTTTCTTTTATATTCAAACATAGTGTTTCTCTATATCCACTATTTTATAGTGGTCAACTACGAGGAGACACATTTTAAAGTAGGTATGCTTTTTTTACTGCTCGATAGGTACATCAGTATCATTGTTTCGAGGACGCCTTTTTTTGTTTATTCGACTCTCAATTTTTCGAGTATTCTCATACAATTATTATTATATAATTGTAATTTTGTATGTAAAATGAATGGCCAATTAAAAATTAAATAACATAATAAATTAAAAAATTTATGTTTTAAAAAAAATGAGCAGTTTCATATTAAGGATTATTATTAAACATACAAAATTCGTCGTTTCGGCTAATTTGCTGGACGTTTTTGATGGCAATTCAAAAATCGAAAAGCCATATTTACGTGAAATATTGTTTGACAGTTTGGATTATTATTCTTTTTATACGCAAAAAATATCGCAGCTGATTATTATCAACTATTCCATTCCGGAACTTCTCTGCTTATAATTTTGTTTTGAAACACTTTTTGTGATATCTATTTGATATGGATTACAGATTTAAGCAGATTTGTTTCTATTTTTTTCAAATGGGTTAATTCTAAACATGGTAATGCATACAGCATAGCTATGTCACAATGAGCTAAGCTGACCGGCTAAGGCACACATATCACTGTCCACTATATCTATCTAGGAAGCTATGAAAGTTGTCGCCGGACCGCTCCAACACATACTACGAAACACGGACGCGCGTACGCACGTTCCTTCCAAAAAATAGCCGTGTACAACATTCCATAGATTGGAATTGATTCCGGTCGGCAGTGTAAAGGCTCGATTACATTGAGCGTGTTTATAATCTACTAGCCAACGAGCTTAGGCTAGTCGCTGACTGGCAATTTTCAGTTGCGCAACATTTTAATCGCATGAGTGACTTCCACAGTGATATATGGCAGTGAGCTCACATACAACTGATCAGTTTGACCAACTATTTAGTTTGTGTTTTATCACAAATCGTTTGATCGCGCGACTACATGCAATTGTTTTGTAACAGCTACGTTTCAACGGGTCTCAGCTCACATGTTATCAAACAGTTGCAACGTTCACTTTGCGACAACAAATTTTTGGTAACTGAAAGTCTTTCTGCGGGAGGAATCGCCTTTCTCCACATTGTGTCTTGATAAGTGATGAAAGGTCGTATGAAATTTAGAAGATCATCAAAACTTTTAACACTCATACGATAAAAATCAAAGAATTTATCCGGGTAAGACCGTGATTCATTCTGAAGTTTATAAAACTGTCCTTTCATTAATCGCTATGCCGTTATCGGGTGTACCCAATATTTCTTCTTCTTTTTTATTTTCGTTCGTCTTCTTAACTTGAGAGCACACACTGCAGCAAAAAAAATCCATGATGCGACTGAACAATTTCAGTATCATGTGCGCGCGCCTAGTGTGACACGATAGTTTTGTTGCATATGTGAGCGCGGTTATGATCAAACTGTTGCGCAACTATCGCTCGACTGAAAATTGTCTGTCAGCGACTAGCCTTAGTGTGATAGGGATGATGGCACACAAAACTTTCCACTCGCTCAGTAGCCAACTAGCTAGCGAGTTTAAACGGCGTGTTGTTTTGTTTTTCTTAATCGAATCTTATTCTAAACTTTTTCTGGGTGTTCTATAGCGAAATAATGAAGTGGAACGTAAATCATATTGTGGAATTAACATTTATCAGCAGTGCCTTATGTTATGGAATATACCCTTACTTTTCTGTTGTTTTTTGATAGCATATGAGCTAAAATGTCGGCATTTTATAGTCCAATCTATTATTTTATTCTCTTTATGAAGGACAAGTGTAGCAATTATGTTGTATTAATACATTGACATAATTTTCTACGCGATAGGGTTACTCTTGTAAATATTTGACACATCGTTGCATCAACAAATAATTTGAAGAATTTAAGCACATTATGACGTGTTCTGTAACATATTACTAATCCAGAACTATAAAAAACAAATTACGATTTGCGTACTTCTAATACAAAATATTAAGTCAACATTGGTCAAACACTCCTATTGAAATTAAATTGATGTCGTCACATACGCTTAGGTGTGTATGTATGTAGGTTCAAGGCGGCCTTGGACAAGACGCCGCCAACAGCCAACTTGATCAACAGAAAATGCACCGCGCACTTTATAGTTTATACTTAATACTTAAAAAACCTGTGCTTGTATGACGATGACAAGCCCTGCGAAATGTCGTTTCGTCACTTGGAATAGTAAACATATTCAACGATTTAGAAGGAATTTGTACCTACAGTGATTACTCCAGATTAAAATTCTTATTGATTGATCCATCGCACTTTTATCATCAAACATCCGTATGTTGTGTTTGCGCAAACAGTGGTTAACTAGGACTATGTAAATCTCTTACTTTATAATTCGATTTAATTGCCAATAATATCAATATTCAGTCTTTTGATTTTTTGCACTGTCGTTTTTTATCTTTTTGACATTTGTTAAATACTGACATTGAAGTTGTTTCCACGCAAATCAGT
Organism: Xanthostigma xanthostigma; assembly: GCA_963575645.1. NCBI lineage: Eukaryota > Metazoa > Arthropoda > Insecta > Raphidioptera > Raphidiidae > Xanthostigma > Xanthostigma xanthostigma. The sequence goes on along the minus strand of OY754475.1, from coordinate 3,474,671 downwards.
TGATAGGTCCGTCAAATGACGTCATCTACTATTGAACGGAACGGGGCAACCTCTGTAATTTACCAACCTTGCAGATAACTTATTCTAGACCGAATGTTTATTATTTTGGGTAGAAAAATACCTACTCTCTTTTAATCTTAGCAGTATATTCAAATCATAATTTAATTATATTATGATTCTCTTGAATTTTATATAATTGGAGTCCAAGAGTTACACATGTCAATTGTATAGGTATATATTGTAAATTTTGAGCGAAATCCGAGATGACTTAATTACTCCCGGCTCGGGAATATGTTTTTCTCCTTTTCTACAAATTTGATAAAAAACAAAATATTTATCTTCTTTGCACTGTCTTAAGTCGATGTTTCAACTCGAACAAGCTGGCTTACTGTCCTCCTTCACATCAACAAATCTCGTGATTTTTGTGATTGGTTATTTCTTAGAATAGAACTTTTTCCGATCTGGTTTTATTATTTTATAATTCTGGTATTACTGATCAAGACGCTAAAATATAAAAACATGTACAAAAACAACTACTGATATTAAAAATTAAAAAAACAAAAAATGTCACATTCACAGTGCGTATCTCACCAGGCATAGCATTAGATAATTTCCTTTTTCATTTAGTCTATTGAAACATTTTTTATCTACTAGAAAATCCTAATAATAACTTGGTTTTAGAACTTCCAGCTTTTTTAATTGTAAAAATATGTAACTAAAAATTCGATAAAACTTTTTCTTTAAATTCAGAAAACATTTGTCATGTCACTCTAAACAGATTGAAATAAATATATTGAATTTTTACCGTTATGCAGTATTGGTGATGGTGTTAACTTTCTCTAGCGAGTATTTATTTTTTACAGTGCGTTTATCTGATCAGTGGATTAAAGAAGTTATTCTTTCAACACAAGCAGTTAAAAGAAAAATTATGAAAATTAACGTGGTTAAGTATTTGAGTAAAAACTAAAAATTGGACATTTTAACTGGAAAGTACTGAGCGAACTAATTCAACTGTGTTGTCGTATGCGTTTCCTTCCTGAAAAATCAAAAGATGTTCATGCCGTATTTATCTGACCACTGAGTTATTAATAGAAAAATTATAAAAAATTAAAATGGTTGGATTCGTATCTGAGTAATTATTAAAAATTGAACAAATTTATTTTAGCTGCAAAGTGCTGAAAAAAATTTCTTTCTGAAACATCAAAATATGTTTTTGTTTTTTTCTGCAGGTAGTACAGCTAATAATTCATGTCACATCTCCGAAAATTGTGTGTCAAATAAATAATTTTAATATCTTCACACTGTGAATTGAATAATCATAATTGTCATTTTTAAGTACTTATTGAGCTTCAATCGCTTGGTTTTTGAGGTAGATACCCGTCAACTATTTAAAGTAATGTTGTTTTTTTTTAAAAAAGTATTAAAATCGAGTATATTATTATAGTCCTAGTTGTTGATTGTACATGGCTGTTTTATTTTGACTTTTTGAGTCTATGGATAATAGAACATGGCTTGAAATAAACAATTGCCATCGCCCTTGAAAGTATACAAAGTGTTTTGAAATTTTATTTTTGTTATAAATCTCAAATGTCAATATTTTTGAAGTTGGCATGGTCCTGTCACTCCATTGCCTGGATTTTTTTCTCTCTGTGACAAAAGAGATTGTATTTAGTAACTTTAGTTGCATATATGAAGGTGTTTATAAATCGTTTTCTCATGTGTGGTTTCACGTTTGATTTACGTTTCATTTTGCACGGATCATTAGTGTTGGATAGAGAGAGAGTGCATATGAGTGTGGACAATACACTGTCGATCGCTGATTGGTTGTCGCCATTTGACTTCCGGCAATCTGGCATCTAAAGAATCAGTTGTTTAATGAGGGCCTTGTGTTAATACATTTTTTTAATGTATTTGTAATAGGATGTAGTGAATTGAATTCAAGATTAAGGGATTTTTAAGGTTATTTGGGTTTCATTCTAAAGACAACATTTCCATAGGAGTTGGCACCGTGATACTAGATTCAACAATCATAATCAGTCAAGTAATATAATATTGTAGCAAGTTTTCTATGGGTGATGTCGATGTATGGTTCTGTCCTATTAATTCAATACTTTAGTCCTAAATACTGGCGAATTAACTTCATACCTAATTAAACATTGACTGGAGGCAAGGGGGTGTTCAATCATTAACCCTTTATTAGCACCCTATTCATTTTACTGTGCGGAGAACCATTGAACCATGTTGCGCGTAGCGGACGCCTCAGGCTAAAGAAGGGTTTAACAATGTATACACTATGGCATGGAACACTTCATCATTCGTCACAAAACCCTTGAAGAGTGCGCTTTAAACATTTCTGCACATTAGTTGTCTAAATACCTCGGGTCATATTAACCATTTGGTTTATTTAACACATGATTGCCTGTACGTCAGCACTATTTCATCATCGAATTATAATAGTTTTATAAATTACACGAAATTAGTAAATGGGAAAATTATGGATCAATGTTTTATCGAAGTATAAAACTTCTGGATTTATTAAAATTGAAAAGCTAGTTTTTGAATTGTTTTGTTCTATTTGTAAAAAATTATGTAATATGGTCACACAAAATACTTGCATAGAATATATCAAAGAAAAAATCTTTATATAAGCATCCCTAAGGCAGTTGTTATAATAATTACATCGTAGTTGATTTATCAATCAGTTTTACTGAATTACGAAATTATCTTTTGAATAAAACACTATAAGTTAAGAGAATTTCATATATTTTGATAAATTTAACTGTTTGACACATTATATGTATCAAATTTAGTAAAGATTTTTGTTAAGCGTATGCCAATCTTTTACAGTTTAGTATTTTATTTTAGGTATTGTCCTGCTGGCAAGTTTCTGGTGGTTTATTATATATTTTCAGTATTTTCTTGTGAATTGACGATACGATTTCCTTGACCTTTCGGAAGTTACTTCCACTTGTAACCGCTGACGTTTCGTCATTAAACATATTTTCTATACTTTTAGAAATACAGACGTCTACAATAGGTATCGTCTAAGATTAGTTTTCCAAGATTTACGTTTATGAAATCTTGTCATTCACCGTTTTCTACTCGAAACAATCTTGTACAATAGTTTCCGATGTATATATATGCTTCATCTATATGACATATATTATGTCTCGGTGTTGATTTTGTAATTTGTGAAACAAAATCTTTTAATTTAAGTAGGCATTTTGTAACTTCAATAATTCCCAAATCTTCAGTATACGATTCTAGTTCTTTTCCTTACAAATACTGATGCGATGGATCGTTTAAATTTTAATGTCTAATGTTAAATTTTTTTGACGACTTGAGATTTATTTGCTTTGTGTGATCATAGAACATACATTCTATAAGTTAAAAAATACAGATATTGTCTGTTATCTAAGTCACAAACTTCCATTTTCTTCTTAACATTGTGTTTTTTGCTAATTTTTTTCTTTAAGGTCTTTATTATCACAATAGAACTTTTGTTATAGCAATCTTGGTGATGAGGGAGTTAGCCACATTACACTGCGTGTTGGAAGACACAATTGAGTTCCTTGACTTCTGCTTTGATATTGTTTTTTCCCTTCCGGAGTTGTTTTGAAATTGACCTGTAATAAACGCTTATTAGTGTATAATTCTTATTTAGTAATTTTGGTGATAAGAGAGAGCTAGACATAATACGCTGGATGTTGTGAGACTCAGAAAATAACTCGAAAACAACGACGCCTCTTTGAATTATTGAGTTCCTTGAAATCTGCTCTGATATTGTTGTTTTTTTTTTCTAAATGCACTTTTCCTTCCGTAGTTGATTTGATATTAATTGCAATTAAATGTACAATTTATTGTTATTTAGTAAGGTTTTGTATGGAAATAATCGAAACATTTTAGGAATGATGACAAATTAAAATAATGCGTTTAAATGATTTAGTTTTTGTATGTTCATTCTGTGCCTAATTAAAAATATATTTTCATTAATGGCAGCCATTCTTACTTTTTAAAAATCATTGTAAGTAAAAAAGTTCATCTAGCTGTTCTGCAATAAATGTTCTCTTGTTGATAATTGCAAATCTGTTTCAACGTGTGGCAATGAAAGTTTTATTCATAGAAAAAATCTATAGAAAATGTTTTCATCTAAACAACAACAGACATGTCTTGTATTGATCCAGGCCAGTGGGGTCCCCGCATTTACTTCCGGGGCGAAGCACCCGTCACTGGAGTTAGCTTGAGATGAGAACATCTACCCCATCCTCGCTTTTAGTACGTATGTCTAGCAAACCGTATACCATTTGCCCTTTTCACTACTATAGGGTATGCACTGGGTTCGGCTATACAACCTGTTCTTCAATATTTATCTGTATTCAGTTTCTTGTTTTTTTTTCGGCTTAATATAACCGATCACTTCTATTTTAAAAAGTCTAGAGCACTCGTAGTTTCAGGACGAATTTTATCTACACATATTTTATAATTTTGCATTGAGTTTCTTTGGGAGAAACGTTTATTAAAAAAAATATGCCATGTTGGCAATACCTACAGACAATTATTTCAATTATATACAATATTTTTGCCGTTTGTTTTGAAAGATGGAAAGTCTTGAAAGAAATCAATTTTAATTAAATCAATGCATTATTTTCATTTTATATATTTTTATGGAATAGGTTATCTTGTAGTATTATTATATAGGTTTCTTGTATAATATATGATTTATTTTTATTCATCTTGAGAAGCATATTTTCGAAAGTCGAAAATTTAGACGGATAATTATTAAATAAAAAAATAATACCTTACTTTTATTTTTATCAAAAATATGTAACTATTTTTTCTAACTCAGATTGCTCTTAATGTATTTATTTATCATAATACATATTGTAAGCACTATTATGAAGTTCTTACTTTAAAATAAATAAAACGTTTAGACTTGAATTATTAAAAATTCGTGATAATCTGTTTTCTCAGATGAAAATAATTGAATTGATTTTTTCCAAATTAATAACAACATTATTTTTTCCAGCGTAGCTAAGGAAAACTAATTTTGACAATATTATAAAAAAGAGAGAGAGAGTTAGTGTAACAAAGCTTGCTATAATATAATAATCTGAAGGACTCACTTTATCGGAATTCAATAATTGTATATTGAAATAATTTCAAAATTTCTATCGTCATGATTCTAAACTTTGCAACAGGAGTATGGTACATCAAGTATAAACAGCAAGGAGTATAGAGTGTAGCGTAACGGCGAGTGGCTGTTCTTCCCCGTCCCGCTGCACAGAACACAGTGCACGCTGATCGACGAACGGACAGACCCCGCGTGTTGCAGGTTGTTGTGTGCGGAATACCAATGACGCCCACGCCGCGACGCCTGGCGTCTATACATGTAGACGTCGGTGTGTGCGTGTGTGTGTGAGTGCGTGTATGTAGTGCTTCGGTTGCTGCAGCACAATCATCTTTCACCCACAGCCTGACAAAATGCATCCCTCATCACAGCAAAGCTATATTACCTATGGTTGCGTTGAAATATTCGGATGCTTTCGTTCATGATCCAAAATACTTCAGAATAGTTCCATGATTTTTTTTTTTTGGGTAAATCGTATTTCATAAGTTTACCATCAGACTCTAATGGGATTAAATCGTGCCGATGCTTGTGATAAAGTTGATTATTCCGATATCTTCGTTTATGATCCAAAATAATTCAGAGAATATATCCATCATTTTTTTTTTTGCGTAATCTTGTAATTGATTCAGATACCTTTCTTTGCGTTTTATTAGAATTTTTGATGAGATCAAATGATGCCGATATTTTTGTGATAAAATATCAGTATGTAAAATCTTGGTTTACCTTATCGTTCTTATTGTCTTGCTGTTGAAAATATTTCCGATAATGATACATTGAAATATGTTGATCAAAAATAAACTTGAAAAAGTCAAATTCTTCTTATAATTATGTCCGTTGATGAACGTTCTGGCTCATTTCTTTCATATTTACGTCTTAACTAAATTGCTAATATATATTTGGATTAACCAATTTAACTACAGTTTAATGTTAAAATTTGTTTATAACAAAAAATAAATAAATATGTACTGAAAACATTAAAGGGCGCGCCACACGTTACCAACACTACAAACCTGCAAAACAAGGTTCTGCAGTGCATTTCATTATTACATCACTAGCACGCCTCATTGACGGTCGTTGCTGGATGCAGGTGCTGGTCTAATGTGTTATAACATGGGTACACGAACAGGCTTTTCTGCTCCTGCTGTGCTGGTTAAGTAAATGTCGAATAGTCTGGATTTTTTCCCTTTGGTCTTCGGTCTTCAATTAAAACCAAATCATCTCAGTATAATGATAATAAAGTCATAACATCAGATATGAGTTATTTTAGTACCCGGTCAGTCATAATGTTTGTAAGGTCATTTCCGTCACTTGCAACTTCCCATTGAATTGTTGTCTGTTTTCAATATGATATAATGACATTACACAGTGCTGGTCAGGCGGCGTTTCCCTATCTCGAAGTCCCCTATATCATATTATATAACTCCCGAAGACGGTCAGGGATCCTCTATTATAGATGATAAATGATATGATACTAATAGACAGAAACGAATAGCATCCGTATATACTAGAAGAACCTTTGTAAGGTGACATATTTCATTGTCATTTGTTGGCTTGAATTCTTTTACTCATCAATGTTGCATTTTATCTAGATTAGCTTATATGAGATTTTTTTGAAATTTATGTATATCAGGATGCTGACATATTCGTGGATTTGTTGTTGATAAAAAAATAAAACTTGTTGGACTTATATAATACTAGCCGCCATGTTGCTCTAAAATGGATCAAATTTATTGATGCAACATTTACTGTTTTAATTTGATAAATAAAAGAGAATCGTATCTCTCCCTATATGGAGTACATTTTTTTATTTTTTCCAAAACCTGCTCATAATATATTCACTAATTTGTAACGTTAATATACGGACCTTTTGAAAATCGATTTTAAACCCTTGAAAATTTGCTTGTCTGACAACCCCTATAGCTCATCTGTACGCCAAGCCCTTGCAAACGACGCCTTGGTCGTCGAAATCGCTCCAGTTTTCTAGGAGAATATACCTGCGCAAAAGAAAGCTATTATCCTTTTAATATAAAAATATATTTGAATTATTTGACTGCATAATACCATCAATTGAGAATTGCGTAATTGATCAATGACACTTGTTAGATAATGCCGTTTTTTATTTTCAAAGCAACTAGATTTATCAAGCTAGTAACCCGTAGACCTTCGGTGTTTGTGTGTTAATGTGGTTAAAAAAAATACTAGTGTCAGGAATAGTTTTCAAAACGTCGGATTTTCGTAATAGTTCAGTGGATTTTTTTACATTGCATCATTAGTAGTTAAGATGAAGTATCTGTGATTGAATGTAAGTTTATTTATTTTTATATTAATTTATAAGCGTAAAGTGCATTCGAGTGTTAGCGATTGCAAATTGTTATACTCGATAACAAATCTAATGCCATTATTTTTTAATATTTTGTTCAAATGATTTTTTGTGGCGACCAGAATTTGTCTCTAGTTTTAATTGTCTTGCGTAATTAATGTATTTTTCAAAAAGTATTTAAAACTATTGCGTTTATAAACCACAAAAATACATTTGTTCTGTTCTGCTCTTTAATCCAAGTTTATTACAATTATAATTAGTATTTTTCGACCAGTTTCACGTTGTCGATGTGTTTCTATGACGCGTCTATTATAAAACCGCAATTCCCAGGTTCCAATTCGAAAACTGGTGAAAGTGTCAATTGGATTTTTTATTAAACATTAAAAAACAATTATTAGTCGATTGGAGAATTTCGCTTAATTGTAGACGGTATAACGAATTAAATCAGAACAATCGAATGAAAAAAAATGTTTCAATTACGTCATGTCTGTTGCAAACACTCAGCTGACAAATTCTACTCCGTGAAGTGGTGACAGTATCAATTGGATTTTTAATTTGAACGAAAATATAAACCAGTTAAAGAAAATGTCTCGCCACAACAGTAAGAATAAGGAGACTTCTTTCGTTGTGTATATTATATCATTATACTCTGCCTTCCAATTATTTTTATGACAATGTCCCTGTTGGAACGTACTTGATAACTACCTCCCTATCTATTCCAAAGAAAAATATATATACATTGGACGTGATGAAATGCGATGCCGTGTCGCAATGACGGAAAAAGTGCATCAGTTCTTCCGGTGTTCTGCCATCTCTTAAGTTTGTGAAATAATTACTTACGATTAGTTTTATATATCCAACTTCCACACTTACTGATGTTTAAAAGAAAACGATTGTATCTCTGGTGGTCACAATTTACTGAAAGGCTATTTCGGATTCTGTGATTTGATAAATTTTTTTCTTTAATATACATTATCGAGTCTGCAAGATTTTTACTTTATGCAAAATCAAGATGCAGATCATTTTTGAGTAAGACGATTGGCGATCAAACAGGAAAACGCTTTGAAAATTAAATAATTTCAATAATATTGATTTAATAAAAATAAATGCATATTTCATGAATATTATGCTTGTTCTATATGCGCGATGTTTTCAAAATAATAATTTGTGAGTTCTCTCTTTTACTTTTCCTTCAATTTTCTGCGGGTTCCCTCAGTTTGTATAGGAACCAGCTTTTAAAAGCCTCCACAACACACCATGAGCTTACATTAAATTATGTGTCGTCCATGCAAAATATTCAAAGTAAAAATTATACAGGCAGATGCTCCATTACTATTTTACTATATTGATATTTTTGACCCTGCGATATGTGAACGATACATATATATTAACTAATACATTATAACAAAACCTCAATCGGGGGTACCACAACATAAACGTTGGGGTAAAATGGAAGTGGAGTGCAAGCCGATATGTGTAGCGGTTTCAGAAAACAAAACCAATCAGTCGAAACCAGATGTTACCAACATTGAAACATGGAACATTCCACAGACTGTGGTGGTACACCTCCTTCATGAATCTGCTCGAAGCTTTCAAACCTTTCGAGTGAGGCAAGCTGTGCTTTGCTCACTCTACATGTTGCATTTTATAATAATAATGAAAAACTACAAACTTCATGATTGTGACGGATGTTTTGATTCATCTTCTTTGAATTTTTTTAAGCCTTTCAGTTTGGGATATTTTTCGTATACAAAATTTGAAGAATTTTCTCTGAATAAATGAGCATTTTTTAAGAAATAAAATTCATTTTATTTATTACTGGAGATCCTTAATATCGACCATCGAGACAACGTGTTTGGGGATCAAATACGTACTGTCACTTTTTTATATACCTAAATATATATATAAAACTTTCAGAAAAGTGATTGCATGTTAAAAACTCTTGATATTAGTAAAATTGAAAAATGTTTCCCTTTGATTTAAATGTTTGTGATACGTATCAGACTTGCAAATAAATCTAATATAATAAAAAATCTTTACAATGAAAATGTTTATTGACACTTGATTTTTGACGGGGTAATGTTATTTGAATGATCATTAATATTGCAAAAAGTTTATTCTGAATTAGGAAGTTTATCTGGATCGTCAAAAAGTATATTGTTCTCACTCACTGTCGTCAGTTTTTGTTGAAATATCACTTTATAAAGAATATTTTTCCCGATTCTTCCCCAAATATTTCGAATAATGGTAGGTAGGGGAGATAACATGTCTATTAACCTCTCAATATTAACAGTATAAATCAACGTCTGACTACGATCATAAAATACGCTTTGTTATATGCATTTCTTATTATTGTTTGAATTGATTAATCTTGGACCCAAACAAACGTTCGGCCTGAACCTAGTATTTTGGAGAAAGTGTGCTAAAACCGAAAATCACTATACTGGCTCATAATATTTGTAATCATCTTGTTCAGAGTGCTTTATCTAAACAGTTTTTTTAAGGAGCATATAACATTTACACATTTAATTGTGATTTCAAAAAGATATTAGCTCTGTTTCAACCTCCATACGAAAGGTAACAGAAGAGCTAGAATGTGTTCCAGAACTTGTACTAGAGTTTCGTGTTTTTCTATTTTGGTTGCAATAAATCCGTTGTCGGGTTAATTTCTTCAGAATAATCGACGATAGGGTTTTCTATGTTTTTGAACGAGAATCCTAAATGAAATTCTTTTGTGAGCAGCTACATTTAAATAATTGATTAATAATTAATCAACTCTATTTGTTCTATTTTTTGTAGAGTCGGATATGTCTAGGAGGTCTTTGTACTGGCATTTTACTGAAAAGTTTTCACACAATAATTTAAGAAATGTTTTGATTAACTGTTTGAAAGAACTGCATTAAGATAAATTATAAATTAAAAACCAATCTAAGCTTTAAAAATGTTTAGGTTCGTAACTTCGAAACGGCTCCATTCTTCACATATTTTGATCTACCATAATTGCAAATTTTATTAAAATTAGACTTGGGAACAATGAACACATTTCTTGTTCGATCCATCATAAAAGATGAGTGTCTTTGAGTCGGAAAAAAATATTCTAGTAACACCAAAACCTCTATCTATTATAGGGTACAAGTGCCAACTGATGAACTATTTCAGTACTGGAATATCATTCGATCGAAATACGACAGAGAAATGAAAACTGCACGGGTTTTTCTCATATCGTATTTACAAATAAACATAAAATTCATTGTACGTCCGTTTTTCTTCTTCTTATTGTCTAGCAAGTACACATATTATTGTAATTTGGATTTTACAGGTCCATATATTATTTTAATTCGGTGATTATAAATGCAAATGAATACTTTCTGGATACTTAATCGAAAACAATTGAAATAATCATGTCATGTTCAGAGGTCACTTGATGTGAGGGTTATAATCGCGTGTATATAGGTTGTGTGCGCATAATCGTTATTCTTTTTTTTTTTGTAAAAATAGTTGAATGGCATCCGGCTTTTTTGTTTTGTTTCAAAACACAATATAGAGTGACATCCTGGCATTGAGATATATAGACCTATACTTGCTCATCGATTGTTTTAATTAACTGTTAATGTTTGTCAATTGTTTAACACAATTACCAATCAGAATCTACGTTCACACTATTGTTTTTTTTAATGCATAATTTAAATACGTAGTTATAAATTGTGTTAAGGTTAACAAACAATCAATTTCATGTTTTTTTCCTTTTCTTAGATTTAAAATTATATAATATAAAAAGTTTCTCAATGTTGCTGGTGTAGCTAAAGCCAAACAATTATTATCCAACTAATAGATTTGTTTGGATCTGAATACCGGGTGTAAAAAATCTATAAATTTCTTCCAATTTCTGTCTACGTTATAAAAATTTAGATTTTAACAATAAAATGTTCAACGAAAAAAAAAACGACCCTGCTCTGTTCTTGGTTCGGTTTTTCATAATCTTAGAAGTGTCCCAATTAGATTTTAGTTGCGTATAAGTTTATAAAGTGCTATCTTATTCTGATATATGCTAACCATTCTCAAAATATTATTATGCTTATTATTAAATATAGACCTTGAAATTAATTTACTAAGAGTTGAATCAAATTAAACTCGTCTAACTTTGTAATGATTTGTAATTAAAGTCGGAAGTGAAAGGATTATGAGGTACCAATAGCTGTTTCTAAAATTCATAATAAAACATAAAATAGACGTGACACCTTACAATGCAAAATTTATTTAGCTTACAAAAAAAAACGTTCTTAGTTGTTCATTTTGAATTTATAAAGATGAAGGGATTAAAAAAATCGTTATAAAATAATAAAAATATAGGTGTATGTATTTTAAAAATGCAGCGATTGATATGAATAATTACTAAAAAATATGATGAAATTTTCTTTTTAAAATATATTCCAGTGAACCTTTGCTATGTAAGAAAAGGTAATAAAAATCTTATTTTAATAACGAAGAATGTGCTTTTATTTAAATTTTCAGCACAATGGAATATTCAAAATATTATAACCACTAACCAGCGACTATTGCATAGCAGGTTTTCTTTAAAAAATGTAAAATGTATGTGTTTTTTTTTTTATTAAAACTTTCGGCATATATGTTTATGTTACATATAATACAAAAGCAAGTATTTTTCGTAAGCAAAAGAAAACTCATATCTTTCTACCCTAATAGCCAATGTTCTCCAGTAAGTCTAAATAGATCTCTTTTTGAATGAAAAAAGAAAACTACCCTCTAAAAACCTAATTTCATTTCCATGGAATACATATATACAATACATGTTAAGGTCACTTAAACCTCCCTCCTCTCACTCTTATGACTATAATACAGTTAAGACATTACAGGGGTGTCTTTGTGTGGCTACGTATTCAAATAATAAAAATATTTATATTGTACACGTCGATTCATGGAGCTATTCGAACTAAAATCGTCACCTGGAATCATTGATATTGATTTTTGTAAGTCCATTATAAAAAGATTTGTTGTTATAAAAACAAAATGAAAAATTGTACAATTTATATTTTTTTAATTTGCAGACCCGAAACACTTAAATATTCAAGCGAACTAAACGTTATACATAAATTGTTAAAAATAATTGAAAATATGTATTGGTATCAAGCGTAATTAACCCTGACGATCGGAAACATTCTGCGACGAAATTTCTTTAGAGATATTATTGATTTCGTGTAAAAATCTTGAAGTTTTAAATTGTTTTGAAGTGCGGTTCTGACTTTTCAATGGTATCTAGTAGTGCGTGGCCAAGGGAGCATGCCAATAAATGCACAAGACATTTTTTAAAAGTCCCTCTTATATACAGTTTAAAAAAATACAAGTGAACCGTCCAGCCTCACCACCCACTTGTTCCCTCGCTTCCAGAGACTCCTCTCATCCTACAGTTCCTTGCTCTCGTTCAACCATCGGACCGCATCGCGACGCTTTGGAACTAAAACGTCGTTCCGTGTCACGGCCATTCGTTCAACGGCATAAGCAGAGAAAAGAATAGGAATTCGTTGCCGTAACATGCTGTTGTTCAATCATAGCCATTGACCATAAATACACGAATCACAATTATTAATTATTCCTCCATAATTAAGATATTCACGAAGAAGAAAACTGAAACATATTTTCGATTCCTTTTCGAATCTTTCAAAGCTCTGTCTTTTCTGGTTAAATGATCACATTTTATCTTAAATTGGGCTACATTTGGATTCGCATTATTTTCAGAATTGCGTAGAAAACAATTAGGATCTAGTTCTTCAAGTTTGGCATTAACTTAGCTTTCTAAAGTAATTTATCTGTAGTGACAAATTTTATATTCTTTATGAACCTTCCATCAAAAGCAAATTTTAGAAGTATTCGAAGTTAAATTTTGTAATTATTATTGAGTTTTAGGATTTCAAAATAAATGTAGTATATTTATAACACAGATGTGGTTGGATTAGCTCGTCAATATGCTTACACGGTATTTTGGTTACAATTTTCAGTGTCATCATTTATTATTTCCAATGCTTTCATTGCATTCACAATATAGTGATAAAAAAAAGAATGTTACAAACAAACATACATACAAACAAACTTACAAGTGAAGTTAAAAGCGTGTAAAAATACAACTCGGTATGTTCGGATAAGAATAGCTCGGTTCTTTTGCTTGGCGATACAGTTATATAGTTGATCGTGGTAGTGCAGTTTAGTCGTGCGTTAGATAACTGACTTTTCAAATGCAGGGGTCACATTTTTTTAATTTCTTTCATAGTGCACTTCATTTAACTTAACTAAAACATTTTTTACTTGTCTCATTATGTGTGATTGTAACCATATATATTTTTTTACAACACGACTTTTAAAATTACATGCCATCATTCTTCATTCTTAAAGTTTTGTGTACATCTCTTTCTTTCAGTTGTCATAAGAGGTAACCTTTCTTTGATAGACACTGAAAATAAATTTTTGAAAGATCAGGAGTCAGTTATGTTTTCAATGTTGAACAAATATTGATTTTTGTATACGATTACCATTGATAAAAACTAAGAAAATCGTTATTCCATCAGCGGAAAAGCAAGGTTTTTTTAGCAACCCGTACATTTTAACCCCGTGTTAAACATCCCCTTAAGACTATTGTGATGACCAAACGTCCAAGCATTCCTTCGATATTAAAAGTTTCAATGCTGAACAAATATTGATTTTTGTATACGATTTCCATTGATAAGAAAACCGTTATTCCATCAGCGAAAAAGCAAGGTTCTTTTTAACAACACGTACATTTTAACCCCGTGTTAAACATCCCCTTAAGACTATTGTGATGACCCTTGCTCTATAAATGTCCAAGCATTCCTTCGATATTAGAAGGGTGTCAAGTTGATCTTAAACGTCGCTTAAGAGTCTTGCGTCTTTCAGCCGTAATACGTTCTTTGTGCAACAGTGCCTTATTAAATTGCATTAGTGAAAGAGTGTGATCAATAGCTGGTATTTTGCGATCGGTTTGAATGTTACCTAATTTTTTTCCATAAACTTTCTTAAGATTTTTTATAAGGGTGTGCTTGTGACCACTTTTTGTCGATTTTAATTTTGGGATTGAGAATAACCCAGCGTTATAGAACACTGTCGCTGATAATAAATTTCTTGATTATTAAAAATATAATAAATTAAAAATATGGATTTATAATCTTTGATTGGGTTTGAAAAAAATTGAGGACAACCTGTAAAATGGCAATGATATTAGTCATTTTGAACCTTCCAGCTAGAAAATTTTTTCGTTTTATGTGGGATTTGTTTTGGATTGTTAAAAGATTTTGCGTGTTAAAAAACAATAATTTAGATAATAATCTTCAATCAGAAAGTACGTATTAGCTCATCATTTGTTTAGTTTACTTCCGGTTTAGATAACTATTTTAACACATAGGATATCCGCTAATGTTATAGGTTTTGTGTTTAAAAAATTATTTAAAAAAACGTTAGTGTTTTTTATCCTACATGATATGTCTTTTTAGATCGATAAATAGACGACTTATCAACAGATATAAAAAAAACACCACCTTTTGTCAGCTCAGCTGTTAAATAATAGATATTTTTTTGTATTAAAGTCTAGATTTTTTCATCAGGATATATCTTAAAAATAAATACTTGATTTGACATAGAAGTTTCCTTTTATAATTATTGAAATGATTGTGTAAACAATAATTTATGATTTGTAAGATCTGACAGCAGCTGTTAGACATTGTTAGGTCAGTGTCTTCAAAATATAAGTGTTTGCTTTTACTGAAGAGGTAGTCTCATTGATAAAACATACTATTTGAGCCATGTATCCCGTAAAAGTAAAATTTTATCATATCTACTATTTTATAAAATTAGATTTGTGTCCTCATGACTTTTAGATCTTTTAGCTGTTTGTAATTTAATTACAAACTGTAAAAATATATCTTTATGTAAAACGAGTGGTTAAAACCGTTTTTATTGAAATTAAAATAGTTTATAAATTTAAAAAAATGTCGATAAATAAACCAAAGTGATTGTTGTACTGGTTTTCTAAAACTGTTCAACAACAATAAATAAATTGTTAACAATTAAAAAATCGACCCACGTGCTAATAAACTAGAAAATTACAGTGAAAATTCGAGTGATTAACTAGATATTATTAAAATTGACAAGAGTTTATAAATTGATATACCTAAATTGAAAAAAAATGTCGAAAAATGAACATATAGGATCGTTGTAGTGGTTCGACAACAATTAAAATGTCGACCCACGTGCAAATAAAATAGAAGTGTACGTTTATTTTCACTTAATAACATAGAGGCGCGATGGTGTCAGATGTGTTTCAACAATAAAATAAAATATTATTATAAAACATAGTGTATTATTTCGTAGGACGTTTTAAACAATGGGTATTCATCTTGAATTAAATTCGTTCATAATAATAGAGGCTCGAGAATAAGTTGTCTGAACACACCTTAATGTGACTCCATTCATAAATGTGTCCCTTTATTATTTTTTTTTTATTAATATTTGATACAAAATATAATAGTCTTTGGACAAACTAAAAAGTTTTTATACAGTGAATTTTATTAAAGAGTTTAATAGATGAGGTAGCTATGGAAATCATTAAGCATTGCTGAAAATCGCTCCACATAAAATGCAACACAAACCGGGCGACCAAGGGAAGTTCGATTGTCATGTTTTGTTATGTATAAATTGATTAAAAATTGTGTTTTTTAATAAAATGTGAGTTTAAATCATGTGATTTTTCATGGATTAAATTAAATGATTAGGAACTGGCTGGATATTAAAAAGTTTGAAACTTCCATTTCTGAGCAATTTCAGAAGACTGCAAAATGGCTTTACAATTAAAAATTTTTACTCGATTACTAAATTAACTCTCGTTTGGTATAAGGAGCCATTTTTTATAATGTATAAATTATTTAAAAATAGTGTTTTTTTTAATAAAATGTGTTTAGTAGTTAAAATCATGTGATTTTTCAACTTGGATTAAATTAAAGGATTAGGAACTGGCTGGATATTAAAAAGTTTGAAACTTCCATTTCTGAGCAATTTCAGAAGGCTGCAAAATGGCTTTACAATGAAAAATTTTTACTCGATTACTAAATTAACTATCGTTTGGTATAAGGAGCCATTTTTTATAATGTATAAATTATTTAAAAATAGTGTTTTTTTAATAAAATGTGTTTAGTAGTTTAAATCATGTGATTTTTCAACTTGGATTAAATTAAAGGATTAGGAACTGGCTGGATATTAAAAAGTTTGAAACTTCCATTTCTGAGCTATTTCAGAAGACTGCAAAATGGCTTTAAAATTAAAAATTTTTACTCGATTACTAAACTAACGATCGTTTGGTATAAGGCCAGCTTTAAAATACTCCCTTTAAAACCTGCAAGATGTTCTACTGTATTGGATAGCATTGATTGTGCAGTTGAAACGAACTTACAGAATCAGCCGGCTTTTTCAATTGGCTTCATTCTATATCAAAATTGAAAATTAGTGACCAGTCTATAGATTCACGCTAGTATCAATAGAGCATCATTTGTGCGGTATATAATCACAATTTTATGGCTTGTTTCTGAAATTGGCACGTGTACGCATGCGTCATGATCGACTCTTTTCACTTTCTGTGCGTCAATTAAATGTATTGCCCCCAAAACTAATTCGTTTATTTTTCGTATTTAGTTTAGATAATGGAATTGATCAAAAAAATATATTTATTGTTCCGTATTTATTATTCAGTGTTACCAACCTTCACCAAAATTCCCCCCCAAGTTTTTTTCTGAATGTCCCTAAAAAAAAAAAAAATATGTACATGTCTTTAGTGCCTAAATTGGGTAAAATTTTACTTATTCGTCGCTTTCGATTTTTGAACGCACCTTAACTACCTTAACTATTACTTTAGTAATGTTAAGGTGCGTTCTAAATTTGCCATAATCGAAAGCGACGAATAAGTAAAATTTTACCCTAAATTGTTTCGTAGCTCATAAAATAAAACGTTACATATTAAGTTGGTTAATAATTTTATTGAATAATTTTATCGTTTCTGCATTCCGCACTTCACTCGTTTCATATCGTGCGTTCCATTCTACGCGCAAATCTGAAAACACGCTTTGTTATCAAGTTAATTACAAGTTTTGTTTGAAAGCCTCTAAAAAATCCCAAACATATTTAGAGTCCCTAAAAAAACCCCAAAAATTTCCTGCCCCTAAAAATGTCCCTTTTAACACTTCTAGCCCCTAAATTTAGGGGCAAAATCCCTAAGTTGGCAACAGTGTAATATTATTCTGTCGTACCATTTATGTTTACTGATTACCCTATCGTTTGTGAGAATTTAATAACACTATTGTAAGAAATGTGGCCCCTATATTCGAACATTGATGACGTGTATTGTCATTAATAAATTGTGTAGCATATGCGTTGTCCGGATAATATGCCCCCGCTTCTGGTACAAAAACCAAACTCTTTCTGACCTGAAAAGTCCATTCTCTAAGTGATTCGCAACTTTTCAAGCAAATTCCTAGCAAATTATTTCAATAACTTTTTCGTGTTGTAATCCACGTGCCTTCTTCTTTTTTACAGTTCATCAACTACATATTTCCTACCAAAACTATAAGCAAAAACGGTTGCTCTAATAAGTTCTATTTCCTGACTTTGTAGATTAATTCAAATTAGAATTTTCTCCGAATTATTTTACTTCGATTAGTGGTGGATATATTCATTGACTTTATTGATTTGTGATTGAATATTCGATTTTAAGTGTATTAATTGAATCATCACTAGCGTATCATTGCATTTATGTGTTTTATTGAGTTTTTTAACCCTTCGACTCTTGTTTGCAGATGAGCTCAATTCTTTACTCACCTCCCTAGTACAATATTTGGCCTATTTTTTTTTTCAAACGCAAACAAGCGCCATCAATCAAAATGCTCAGTTTAAAATTCCGGTCACGTATAGAGCTTTATCTCATTTCTGCATTAAATTATCTTGTGCATACAATGCTGTGATTGCGTCATATTTGTATCATACAGAGACGAGAAACGCATGCTCTATTTACAATAATAATTATTATAAAGTATGTGGCCTACCAAAAATTTTGAAGGTTTGTCGAACTGATCGAATTTAAAACAAGTTTATATGTTATATTTTTTAACTCGACAAGGTACGCCAGAAGAAGGGTGTTGAACTTTATTTATATTCGTCATTACGTTGTTCTGAGATTTAAAGCGTTAATAAAATAAACAGCTTCAAGGAGGCATTTTTAATTTTTCTAGTTTTCTGATCCTATTCAAATTTACTCTTATTTTTTTAATAGTTCCAAAGAAAGTAAAATCAGTAGATATTTTGGTAGCTATAGAATGATTGAATTAAAGCCACGATGCTTTTATCAAACTGTCAGCAAAAAATTCTGTTCATGTAGAACTAGTAAATTGCATGAACATTTTTGGGACAACAAAATAATGTCGTTGAAATGTATTCACTTAAAAATAAAATATTTGAAAAAGAAAGGTTTTTAAAAAACAGTTTTTTCTTATTGAAAGGTGTCTGACATATTAGATTTATAACGATTTTAAATATTGATTCGAGCAGGTTAAATAAAGTTGGAAAACAATCTGCTCCACCAGCTCCGTATCTTTTGCTTCTTCGTCCGAAATTTTCCGTTCTGCTGACCATCTGGTCGAAAACAGTTGATAATAAATTCATGCACGGCAAAACAAACATAAATCAAAGTCAAAGTGAAACAACCCCATTTCAAAGAGAAATGATAATATTTCAGTACTTAATTATCACCCCTTCTCAATCATTCGTTATTTTGGGGTTGGCTTTAATGCTCTCCAACGAACAGTCTCAGATCTGATTGACTTAAACCCTTTCATCGTCGAATCTTCTTTCTCTCTACTCCAGTGATTTACAGCGCGTTCCTCTGACAACTTGTTAACCTGCTTCGTCTGATTTATATTTGATTTTGTTATTTTAACGATAAGATTGATATTTTTTTATAATACTGGAAGCAGTATCAAATATAATTCATTATAACAGTTTAAGAAGTTTGTAAAAACATTTTTCAATTAAAAAAATCTTGTCTAAATTGGATTTCGAGTACGTGTCTATTTTTAATTTGTATTTTTTCTAGAACCATTGCCTTATCTGTGAATCGATACTTACGACACGTTATTATTGTTGTCGTCGCTATAGGTATAGCCTTCCTTGAACTGGGAATTTTCTTAAATCTTCTAAAAGTGTGTGGAGATTTTTAATTTACTGTTGTTCCGTTAATAGTTTTTAAACGCTTTATATTAGTTTGGGTTGTAACTAACTATGTATGTATGTATGCATGTAACGGAATCTTTGAGCATAATTTTCACCAATTTCCCGAAGTCTGATTAATTTGAAACTTTGCATACGTATCAAGGACCGATGACAATGCAATAATTTGATAACAGTTTCCCATTATCCTTATTAGGACCCCCAGGATTAATAAATTCTTTTATAGATCCTCAAACTAAAAAGTGAAAAATAAATATAGTTTAAAAAAAACTAAAAAACACGCTTTATATCGAACTAAAAAGTAAAAAATAATTTTTTTAAAATAAGCTTAAAAAGCGTTGGGCGCTCGATGTACGAAAATGTGGAACAAAGCGCCCCACGCTTTTTAAGCTTATTTTAAAAAAATTATTTTTTACTTTTTAGTTCGATATAAAGCGTGTTTTTTAGTTTTTTTTAAACTATATTTATTTTCCAGCAGTTCTGTTAGGTTTTTTAAATAGCATGATCTTTGGTGTTTTATTTTAATCGTGTGTTTTACACTTTTAACGCGTGATTTACATTTTGTTTAAATTTTGTTCAATTCATTAGCAGATATTTGGATGCGCGGCATTTTTCGAGAAATTTTGGTCTAACTTCTAGGTCCCGCCATCCGACCGACGCCAATAGTGTAAGTGCCAAATACACTAAAAAAATTGTAACACCACAGTAGAGCAGCGGTAGATGACAGCTGTCACTTTTATAGTTCTCCCTCCTTCTGAATTCTCTTTATCCATCTCCTGTCATACGTTAAAAACGTTAACTAAGCGAAATTTTTGAGTGGTTTCCCTACGGGAGTGTCGTATTGACTGCACCACCGCACATGAGGCCTGCGTCTTTTATATTTTACATGCCTTCAGGCAACCGAATTTTTTATTTCGTAATATTTTCTCTCTATAACTGTTACCATTCAATTTTGAACTATATTGATCTCTTTTCAGTGTATTTTGAAAATGTTTTTTATTTCGTCTCATTTTTCTTTTTCCTTATTTTTTAGAGATACGCTTATGTCATTAATCGCTAGGTATGGCGCCTGTATTAATAATTTCATCGAGGAGTACGGTCGACTTTTCAAAATCTATCAAAAATTTTGAAACACTACATCAGCAAAATTAGTATACTCACGATTTCAAAAAAAAATCATGGAATGATGACAATTGTTGCGCCTACATGCGACATGACAGCTTTTCCGTCTCTTTCATTAAAACAGTTTACTGTCAAATGCTGTTTTCTCCATATAAGAAACCAGAAGTCGATAAACGGGGTCACTCTTGGGTACCGTAGACTTCTTAATCCGTCACAAATTGATTTTCTTAAATTACTATTTTCTTTGTCATAAAATATTTTTTCTACATTGATACTCTCACTCTTAACTACAATTTAAATATTGTATCCGAGAACCCATGTTCGCAACTAATAACAATATATTTTTATATTAACGGAGCTAATGACGAAATGTTTTAGAATATTTCATCGTCAATATTACTATTTTATTTTTATCGTTTTTATATAAGCATACTTAGTTAATACATACAATATCCCGCGGTTCAAATTAGCCATATGAGGGTTGCACTGCACCAGTTCAGGGGGGCACCCCGCTGATCGCTCAGGGCTATATGTGACACCTCAGTTACCAATCTCTGGTCTGGTGCTCAGTCCCGAACTATCTCCGCTCAAAATTTAATTTTTACTTTATTAGAAATCCAACAAAGAACATAATTAAAGATATATTCGATCATCGTGGTGTCAACAAGAATTTTTATGGATTTTTCTTATGACGTTAGCATCATTTATTTATCAAATTTAATTTCATATCACATAACAGTGATAGAAGATTGATTCCTTATAAGTTTCGTTAAAAATTCAGAGATAAAATTGATAATAATAGTTTAAAAAGTTAGATTTTTCCCAATGGTGTGGCATATTAGTCAAGAATCTATTTTAATAAGAATCTTTAATATTTTTTAAAGCTGTGTGAATTAAAATAATATATTTTATTTGCCTGTTAACAAATACTTGAACAATTATAAAATGATTTTTAAACACGAAAATACATTTTGTTTTCGTTGTATTTCTTTAAATTGTGTTTGACGAGCGAGAGTTCAATACCTGATCTAAGCAATGTAATGAAGCTTTTGCGTAATGCATTATGAAGTTTTATTATTACATATCAATCATACACAAGCACCGTTGGAAAGCTCTGTTGACTAGTTTCTATTTATAATTTCACTTCTGTCAATGGTACAATAGTTACTTTTTACACCTGATATTGTTAATTAATTATTATTAAAACCGTTTGGTGTAAGATCCACTTTAAAATACTCTGATTAGATTATAAGTTTCGTATGTATTTTGACTTTTGAGTGTAATATTTTAAATTTAGGATTAAATTAAGACCCTAAATATTGTTTTAAGAGCTCCTCGATCGAATCGTCCGTAAAATACACTATTAAAAAAATACAAAATAGGTTTCTAGTGTTTTTTTTGTTGGTGATGATTGTTGGTAGGATTCGATTTCTCTATTTTTTTTTTTTTTTTTTAGTGTTTTCGTCCTGAAAGTGTTGAGAATATGGTAATCATTGTTTTTAAGAATTAATTCCATTTCCATGGTAGCGAATCGTCGCTATTGGTTTTTTCTTGCCCCATTATAATATTAATATTTCGGTGTTTCTATTTCCATATCGTTGAGATTCTGAATTTTGAAACCGCCACTTCAGCGACATTTGAACATTCTGAATGATACGGTACAATTTCTTGGAATAGGTCTCAAACACGATCTTTTTTAATACCCGGATTAAAATTTTAGATTTTACATCTTAGGTTTTAATTAGTTATTTTTTTCGAGCAATGGCCGCACAACAGTTTCTTCGACAAATGTTACCCAACTAAGACTGAATCGACAGCGAAGTATAGTCTTTACTGCCTTGTTAAAATTCAAGTCTCGTCCTCCACCTTGTATTGATTCGGCTGATGCTATGTCCCGTACTCTCTCAGTTGTCGAGTCTCTTACAGAGCTCTCTACCGAGTTTCACATAACATTGCGTTGCAGAGAATTAAATTTTGATCAATTAATTTCACATCAAATAATATCAATACATCTATGGATCTGCAATCTTGTCAAATAGTTAATATTTTTATAGCCTATGATTTTAAATTTTCAAGTATTTTTTATTTAAATAAAGCTTTTTTACTCGCATCTATAATTAACGTAGAAATGTTATTTCTATATGCAATTCGAAAATGTGCGTAAAAATTACCTAAGAGGCTAATATTTCGATTTAAGATTATAATGGTTTTCGCCTGTCTTATTATATTTTTTTTTCATATACAATATTTTAAAGTTTTATGTATATTTCATATTTTTATATTACTGTTGATGGCTCTTTTTCAAAAAATATAAGTGTATTTAAATAACAGCAATTTATTAAATATATTTATCTAAATAAAAAATTGCGGATCAATTAAAAAAACTTTTAAGTAGTGAAATATACTTCAAATTTCAATAATAGTGTTCTAGGATTTTTTCATCGAGCGTTCTGGTGCAACTGTATCTTTCCTTCTACTAGTTTGAACTTTTCTTCCACTGATCCAAGCTTTTCTTCCATTGACCTAGCATTTTCGGCCAGTTTTTCTTCTACTCTACTTTCCAACTCGTTGCCCGTTCGAATATAGGTTTCCGGGTCCTTGCCTTCCGAAGCCGATCTTGTAGGACTGTTTTCAGTCAGAAGTTTTTCTTTTAACGAATTAGAAATGGCGTTATCCTTGTATAGTTCACACGATTATTAAAAATATCAACTAACTCCAGTGAAGTAGACTTCGTTTTGTCTTTAGCCTTGAGTAAAACAAAAAAAAAGGTTGTTATTTTTTCATTTCATGACCAAATTGATCTGATGGAGATACAGTTTACTGCCCTTAACACAAAAGTCTGCCGGTATACTTCAAAGTGGTACTCAGTAAATGTCCAAAGGGCATTAAAACCCTAATAGGTCTTATCGTACATTGGAAGGCGTTAGACTGTATAGCGAACAGTTACACTACGGGGTGTGAACTAATACCCTCCAGGGAAAATGCACTATGATGAATTCACATATTGCAAACCATTGCTGATCGTTCACTTTGATATTTCAAATGAAACACTAGAACAGAAAGACGCGTCCCCGTGGATACTTCTAAATTATTTATTGTTAAAAACGAAATTTTAAAGCAAATTTATTTGTCGAAGCCATAGCAAACATCTTTGACTATTTATTTATCCAAATCCCTACAATCTTTAGATAATTGTAATTATTATTCATAAAATCTGCGAAAAAAGGACCATACTCAAAAATTACAGGAAAGGTTGTCGTAGCCATAGCAAATCGAGAATCATTGACTATTTGTCCAGCAAATTCCTGCAATCTTTTGATAATGCAATTATTATTGAATATCAATTTTTGAATTCAACACTACTGGTCCGTTTTGCTGTTTTTCTTTTTGGTAGTCATCGCGGCGCTAGCTTCGAACCTTCGTATCGACATCAAAGCACTACTGACATCTATAATCGAGAATTGATTCAAACTGACTCTATTTTTAGGTATTTAGTCGTTGATTTTTTTGGACGTTTGTTTACCTGGAAATAATAAATGATTTTAACAAATATTAATTACACGTGTCCTAAGTATTAAAATAGAATTTCAGTTTTTACTTGAACTTGTTCCGAATTGAAAACAAAGCTCGAAAATTTCAAGATGTTATCGGCTCGAATGATAATCATGTGGTGTCTGTATTGCATCTAGTTGAACGCTTTTGAACAATTGTACTTAATCCTTGACTATCCGCAGCACAATGTTGAACTTAGATTAAGTGTTATGAGATTTGAATCGCATCATTGCAAACGAACGATAAAATAGGCTTTGCTTTTTACTTAATCCGCTGGGGTGTTAGGTGTCCATCTGTCATTTGAATACGTAAAAGTAGCAGTTATTGCAGAGTTGGATTTAGGAAGTTTCTGTAAGATTTGGAACGTATTTCATTATGAATTCTGATTTTGATTCATGTCACTTGTAAAAATATAGGTAACCAAAATATAGTATCGTTGTGAACTCAAAGACAATTTGTTACTATGGCTTAAGAAATAGTGAATTACTTATCGACAGTGGGCAATTTCAATAAAATCATTTATTGAAAAATTGTTGCTTTCGAAATTTGTCACGCTAGGGCCTACAAGTTTATAGTCTTTAAATGGTCTGTGAACTGTGTATTTCTATCTTTAGATTCTAGAATTTCCAAATTTTATTCTTTCAATTGATTGAGGATTTTGATTTTCAATCGTGGTTCATGGAGAAATATGTTGGCAGTTTTGCTCAGCAAATGTTCTCATGTTCATTTTTAATTCGTTCTCGATATTTCAGTTTGTGATATTGACTTCTTTTCGAGTTGGTACCAGCAAATTTTTCCTTTTAGATTTTTTAATTGATTTAATTTAATTTTTTTATTGGAGGATATTCAGAATGCTCAAATTCAATAAAATATTTTAAATATATTTTGGTGAGGTTTCGATTAAATTAAATTAATAATTTAAGCCATTGTTGTTTGCTTCCTTTAACATGTATTGATTTATCATCATCCTTTGTTTTAAACTTTATCAGTTGAGCACGAAGAACATACATATCTTTGTCGTGCTAAACAAAAAAAAGTTAAAAAATATGGTTTTGTGGTTTTATTCAAGAAAATACATTCTTAAGTATTTGTTCATAAAAATAATGTTCCGCTGGAAAGCAATTAAATTCTCTCTAGTTTTTATAAAATAAAAGTATCGATGTATAAAATACAGATAGGGGTGTAGGGTTGGGGTGTATTGGCGTGTGTGTTAGATGGCCACAGGGCAACCCTAAATAGTCATCCCTCATTGAACCACAGTCACACGACAAAGGAAGCGTCATGCTTTAAGCCGATTAAAATAATTTTTTTTCGTCGCGTTCAATTCTCTAGCCCTTTGTAAGCGTTATCAAATATTTTTGTTTCGAAAACTTGTGACGTTTTATATGGAATAAAATATTTCAGCAAAATTTTACTTCAAATTTACAACAGAAGATTAGCTCTTATTGGTTAATTGTCTGCATCTAAACTGGTTAACTCTCCGGTTCGCAGAATGTCCACAAAAATCCTAATTTTGATTGAACTGTTTTTCGCAATATGCCACTTGTTGGTGATTAATTATCTGCATAGATAGTATAGTAGCTGTTTTATGCTATATATTGTAATTCTTGCTTTATAATATTTTGATTTCTAAGCTTAAAAATATATTTGTTGGAAAAATTGACACATATTGCATGACTAATTTGTGATATATTTTTTTAAATTTGTAATAATTTTCTTCTTTTGTTTGATTACATTTCATTTCACAATCAACAGCAAAATAATATTTTAAGACTCCATGCCAGATATATTCTGATTAGTTATATGGTAAAACAAACTGTTTGATTACCACTGCGTTTCTCTGCTAAATATTGAGCGTGAAGCATTTTTCTAAAGCTTCAAGTTAGATATCAGACATCGAACGGGTTTTAGAAGCCATGTAAAGTGACAAGTCTTCCATCTTTGATGACAGTATATTGTTTGAAAGGGTGCAGCGTTATCTGCTCGAATTTTCCTTGTAGTGCATCGAATGAGTGAAAAAAAAAAGACAAACCATGGTTTTGGCCGGATAAGCAGCAATCATTTTTGTTGAGTCGTAGAGGAAATTTGTGGAGTTTAAGTCTCGGGATATCTCTCCAAGAAAATAATAAATAACTTAGCGTATTAAGATATAATTCAAAGTTTTCTTGTTCTAGTAAAGCGATATTTCTTTAACGATGACTTGAGAGATTTCATCCGCGATGTTCACGCTGTTTTTATTTTTAATAGTCCTGCTGTTTTATATTCAAAATAATCTACTTTTTAGTTTTTGCAAATATATCTATCCGTTGTCGTATCTAATCATAATTAAAATTGGATTTCATCATTACTGATGGTGATGACATTGGGTTGTGTGTAGGGTTGCAAGACATTTTCAACAAAAAAGCTTGATTTAGGAAACAATTCTTTTAAAACTGTATTTAATGATGACACTCCTGAGCCTCAGCTGAATCTGCCATAACCACAAAACTCCCATTGATAAATCCATGCGAGTGAGTTCTTAGTTAACCAGTCTTAAAAAAAAAAATACTTTTCTTCTTGGAAATCCAAACCTCATATTGATTAAATTCTTGTGCAATGCGCTGTATAATAATTTCTAAATATTTTTAATTATTCTGGCTAGCAATAAAATTTTGTTTTTTTGGAATCATTGAAAATGGTTTTATTTGAAATAACGACTAAACTCTCTTTGCATTCTATGCTGTTTTTCAAATGTTGCCTGGAGTATTTCAAAACATTTTTGTTTGGTGGAAAGAAAATTATCTTTATCACAAATAAAATTAGTCATTATTATTCTAAAAAAAATGTAAAAGCTAACTTGCTTTCCGATGTATTTAGCCAGACTGTTTTGTTAAATTTTCTTAAATATTTTATAAATCGCATTGTGCTTTATTTAATGGTATGTTTTTTAGTTTTTCTTTTTGCTTTTAAATAAAGCTTCTACTTTGGTTTTCATATTTTCAAATTTATAATTTGTAAATGCTCCCTCCCAGTCAAATAAAAAAAAAAACAATGTGACCCCGGTACTCTGGCAAAATGTGTAAACATTCAGATTCGAATATACACTATACATAACCTAAAAAAATAAACACAGTCGTTTGTTTCTGTCATTAATATCTTATTATATCGGTTTACACAAGGCTAAATTGCACTCTTTCCGCGTTTAATTTTCACTAGAATATAAAATAATTTTATTCATCTGAGAACAGCTGATGTTTACAGAAGGTAACAGGCGTAATGTGGTTGTGTGTCGCACACACATATACACTAACGCAGTCACATGACTTACGCTTGAACTTCAATAAAGCCCGAACGTGGGCGAGTGCTAATGTGTTTAAAAAAATATCTTAAATTTTAGACGTGATCTTCTGTTTTGATCAGTTGTATCAATTAAAACCAAAATTAAAAATGTTTAAAATTTTATTTAACCAACTCGGTAAAATTACTTTTGTTCCCTTTTAATGAATGAAATTTGAGCGGGCGTTTTTTTTTTGTAAAGCTTCTTTTTATAAATATGACCTGTCCAGTTTTTTTGATGACCTTTTAGAGATCTTTAATGACTCAACACAATGAATGAAATACTCCACATGTACATAATATATTACAAAGGAGTAAAAGACTAGGAGCGCATCTCTCCTCTACACAGTTGCAAGGAGGAGCGCTCCCCTGTGGTAGGTCCCGACTGTTGAATATGTATGAGGTGTACATAAGCGCACCCTCGCATTGTGTTTGTGTATACTTTGTACAGTTTAGACAAATTAACGTGGCGATGAAACTTGGTCTTCATAAATTTCCCTCAATCGTTGGTGTATTATACATATCATGCATTTATTGATTTAACAGTTCTTAAAATTCTTTTAGTCAAAATGTTTTCAAAATTTCAACCACAATCAGTTACTAAAACAAATGTGTATTGCAAAATTTTCTTGCAAATGTCTCAAGTGGATCGGTTATCGGCAAAAATGTACAAGATAATCAAAGTTTTAATTAATGATCATTTTTATTTTTCCAATCAATATTGCTCCTGTCAACATGCTATAACGTCGTTGTTTTATAAAAATATATATGCAGGCATTTAGAAAAAAAAGGCTTGAGTTCTTAGTTCTTAATGGGTCAATTTCTTGATTGAAACAAACAGTATCAAATATTATTACTCAAATAAAGAAGTAATAACCCCGAACAATTTGCTTCGGTTGGGGCAGTATATAAAAATATATATGCAGGCATTTGGAAAAAAAGGCTTGAGTTCTTAGTTCTTAATGGATCAATTTCTTGATTGAAACAAACAGTATCAAATATTATTACTCAAATAAAGAAGTAATAACCCCGAACAATTTGCTTCGGTTGGGGCAGTATATAAAAATATATATTCAGGCATTTGGAAAAAAAGGCTTGAGTTCTTAGTTCTTAATGGATCAATTTCTTGATTGAAACAAACAGTATCAAATATTATTACTCAAATAAAGAAGTAATAACCCCTAACGATTTGCTTCGGTTGGGGCAGTACTCATAACTTTGTTAAATTATGGTGACTGTATTTACAAAATGTTGATTCTCGAAACGTGGAAGGTGGGAGGAGGGGGGGTTCGTCATGACGCGACTCGTCGCGATGCCTTTTCATGTACACACCCTCAAAATAACGCACTCTAACAGAATTTATCAGTTCGTTCAACATATATAAAATCGATATTAGAACAGCGCATTTATATGTGTTGGTTAGGATTGTTGGTCATGTTTTAGAGGTAAAAAGTAAAAATTATGAACTTTAAAATGGAATCGTCAACTTTCATCTGGGCGTCTAATAATGAGGCTTTTTCTCGAGACTGGTGTCTTTGATTAGCCAGGAGAGGCAACAGATAACCAACGTTTTTTTATTTTGCACCAAAACTTCAAAACTTAATAGAAATTGAAAACTGAAATATCCCTACCGCTGCTAGAGAGAAATTTTTCACATTTCAAATGGCTCGTTTATTACGCAAAAAATCAACCATTAAAGCATGTAATGTTTCATATTTCCTATTTTTATTTTCAGATTCTGTCTTCTATGTTATTTTCATTTAATTAGACGTGCCCACAGTCAAGCGTAGCTCACCAAGGTTTGAGAATTAAGACTAGCCCAGGATGTAGTGATTTTGTACTTTCCTCGGAAATATTGTTGATTGATTGGTGTTATCAACTCTACTTGATAATCAAAGCCAATTTGCAATTGTCTGTTAAGTTAGACTGGAACATCTATATTATAAAACCACAGATTTTGTGACTAATTACAGTTTTTATTGTATGAGCAGATTATCGTTGGTGGACACATCTTCTTGCATTAAAGATGCAGTCCAGGAATCTTTAATCCACAACAATTGCAAAGGGGAATCTGCAGTCTATTGGACTCCAAAAACGTCTCTCAAATTGAATGGCGCGTGGAATCAAACATTTGAACCATTGCGCATGCCCGTATACACAGTTCAACTTCTTATCTGTCAGTGAATACTATAGTTTGATTTTTTTGCACTGGATCAAAAAATCTCGAGGTCAATATTCTTTATGTAGTCCAGGAATCTTTAATCCACAACAATTGCAAAGGGGAATCTGCAGTCTATTTGACTCCAAAAACGTCTCTCAAATTGAATGGTGCGTGGAATCAAACATTTCAACCATTGCGCATGCCCGTATATACACAGTTCAACTTCTTATCTGTCAGTGAATACTATAGTTTGATTTTTTTGCACTGGCTATTATCAAAAAATCTCGAGGTCAATATTCTTTGTAATTTATTGTTTCAGTTAAAAACTGTAATTTGCGACCAGAAGACAAAACAGTTTATGTATAGTTTTGTAGAATTATTTTCCAATTTCCATTTTTTATATCTCTATTTTGACTTAACATATTTTATTTAAAAACGTTTAATTTTACTATATTGAAACAATCTTTGGACATTATCGTTCGATCGTCATTTAATAAAATTATATTTTCTGGTTCTGACCTTTCATCCAGAGCTAGGGCAATTATAATTTTAAATTGTTAATCTTGCAAATACCGAAGCAAGCCACATTACGTTTATGAGTTTGTCGAATTCGATAAACTGAACGTAGACGATGATGCAAAAAAGGAAGAACAAGCAATGGAGCAGCATTACCAATCTGTGAGAGATTAGCCTTAACTCCGAGGAATTTTAAGCTTTTTGGAAAGCCTTGGAGCGAGAAACATGCGGTGATTTTTGGAATAGTGATTATATTTTATGAATATTTAACTAGTCTTGATGTATCTATATTCTATACAATTTCGGTCTTATTTTGGCAACCATGTAGCTCATTGTTTTATTTAGTGGCAACATTCAGCTACAAATTTTTTTTCAGGGATTTCCGAGTTGAATGATAAAGCAGGTTTATGCAGCATATGCTTAAGACCAAACTCCTCAAATTTGGGGAACGCTTGTGAGGGTATTTATAGTCGGTAGTAACTCTTCACGAATAATGATATAGATTATCATGTATCTTTTTTTAATACAAATAACCACATAAGCGATTTGTCAGTTGATCTGAGAAGTACTTTGAGCTGCATAGCGTAATTAAATAAAATATTTTTTTTTATTTAACATAAATTTCAGAGAAAAACGAACATGTAAAAAGGTTTAGTGTAATAGTCTGTATTTATATTTTTCGCCATGAAAATGTACTGTGTTCAAGTCTAAAATGGCCAATATTTCATAATAACACCGTTAGTAACTTACTCGTGTTCCAAACGTATTCTCAGCAGAGTCTTTTGCGTGTTTCGTCAACATTAAATTTCAGTACATGATACTGACAGTGGCATACATCGTTTTTTGTTTAATTCGGGCGGATTTTTTAGAGGATCTAATCCATCGAACAGAAACTCTAAATCCGATTAGAGTTAAAGAATTGAAAGTTACTCCAAAATTCGTTAGATGACACCAATTTAGTCATTGATTGTAAGACATATTTTGATGAACTCAATTCTAAAACACTGCTAACTTTTGAACAGCTGCATAAGTGGCTTAGTGAGAATAAATTAGTTCTCAATCATTCAAAGACTACTTGCGTCCTTTTCCATACTGCTCATAGTGTGTTGACAGATGTTAATTTTTTAACACTCAACAATATTGATATTCCTTACTCGAATAATACTTCCTTTTTAGGAATAATACTCGATGAAAACATCTCGTGGTTTAATCATATAGATAAACTGGTAAAAAAATTAAATGCTGTCTGTTATGCTTTGAGACGTGTTGTTACTCTTGCCGGCAGCAGCAAAAGTCCACCCCGTGAAATTAAACACTATAGAAAGGGCCTCTGTATTTCAAAAAGAATTAAAAAAATTCCTGATCGACCAAGCCTTTTATAACATTAATAAATTAGTATTTCACTTTGATCTGAATTTTATTTATTTTAATGTAAATTTTATTAATTTTTTATGTCGAATCACACACTTTGTAGTCAATGTGAAATAAAGCTATTGTTATTATTATTATAAATTACGATAATATATAGTCTAGGAATGTGTAAATTATTATAATATCTACTTACATCAAATTTTTATAATTATATCTATTTTCATTATGAAAAGTTCGTATTAATATCAGTTTTAAATCGATGAAACTGATCTTTGGTTGGACCAGTCCTGTTAATTAATGGATTTGATCCGTGTAAGATGGATCCGTCGATTCTTTCAACACTCTGCGTTTGTTTCATTTCTTTTCAATAACAGTCAGCGATAATAAGCATTGCACATAATACGAACCAGATTCGTCAAACGTAGGATTGAATCCGAGGTCTATAATCATCAAATACGGACGGATTTTGTAGCGGACTTGTTCCAGTAAGGATCATGGATTTGAAAGATTCGATCCTTAACTGGATCCGTCGATACTGCTTCCAACATGCTCAAAAAGATCAGTCGATTTTATTAATTTTTTTTCAATAGCAACCGACGATAATAAGTAATAAAATGATACTCAGTTTGTTGCTGGCTTGTTAGGGTCAGATAATTTATTTTTTAGAGAATGCAAGAAAATTAATTTCTTGTCAACGGGAGTAGCAAAATGTACAAAATTTCAAATCGATTAAATATTTGGAAGTCGTTCTAAATTAACG
Organism: Xanthostigma xanthostigma; assembly: GCA_963575645.1. Lineage (NCBI taxonomy): Eukaryota > Metazoa > Arthropoda > Insecta > Raphidioptera > Raphidiidae > Xanthostigma > Xanthostigma xanthostigma. The sequence continues at coordinate 3,442,135 of OY754475.1, read as the reverse complement.
TTTTGAAACTATCTCAAAATATTATGAATAGCTTTTGATTTCCAAGTGCACGCCACTGGGCTTGCAATATTACAGTAGAATATAACCCAATCTAGAATCCAGATAAAGAAATTAAATCAGGTGCTTATAACTATGCTATTTATTTGCATGTGTGGTTTCTATGATGGAATTTTTTTTAATTACATAAATTATTTTTATTGTGACAGAATTTCATTACAAGAAATATTAATATTTTCCAGACAAACTTATCTGTGCCCATGTTTCAAGTCTAAAAATTACTACAATTAAAATATTTTGGTGGTTCTCAAAAAAATGAATTTATAGTCTGAGTTTGTTAAGTCTATTATAATATTGTTGGTATCAATGTAATTGATTGAAAACATGAATTAATATGTTCGTTACAAAATAATAATAAAATTATATAAATTGATAATGAATAATAATAATCATTGAATCGTTCAGTCAACAGGCTAAACTGCACGTTCCACCGTTTGACTTGCAGCCAACGCTTCACATATCCCCATTTTTCCTTTGGGAACTCCAGCGTTTGAATAGGTTTATTTTGTAATGTTTCGAAAAACGTTTATGCTTTATATTTATATGAAATTTTAAAGTTAGATTCTAAAATAACTGAAGTATAACATCGAATAACCTTCTGAGGTGTCATGTATTTTTATACATTTTTTAATATATAAAGTTGTGATTATTATTTATATTAAAACACAGTTTCAATTTTGTAAAAATAAATATTTTGCAATAAAACGATAATCCCGAAGTTTAAAAAATATTAATTTTTTTCGCTAATAAAAAATAACTTAAATGCGTGCTAAAGTTTGTATTTTGCAGTGTCTAGTGCTTGTCCGGTTTATTATAACGAAGTTGTTAAAATGAAATTCGTACTCTTAAATGAAATGTATATGCATTATTCTTATTTTAAAATCTTTCAAGTATCGTAAATTCTGTTTTATAATTCACAGACGGATCATCCCTTTTGTCTATCATTTATCGACGATGTCTTTGTTTTTTTCAAATTCGCATCTTGCTGCTAGTTTCCAAATTTCCATGAAATGTTTCGTGCTGTGCTTCACTTCTTATCAATGACAAGTGACCGACTCCGTGGGTGCTTGAAGTTTTCTGTAAAGTAAATAAACCGGTGCCAAGCATTCTCGATTTGAGGAAAATGAAGGTGTTACGCATAGCGAACCTGCTGCCCAGCACTTCGAACTTGAAGGTTTCGGGGTCCTTACCTTCTGCCAACATCGCCTCGTTGAGCCAATCTTAGGACTATTTTCAATCCTGAGATGTCCAGATCTTTTTCTTCAAGCTCGCTTTTCAAATCTCGCAACAGTTTTGCAGCTATTCTGAATCGTTCTAACCGCGCACCTGACACCAATGTAACAAAAACAGCATTTCACAATAATTGAGTCTAGTTCTTGATATTCAAGTGACACGTGTCTATTTTACTTAAAAAGTTCATTTAACTTTTAATAGTATGATCATTTTTTGTCGGATTGTTGAAGAAATTGAGTGAAAATCTCGCACTTCGAAGTTTGCTAAAAGTTGACATATCCCTGTCTTCGTCTGCAAAAGTATAAATATATCGTATACTTCTATCGTTCCTTCTGGACAGTAAGAATTTTAATCCGTAAAACTAACTAAATATATTTAATTTTCTGGAAATTGATTTCATATTTCGTGTTTGGTTATTCTCGTCATGTATTCCTTTTGAAATAAGTTTCATTGAGAAATTATCGTACAAATTCCCTGGTTCATCAAACATTGTTCCCATTAGTTTCTAAATTGTCATTATTAAAATAATTTAGAAATTATATTGGATACCACAAATTTTATCTAACATTACGTTTGATTGCGTAGTGTTCACAGATTAACTGAATGTAATTCTAGACTAATTTTTTTATTACTGTTTGTTTATTTCAAAATCAATGCCATTATTAACATCGTCTGCATCCATCACTTTGACGTAATATCATTACATCGCACAAAACCTTGCAAAATCTTCGTTTCTTCGAACCAATCTTTTGCAAGTATTGGATTTATTGTTTATCCAGTATTCTTATGATTCGTTGAGGAAATGAAATGAAATTCGTTAATGCAATACTGCTCCCTTCGAGCGACAATATTATCATTAGATGATCGCAAAATGAAAATGTTTCTCGTTCCCAGTTTTTCGTCGGGTTCGAAAAATATAAGAATTTTTGTAATTATTGTAGCATTCTCAGTTTGTAACTGAGTTAGCAGTGGCTGAGTTTTATACCAGTCGATTGGGGCCGCCGCCCTACCATCAGAATGGCGTCGCATGCAAATCAGCATGGCCGCGACAGACGTAGACGCCACGCGCCGCGACGTTTACCCACACACATACATATTTGTATGCTCACATAGTAAACTTGCATTTTACAGTATGTCGTACAAAATCATTATCTTTCTTAGTTTAGGAAAATTCAAAAGACTTATCATTATTAGAAAAATTACAAAAACTACTTGAAACTAATTTACACAATTACAATATCGTTTAATAACTAATCGACATTAACTTGTGTTCTAAAAGAAATCAATCCGGACTGAATGCTAATTGATTTATAAAAATAATTTGACGTTTTTTGTTCACATATTTTCTTGTGTGTATTTTTTTATGGTATGCTATTTATTTATTTATGTCTTCTATCGTCGAACATGATTTTTCAATTAGCTTCATTCGAGCAACTTGTACAAGTGTACTGTCTATCGATCTTTATTCCGTTTTCGCAATTGATATCAGAGTTGAATGTTTTCGTAATAAGATCATTCATAATTTTTAATTGATTTAAAATATTTTTTTTGCACGACTCCCTATTGCTTTCATACTTGTATAGTGGTTGTAAAATGACCCGTTTTCGCAACTAGTGCGTAAAGTAAAACAAAAGTAATGTAATTTTCCCAATGCAATAGTGATATCTCTTGTCAGATATCATTTAATTCCACATGAGCAACGAACTGTCGAAAATGTTACAAGTATACTTATTATGATGTATAAATCACATATTTTATAAAATGTAGTAACTCGTCGCCACTCGTGTGACATACTGCCACAACTCGTAACATTATAACTACGGATGCTACCGAGCATATCTTTACAGATTCAACATGAGGACTCACCGGAGTGTATAGCAGGATGCGGAACCCAAGAAAACGCAGAACATGTCTTTTTCCAGTGCCCTCGTTTGAATAAAGAAAGGTAACTCCTTCTCTAAGGACTGAATTTAAATTTATATTTTTGGTTTTTTTTTTTGAAAGTTCTGTATTCGTCATTCTGAATGTATTTTTTCCCTATCGGCGAAGACGCAGGAATCGGACCACTCCAGCAAATGCTAGATAGACATCTTGACTTTTCTGATGTTCCACATTTTCTGCATGTCTGCACACCGGACCTATTAAAATCAGTCATCTTTTCACAAATCCAGCTGACGTTCCATTAATTTCATTTCTTTACAGTATTATCTTCTTTGCTTGATATTATTCTCATGTCAATTCTACTCTTTAGAAAGCAACAACTGAAAATTTCACTTTTTTTAAACCGCATTCTTAAAATACTGAAAACTGGATTTTTTTTTGTTTAATGAATTTGATTTGGGGAATAACATATGTCGTAAAAAATTAAGGATGGTTATAAAATTGTTTTGAAATTGAGTCGTGATACGATTAAGTAAGCGTTTCATGAAGTGTCTAGTCAGTTCATTAAATAATCAGCGACATCTAGCGGCATTGTTATATATTAATTTAAAAGTCACAAAACATTGACGTCTGTTTTAATATTTTACAATGAATGAATATGTGTGCGCATTAATGGGTACATTACAGTAAAATCTCAAAGGAGATTGCTTTTTCCCAAGCGTCATAAAATATTATATGATGTTCATATATGAGATATCAGATTACACAGCGCTTTAATGTTACTTTGTCACTTCATATTTCAATAAAAATGTGTTTCATAAATGTTTCTTCGAAACCTTCAATGTTTTTCTGAACAATTATTTCAGAAGTGCGTATAATAAAGTAGGACAGTATATTTTTAGACTTAAGTATGAAGTGTTTTAATGAATTCTTACGAGAAACAAGATCGAGACGTGTCATAATTGAAATTTGGATATTTTTTGTCTGAAAATCCTTCAAAAAAATCAATCGGATATTTGCTGTTTCAAAACTGTTTTCGCGTATGTGATTCGATTTATTTTAATTTATTGAAATATCCACTACTTTACTAAATATTTATTTACAAAAAATTCCTTTTGTATAGTACTATTGAAATATTGATTCTTATATACAGTATAATAATTGTTTTATTTTCGTGTCGTCGTATTGGTTTATAATTGAAGCTATTTAAAAATTTAATCACCAAATGCAATATCATTGAATGACGACTTTGGTGCTCACAGTCGTCGACGTGTTGTGTTACATTATAGATCCAGTTTCGAGTTTCTCATCGCCGAAAAACAAAGGCACCGTTATATAATTTTAATTGTCTCAAAAAAATGTGGTGTTGCGATTATTTTCTTATTAATTTTTAATATTCAGTGTCAGATAGAAATTCGGGCAGTATACAGTGTTCCACCGGAATCTGACGATTGTTGGTAGTCAATCAGTCAGATACCTCTTGTTGAGTGAGGCACTAGAAATACGAAAGACAAAGAAAAAGAAGAGATAGATTATGTAGTGAAAGGCCACTGTATGGGACACGAGTCGAGCTTGTGGAACTCCACTATAAAATGTGTACGCGTTGGTGTAGTAGTGTTTTGTGAGCCAGGATCAGGAAATATATTCAAATGTATTCAAGAACATTAAAACACAACCGTGTGCTCTGTACAGCTGAGTGCAAATGCGGGTTTTACATGGAATATAGAGTAAATAAAATCGATTCCTGCGTCCATATCACCAACTTATACGCAAACACACGCACAATCTGAATGAGTCCACGTAAATTCTAATATAAAGTTCAGTGTATGAGTTTAATAATTACGGATTTTTTACGTCACGAGTTAATCGCTATTTTTTTATTATTTACGAAAAATAAGTCCGTGGTATTTTATGTTGAAAAATGGAAAGTACGGAGTTGGTGCTATACTGTTGCAAAACTGTCTTGATTCTTCACAGATTTTGAACGATGGTGATATTTATTCTGGTTAAAACAAGTTTGCATTTTTTCGTTTACTGGTCAGTTCGGATAATAAACGGCACCTTTAGAGGATCAGGAAACGGAAAATATGTCATCTTAGATTAGAAAATATGCTGGTCTCTCCGATTGTGTATCCGAAAACACCACAGTATAGTTTGTTTATTCGAACACTTAATAAATGTTTCATAAAGCGAAGGTTGCTATGATTGGACCACTTAACTTCCTAACCTATTAATCAAGTCTGCTTGTTAACTTAAAACCGTTTGATGATTTTTAGGCATTACTAGCCTTTTATATTTTCAATAAATTGTAATGATTTTTTAGACAAATCAAGAAAACGATTATTCGTACAGTCCTTCTTTGGATCATTGTCGCCTTGATTGAACCCCTAGGTTGCCATGAATAGATTTCTACGAATCTATGTCAGAACACCATATAAAAATACTGAACTATTTCTCAAAACTATACTCACTAAAATATTGTTGTCCTTTTTGCCTTTCAAATAATTTGCTTTATTGTCGTTGACTTTTAAGTTTCAACGTTTTAAGCATTCACCGCAAAGGTCAGTCTGAGCCGCGGGTTGCGGCGGCTCTGAACTCACAGTGGGGTCTGATGGGAACACTGACGCTACTTTGTGATTTAATAGAATGTTGCCATATGCAAAATTTTTTATATATTTTGTCGGCCCAATGATCGCAACCTTCCCTTAAGACATTGCAACAAGTTAGTAGTTGCATCATCAACACCGAAAAATACTTGACTACTGCTTCTTCAACACCTTATAGTAACCGTGGCAATATAGGTTAAGTTTCTTCTTGGGAGTAATAAGAATTGACTTTGTGTTTTTCAAGTGGAAAGTGAAAACTTGACATATCTTTCGCATGCATGGCTATATATAGCAAGTAATATCCATTATGATGGAAAACATGTGTGTTAGTATGAAATGCACAATGTCATTGTAATGCAGTGTTAGGTTAGGTTATGTTTTAGAGTTTTGGCGTCACAGAATACTGAGCAGGCAAAAGCAAGGAGACGCAAGCTTTATAGTAACCAACAAGCAATAACGTACATATATAGAACACATATCTAAAGTCAGTCGCACACCAGCGTACCTGAATTAATATCATATAGCCATCCGTTATAAATAGGATCTACGAATCGTTGGACAGATTAAATAAAACGAAATTTGCTTCTTGGTCGATATTGTTTTTCATTGTTTGCAAGTTAAAGTGAGACTACATGTATAAGCCTGTGCCATATCTGCGCTTCCCAACGCTTGTTCAAATTCAATTTCAAATATTTATTGTCAAAAGGAAAATTACATTTCGTATGACTTGTCAAGTACAAAAGCTAATACATAATCAATATTTGTGCAGCCGAATTATAATCTTTAATTTTCAACTCGAGTTTAAAAACGATTCTGATATTGTAACTAGTTTATACTTTTTGTTGCAAATGCTTCAAAAATAACGCTGTTTCCATTTTTGATAAGCTCAATAATTACTGACAAGTTTCTCGATAAGCTTGTTAAGAATAGCTCATCTTTAACTGTGATGTAATATAGAATATCTTTATGTTTTTTTTCATCTATCATTTTTTTATGATATGCCAAATATACTTTCACCACATGTACCACTCGTTTTGACTGCTCCATTCAGAAATACTGCACTTGGGACATTCTCTGTTTGTTGAACCCGTGACGTCTCCAAGTTTTCTTGCGTCTTGGACGATTTTCTGTTTCGGTTTGTGTTTGTGGAGTCAACCAGATCAAAAAGCATTGATGTCTAATCAGCTATTTGTAACATGTAATGATTTTTTCACCTGACACTATCATTTTTTATTTGGTATTAAATGTACTTTCACCAAGCCTGTGCCATATCTGCGCTTCCTATTGCTTGATCATATTCAATTTCAAATATTTATTGTCAAAAGGAAAATTACATTTCGTATGACTTGTCAAGTACAAAAGCTAATAATCAATATTTGTGCAGCCGAATTATAATCTTTAATTTTCAACTCGAGTTTAAAAACGATTCTGATATTGTAACTAGTTTATACTTTTTGTTGCAAATGCTTAAAAAATAACGCTGTTTCCATTTTTGATAAGCTCAATAATTACTGACAAGTTTCTCGATAAGCTTGTTAAGAATAGCTCATCTTTAACTGTGGTGTAATATAGAATATCTTTGTTTTTTTTCATCTATCATTTTTTTATGATATGCCAAATATACTTTCACCACATGTACCACTCGTTTTGACTGCTCCATTCAGAAATACTGCACTTGGGACATTCTCTGTTTGTTGAACCCGTGACGTCTCCGAGTTTTCTTGCGTCTTGGACGATTTTCTGTTTCGGTTTGTGTTTGTGGAGTCAACCAGATCAAAGAGCATTGATGTCTTTAATAACATTTAATATTGTTTTTACTTGACACTATCATTTTTTATTTGATTTTAAATGTACTTTCACCAGAGATACTTTAGACTAAATGTTCCATTCAGAAATACTGTACTCGGAACATTTCCCTGTTAGTTTTAGAACTTAGACACAATTGGCTCCAAGTGTTCTTGCGTCTTGGATGGTTCTGTTTCGTTTTGTGTTTGTGGAGTCAACCAGATCAAAGAGCATTGATGTCTTTAATAACATTTAATGTTTTTTTTACTTGACACTATCATTTTTTATTTGATTTTAAATGTACTTTCACCAGAGATACTTTAGACTAAATGTTCCATTCAGAAATACTGTACTCGGAACATTTCCCTGTTAGTTTTCGAACTTAGACACAATGGCTCCAAGTGTTCTTGCGTCTTGGACGGCTTCGTTTTGTGTTTGTGGAGTAAGCCAGATCGAGAGCAGCAAACTGAAGTGTGTATTCCGAGTGTACTCTAGGTTTGGTGGATGTTAGATACACGCCAACAGATATGGGCCTCATGTAAAATGCATAAGATGGTCTCCCTGTGTGCTGTACAAACACCCATACATATAGTCAGCGTGTGCTGTGAGATAGTATTCCACACAAAGCCCCTGGTTAGCACGCGGTTCGCATTGCAAGTAACACATAGCAGGCCATGGAAAATGAAAACAGCTGATCGTCGCACCAACTGTCTCTATGTGTGTACAAACCGTATTTGCGTCCTATGTGTGTGGGTGCGCTTTTCCCCATTCTGATGATTTTCAGGTTCAAGGTTTTACTCTTGCAACTCTCTTAAACAATTCACTAAGATCGTTTTGCTTTTGTTATCTTTTTAATTCGCATAAGTAAATTACTATCGTTCACCAACAGCTCTTGGCTGCAAAGTTTTTGAAGTAGTTCCTCCAAAAGTTGGACTGTATTTTTCTTCTTTTTTGTGCCCGGTCTTTTCTTTGACTAAAGAACTAAGATCCTTTTGTTTTTGTTATCTTTTTAATTCGCATAAGTAAATTACTATCGTTCACCAACAGCTCTTGGCTGCAAAGTTTTTGAAGTAGTTCCTCCAAAAGCTGGACTGTATTTTCTTCTTTCTTTGTATCCTGTCTTTTCTTTGACTAAAGATCGCTTTGATGTTTTAATTTGTTTACAAATATGATTCGTTCCACAACCGTGCTTGGTGGAAGAGTTTTTTATTTCTATTTCTCCAAAATTGACTGTTTCTTGTAAACTTTGATATAAAAAATCAAGAATTTGGAAGAACTGGACAACGATCACTCAAAGGTCAATGGATGGAACAAGGATTGGAACAGTCAATTATATTCTTTAAAGTTGCTTGTATTGCTTTTAATTATGCATTTCTAAATTTTAAAATAGTTTTTTTTCAGTTATTGGAGAAAAAACTCCCGCTGTACTCAAACGTACAAGGGACTCCATTAATTTGATATTAAGTAATATACGAAGGATAGGTATGTTATACAGCGATACATCCATTACATACTATTCCAACATTATCTCTTGTAAAATTCTAATAGCTGGCAACGTTTTTTAATTATAATATGACGTAAAGGATACTAATAAATGATAAAATTTTATTTTTTTGTTAATGAGCACCAATATCGTGGTTTATGTTCTAGTGTTACAGTATTCATTTTTGAATGATTTATAAAATACCTACTGCTTGACAACCAAAATAACTAATGTAAAAAGCACTACGAGTATAATTTTCAAAACGAAAATAAAAGAGTATAATATTATATAAAAACAAATAATATCAAGAAATCACTGTTTTGTCTGGTTTTCAAATGCCATGTACCATCAATTAAAAGAACATAAAACATGTATAAAATCGGCCATTTCATATACACATTACAAACCGAAAAACAAGAGAGAATCAATGATTTCATCTCGTTTGTACCTTTCACAAATCAACTGTAGTCATCTCGCTTTTTTGTTCATACACAGATTTCGTCCACCCACATAAAGCTTTGTGCTTTCGAGTTGCCCCTTCCGAACGACGCACAGCGCCTGCGTCGATTTAATATATTCCCTCCCCTAAACCCTATAACATCTCGGCGCAAGCGAGATGGATAAATAGTTATTTGTCCGACGCCCTCCGTCGCACGGCGTCGATATCGCTTCACACATCCGCCGTTTCCCCTCCACTGTCGACGTCGTCGTTACCGTCGATTTTTGACGTACGCCATCTTACAAGAACAAAACACTGTAGTTATTTTAATAGGTGTCTCTGATCTGTCAAACGGATTCAGATTCTATAACCCCAATGCGCAGGTCTATCAGACCGTGTTCAAAAATATGCAAATACATGTCGATTTTCCTCCCAAATACTTATATAGTTTTTAAAAAGCAATATTTGTTTGACCTCTTTGTAAAATCTGTTTTTCATGTATACGTGAAAAAAAATTTCGCTTTGCGAAATGCACGGAGAAATTTTTAGGTAAATATGGTTTCCACTTATTTACAAATTTATTTTTAAGAAAAAATAGCGCAATCGGCACGACACAGCGTTAAAAAAAAGGGGAGGTTATATTATGTTCGATTGTATTTTTTTAATTTTCGTTTACATTCTGAAAAAAGTGATTTTAGTTAATAATATTATAAACTAAATAATATAATACTAGCCGTCTTGTTGCTCTGAGAAATCGAGCACATTTATTTTTTAAACTTAAGTTTCTTGTTAGTCCTTTTTTACGCTAATTGTTTTTGTAAACCCTGCTCACATACATCATGTATTTTGTAGCGTTAAATTTTTAACCCTTAAAATCCACTTATCGCAATTCTGACACCCTATTGCACATCTGAGTCCTTTTGAACGACACCTTGATCGTCGAAATTGGTCCAGTAGTTTAAGAACACAAAAACTTGCTGAATATATAGATTATGTTATTTTACTCAGTTCATTTATGTATTTATCTCAGCAGTTACCTGAGTACTGTCTTTTTGAACGACACCTTGATCGTCGAAATTGGTCCAGTAGTTTAGGAACACAAAAACCTGCTAAATATATAGATTATGTTATTTTACTCAGTTCATTTATGTATTTATCTCGGCAGTTACCTCAGTATCACGGTACTGACTGTCAATTTGTCGATTGTTAACTCGATGAAGCACATGACTACCTGCCTACTGAGCTATCCCGCGGTATATATATGCGCTGGATAGTTCTTTCTTTTTGTTGCATTCATTGTTGTCTGGAATTTGGCAACAAAGTCTTTTTACCTACGCATATTATTAGGTCGGTTGAGTATTGAAAATTTTCCCATGTTAGATAGTAGATTATAGACGCTTAACAAGTGAGGTCTTCAGCATCTGCTGATTCATTTTTACTTGTATTCATATCAAATGCACGTAGTCAATCGTGTTTCATGTAAAATAGGTTAATATATTCAATCAGTGGTGAACTTTCACTATCATTTCTGCACCGACACACATACACACACATACCTGCATATATATGGGGTGTGTTAATACACGTGTATGGAGGCTTCATACATGTGCGAGGATATTCGATGTGTACCACCTCATTGCGTATTCAGCAAGGATAGTCCGATGTTACATATACTCCTATTGTACTTTGCCCACTAAGACTCCACTCGGGTCCATCTCTTTATCAGTACATTTTTAAATTTTTGTCCAACTATATACAAGCTTCTTTAAAAATTGTATACACAGGGTATCGAAGTTGTAAACAATTATGTATCGTTCTATCGATTAAATCCACTCCCGTGGAGTCCCCAATTTGGTGGAAGTGTTCGGAGGAGATTTCTTATCGCATTGTACTTTTAATGTTGATCTCGCAATGTTGATCATCAAACATACAAGAATCCTTTCTTATTTCAAAATATTGCTTTTTGTTAGTGCATATATCCAAGCGTCTATAAAAACTGTATCGATCTATCGAATAAATCGAGTCCTGTGGGTCTTGGCGAAGTGCTCGAAGAAGATTTGTTATCACGTTGTATTCTTAATATTGGTACATTGCTATACTTCAAACGTACAAGAATCCTCCTTTATTCCAAAATATTGCTTTTTGTGATATACAAGCAAGTAAGGCTAAGAAAACGTTTTGATAAATTTGGACTACTGCATTAAGAAAACCAGGATATAAATCTTAATATTAGGATGACCATATGGGTCTATGTAAATCTTTTTGTCATCATCTTTCCACTGAAATAACGTCGTTGATCGGATTGATTGTTGATGTAACTGATGCAAGCAAAGCAGGTTCATGGGTGAACATTTTAATACCGCTATGGCTTTGCTGAACAATATGTTATTATTTTGCACTAGCGTAATAATCTCATTTCTTTTTGCCTCTATGTCTGTTTATTTTTTTATGGTGTAACTCGATGCAACCGCTGCTTTTAAATGTATTCACAATTCTTGAAATTGTGGAAATACTTGGAGGAGGACGGTGGGGAAATGAAATTCGAAATAAATCAGACACTTGCCTTAAACTAAAATTTTGATTAAATCAATTAATTTGATTTTCTCTTCAGTGAATTACATTTTCAAGTAATATTCCAAACCCTGTACTCCTAAAATGTATTAGCAATCGAAGCTTATGTTCTATTTTAAAATAAACGCGTAATTACATTGCTGTCAGAAATGTTATTGTAACAAAACTGCTGTAGTCTGTGGCGGAAATTATTTATTTACAATGTTAACTGTTTAACAAACAGTAAAAGCACACAAACGAAAGCGTATAACGTTAACAGAAATAAAACTAATAGTTCTAAATTATACAATGTAAGACTAAGTAACAGAGAATAAAGAGTCGCTAAATTATGTACAAAGAAGTATTAACAACACACAGGAACACAACACAGAGTTTATCAGCGCACTTGTCTATTCAAACACACAGGAACACAATACAGAGTTTATCAGCGCAATTGTCTATTCACCATAAGACATGTATTTAAAACCACTCACTGGAGTTATATTTATTTCCACAGATTAACGGAATTTATGTCGTAATGCCAGAACACGGTGTCAACACACGAACAGCTCCAATAACTGACTGACCTCGTTTCCTCCCTCTGTTCGCCTTTTTATAGAAGATCTTACTAGAAAAAATATTTTTAATATTAATGAATTAAACTATTGTCTATTGTTGACCGTATTCCTGGAGTATGAAAAGGCGGCTCGAAGTGCAGGTCGACATTTTTCAAATCGGTTACTTTTTCGAAAAGTTATAGCTGACCAAACATTTAAAAAAAAATCAGCGATAACGTCTTATGTCGATTAAAAATGTTCAATGTAAGAAGAGTTCTCCAAATGATCGTTTCAAGTTTGCTATACGTTTTATCTACATTCGTGCTAATGTTTCATATCGACTGAAAACAATGGAGGGATACATTTTCACTCACTCATATACCGTGATAATCTTCTTCATTTGAAACCTAAATGCAAGCCACAAAGTACATGTAAATCTGTCTCTGTCTTTTAATATGACGTCTTTAAAGCGCCATTTCTACAAGACCTAGTATTTGGGCCCCTGAATTAGTTCCTACGAATAGCTCTCTATGGTTGTTGTCAACCCTTGCCTTTGCATACAGTGCATTTTGCCTTTACTCTCCTATCCTGAACATAACACTTAACTGAAAATGATATGCTGTGTTTTAATTACGCTTGCTATTTACGCCATAAAATTAACATGTCATTGTGATCACTTCCCTTTCTTGTGTCTATCAAAGCATTTGTGTTCTTCTATCAATTTATAATTAACAAAAGAATGGTATTTTTCTTCTGTTTAATTTCTTGTAAATAATTTTAGTCGTTTATTTAAACTGAAGAAAAAACGAGCGAAAATTTTGATTGTCGTTTCCAAAATAAAGCGTTTTTACAAAAATTTAGTCATCAAAATGGGATCAAGAAATATCAACATGAATTGTTTATTATTTTGTTTATTACATATTCCTAAAAAAAGAAACGGTGATCATTCGTTGTAAAGTTTAATTAAAATAATTCCGAAACAAAATTTAACAATTCCTTCTAATTATACCTAAAGAATTCATAGGGTCCTTGAACAAATGTAATTATAAAAGTTTCGCTTATTAATTCGCCTACTTATTTTTTCGCAAAAACTGTTAATGATATCTTAGAGAGTTTTATATCTGAACCAAAATCACACATCACAAATAGCTTAGATTTAGTACGTTTAATTAATGACTTAATAATTCCTGATGATCATATTATGCTTAGCATTGATGCGACTTCTCTCTTTACTAATATTAGTTTAGATTTGGTTTTGAAATCCATAGAGAAAAGATTTGTCACTATTAGAAATAAAATTGGCATCGACTTTACTGATTTAACAGAATCCATTGAATTTCTAATGAACAACACTTTTTTCCAATTCAATAATAAAAGTTTTTTATTTTCAAAATACTGTAAACAAACATACATTTTTTTAATTTCCTCAATCTAATGATTTTTAAGTTCAAAGCTTGTACTCTCGCAACTCTCTTAAACAATTCACTAAAATCGTTTTGCTTTTGAAGTTGAATTTTATTTTTTTCGTTATTTTGATTTTTTTGGACTAAGATCGTTTTGTTTTAATTTCTTATAAATAAATACGATTCGTTCAGCAATCGCTCTTGGTGAAAGAGTTATCGATGTTTCCGTAAACACCGTTGAAAGTTTTTTCAGCAAACGCTCTTTTGGAAGAGTTATCGAAGTTTCCGTAACAACCGTTGATAGTTTTTTCAGCAACCGCTCTTGGTGGAAGAGTTATCGATGTTTCCGAAACAATCGTTGATAGTTTTGTTGTTTTAATTCCAAAAGTTTTCGTTAGAGCCATGAAAAATGAACATCCAGAATTTTATGCAGATAGTCATCTACGAGTATGCTTCTTATTGGTGTGATGGTGAAATGTCGTAAAAGAGAAAGCATTAAGAACTAATTAATGTAGCAGGAGCGATGTTCTCGCGCGCACAATCACATCTACTCCTGGATAGCATCATCAGGATTTAGGTAGCTTAGCAGGAGGAATTTAATGTAGCAGGTGCGATTGTCTGCGCGCACATCACATCTACTCCTGAAGAGCATCATCAGAATTTAGGTAGTTTAGCAGGAGGAATTTAATGTAGCAGGTGCGATGTTCGTGCTTGCACAATCACACCTACTCCTGGATAGCATCATCAGGATTTAGGCAACTTAGCAGGAGGAACTGTTAAGTACAATTGAAGTCGTTGTTTATGAATTCCTGCGATCCTTTTGATAATAATCATCTCGAATGTTATGACGGTAGTCAAACTCTGTGCTTCGTGTTGGTGCCTTGGTGGTCTTGTAACGCCGTAAAAGACATGCATTAAGAACTGACTAATGTAGCAGGAGTGATGTTCCTGCGAACACCGTCACAACTACTCCTGGATAGATATACCCTGTACCATGTTCAGAGATGCGTAAAGCTGCTAACGACATTTCTACACCCTTGTTATATATGTGTATATATATAATATACATCTCTTTGTCTAAACCTCATACTTAGTAGATCTGATGGATCATTAAAGTATGTCTTCATTAGAATTTGTTTGTATCTCTGGTATTTGTGTATAATTATCATTGAAAAATAAACTATTCACGATTCCTTCGAGTTTTTATACACGTCTGTGACTGGCCATTACTGAAAAGTCCGTCAAGACTATTGTTTTATATAGATGTCTGACTTTTAAAAGTTGTATTAACTGAACGTTACTCTATTTTATTATTTTTTTTTTTCGACGATAGAAATCATCACGAATTTCCCATTGTGTATACCACGGGATGTAGACTTTCTTCTTTTTATATAGTTTATGACGTCGACCATAGGATTCATAACGAATTTCTATCAACAGATAAGTTCTATATTCATAATGAATAATGTTTCTGGGCCTGGTCATGTTTTTCTCTTATTAATCCACAACAAATTGATTCAACTGTTAAATGAGTCTTGTTCCTTAGAAAAAAAAATGTAAATTAAAGTACGGAATATGCCAATAAGATTTTGTGTTCTGCAAATTGTAATTTTTCATAGATGCGAAATTAAAAAATATAAATAAATAAAATTTAATTTGACATCTGTAACATTTTTTTTATTTTTTATACTCAAAAATTTACAAACGAAAATATAATTTGACCGTACTTTTACTGAAAATATGAAAACAAAATTAATATGATACTATATAAACGAAAACTAACAGGTTGCCCAAAAACCGTGTTTATTTAGGTACATAAATCAGGAAAAAGTTTTATGGAGTCGAAAAACAAGATTTGCTGTTTATTTATTTATTTTTTATGTTCAGATAAAAATATCACTTCCCTGACAGAAAAAGACGTTTTACTCCGAACTTATATGACGCCGTTACATAAAAAGGCCGTATCAATACTCAGTTTACACTGGTTTGAAATCGATTTATTTTAGTTTCTTCAGTCGTATTTGCTCAAAGATTCCATATTGTAAAGTATGAATTTTTCTCTTATTTCGTGACAATCTCAGATTGTTCAATTCCATTTTACACCATTAATGCTGTGTAAATGATTCGTCGCACAGAATCGACCACTTGTATTTTATCGTTCTTGTATTTTATAATTCTTTTTTCGTAGGTATTTATTTTTTATTATTATTTATTTTTTTAATTGTGTTTTATTGTATTCTTTTTCTGTGTTTTTGTGAGATAAGTAATAACAATGAATCATCTATTTCGTCCATATTAGGTACAAAGAATACGTCAGTAATAGACATACCCAATAATTACTAAATTTAATATATTGTTGAATAAAATATTCGTATAGAATTAGTTGATGTGAAACAAATACGTTGTACTTTGATTTCATTACAACTTCTAAATTTATAATAAGTTCGGAATTATTGTTTTCTTTAAAACGTATAATAGTTTAAAAATTGTTTCAAACAAGAAAAAAGTCTCTTAATGATTTTGACTTATGTTCGTTGTTTATTCTTTGAGTGTAAACATAGTGAGCTTGTATGGAAGAGACACTTTGATGCATTGCAAAAGCGGATCCAGAAGTATGTATTTTGTGATGTAGTAAGAACTAAACAGGGACACTGAGGAGGCATCTCAAGCGACGTAGAAATGAAATAGTGCGTCGTGAAGAGAAGGGGAATGGATTGAAAGCAATGGACGGAGTTCGAACCCGCAACCAATCGACTGGAAGTTGTTAAGCTCTGAACTTGTGTCCTCATTGATGGCTGAAAGCTTTTTGACTTTATATATAGGCACACATATTGTCATAAAATTTTTCATTGTCAATGAGAATTTTCTTTTTTAAGAGGATTTTATATCACAAAATTCTTGCCAACTGATCAGAAATAAATATGTTTTGTTTAGACGGATCTTTTTTAATATTATATCAGACTGTATATAATAGCCAATCCGAAGCGTAAATAATCTCATTCATTTGTCTTTCAACGCTCGGTGTTAGGGAGACGAGTACTGGGATTCCCCTAGGATGTAGAGACAAGCGTATACAAGACGAGAGACCCTTCTTCGTTTAGTTAAAACGTATACAGACGTACTCGCTGGTTGAAAACCCAAAGGCAAAGAAGACTTTGATGAACAAATGAGGGTGTCGAAAGTGATAATGATTAAAGGGAATTCTGCCGAAAGATAGAAATGCAAGGCAGACCTACCTATTTTCTTTTAAAGCAAAATAGTTTGAAAAAACACGAGAATAAAGGCTTTGAATAAAAGGATTCGTATTTTCTCTTAGGACAAGATAGTTTTGAAACAACATATCTTTGGGAGGATTGGAAATATTTCTTTTAAAACTACGTAATTTGAAAAAAATATTAAAAAAAAAGTCTGAATGGGTTGAAACAATTGCACAATTTTTAAACGTTGCGTTCCTTATTGATATTGATATACAATTTCGATAAATTAATTTATTAAATCAATATTTCCAACTGTAAATAATAATTTTAAAATTGACATATGCCATACTTTTAGTAAATATCAAAGCCTTGTTTTGTGTACCAGAAATGTAAATTCAATCAACAGTAGCAAAAATGTTTCTAATCGTTACACAGTTTCAAAGGCCGACTATAAAACTAATTACCAATAATAATAATTCTATAAATTTGCAAAAACGTGATTTGCATTCTAATACTCATTAGTCAAAGAATCTGGTTAGACGTGTGTTTTTGTTGATTAAAGGACTTTCTAAAAGAGAGAAGAAACCCTTAATTAAAGGTATATAATTTACATTGTGAAAAATAATGTAATCAAGGAAATTTAAAACAAATTTGAAAATACCTTCATAAAAAATTGAACTTTTAAATCATGACACTATTTCTTTTTAAAAATTGATCGCCACGTATTTGATCGCTTCATATTTTAAAACAAAATATTTTATATCAATTGTTACATATTTCAACTAATAAGCAGAAACAAGTTCGATCTGTTCCCGCTTACAAACGTCGACGTCACTACCATAGAGTCAAGTTAGACGCCATCGATTTTCTTTCGCCGCGCATTGCATACATTCACACTCACCAACACTTTCACCCTGTATATACAGACTGTTCTGCGTAAATATTCTCACCATCAGTGAATTCTAAAAGCAAAGTGTGTATGTCCGATATCGCATGTTAAACTGAGTTTAGACTCCCAGGAACCGCGTTTTCTTTCGGGCGCGATTCCCGCCTTTCCTTAGAACAAACTCCAAAGTGTCCAAAGCTCATACTCTGGCATAAAATGCGATTCCATTGGGAAATCTGTCGCCCAAAAGATGACAATAAAAAAAAATATAATTACTAATTTTCTGAAGAAATTAAATTAAATGTTTGCCTATATACCCGCTGAATTTAAGAACATATCTTCTCCTAGCACTTCACCAGCCCTAAAACTCATAAGTCGCCTCTACTGTCGTCCAACAACCGTCACAGTATGAGTAATCGTTCATTTTCGAATGAGAGTGCGTATCGAGTCTGTGGCATGGTCGGGTAGGCTCAACGTTTCAAATTACGAAGCATATTCCTATCCGTTTAGATTCTGGAACTAATAATAGCAGTCCGCACTCCACCGACATTCATAATGTGGTGTTAGTGAGGGGAACGAGATAGTTTCTCAAATACATGTCCGCTCAGCAAACAAAACAGCCATGTCGTTCCGTCTTTGAAACTGCAAGTCCATTTCAACATTATCGCGCCGTCGTCAAACCACTTAAAGTTCCTTGATTTGTGGAAATATGAATGCGCACTTTTTCTTTCTTTTATTATCTTGACCTGTAACTTCCTAACAATGTTAACATCCCACGACTAACTCCTCACTTCTATTTGTCGTATCGATTTGTGAAAACTTTGCAAACTTATGAGGTGGAAGGTATAGTCATAGGAACTCATCATCCATTGAGTTTGGTCTCGTTTGTCTCAGTGAAATCTTTAGTAACATATAGTGACTAAGAGAGTTTTATAACGAAGGTGGTTATGGAAAACTTCTTAATTACTAACAAAAAAAATCACCCACTTCTAAAATAGTAAATAAGATAATGTAATAACCCGGTGCTGCGTGAATAAGATACCTAATCAGAGTAGGTAATCAGTAAGGATAACGTAAGTTTGGTACAAGAGGTTTGAAGTATTCGGGTCAGAACCCGTTACTGTGGTAAACACGTATTTGATTCTTTGATTGAAAGAAATTCTCTCTTCGCTACATCGGAAGTTTGGAGTTGGGGATGTCTTTCTCTCTTAAAGTTTTCCCTCCGCGTTACTCTAATTTTCGGTGGTATCAGTAAGGATAAAGTAAGCCTGGTACAAGAGGTTTGTGAAACATTCTGTTTGGAACCTCTTACTGTGGTAAACATGTAGTACTTTGATTCTAGGATTGAAAGAAATTCTCTCTTCGCTGCATCGGAAGTTTGGACTTGGGGATGTCTTCTCTCTCTTTTAAAGTTTTCCCTCCGAGTTACTGTAATTTTCGGTGGTATGTATCAGTAAGAATAACGTAAGCCTGGAACAAGAGGTTTGTGAAACATTCTGTTTGGAACCTCTTACTGTGGTAAACATGTAGTACTTTGATTCTAGGATTGAAAGAAATTCTCTCTTCGCTGCATCGGAAGTTTGGACTTGGGGATGTCTTCTCTCTCTTTTAAAGTTTTCCCTCCGAGTTACTGTAATTTTCGGTGGTATGTATCAGTAAGAATAACGTAAGCCTGGAACAAGAGGTTTGTGAAACATTCTGTTTGGAACCTCTTACTGTGGTAAACATGTAGTACTTTGATTCTAGGATTGAAAGAAATTCTCTCTTCGCTACATCGGAAGTTTGGAGTTACTCTAATTTTCGGTACTTGGGCTGAAATCGAATATTCTGGTCGGTACAAACGCGACATCAAGTATGCCATGACGCGTGCTCGCTGTGTTTGTGTGAGTGTGTGAAAATATATGTGTGTGTGTGTCTGTACGGTTTGCGCGCGACGACGGTCGGGTTTACCTCATTACCATATTTTCCACTGTGCTTGGTTTACTGGTTTGATCGTAGCGCCAGCGAAGAGCTTGATAGTTAAAGGAGGTGTATGACATATATTCACTTAGGGTTTGGTTAAATCACCATGAACATAAAATTTTGTAATCGAATTGATTCGAAATTAGGTTTCAAACAATGGTATCCTGGTGTCGTTACCAACAAAGAATTTATATTTATTAATTTAAACTTTTCATTCAACATAATTTCTTTATTTATAATTATTGCTTATAACACATTTACCTAATTATTGAGCTATATTTTGATCCTCATTACAATATTTTCTACTGCTTGGTTTGTACTGGTTTGTGCGTGGCGCCAGCAAAGAGCTTGATAGTTGAAGGAGGTGTATGACATATATTCACTTAGGGTTTGGTTAAATCTACCTGAAGGTCCTGAAGATAAAATTTTGTAATCGAATTGATTGGAAATTAGGTTTCAAACAATGGTATCCTGATGTCGTTACCAACAAAGAATTTATATTTTTTAATTCAAACTTTTCATTAAACATAATTTCTTTATTTATAATTATTACTTATTACACATTTAATTATTGAGCCATATTTTGATTATGGTGGTAACCTACATTCATTTCACAAAAAATACTTTTGATTCTATCAAATTATCGCTTTGCGCTAGTAAGGATCTGTCACGGAGTCTTGTGTTTTTATTTGTCGTTTTGATAAAAGTCTGAAAATCGTTTCTTTTTTAGAATTCGATTTATTTTTCTTTACTTTGCGGATCTAGCTATAAGTATTAAATTTTAAACAAAAAAAAAATGGCATAATGATTTTGAAACGTTTCTTTGACTTAATTATAAACCTTTGAATGTCGATTCCAAAAGTTGTTTAAAATATTGATTAAAATAAAGTTAGATAAATCAGTTTTACTAGATCTAAAAGACTGTCAGTTTTGTATTCTACTATTTTTTTAGTTTTTCGTGAACTAAGAAATCAGTTTAGCTTAATCTAAATTGATATATAGAAAAAGTTTAGGTTGTTTGTACCATTTAATCAGTCAGTTCAACTACTAAATAAATGGTAGGTATTTATTTTTGCACTCAACTGGAGAAATTTTAATTTGAAACAAAAGGACTTCAATTGTCCATGCATTTGACAATTATTGTCGTCAACTTCGAATAACGTGAAGAATGAGTGTTTCATCTATTATGTTATATTTCGATTTTAACAGTTGCAATAGAAATCTTTCAGCCCTGAATTAGGGACACGCTAACGTCTATAATACTACATAGTGGTAGGTACATTCTATATTTCGCCACTTCACATCTTCAGTAAAATCATAGCGTAAAATTAACGGACGCGAGAGAAAATTCTCCCATCTTCACTCACATTTACGTATTTTATTTAATATAGAATTATTAATCAATTAAATATTATTTTATGTAAAACTTGCGTCGTTAAATAATGTTAATGTGATGGTTTTGTTTCAAAAAGCGTGGAATTTACTACAACAAAATTATATCCAAAATAAAAACACATTCATCAGGAGTATTTCAACTATAGTTGTATTTCTCATATTTTTGCGCGAAAAAAAAACTTTCTTCGTAATTAAATTCCCATATTCTCTGGAGAGTTTTGTATCCACGTAGTAGCGCGTTTTAATTTATCTACCTCCCCTTCTCAGCAAAGGCATTAAAAATAGCAATCGTACAGGTGATTCAAAACTGAATGTTCTTACAACTCCCTTGAATTTAACATTGTTATGTCCTACAATGACTGTAGTATTTCTCTAAAAGTATTTATTATTTAACTATATTATTTATTATGTAACACTTAGAGTTCTTTTAATTTTATATTTTTATATCTGAATAAAATTCATATTGAAATGCACAGCGATTGAATATGTACACGAAATAGTACACTGGCGCAGTCGGTAGGATTTCTCCTCGGACAGCGCGGCCAGGCTTGTTTAGCACTGGACGGCACAAGCTGTGATTGGGCTCCAATCTCTGAGAGACCGGCGACGACTATCTCATTGTTTTTGAAAGTCTGGGTGGTGGACAGGACATCAGATATAGCCATGATAAACTCAACGCTTAAAACTGTGTTCTGTGGGTAGCAAGGGAAGTCGTTTTCTGTTCTTTCCTGTTGCAAGGTTGAGTTTTGGCTTAATTTCGTCGAAAGCTTAGAGGTCGAAAACCTTTAAGATTTTCGATTGGTTGCTGGCCTGCGTAGGTCAGTGGGGACTCATATGGCCCTGGTTTTCGGTCTGATAAGGCACGCCTTACTCCGAGTGCTACAAGGTAATTCCTCATATAGGTTGTGCAGGCTGTCGCTGGTTTGCTGATGGTCAGCTACGACAGTGTTGCTAGCGGGGTCTGTCTGGTTCCTTATCGTCAGTGGTTAGTGTTCATGAGTCGGTCCGAGCTGCGGAGAAAGCGCCGTAGTAGCCTCCTTGGTTGTCAATGCCCGCGGTTGGACATTGCGGAAAGGCTTGGGTTTAGGTGCTGACCTGTTGGGGAAACTATGTTTCCGATTGCACGCATCTATAATGCGCGTGCCTCAGGAAGATAAAAAGGTGTATCGAAGATTTCGAGAATTTATTTACATTTGAAAATGACGTTGTCAAGAATCACGTTGAATATATCCTAACAATTTTATATCTCCAAAAGTATATACCATTGTTTTTAATTTCTTTCAAAATCAAAGTTTTTTGATACAGATTTTATTGAAAATGAAAAATTATTATAAATGAAGGCTTTCAAGTATAAAAAATTAAAATAAGATGAAATGAGACTCGTGTACTACTGAATTAGAATATCTTGACACATCTGTCGTCTATTCAAATTTGAATCATCCATATTTTTACCTTTCTCCTATAATAACTGCAGTTGAAAACTTCTTTCTCTAAAATGCCATTATTCATCGTAAAGTTTTAAAATTCCTTTTTCTTCTTTTTTATTTCTTTTACGCTGTAAAATATAAAGGACACTAAAACTTCAAAAAAAAAATCAATTGCGATCCTATATTTATTTGTCGTCTAGCCTTGAAAGATATGGTGTTTAAGAGATTTTTGACGGAAGCGAAACAGTTTTTGCTTTTCTATCAAAAAAAAATATAAATGGATACATCAGTTCATGTTGTAATACTTCACAGTGTACTTGATGCGGTAAATAGGTGTAATTCATCAAGACCACAATGTCTATTGTATGAGTAATTTTTTTGTGTTCTATTCGCTGAAGTTTTAAATTTAATTAGACTTGGTTGGAAATATTCACAACTCAGCAAGGGTATTATTGATAGACGGCTTCTGTTAAATCTTAGTGACGCTCGTTTTGAAATAAAGTATAAATTTAATTCTTATGAGTTTGTTTCAACTAAATTAATTATGTGAAAATGTTATTTCTGTTCGCAAATATATTATTTCTTCCTGCATTTTTCTGTAAAAATTTCCATAGAAATATTTACGTTATCAAACTTTTGGATACATTTATTTATTTATGAAATTCTAGTCTATAAAGGAAGGTGGTCTTAGTGGCCTAATTTCATTTATTATATCTAAAATTGATTTACTTTATTTTTAATTACTAGCGAAATACAAAACAACTCAAAACCCTTGTATTTTTTAAGTTACGAGCGAAAATTCAGATGAAGTAGTTGCATTAGAATTTTAAGATAAATCGCTTAATTTTTGAATGCTGTACTCACTGCATTAATTTCGTATAACTATCGCATAATTAATTAAGCCATATAACAGTCATATTAGCAAATCAGTTAATTTATAGCGACATACTTTATTTGTTGTTGATTATCGTTGTTTATTTAGGAAATTCAATTTTACAACGTTTGGCTTATTATCATAATTTTTTATAACTGGATGGTTCTTAGGCTTGTTTTGGACTAATTCAAAAGCACTCATTTGTCAGATTAAACAAAACATCGACACATGTAAGAACAATTGAAATTTGTTTCCCAGGGCTCTACAAAGATGCTCGGATTCAAGTATAAATCTGTAAATTCACTTAAAAGAATTCGCTAATTCCTTCCTGTAATAACTGTTAGTAACACTGTATTTCAACATTTATACAATTCGCTTGCGGCAAACAAATTAGAATCGACAGTCGACGATAGTTATTGTGCGAGTGGTTTTTTACCGGGCCGGCATACAAAAGCGTGTTCAATTGAAATGTGTCTGTCATTCTTTTACTCCAAAAATCGGAACACGGATTGACAGCGTCGAACACCTCAATTACTTTTTCCACCCCTTTGTAATATTTTTGAAATTAATTCTTTGGTAGCTTTTTGTATATTTTACATTGAGATCCTTTAATAGCTCCAGCATATCAAGTGTTACACGCATGGGTGTCTCCTGGAATAACAACTTGTCAAATGAATTGCAACTCATTTGACAACAAATTGTTTTGGTTTTCAAATTCATCTTCATATTTTTCTTGTTTACGTCATTGGAATTGCTTTTATGTTATCCAAATATCTTAACTTTCAGTTTGATTATTAATTGCTATCATGGGATACCAAATCTATCGATTTTTTTGCTTTTCTTCTGAATGGTCCCGCGGTATGAATTTAAAGCATATTTATTATTTTATTATTTTACAATATTGCAGATATATATACCTTTATTGATGTTAACTGTAAATTTATTTCCTTATTTAATTGACGAATTGATAGTCCACCGTCTCTTACTTTTAAATGATTAATATGTATGTACGTAAAGAACATTACATAATTATATTCATGTTAAATACAAGAACAGTACATCCACCTAGTGTCCGAACACGGGAATTATATGCGTCAGCCATTTTCTATGTTTGAACGCAAGCTTGAACATCGACACAGCGCGCATGCTTATTGGTCACAATACACTTATAAATCCGTCCCTCTATATTGCGTTTTGCTCTTCCGTTTGTATACTGTTCTGGGTTTCCCCTATTTTTCCCACTATATTTCAAGTGAACGCATGGTTTACTACATGATGCACGGCTCGACTCTCCCCTACTTTTTCGTTAAAGGGAATGCAGGAGAGTGGAACTCTCCTCTCGCCGTTAAACACACAGCAGGAGAGAATCAAGTGTTGAACAGTTTGAATACCTTCACAAGCTACTTGTTCACCGAATAAACACATCGTTCACGAATGCCGTTTTTGATTTTTCTTTTCACCTTTCCAAATTTACGTTTTTGTGTACTGTTGCTACATATAATAGAATGCTCCAGTTTCCATGCGATCTGAGAATTGTGGGCATTAATATTGAACGTGAAAATTAAAAAGACTATGAACTGAAAATCAAATTTTTTTACTAGGCAGCTGCTGACTTTAGAATGGAAATTAGTAGAAACGATTTTTTTCCCGTTTTTTTAATGACTTATGTCGTTCGACACCTAACTACAGATCCAATCTTCAGGAAATGTCTATTTATGATAATGAAAATATCTCAGATATAAGGCTGCATTTCTTTTTATTTTATTCGTATTCGTCTTCCAGTGTTACAATTTTTTCTAAATAGCATATATTTCAATTACTTTGATTGTGAATTATTGATAAATCGTTCCGAATTTTGTCCACAAAAACGTGTTAAATTTTTTTTTTTTTTTGAAAAATATTTTCGACGTCAAATACCTACTTATTATTAAAAACTTGAGCTATAGTCAGTATTCCATATAGATATATTTAAATGATAAAGAATATAAAACGGAAGTATATTATTTTTTATAAAATAGTATATTTTATGCTTATGAGATATTTTTCATAGCCTCCAATGAATATCTAATTTTATGCATTAATTCTTGAACTTGATTGGACCGGTGAACTGTTTGCAACAAAATACATTTCTATTACTTAAATTCATTTCATTTAGCTGCTGATTATTTCATAAGTATATAATATATATATCTATATTTTCTATATCGTATGTCGAATACTAATTTTAGATAATAATTAATTATAAAAACCTGCTTTGTTACCAGGCATCATCTCGCCAGGGACTTCCATAAATGCATTTCTATTGTCCGAAAACAGTAAATTCGATTTTACTTTGTGTGCAATAATCTACTTGTGGAACTGGATGAGCCCAACGGTTCTTAGTTTAAAATTAAACTTTAAAAAACTAGGAATTTCTTAGATGAAATTTTAGTTTCGTCTAGTTTTAGAAATAATGTAATTAATATATAATTTCATGTTTAAAAATTAATAAAAAACAAAAATTAAAACGATAATTATTGTAGGTCTCCCAAAAATTTACTGGAACTTCTTGAATGAACATCATTTTATATCGTATTCTATCTCTTGCGATAGTATATTTGTAACTTTAAATAATTATAATTAAAATACCATTAATGCGTGTTTGAAAATCTGACGTCAAAACTTTATTTCTTTCCAGTTCCGACGGTCCGTCGGGAAAGTACTCTATCGGCGGTCTTTCAAACCATTCACAAAAGCCGTCGGTAAAGCAGTTCTACATATCGGCGGCTGAGGATATTGATTTTCTTCTGTTTAAGAGGTAAATTTAAGTTTTCCACTTTTATGTTAAATAATCTGATGATTTTTTTTATATTTATTGCCGCAGCTCTCAAGTGTTTTGGTGATGACATATTATCATCCATTTATTTGGAACCATTTTTCAATCTTCTTTACACTCTTAAAGCTCATAAAATTTACTAGTTTTTTATTGGCTAATTGTAAATACTTCCTTAATTTTTTGTGTTTTCATTATCATATGATATTAATTAATTAATCTGTCGATTAGGTAATATGTTGGAACATGCGACTTTATTATTAATTATTAAAATAATTCTCGTCGTAAAAAGTTTTTGAACTTTTTAAGTTCAAAGCATCATTAAAAATATAAACCGATTTTTTGTGAAAGCAGCTGCACATACTTAAATTTCTTGTGTGTTCTAAAAATTTTAAATAAATCTTCGACTTTTCTTAATAAATTGTGACCATTCATAAAATATTATTCATTCATAATTGCGTTAAAATTGTATTTTTATCTGGACTCAAAATTTTACTCACGGATGCAGTTTTGTCATATTATTTTATTTATTAGTATAATTTATTATGAATTATTCTATTCACTGGTTAATTTCACATCTGATCTTAGTAATGATAAAATGAGATACATATCGATTGTATTTATTGACTGTGACAAATCCCGTAACAAACTAACATGCGGAACCCTAAAAACAGAATTAAAATGATGAACTAAACTAAGGTCTTTGCTGGATTCTTTCTAAATGGTGGGGATGATACGTTGCTAGTAAATCAACACAAATAAGTTTTACGTAGACTTCTTGTCTAACCGTTAATGGTCTTTCCATTTAAGGCATCTAATGAAACGATAGAAGTTTTTTTTTTCCAAAAAAATAGTTACTTAATTACCATGTCTACCTCTATCCACATCAGGAGCGGATTTCTTTTTTAAATTTCTCGTGTCCTAAAGCTTAATTAAATATCTTTAAATTGGGGTTTAGAATAATACTACAAAAATAACTCAAAGATTTATCAAAATTCAGTAAATCAACATAAATAAGTTTTCGTAGACTTCTTGTCTCCCCGTTAATGGTCTTTCCATTAAGGCATCTAATAAAACGATAGAAGTTTTTTTTTCCCAAAGAATAGTTACTTAATTACCATGTCTACCTCTATCCACATCAGGAGCAAATTTCTTTTTTAAATTTCTAGTGTCCTATAAGGCTTAATTAAAAATCTTTAAATTGGGCTTTAGAAAAATAACTCCAGAAAATGCCAAAATTCACACAAAAAACTGTCGAAACTCAGTCAAACAAATGCTTCGAAAATTTTAACCTTTATCCAAAAATTGTCAATATTCCATATAAGTCCTCATCTGATCTATACGTAGTTTGATAGAGATAGTAGATACTGACTTTTGTTTTGGATCGTCTATTATAACATTTGTTTTTATACTGATTTTGAATGTATTTAAATTAAAAAAAAAAATCAAAATAGATACAGTCGCTCCAACGCTATATCTTTAAGTTTTAATATAGCCATATTTTCATACTTGCGTAATCCTTTCCCATTTTGGCATTTCATTTGAGCAATTTGGTTTATCTAATTTTGAAACACAGATACCAACATAAAAGCAACATAAAAAAACCGTATCGCTCAGTTCCTACAAAATTGCATTTTGTTGTTTCTACCATTCTACCAAGTATAAAACAAAGATATGTATCAATGGTCAAATAAATGACAATTTCAACAACCGCGTGTTATTGAGAAAATTTGTACTAGGTTCGTTCAAATAATACCTCTGCAAACAAAATAGTCTGTCTTATAAGATCATCACTACATAATAAATGTTTTTTGTCGGTCAGTATATTTAGGTACTCTGAATTTGGATATATCTGGAAACACAAGTTCTTAAAAACTTGTCATATAAATATTTTGGTGGTCAGCTGCGGTTACGAAAATCACAATTGAAAATAAGACATAATATGTCCAAAACTTCTTTTAAAATCAGAATTGTTTTGTCGTTTTTTATTTTTTCAATCGAAGTTTTACTTTTAGTGATATTTCTTTGTAGAAAATGTTTTTCTTCTATTTTAAGTATTTCTTTTCCATTCACTGTCCGAAGGGTATTTTCAAAATAATAATATAATATGAACTTAAAAAATAACTTTTAAACCTAAATTACAATTTTTGAATTTATTATTTTTCAGAGACTTTTGTTTCTTATATCCTTAATATTATTTTGCCATTAATTATTCCAAATAAAAATCAAAAATAATGAATTAAATTAATCAAATTTATTACTATAAAAGTAACAAAAAATAGGTAGATGGTCCCTTCTCAAATCGTCTTATGAAATTTGTTTTGGGAAATTCGGAGAAACGAATTGTATTCCCTGATTTTGACCCATCGATGAACCTGAATGATGATGCATAACCATTAACAACCAGCACCTTCAGGTGAACCCATACTTGGAACTGGAATATCCTTGAGGTTACTCTATCTGTTTTAATGTTCAACATCATGCTTTTACTCATTCTATTCCAATTTATTTTCGAATTGGATATCTTTGTGCTTCTAGTAATTTGTTTTTCATTAGGAACATTTTTTAATTTCCATGTTATTTATTCTTTTTTTAGAGAACTTTTTAAGTCGTTTCAATTGTTCTTAAACGTTGGCGCAAATATTCGTTTTAATGTTCAACACCATGCTTTCACTCTTTCTAGTCCAAATTTTCTTCGAATAGGAAATATTTGTACATCTTGTAGGTACTATAATAAGTTATTTTTCATCGGGAACATTTTTTTAAATTTCCGTGTTCTTTACTGTTTTTTTAGAGAAATGCCGTTTCAATTGTTCACGTTGGTTCAATAATTGTTTGGTTTAAATTCAGGAAAATGGTGGTTCTTTCTTTTTCTTTGATGCGTTTTTCTTTACTTTTGCTTATAAATGATTGTAAACCTTAGTTCTTAACAACGCAAACATCTAAACAATCTAGATTACACAAGATTTTTTAATTTTGAAGTCAATGTACATTATTCTGGTGTCATTTGATCGAATTGACTCGATCGGTTGTTTTTTGAGCATCCCGTGACGGTAAGCAACTGAAGAAGTTCCGGTGTTTGAAACCGGAACTATAACTCGACGTCCGGTATAACTGCAACACAAACAAAATTCATTGCATCTGGCGTTTAAAATGAATATTTATAAATTTTCGAAATAATTTACATATATGGTCGGTTACATCAATTGTGTTTTATATAAAACTATATCGCAGTAGCAAATAAACACTTCAACCAACAACGGTGTCTGCAAAGTTCTGTATTTTAATTAAAAATTAATTAAATAACGTAGCTATTATGAATGAAATATGTCCGAAAATATTACTATTTGTAATATTATTTTTAACGCCCAACGTTTTCATCTTCGACTGAGTCCCAGCTTCTACCGGACCATTTTTACAAAACTTTTTAATGCTTAGTTTCGACGATAATTTACTAAATGATTAAAATGTTTAATCCAAAATGAATATTCCATATATTTCGTCATTAAAACTTTAAATGTATTCACAAATCATGATGCAGTCAGAATTCTTGGAATTATTGCCTTGCGAGATATTTTCTACATCTTCACATTGACGACCGTGGTAGATAAATTGGCTTATTATTAATATTTTAATAATAAAAATTTCCGTTCAAAGACATTTTACAAATATTCTCCAAGTGCGCGATGTCCTAATAAAATATTTAAAATTACTTTTTACTCAACGTTGAGTCGATTCAAAGAAATATATATTGTAACAATCGTCCTATTGTCATATACACTGAACGTTTTTCAACTTAACGGTACAAGTGCCCTTTTGTTCGTTGAGAAATTGAAATTCTCGACTTAAATGTAAAATTTACGTCCGTTTGATTCACCTTCAAACCTTACTAGCATTTACTTCAAACGGCTTTTAGCAAATTCAGTTGCCTTATTGTCAGTAGCGTTCCATTTCTTTGAACATTTTTTCTATCAATGGTAAAAAAGAACCATAACGTAAGTTTGTATAATAAAAGATCGCGCACACTCATTCGGCACGAACCAGCATAACTAGCACAGCTTAAAGATGCTCGTGCTATTTTATGGAATAACGCTCATTAGACCCAGTCAGTCGCTCGCCTGCAATTTCTGTCTGACAGTGCTGGAGTGAGGTGTAGTTTTCAATAATAGGATGAATTCAAAACTTGCATTTTGTTCCTGCTTCTTCCATAGCCGAAAAAAAAAAATTTCCACCGAACTGCACGTCCAGGTTGCACACTCTCACTACTTGAAAACTGAAAAATGTGTGACGCAGGCGGAACCTGCACTAAAAGTTGCTGGCTTTGGTATTTATTTTATTTTATTTATTTAATTCCAAAAATATTTGTGATACATTTATTTTACAATTTTAAAGTTGGAATAATCCTGCCCAACTTGGCTGAAGCCAGGTACAGGCTCGTGCTAGATGAGTGCGCGCGTTTTTTAAACTCAATGAATATTAATTTATTTGGAATTTAGACGCGGAAAGTCTGGATTACTGCTCACTTGCCAACGTAATAATTATAAAATTTATTTTTATTTGGTTTATGTTTTAGACGATTTAATGTTTTATTATGTATCGTAATCTAGGCATTTCTGATACTCCATTTCGAAATATGTGTGGAAAGTATTTTATAAGGAGACATAAAATTCGATAAAAAAATTGAAGTCGAACGATTTGAACGCCGCGCCGCTGCAGATTAAAAAGCGTATCCGTTGTCAGTGTAAACGCCTGCCGTTAAAAATTCCGCCCTCTTTAAAGACAAATATTTACTAAGTTCTTATTACATTCGCTCCCCCTCTTCTACATAAAGGTCTTTAACCATACAAAGGGCGCTAAAACAGAGAAACATTCAGCTACTTAAAATATATTGGCTTGTCTTCGACTGATATTTATGTATATAAACAAGGAAATAATGTTACTATTGCCAAAAAAACAAATATCGACATTTCTTCTAATTTATTACCTGAACACTTACGAAATCAACGCTGAGTAATCGAATTAAAACCGTTGGATCCATCAC
Source organism: Xanthostigma xanthostigma (assembly GCA_963575645.1). Taxonomy (NCBI): domain Eukaryota; kingdom Metazoa; phylum Arthropoda; class Insecta; order Raphidioptera; family Raphidiidae; genus Xanthostigma; species Xanthostigma xanthostigma. The sequence goes on along the minus strand of OY754475.1, from coordinate 3,410,547 downwards.
CAAGGCTAAAATGTCATTCTATGATTTTAATTAGTGTTATTTTAAATTTCTGCTTTTTTTTAAAGCAAATATCTTTAGTTTTATATTTGATAGATTGAAAACATTGCGTCCGGAGCTGTTTCCTACAAAATGCGTTTTGATGTCTTTAAGGAAACTGCATAAACTCGTTAGTTGTGTCCGAAAAAAGATCTGCGTTACTCTCAAGTTGCGCCCAAAGAAGTTAAACTTTAAAAATGTTTTATCTAACTGATTTTAATTTTAAACTATATATTCTACAAAAAAATGCTCCAAGCTACTAATATTGCCCTAAACAAAACTTTTCTTGGAGTGTCAGCGATTGAAAATAACACTTTTCATTTTCCCACCTAAAAATGTCTGGCGGGTTATTCGTAAACTCGGTTTCTGAACACTATTTTATTTAACAAAATACATTTCTTTTATATTTTGATAAAAAATCGTCACTTACCGTTTTTTAAAACAGGTAAAAACAATGGTGTTGACAAACAGGTTTTGTTTTTTAATTAATATTCTACTTATTTTTAATAATCGTTTAATTAGAAAATAATAACTCGGTACAAAAATAATTAGTTTACAAACGTACTTTGTATTATAACGGTTTTTAGTAGCACGCAATCAGAAATAATAACAATGAAACTGTCATTAACAACTACCGCCAAGTCACTTATTATTATTCTCCAAAGTAGCCCTCCTATTGCATTGCAGTGCTCATCAACAAGTTACCTTCTTGAAATAATAAATCTAAAAATCTGTATTAATCATTTTATCAAGGGGTACGGTAGAATTAATAGAAACTTATGAGAAATTATTAATCATAAAAAATATGTACTTCCGTAGTCCTAGTCGTAGTCGGATCCTGATAAATCATCTTCGACCTCTCGACGTGCTTCACTTAGCATCTATTTCGCTGTGTCTTCCTTTGCGGGTCTTCCTTTATATTATCGGCAATTTATGGTTCGTGGGAGCCGGGTGTCACCTCGTGCAACTTTGTCTCCTGGACTAGTCTCCCTTTATTTTCGGCAACACCTCGTGCAACTTTGTTTCCTGGACTGATTTCTTTTCGGTGGGCTTTATATAAATTGAATTTTTTTATTTATCAGTGATCTCTCGAGGTCCACTGGAAAGCGACGATTATCTGTCAGACCTTGGACTTCATTTCTACGTTTCGTTGTGAGTCTTTCCATCTACTCTTTAGTGATTCCTCGAGGTCTAGAAGACAGCTAATTCTGTATTAAATTTTGATTCCCTCGTTGCTTAAAAGCGGTCGCAGGTGAAATGAAACCCAGTGCGACAGCACGCCTGAAACCTAGCAGCCAAATCTAGCGGCAAAACCAGCCTCGCGTGTGCAGCGGCCTTAAAACCAAATATTCTCATCACTCTTTAGTGAACGAGAAAAATATTTCGAAAAATAAGTAATTCTACGGATTTGTTATACACGACGTCACGGCGTTTGAGGACTTCTGGCGTTCGCGGCAACAGGGTCTACTTAATCCACTAATATCTTTTCCTCCTATATATGACTCTATTCACCTAATTGCTGTATACCGAATTACAATCCCTAATCAACATGTATATAAATATGTTTAAGTTATGCTAAATTATTCTAATTAATGTATCACAAGTTCGTATCTCCACATGAACATATATAACATGCTTTACTGGATATCGGATTGGGGATTGTTAGTGTCGTTTTTGTATTATTTGAAACTTTGGTGCAGACAAAAAAACGGGTCGTTTTCAGTGCATTCTTCATATGAGCTAACTATTTAAAAACTTATTTTCCAGGCATTGTTTTTTTACCTCTTAACAATATTTTCAGTAAAAGTAAAAACATAATGTAATAAACATATTTAACTATATAATAATATTTGTGTTACCATCGGGTCCCTTACATAATTTCCGCTGTACGTCTGTGATTAGTTTCATAATCAAAATCTAAATCAATGAACTATGTTTATAGTTGTTTTCCACTGTTCGTTTGTAAAAACATTTGACAACAAATGGTTTACACATTTCCTTTTTATAGTTCTCGCTTTGTATTTTAACAATTTTTATAAGTAACGAAAAATACATAACCAAACCACTGACCAAAATTTGCATGTCACAAGTTAATATTAAATACTAGAGTGAAGTACATTGCAAGTGAGTCTAACCTATCGCTATTTTGGTCTCGGGACCTGCAAACTGCAGGATTGCCCATTTTTAACCAAACATATGAAAGATATGAAAATAGCAAACTTACATTTTATCGTATTTTCTGACTTTTGTAGGTATGAACGATGGAATATTCACGTTTTAGACATGACTTTTTGTCTTTTAATAATTTTGTTAATTCTTCCCTTTGGAATATTTTAGACATTATTAAAATAACTATCAGTATTTTGACGTTTTGAAATTTGTTGTTCACATTTTTCTACATTGTTTATATACGTAACCAAGGCAACTATTCATTCCATGGCCTGTTATGTTCGCAGCGCATGAGACGAAAGATGTTTTATGGCATTTTTTACACCTTTTTTTACACGTTAAAGTTTTAGTAAGGATCCCTAATATTTTCTAGCAATAAATATAGCCTATGTTACTCAGGGTGAATGTAGCTTTCTAATGGTGAAAGGATTTTTTAAATCGGCACAGTAGTTTTAGAGTTTATTCATTACATACACACAAAAATACAAATTTTTCCTCTTCATAATATTAGTATGATTATAGGTACTCATCGGTATATCCTGCTAGACTCAGGGTTTTCTACACCTGATATGTAAGAAATTAGAGTAAAATGCGGAAACTACAAATAAAATTATTATAATGAATATTAAATTTAATAAGATTATAATTTAATGGAGTCATGTTTTCTCCTTGCTCTTTCTGTTTATCATTTAGTAGAATTATCGTATTTGACAACACCAGTTGAGCTAATTGGACACTATTTTTGGAAAATTACTGTAAAGAAAAATCTCTACACCGTAACATTTTATCCATGAAGCTGCAATGTTCATTTAAAGTTTAATGTATTTCTTTAATTGCAGCTTTTATATGTCTCTTGGTTAATTTTCTTTCTAAAAAAGGCCCTGTAAAGTCCTGATAACGCTTTTAAGAACCTAATTTAATTCTTGTCTGGCGACGACAGACTTCCTGCCCTACAAGCAAATTGTCTGGATTTTAAGTATTTAACAGCGGCTTAGACTATTAGATACATTTAATAAAAAGGATGATTATTTTTTATTGCAAATTTTTACAAACTTTATATCTGTTACAGTAATTTGAACAAAAAAAGTATTTTAGTTCTTAGGTCAATTTACCCTTTTTCGTACTTAGTATTTATTTAACCAGAAATTTATTGATATTATAAAAATATGTAGATATGAAAATATGTTTTGTTTGGGTCTCGAAATCATCGCCATCTTTAATAAACTGAAAGGCATGAAAACTGAACAGTCTTGGAAGCCGGTTTCTATGAATTACTTTAAATGAGAATACTACAACGTTTATACATAAGATTTTGGAAGTTTAAGGAAAAAACTCAAAATATGTCGTAAAAAACCACAATAGTGTTTTATTCTACAAGCGAGATAATAATAGTGGTTTACTACAATAGAAATTAAGTGAAATTGTGCAGCCGATTTACTTCTTTAAAAAAAATTACCCTAATATGGGTGAGAAAAGTGTTTAAGACAGTACTAATTATAGAAAGAAAGAACCTCAAAGATTATTCGGTTTAAGGATTTATGGATATGCTGTATGGAATATCATTAAAAAACAAATGTTATTCGTTTATTATTTTATGTTTTTCTTTGTGTTTTCAAAACAATAATTCATTTTAATGTGGTGGTAACAATCAGAATGTATCCGCTTAAATATTCTTAAAAATCATTTGCAATTAGGTGCGGGTACAAAATTGGATCTCTCAAATCCTTTTAAAATTCAGTACGCTTATAGAAAATGGCACCCTGAATTCACGAGCCCATCTGTTACCGTTTAGGATATAGATCCCATTCGAAGTGAATTTCTGGCAGGTATATGAAATTTGGTGTAGTACTGATGGAATATTCTAAATTCTATAAGCGCACCGGAGTCTATATTATGTATTATTGTTTCGGATATAGAGCCTGTAACAGGTCTTTGTCATAAAACTACTTCCAAAATGACCAGTAGATCAAATAATTTACCCGTTTTTTGTGAGCTATGTTTTCTTTTTTCTGCCTAGGAACCTCCTGGATCTATAATTTCACAGAGCCAGTTTAAAAATTTGTGTAAATTAAAAACTTATATCCGATTCATTTTTGACCGCAAATAATGACTGAAGACTGGTACGATAATTTTCTAGGGTGACTTAACATTGGTACTAAGTAATTGTTATATTTAAATGAATTAATAATTCTTTATTAGGCACTTTTTGAATTTAATTACAATGGACAATGTGACAATATAAGTCTTTTACACAATTGGGTTTCACTTATATGTTATATAGGCATAGAATGTAGTTCGTCATGTAAAAACAAAAACTATTCTGAAAACATATTACTTTCGCCTCATTTCGTTTGTCAGCAGCCATTATAAAATAAAAAATATTTGCAACAATATTACAGTGCAGAATCTCAACTAATATCTTTCGTGTACAGTGTTTTATACAAACGCCTGTTGTCTTATTTGACTTTTAAATTACTTGCGTATATAACATAAAGTGTATGAGAAAATGACATTATGTCTTGGAAAAACGCCATATTCTAAAAATCTCACTCTAATACCTTCATGCAGTGTATTTTATCTCTTTAAAAAATTATTTACTTCCACGTTTTGCTGTTTGAGAAATTGTTTTAAATTGGAAAAAAGAGAATTCTTTTCATTTTTTTTGGTACCTCTTGCAAAACGGAACACTTCGCGACCGTGTTTGCACAATTCAAATTAAAAACAAATCAATTCGATTGATTTTCATTCCTCGCTTTTAGTTTTGGACATCCTGATGAGAAAATAAATAAAAGTAAAAAAAAAATCTTTTTTTCTAAATATGTTACTTTGAATTTTTTAAACTTAAGATGTTCTGATAAACTACAATCTGTAATATTGAATCTATATGATCTATAAAATACGGGAAGTAGTGGTACCGATTTGAGTGTTAATTCGTACACATCGTAAACACAGGTAAAATCGATTCAGGAGAAATCCATAACCTCAATTACAGTCGAATTTACCCCAGGGTGACCACTAGTATAAATAAAAACATGAATTGAAAAGTGGCTAAACAATAAACAATATGCAGAGTGTTTTACCAATCATCATTTGAGGCAATTTAGTTTTATGTTATTTATAAAAAAAAGAATAACCGGTCAAGTTTTCGCAATTCATATTTTATTATGTTTTTCGACGATCGAAATATATATATATACATGTTTCCCTTGCGAAAACGGCAGAATATAAAGATGTAAATATGTGGTCAGCTTCTACCGTAAGGGTAATAACGATGCTTCATCGTTTCATCAGATCATAAAAATATACGGGACCGTTTCTGAGTATTAAGTCCAGACTCCCAGCCGTCTTATTTCAATAACGACTTGGGAATATATCTAAAGTGAATGTCCCACATTTTCGGGTAAAGTTGGTTTATGAAATTCTGACCGTTCGCATTCGAAAGTTTGCCCAAAAGATTCTAATATTCGAAGTTCCTGTAGACATATTAATAATAGAAACCCTTGGGATAGATTCTGTTCTATATTTCCATTGTTATAAATATTTCGGATCTCCTGCGAAAACCAGGATAAGCTAAAGTGAATGATTCATTTTTTAGGGGAAAGTTGGTTTATGAAATAGATGGTAAAGTATGTTGTGTAGATCCTCTGGGGCAAATGGTTTTCGAAATAAAAAACAAGTCTTTTTAAAACGACGTTTCGTCGACTGGTGTGTCGACCTCTTCAGGCTTTTAATGAATAAATTCTATTGATTATATGACAAACTTATAAAACAGATAATGAATTAAAATGAAATTTTGATAAGTACGTGTGTACTTATTTACATTTGTCTTAAAACTCTTGGGATTCTGTAATTTCATTGGCATAAATATTTGGGATGTTCTGCAAAAACCAGAATAAGGACGCATTTCAAGAATTTTCACTGAATCTAATGTGGAAATTATAATATATACATTTGAAAAGCGTAGTGGAGTCGTCCAAACAATTTATTTTTTAAATGCAAAAAATTGAAAATAATACTTCTAACAAAATTGAAATGAACGACCAGGAATATTCAATAACTTGAAATGAAGGCGGTGTCTTTTACACGAGAGGAAGCAGAGAAATGTTTTGATTCTTGTATATATGTTACCGGCCAAACCCGATTTCAGGCCAAACTGGAATGTAGAACTGGTTTGGCCTAGGCCAAACTAGTTTGTCCAAAAAATCGGGTTTGGCCGGTAACATATACAACTGTTTATTGAAAGGTTTTGATCATTTTATTTTAACATAGTCAGTTTTATCGAGGAAAATTAGATGAGAGGTATTTTCAATACAAAATTAATTGAGTGATATGTTTTTTCCAAATTTATAAAAATCGCGCTATCTAAAAATTTTACCCAGATATTTTTACTTAAACATTGAATTATTTTCTCAACAGTCGTTTTATTTTTTATATCTGCAATCTTTTACAACAGATGGATCAATTTCAAATACACACTATCTTTCTCCTCTTAAAAACGTTGTTAGTTTTATCAGAAATTGTAGATTTTAAGTTTAATTTATTTCTTACATTTCTACCAAACTAACATTGTCAGTGTTTCTTCTATTATCATGTGAGGTAGAAAATTGCCCAATGTAAGTCAACTTTTGGATTACTTTAATAAAGTTTAAAAAAGCTAAACGATTTTGACGCAATTTTATTGGCATAATGAAACGTCAGACTATTTTTAATTAAATGTTGAATCTTATTTTTTCAATAAAATTTCCAAATTCATATAGACGTACGTTGTTGTTGCATTATTTGTTGCAATTCTGGAACGATACTCAAATCTTTAAAAAAAAAATAAGACGCAAATTGTATACTAATATCCTATTTTTTTAGCGGTTTGTAATAAAGATTCAAAATTATTGCTACTTTTTATTAAACTTGAGTTAAAAATTTATTATTTATGTAATAACTCTTTCTGTTCCGTCATAAGTATTTGTTTAGATTTGTGGTTGTGTTTAGTGGTATTTTGGTAAAGAAAATGATCTAATACATCTTAATCAAGCGTTTTAATACAAGTCAATTAAATAAACGAATATAATCAAGGCTGTACAATAAAAGTACACAGCACATCTACGTGTAATTATTGCAATTTATAAAATTTAGGCAATTTTTATGCGAAGACTTGTATTGAAGACACTTGTAAAATTCTTCATTGTATTTATTTTGTGTGATTATTTTTTATTTTAAATCATCTTTCTGCGAACTTGTAAACATTATCGTTTCATTATTTAATAATTCAAAACTTTGATTAACGTCTGAAACTCTGCAAATAAATTAAAGACAAGATAGTTAGAATAGACTCTTTGAGAGCTAATCCTCAACAAAAATATAACTTTAAAAAACGCGATTTTCCTCTTCCGTGCGTAATTGGTAAAGTTGAAATTCTCAACAGTTGAGATAAAAAAGAAAAACAAAATTATATTTTACTTTATTTTTTTTTTAACCCGACTTGACCATTCGAAGATTGATTAAATAATTTCAAGGCTTGAATTTGAAATAAAAAGAACATTTAATACGAAGTGATGATTAATAAAATTCGATAAATTAAAAAGCAATAATAATAACGGCGTTAAAATAAGAAAGATAAATTTTCATTGAATCTAAACAGTACTTTCCAAAGTTAGTGTATATTTTAAGTCCATCCCTGTAGCGGCATATAGTTCCTTGGATTCACTTATACATTTTGTATGGCATACGTAAATCATTTAGCAACTTTCTTGGTGGTTGGTAGTAGCGACTTCTTGTGGATGATATGTGATCATGACAACTAACAACTTAACGGCGCTGGTGTATAATAAATCGATAAAAATGTTACCAAAATAAAGAAATATATCCCGTATATCTTGCTACTTCTCCATTTCTCGAAGGCAAGTATTTAATGGTTTAATGCATTTCGTCAAACAATGATTGTTTCAATAAAAATTTAAATCACTACTGAAATTAACTTTGAAATCGCATAATTTTTTACAAGTACCTACCTGATTATATAAAATATCTTTTCGAAAGTGTAATCGTTTTTAGTCCTCTTATGTTCATGTTGATCCCTTTGTAATACTTTAAAAAAGTTCATATATCGCTTCTTTTTACTACAGCCGACAATTGGATTATCTTATCTTTCAATTTTATATCTCTAATATTTTTATTTAATGGAAATTCTTCAAATAATTTTAGAAAATATTCACCTAATAGAATAAATAGAATTCGTAAATGTTTTTCTCTCAAAAACTCGTTTTTTTTGTATGAAAATAGAATAATTTCTAAATTAACTTTGAAATCGCATAATTTTTTATCAATGAACACAAGTACCTATTTATATAAAATATTTTTCTCATAAGTGTCGTCATTTTTGTTGTTCTTATGTTCGTCGTAATGCTTTCATTATTTTTAAAATAATAGAATTCGTATATCCTTTTCTTTCAAAACTCGTTTTTTTTTATGAAAATACAATAATTTCTAAATTAACTTTGAAATCACATAATTTTTTATCAATTAACACACCTATTTATAAAAAATATTTTTCTCGTAAGTGTCGTCAGTTTTGATGATATTATTGTCATCGCAATGCTTTTATTATTTTTAAAATAATAGAATTTGTAGATGCCTTTCTCTCAAAATAAAACTATATGTTACATCTATTAGTCATACTTATTATTAATTTTTTTTGTCGTTTAAAAACATGTTTAGCAGTAAATACATTTCTAAGGATTTTGTATATATATTTTCGACGGCTCTTCGTGTATGATATGTTTATGATGGCTTGATTTGTTCTTGTATTATATTATTTCCTGATACTCTTGTTTAAAAGTTCCTTTTTGAAACAAGAAAAAGAAAAATTTAATCATAAGGTTTTTGAAACTAGTTGTGTCGTAATTTCCCAATAATTCAGCTGGTGGAATTTGATTTTACCCAAATAATTTGCTGCACTTTGTTTTGCTTTATTCTTGCAGCATATGATAGTTTATCATTTTATTTTTATCGAGTGTTAACGAAAGAGAGAGAGCGGGAGAGAGAGAGAGCTTTTGTATGTTTGATACGTCAGGAACAGTTTACGGATTGGTTGATTTAGAGTCGGGTCATTGCATAATGATGAACTAACAAAATGAATCAGTCATGAGATAGAGGAAAGAAAATGTTTTCTGTTCCAACCATTTCTCGTCGCCAATTTTATATATTCAACCAAGGGTCCCGTCGTACAGGTGATTCTTTAGTCATTATCAAAGTTTTGACATTTAAGCATGCTTAGATAGTTCGAACACCTCATTGCAAAACGTTTGTCGGATTACCGCGGGTCAACCGTAGTAGGTAGTTTAAAGACCGAGACTGTTTTTAACGCTGGAAGCACTGCTGGAACTTGTTACCGGCTGAGAGGAAGGAAATGACGTCCCGTGCGTAAGTTATTATGATATTGTTTTTTGAATTGTCCAGTTCCCTGCGATTTAATATTTGAAAATTGGGGCGCGAATATATCATTTGATTATTTTATTATCAGTTTTATTTCTCGGATAAAGTATTCTTCAGCTGTTCAAATCTAGAATTGCTTTTTATTGACGGAAATTTTTCTGGTATAATTTCCCAAGGAAGCACAAAAAAAAAGTTGATGAAGTTTTTACTTCTCGGTATAACACATAAAAAAATGAAAAGGAAAAACGGCATTACACATTATTCAACGATATAAAAAAAAATGAAATGAAAGACACAGTTCTGTAGAAAACAAATGTGAAAATTATCTTCTGCCGTTTGATATGGTAGCGCGAGTCTACGTATGTGTTACATTTTTCCTTTTTTCTCACCCTCTCAAAGGAAACGATGATCATTTCATATCTTATCATGACTTTCAGAGAAAAACAGACGGAAATGATACCATATATATTTTCCAGCTAGTGAAAATAATTCTACACACTTTGTGATCAAGTTGGCCACTTAAAACAGCTTTAATAATCCAAAGTAGTTATAACACATTTGAGTTGCTTATTTTCATTCACGTTGTTTTTTAAATATTTTGAAATGCGAACTTTTAAGCCTATGTGAACTGGCTTATTTTACAGTTATAGATAATTACTTATTTTATTACGAAATTATTTTTTGTTATATGAAATGCGTATACAATTTTGTTGAATTAATTTTTGTTAAACTAGTTTTAGTTAATATTGATTCTTTGCATTGCAATAAAGTTATTTTTGCTCTGCTATCAAACTTGGAATAACTTTTCCTCTACACACAAAACATTGAAACGATGTTTCCTAATAGCTCTCATTTGGAGAGAACGGAGTGGACTGGATTGCTTGTTCAGAGCCATTGACAATGGCTGGGAGTTCTTCTTCTTCAGTGTAACTATCCTACACCAAAGCATGGTGGTGGAGTAGTTACTGGAGATACTCTGGCAGCAGAATCTTGGAAAGCGACGAGTCGCCACCGACGTTGATCGCAATATCAGGCAGAGCCGAGGCGCCTGGCGTAAAAGTACGCCTTGCAACACTTTTTTATTCCACGTCCAAACAAGGACGCGTCGGCGGGATTACCGGTTGAGATTTTGGCACCAACGTTCTTGTTAACAAGGGTTGGTGGTGGGAGTTTGGCAGCAAGTGCTGGTCTTCGGCCATTTGCTCTTGGCTGTCTTCGCTTAAAAGGCATATGATAAACGGATAGATTCGGGATTGAGCCGCTGGGGCTGATTGTTGATTATCTTGATGATAATGTGGTGGAATACTCATTTTGCAATAATGGATTGAAAAATTCTCTCCTCAATTATAAACATTCATTACCATCCTTGTTTTTATTTGTCGTTTTCGCAGTTCCTTGTCGACTTGTTAAAAAAAATATCTTATTGATAGAAAATAAAATATTGTTAAAAGATAAATAAAGCAGCTAAACAAAATGTTTTGATTATTATAATAATATAGCAGCTGAGGAAGCCATTACATATTTATGTCCTCGTATATTTTCTTAACTCATACTTTTAAATTAGAGAAAATTTAAAAGAAAAGTGGTTGTCACCGGTTTAAAGATAAGCCAATATATTACGCAATAACCACATTTTCATATTTATTTTCTAAAAACTTGTTTTTTGTTTCTTTTTGGTATTCGTCTTTTCTAATATTTTAACTTATATAAATACGATCAAAGGAAGTGCTACGAGAAAAAACAACAACGATATTATTATAAAAAAAATACGTTTGGAGGAAAAGAAGAATTTTGTTCTGGTCAACTGTATCAAAAACTGCTAATAGATGGTAATAGATACAGCAAGGCAACCATATTATCTCTTCAAGAAATAACACACACTCACCTCATTCCGTTACGTTTCTCCTCTTGCCTCCCATCGAACGCACAACACGCTGTGAGTGTGTGTGTCGTATTTATATAAAGGATGCCTCAGTAGACGCGGCGACTTTAACGCCAGTCAAGTACCCCATCCTGAAACATCTATCTTTTCAATTTCAAACGCATGTATATTAAAACTAATCGCTTATTGGATTTATAAACATTATAATTAACAATGTTGTAATCTCGGATAGGTTTTGGATTCATTGTGTTGTATTTGCAAGGAGTATCGTAATTGAATTTATACATCCTTACAGCTAACAGTGATTTATTTCAACTCTTAATAAAATTGTACAAATAAATATAATTCTGGGAGACGTTACGTAATGTTAATTATTCTCATTATACAACATATTGAATTTATATATACGAAAGTATTTATTGAACACATCTTCGGTGAAAAAAAAATCGATCCTGAAACTGTTTTCTACTCAATTAAGACGCCTTTAAGTTAAAATTAATCGTTTATTGGATTCAAATCAATATAATAATTATCAATGCTGTTATCTCGGGTACGTTTTGGTTCCATTATTGTGTAGGTATATTATATTTTCTGTTGTCTGTACTTATTTTACCTGTTATTGGACTTCGGTCTGTTGGTAATTGAATAAACAATAATAATATATATATGAATGTTTTGACTTTAGAAATCTTCCGAGTAAAAAATTCGAACTTGAAACTATCTACTGAATACCAGACTCATTAAAATTAAAATTACTGGTTCGTTGGATTTATAATCAATATAATTAACAATGCAGCAATCTCGGATAGGTTTTGGATTCTTTGAATTTATGTACAGGAGAATTTGTATTTAATATATTTTTGAGGAAAATAAAACCGTGAAACAGTTTTCTACACAATTCATATATAATTAAATTAAGTTCTTATTGGATTTATAATAAATAAAATTAACATTAGAAATGTTTTTTTCTTAAAAATTTAGTGTCAGTATAGTTTTGAAGTGTCGACATGGCAGTTTGCTCTTGTAATTATTATCTCTTCTTAATTAAAATAATCGTATTATCATTATTTTTTTCTAGATTGAGGATATATAAAACTGATTTTACGATGATAATTTTCTTTCTATATACTCGAACATCTTCTAAATCAATTGAAATGATCATATGATTATTTTGTTTACTCCTAGGTATATTACAAAAACGGGAAGTTTTGTTGACTGCACTTCAATATTTTCTAAACCGACCGATTCATGGATTTGTTATAATCGTCCAAAGGCACTACTGTACATTGTGTTAATAAACGTGTCATTTTGATTCGTTGTGTATAAAAATAATTTATGAAGAGCGTAGGTGCATGTATTATTTTATGCAGTGGATTTATCCTGTAAGACTGTCTTAAAGTCATTTCCTTGCTGTCATAACACTGTCATTATGTTAATTTTTAGTGACATTAACTGGGAGTGTCACTAAAGTTAAATATGTAAGGTTGGCTCGACTGAACGACGCTAGATTATATTCTATTCTTCTCGACATTATGAAATTATAGTAACACGTGTTGCAAAATTAATGTTTGATTTTTATTAAAAAAACACAGAATTTATTTATTATTTTTGAAATCTTATTGTCGAATCCATTCTATACTTTTGAAAAGTTAGTTATTTTCTTCTATGGCTAACTTCTTCGCCTTTTTATTTCTTCGCTTTTTGTGTGCAATTTTATATTGCACGAAATAAAAATGTACCTAACCTCAAAAAATCTTCACTCCATACAATCGCCATTATTATATTCTATTCTTCTCGGCATTATGAAATTATAGTAACACGTGTTGCGAAATTAATGTTTGATGTTTATTAAAAAAAACATAATTTATTAATTATTTCTGAATTCTTATTGTTGAATTCATTCTATACTTTTGAAGAGTTTGTAAATTACATATTTGTCTATTGATACATTCGCCTTTTTATTTCTTCGCTTTTTGTGTGCAATTTTATATTGCACGAAATAAAAATGTACCTAACCTCAAAAAATCCTCACTCCATACAATCGCCATTATTCTACCAAGATGGCGTCTCTTACAGCATCAATACCTCCACACAAACTTTATATAGTATAAGATCGTTATATTCCTACAGTTAAGGCTAGACTTTATATATACCTCTTTCCATAATTGTAAATACGTGCTCTCACCGAGAACAAATCTCAATTTATTAACAGAGAAACTGTTAACTGCCCTCCGGAATCGTCGTGTTATTTTAGGCACGCAATTGTACGTTGCGTTACAAGGACAGAAAACTGGCGATTGCGACCGCCAATTTCGCCTGAGTAACACAGAATACTGTTTGTAAGTGTAAGTGCTTTGAACGAGAAATCTTAAATAACAAAATGGATCTTGTAGGTTAAACGAACTTTCAAATATTGTTTACGATCACTTTCGCTTACGTGCGACGCGAAAAGAATTTCTCAAGGGACGAAAACACTTAACTTTTAAAGCGAATTCATATATGGTTCCGAAATGTGTAACTGAAAATGCCCCTTCACAATTATTGGGTTAACTTGGTTAAACAGATGAACCTGCTTTGTTATTCTAATTATTGTTGGTATTTGTTTTAAATATGTAATGTTTCGTTTACATATTTTTTGTTTTTTTACTTTGAGGATCTATCATATATATTTATATTAACCCGAAGGCGACACAATGTGGATCGGAGCTTTGACAAACGAATTATCACAGGCTTCATTAAAAAACCCGGAATTTTTATTATTTTCTATGTCGTCTAAGCCGGCGTCGCGACAGAAGTGTTTTTTTTTCTTTAAATCCATTTTGCAACAGGATTTGGACCGGGCAGTTCGGGCGGTTCACGGTAACGGCTTGAGCGATTGGTGTATAATCGGTTCAATGTTTTAGAATTGCTTAGTTTACGAGCGTGCAGTAAAATTAATTTATCAGTGTGACAGGGAAATCTGAAAAACATTGTTTTGCGTTAAATATTTTATAATCTTTATCGATCAGTTAATTTTATCACTTATGATTATATGTTTTCTTTAAAGGTGTATTACAATTTGATACAGGTTTAGTAATTACTCTCGAATTAAATTTAATAATACAGTTGAATGTTTTAAAGAAAATATTTGTTAAATTCCCGTGTTTTTGAAAAAAACCTGGTTTCCAAAGCTAGCACACACGAAACAGTAAAAATAAAACTATCGTAATCAGAACTCCGATGGAGAATTACGTTGATGTTTAATTGTTTTGTTAATCACTTGTTTATTATAATTATGAATGAAAACCGCACAAACTAGCTAATTTTAAACTAGCTTCGCTTTCAAACATAGTCAATACATTGTAAACGCGCCTTTATGAGTGTGCCAAAGTCCTTCTTGATCCTTTTATACCATACGTGGTATATCCTACAGAGGTAACTCTGGTCGTGGAAGTACATTTAGATGTATGAATTCAACACATCAAAAGTCAAGTAGGCTGCGGGAAAATGAACGTTTGTTGGCTGAGACCGCCATGAAAAGAGAACCTTTATATAATATAAAAGGTGGCATTTTTCCCCACTTCTTATTCTTCATCTATTGATGACATGATAACAAACTGTCAGCAGTTTGGGAAAATTATATCATATTCCTTTTTTAGGATATTTTTATTAGGTATCGTTTTTAATGATCGTGAACATTAAATTGTATTTCGACAATCATAGTTTATAAAAATGCAAATCTATATTACTAAAATAGCTATAGTTAAAATAATTGAAATTCTCATGTCTCTAATAAAAATTCGGTTTTCGCACAACTTTCTGGCGGTGTTTTGTTCAGAACATTATTTTTTGATTTTCGGTTGACGCGGAAAGTTTTTTTTTGAGACACTGTCTTTGTTGTTAGCAGGTACTTTCATTGTTATTTTTCTTCAAAATATTATTAAATATTTCTTTTTGTGAGGGTAAAAAACATACTTTGCTTCTATATACAAAACTGTATATTTTATAATAAATTTTCTTTCCACAAACGTTTGCGATGAAAAGAGGGGATCTCTAACATGTTTCTCACATTGAATTTTTTCGTCATATGTCTATTGTAAGTTCCTTTTTCTAATATATTGTTGTGCGTAGATTTTCGATTAGAAAATATATACTTTATACTTTATTTTCATCAAACATTTTTTAACTATTAACCAAAGTGCAAAAATGATTAAAAAAAGACTTTTTAATACGAAACTGTTTTGTACTAAAAATTATTGTAATCAATCGAAACTTTATTTAAGAAATGAAATATGGAATATTTTTTCCAGAAGAAATAGTAAAATAACTAATTTTTTTAATATTGTTTTATCGTTTTCTATGCAAAATAATAAAAAATAAATTACTAAATAAATAATACCTAAGCTTGTTACGATATTTTTTTTTTAAATTTAAATTACTTTTGCTTTCTTCTTTATGCGTTAATTTTTGCAATTGATTTGGATATTAATCATTGAAAAAAAAAAAATGTGATCAGTCAAAATATACCGGCACTTTTTAAACAAAATAAAGATTTATTTCGAACAACTGAAGAATTAGCTGTGCTTTTAAAAAGTCAACATTGCAATGTTTAATCCAACATTAGTTTCTCTTTAAATGAATCATTTTTTTCTTGTAATGATATACACCTGCCATGTCAAATAAATTAGTTGACATTTAGATTAAAATCAAAGTAGACTGTTTTTAACACGCTCTGGTAGCGTGACCCGTTACATGCCCGTTCCCACCATATTACCACCACATTCTTTACAATATCATGTTAGCATAATATTAAATTAAATAGCGCTACTTTCTATTTTTCACTGTTTAAAACACTTAAAAAAAATGCGTTTCTATCTTAAATATTTCGATTTTATACAAAATTTATATTTAAACAAAAACATACGATATTTTTTTTTTTTTTGAAAATTCAATTTTTTTATAATTTTGATGGTACATATGTTATTTCAACTGATTTTATATAGATGCATTTTTTATATTTCACGGATCAGACTAAATATTTAATTATACTAATTAAATAATAATAAGTAAATTAATTTTAAACAATATGCCAATGACACCAAAAGCACGTGTTTGCTAAAGCATTGCTTGCGCAGGCGTGGACTCTGTCACAATTATTTGTGAAATTTTTATTTTAAAAAACGCTTTTTTCCTCGTATTTTTGTATCATTGCGTTTGAATTTAGTTTTTATTAAACTAGACAAAATATCGCAGAGTTCATCGCTGTAGTAAATATTTCGTTCTGATTTTTAAAAACTACACAAATTTGGATAGATAATGTGAAAACTTTAAATATTTGAAATGAAACCGATAAAATTATAATTAAAATTCAAAGAGACTTCTGATTATAGTTTTTTAATATTATTTGTATTTGTTTTTAATACGTTTTCGTTGTAGAGAAAAATTATTCCAAACTGAAGAGTTGTTATCCATACTGATCGGTCGTTGTGTAGACGAAGAATAAGTAGAATCAATCACTACACCACCGAGTAAACATATGCACACACTCTCAGTAATTCACAAACACATCATAACAGTATAATATAGAATACGTCTTCACTCGACGATGTACTTCTTGTAAAATGTACGAAAACCATCGAGGTCTCTCAATTTTATACAACTGGGGGGCCTTCACACAAAGATATGTACCCCTTAAACCCCCCTCGGGGGGTTCCCAACACGGTGGCAAGAGAGCATGAGGCACTTTTTATTCCATCCATAGCCTCCTAGCTCATCTGCAAGTCGGATAACATACCTAATTATCAAGTTAATATGGCCATTCTGTATGGTGGTGTAGCAGTAGAGGTCCCCTTGGAAAGAGGTTTACGATTTCCATTCTCAAAACTGAGACGGATGCCGTGCACACGGCAGTTGTTAGACTGAGATGAACAGAGTACATTGATATTATAAGTTGGTTCAATCGCTGTATTCATTTGTAAACTAAACTACGCTAAGGTTTGAATATATTCAGTAGGCTATGGAAAATGGCGGTGTATTCGCGGTAGAGTGAGGCATACCAAGTTGCTTGCTGCGATCCACTCTATGTGTTATGCATGGCACACACACACACACATTCCGGTACACTTGCAGAGAAAGCCTTGTTGTGTGTCGGTCGGGTGTAATACATGCGGACCTTCTTCTTCTTCTTCGTCCTCGTCGCCGTCGTCGTCGCATTCCTCGTCCTCGCCTTCTGTGCGAGCTACCATCCACCACCAGCCTAGAAGGTCGCTTCCTACTGGATGTGTGTTTGTGTGTGTGTGCGGTGTTAGATGATGTTTGCTCATACATGTTTCATACAATTTAAAGTAGGTGCCTTGACTTGACTTGCCGTGCCTTGCTTTTGACTGCTGGTGGTGTATAAGATGATGCACAAATTCTGTATGAAGCCGGAACACTCCACAGTGACTTGGTGTCTAAGTGAAGTTTGCTGCTTTGGCAATTGTCTTTTAACACTAATTGTTACAATTCTTAAGCGTCCTCTTCATCAATGGTACTATTCAGTAGGTCAGACAATAAGAGAGCGGTTTTTTAATTGTCCTATTTTGCGTTGCCGTTGGAAGAACGAAAAATATGAATCAATTTTTTATCAGTGTAAAGTCGTGGTTTGATTTCTTCGGCTGTAATAAATTGAACAACATGTTTCAATTGCAACTTGATAAATTGTTTACATTGCGCTTCCATGTTCTGTCAAATCGCATATACCACATTACCTGCTTAAACTTATATTTATGGAGCTTGAGAAATTTTGTTTTTGTGTACATTTCTAAAAAATTCTGTGAATTAACATTCCACGATATTTGAAAAATATATATATGCGATTGTCTTTAATATTGCTAATGCTTTTGTATGCCTTTAAACTTCAAAGTAAGTGTTATTAGCTCTAGCTTTAATGTCTCAAATACACAAAAATATGCGTATTTTTGTGATATGATAATATATATTCTAATAATCAACAATATTTTCAAAAAGACTGTTGACCACGTTTAAAATTTAAAATATTTCGCTGTAAATTGTTTTGATGAAATCGTAAAATTTTATTTTTCTTCTTTTGTATTATTGTGTTTGTGCTGATTACTGTTAAGCCAAATTCTTGAAATTAGGATTTATTATCATAACTTTTTTTGTTAGAATGTGTCACAGACTTTATGAACAGCCAACACAAATATGGAACGAATATTTACATAAATTCAAATAATTGACCTATATAAATATCATTTACATCTTCCTTAATATAAGCCTTCCCTGCTTTTATGATATTCTGGTTAATTCGAGTTTCCAAGGAAGATCTTCATCATACTCCAGATGCTGATTCGATAACGAATTTCGATATCTAACCTGACTTGAGTTTAGATTTTATTAGTTTGTTCGTCTACTGTAAATACGTCATCATATATATTTTTAAATGAGGAAACTTCGAATAAATAATTCACTCATTTAAAATTCGAATAAGGATATACAGTTTTATAATATATACGGAATGGAGTGGGTAAAAGGAGAGACAGAGAGAGACGGGTATACATGCTGTGAAAATACATGGAATAAAATGCATAATTCAAGGATGTAAATTAGAAAGAAATTAAATATGAAAATTATAGTCGGCGGAATGAAGTGTCGGTAGAGTGAGTTGTTGAAGAGAATGAGGCGCCTAGTGGTGGAAAGTTGAACGAAAAACGGTGTTCCAGGCTTGAGGAGGATTCGTATACAAGAAACCCGGATGCATATATTCGACGCTTTCGGTTAAAATGCTGACAACGCAATGATGACTGCTAAAAATTTGGTTGTGAATCCTGGTATTTATTGATTGTTACAATGTTTGATGGAATTGTTGTAACCTATTTATGCAAATATCCGACAATTGTTATAACGTTTTTTAATTTAAATAATAGTTTTTTATCGTCGGTAAATAAATATTTTTTGATAAAAATCATTGAACTTAATAAATTAAAAAAATGAATAATAGATTTAAATTATTGTACTGCAAAAATTTACTGCAAAATTAAATTATAATAAAATGAAAACAAACTCATAAAATATGCTTCTTGCAATAGACCTAACAACAAAAATTGTAAAAATGTCTATGCGAAGGTCAGCTACGATGGCAGTCTTTAAAATTGAAAAAGAGGATTTTAGTAAATTTAATACAGATTTCTCCGCCAGTTTTCACGCATCGTGTGAAGCGAACACACAGAAGCCAGCGACACAACACGTTTGAATCCTAGCGGCCAAATCTATCCATGAATCTAGCGACAAAACCAGCGACCTTAGATTAATAACTTTCAAGTTTCGAAAGACAGATTCATTTTGCGCTTTGTTTAAATTGATGAGTATAAACACTACCTGGTTTTATTTCCAACTGTTTCGATCGTACTACTTTGGCGTGGAATATCTGCATCGAACGCAAAAGAAAAACTAAAACAGTGCGCGAACGACGATGCTAAAACATTCCTCAGTCAGTTCTGACAACTGTATGCAGCTGAAACTAGCGTAACAGTGCGACAACTCTTCAAAAGTTAAAAGACTTTCACTATTATCTAAAAACTATTTTTTATAGCTATCACATTACACACAAGAACTGGTTAAAGAAATGTCGCAAAGGCAGTCAGTTAAAAAAAAAGTTAAAAGCACATCTTGTAGGAACTGTGCCTTATAATATCTCAGATATATTTTGATTTTTTCATCTAATTGTTTTGACGACTGTAGCCATACTTGGCTCTACAAATAAAGAACTATACTATACTACTATATTATATGTAATACTTTGAATGTATATTACTTACTTTAGAATTTTTTTACGTGGACTATATTTCTATATTATATGTAATACTTTGAAAGTATATTACTTACTTTAGAATTTTTTTACGTGGACTATATTTCTATATTATATTCTACAGACGGTGAGGCAATCGATCCCTTTGTCCGAGATGACGGAAATGCTGCAGCGGGTGCTGACATGAAATCTTCTTTAGAATCATTGGTCGTCTGTAATTTCCTTCTTTTATGTGGTGGATCATCTCTTGACAAATAAATGAAACGATACGTTTTCCCTCCAAAAGTTATATGATCGTTAACCTTCAATTCTACCTTTTCGCCTTTTTTAACGTGAGAACCATTGACCCTTGTTCCGGTCAAACTCTGAAAATCAAAAGAATTTTGTAATACTTTGAATGTATATTACTTACTTTAGAATTTTTTTACGTGGACTATATTTCTATATTATATGTAATACTTTGAAAGTATATTACTTACTTTAGAATTTTTTTACGTGGACTATATTTCTATATTATATGTAATACTTTGAAAGTATATTACTTACTTTAGAATTTTTTAACGTGGATAAAACAAATTTTAACGTGACTATTCATTATAAAAAACATTTTGCGTGATAACATTCAAAATATTATCAAATGAAAATTCAAATATGGACAACAATTGCACTGCATTGTCTTTTTAATCGAAATTGTGACAATTTTTTTCTGTGGAATATTGCACTGCCCTTTCGCAATGGCATGAATGGAATTTTACAGTCGCAAAAAAATAAATTGTTCTTTTTCTTTTTCACTCAAGTGGTATTAGTTTCTCTTCCGTCCATAACGAATGTTGCAATTTGTTTTTCAAAAATCCTTAATGAAATTAAGAGTTTGGTGGTGTTTTTCCTATAATTTTAATAAAAATGGAGAGAATACCTAGAAGCATAACTTTCGAAAAGTGATTTTCAAATTGGGTGATCGTTTTTTGTATCTGCTCTTTGTTTTTCATTTACTGCAGGAGTCGAAAATCGTTCAATAAATATCAGATCTGGAGTTGGTGGTGTTTTTCCTACAATTTTAACAGAAATGGAGAAAATACTTAGAAGCATAACTTTCGAAAAGTGATTTTCAAATTGGGTGGTCGTTTTTTGTATCTGCTCTTTGTTTTTTATTTACTGCAGGAGTCGAAAATCGTTCAATAAATATCAAATCTGTTTTATTTTGACATTTCTTACAAAATAACTTTTCGTTTTTTTTCTCCAGATAAATTTTGTTTTTCATTTACTGCAGGAGTCGAAAATGATTCAGTAAAAATCAGCGTATTTCTTAATTTCTACGTTATTGCCTTGTTTACTATATTTCTAAACATACGATGATCATTCTATATAACCAACGTATCTTTTTGCAGATACAGGGTCATTGATTATGTATGCAGCAGACGAAAAATTAATTTCATAATGAAATATGGTTCATTCAAAGAAAATATATAGTAGTTTATACACAGTGTACTTGTACGATGCGGTAGGAAAATTTATCATCATGCAGCTTTTCCTAACAGGGTGTTTGTACATGGCTTTTCTAAGGAGATTGTTTAAAATAGAATCCAGTTTTTTTTATCGAGTGGTTAATTCTTGTGTCCAGTTTAAATTCAATTTGATTTCACTTATGGTTTTATATACTCGTGTTTGAAAAATTAGTTCTTTGCGAATATATAGTTCTTTAATTTGTTGATAATGCAGATTTCTGTAACACGTATCAAGTAATTTAAATTGAAACGAAAATTTTCAGTTAATTGTACCTATTTTACTATTTCCATTGGAATATAATTTCTTTATTTCGATCAAAACACTAATTGCGCAATTTTATATTGCACATACCGCTAAACTAGCGGTATGTGCTTTATTATCGCTTTGTGCATCAGAGCTGACTTTCGTTCAGATAAGAAGTTATATCTAAGTTAATTTCACACGAAATCCATTCAAAATGAAACTTTTTAAAAAGAGGAGATTCTGATCTATAAAACAGAACCATTTTTAAATCAATTCGAGTTCATAAATACTATTAAAATTGTAATTGAAAATCACAAACAGCAGTTGTCGGTTGGTCTGTACGTATGTACGTACGTACGTACGTACGTACGTACGTACGTCACGACTCTACAGATCGCAATTTTGGTCGGATCCCCTTGGGTTATATTTTATTCACTTTGTTTACTATCAGACCAGAACCCTATTTAAATTCACTAAAATGTGTTCAGTAGTTTAATTTTTATAAACAGTTTTTTTTTTATTATTTTTGACAGCTAATTAAAATAAAAAAACAAAAAACATAATAAATATACTCAATTAATGTAGTATGATACGTAAAATAACTGCTACACTTCTATACCATAATAACAAAGGCGTTGTACGGCATCGGTGTGGCCGAACGGTTAAAGCGTAAGTCCTGTAATCCCAAGGTGCCGGGTTCGATTCCCGCTGACATAAGAATTTTTTTTTTTTATATTCCATTTTATTCCACTTAATTCCACTTAATATTTATATATTATATATAATATATTTCTCATATATTTTTTTTATTATTATTATTTTTTTTTCATTTTATTTTTTTCATTTTAATTTTTTAATTGTTTTTTTTTAATCTATTGCACATACCGCTAGTGTAGCGGTGGGATATTCTTGAAAAATAGTGTTTTGGGATATTGTGTCTATAAAATGCGTTCTTCGATAAACTAGAAAGTCAATAAACTAGGACAAGAAACTCAAAAAATCGGGATTTTTGAAAGCAAAACCCGTGCATAATTGCTAAAAAAAATTTCTTATTTTACTAATGTTTCTCGTATATTTTTATTTTTTTTTTATTTGTTTTAATCTATTTTCTCAATTTTTTTCATTATAATAATATAATGTACAGTGGAAAACTTGCGGGATGTGCACTTTTGGTTTTGCCAACTATTTTTAATTTTCATTAGTGGAGCAAGGCAAAGTGGGACAGGCCCTAAGGTCGGATTCCTTGGCTTACATTTGAAATAAAAGCTGTTATTGTCTGGTTGTAAAAAATCCTTTTTTTTAATATTTTAATGAAGTTACTGTTGGTTAAGAGATCCAATTTTTTTCGCCCTAGCTAGGACCATAGCTACGTCACTGGTTTTCTTAACAAATTCTAGCTCACTTAAACTTAGCCAGAATATTAAATCACGAAAATCATTTAGTTGATTTCTTGTTTTATTTTCCTTTCTTAAGACAATAACAAGTATTATATTTGTCTCAAAAATTGGTCGATAATTTTATTTATTGAATAACTATTATAGACTTACAATGATTTTGTCAATATTTTCTGCCAACGGGCCTAGTATGTAGATCTTTTTATTCATTCGCAAGTTGAATGCAAAAACAAAGTTATAACGGTGTTAAATGCGACAAAGTACATTTAAAAAAAATACCATCAGCTCGATCCGAAGAGAACAAAATTATTACACTTTATACTATTGTGAAAAAGTAATATTTTACTATTTGTTTTGAATTTGTATCATTTATGTTTAATGTTTGTAATATCATATTAATACAACGCTTGCCAAATTTCTAAATGTTTGTGTCCAAAAAATCAATCTGTTTATCTAATTTGGTTCCTCATTGTAGATTAATAAGGATTTTAATATTTCATACCGACCAATATTTTTTTTGAGGAAAACAAATCAATAATTCTTCTATTCCAAACAAGCCAGGAGTAAGAGTTATGTAACTAATGGATATTTATCATCATTTTTTTTTGTATTCTGCATTTACTAAATACTGTCAAATTTTTCGTCCCATTTCCGTATTACGAATTTAAAAAAAATGCATAAAATACAATAATTTTCTTTCCATCTCTATTTGAATAATCAATTTACCTTTAGGCTAATTATGACATTTGAACCGTTAACCCTTTAGCTTGTGGCTGTCGTTACCTAAAAAACCAATAAAATGAACATATTTCGTTTTTTTTTGCGTATGTATGTTTTATAAACATGCTTTGGGTTATTTTAACATCATTTTAAATGTACTATCATTTCGTAATTTGAGTGAAAAATCCACATTTGGACATATAAATATTTATTTGGTTATTTCGTTTAATTGTCATACATATGGATGGGTTTTGAAAAATAAAACAGTGTATTTATACGGTTCATCAGAGACGGAGAACGAGCGAAATATTGAATAAAAAACCTCCACAATAGAGTGCGTTCGCACAAAGAAGACTGATCGATCCTCTAAACACATTTTTTTTTCTGGTCTTGAATTTAAATAAATAACACGAATAATGTGTGATATTCCTAAATTTCTTATAATCTTCATAAAAATTATTTGCCACTTTAAAAATAACACTTTATCATCTGCATCATTCCTTTATTGAAAATCGATTTTCAACTCCCAAAATTCACTTATCGCAATTCTGACACCCATTGCAAGTAAGCGTTGAGACAATTCAAAAGACACATCGATTTTCGTAATCGGTCCAGTAGTTTAGGAGGAGATAATCGCGAGACGAAACTCACTGGTTCGAGACTGAGATCATGAGCCAACGATCTTGTCTAGAAGAATCGAGACGAGACTATTACCACGTCTAGTTTCGTCTCGCGGTGACATAAACGTCAATTTTTTTAATTTCAAATTTACTTGCACCTTCCAGCAGTTTTCCTAATGGAGATAATTCCAATCACAAATTCAGACGAGTAAGCAAATTTCTAGTCGAGGAAAAACCAAAGAAAATCTTCTTGATCTTTTATGCTTGTAAATTGTAATAATTTTCTGGTAGAGAGGTAAATCTTTTAATGCAGAGGAACAGAGACAATCTTCAAGATCTTATTTTCGAGTTGTTTTTTTATAATGTCTTGATAATAAACATAAAGTTAATAGACATATGAAACACGAACTGGGTAGAAAATAAAACATTTTGCCTCTACTATGTTTTTGCTATGCTTGGCCTGAAGTCATAAACGCTCCACTCGGTTTTATAGTATCATGGCTAGCAATTCACTGAATTGCTGCCGCAACAATAATAAAAAAATATTACATCCATTTGGAATAAATATACATTTAATTAATTTTTTGTACGTTTGATACACACTGCTGTTTATTTTATTGTACGCCAAACGTTTATACGCTCGGTTAATTAAATTCCAATTTTATTACACGTTGCGATCACATTTTATAAGGGGATGGTATATAGTGCATATTTCATTGAAATTGCTGTTATTTTGATAATAAAACATTGGGAAAGTGTTTTTTAGTAATTCGATGAGACAAATAAACAACCGATTGGTTTTTCTTTTTCTTTGATATGCTCAATTTTTTTTACATGTTGCGTAAATTTCTTATTATTAGCAAGTTGCACAAAAATGTTAATTCGTAAAATATTGGTTTTCTGAATTATTATCAAATAAACTGCACACTAAATAGAGTTTGCAAAAGATTTGTTGAAATTGTTAGAAGTATGTTTTATTTACAATTATTCTGATTTCATTACAATTATTTGAACAGTTTTGGAAGTGGCCGGTTGCATAAAAATATTAGAAATGTGTAAATATTTAATAAATTACAATTTACTCTTTGCGTAAACATTTTGAATGGATTTGTTGAATATGAAAATAGCTACAGATGACAGAATTCGAAGATTATCCACAAGCTTATTATGCGAGCGGATTTTAAATTAGATAATCTTACATTTTAATTTATATTTCTTCAGAGATTTACTGATTTACTGATATATTTATTGATTATAAACAAAATATGTTTTCGGTTGAGGCTTTAAAGTATAGTGTGTACTTAAAATTAAGACAAAACAAATCTTATAGAAATCAAGATTTCTTTCATTAATCACAAATCTAAAACAAATAATTAATTTATTAGTTGGTTAATATTTAAATCTTTACCACCAAAAGTCTCAAATAAATCCATATACCTTATACGTTATATTAGCAAATATATCATTTCTATAAACTGTATTGAAATAAGGGCCTATATTTATTTGAAAAAATCTTGTTTCAGAACACAACGTAGAAGTTTTTCGTGTATACTTTTTCGGTAAGAATACCTTAATTTTATTCAGAACAATTTGTAAATACATTCACGAATATTGTCAACGTTTTTCCGAATGTGTCGTAGAACCTGAAGTTTCAAATGTCTGTACTTATGAAACCGTAAACATCTAGCGAAAGTTTCAGCATCCGTTTTACATGAGAATGCAATGTCATCCGGGATTGACATAGTCATTTTCCATTTGAGTAGTTTATAATATCCATAATACCCTCTCGTCGTAGATATTTCACCACTGGCTTTTGTAATCATGAAAACATTTTCGTTATCAACGAATAAAATACTAATAATTGAGAGTATCAATGGTACTTGGATTAATTATAATAACTGGCCGTCGTGTTGCTCTAAAATGTATTTATGCAACTTTTTTTTATTCTAAAACTGACCGTTTCACAGTTATTCTAACTACACTAGCTGTTACGAGAGCTGACAGATGTACCTCCCTTTAATTTAGGTAAACCAGTGCAATTTCAAGGTATTACCTTAGACTCAAGAAACAACATAGACTTGGCATTAGCAGTAAAGTACCCAAGGCATACTCCTTGTATAAACTAGAAAAAATAGTATCTCCAGAGACACTAAGCTTTGTCTACTTTACTTTTTTCCATTCTAACATTTCTTATGGAATATTGCTTTGGGGCTGCGCCTCAGATGTCGATAAACTTCTTCTTCTACAAAAAAAGGTCGTAAGGCACATAAGGTATTACTGGGGCTACTTATGACGCTCATTTGTAAACCACTGTTTACTGAATTACGTATTATGACTGTATTTAACTTGTATCTTCAACGTATTGTGTTACTTCAAAGCGAATATTCATAATTTATGAACCGGTGCCGATCATCATAACTATGATACTAATCTGTACAATTATAATTGTGTCTTGACAAATAAAGTTTGAATTCGATCCTGCTGCAGTGATTTTTGATGCCTGTTCTGAAATTAATTTTATATTAATTTTGATGAACACCATTTCATTCAGATTTCGTTTGTAACTATTTAATTCACGATGCAAAACCGACACTTCATTGAATTGAAGATTACCTATTTATAATATTTTTGTATTTTAGTTGCTTGAAGTCTCAATAAAAGAGACGAAACATCGCATATCAATAATTGTCTAATTTTTATTATATTATTAGATTTAACTACTTATGATACTACATTATTTTTTTAAGCAAACCAATGATGAACACAAAAAATGATTTTGTAAAGTTAATGACTCTTTCTGGATGAAAAAAATAGAAAATATATGCCCCATTGCCCCGTTCACTTTTTTTGTTCACATAAAACCTATTTGCATCCATTGCGGTTAATGGTTCCCGATAAATTATTTTGAATATTGAAAGATTTTCATTTTCTCTTTAAAATAATAAAATCGTCTTTTTATGTTCGGAAAATAAAAACAGGAATTGGAACTTGTAACGAATAAATAAAATTCTACAAATTGTTGAAACTACATAGTTCTGTATAAAAATTGTTTATCATTAAACAATTATATAATATTACAGTTTCATAGAGTTTTAAACTTTCATTGTTTGTGTTGTCGCAATAGAAAAAAATACACATTGTTAAAATTAGGGCACACACAACCTCTAAGTGCAGCTTTATAATTATTACTTTTGGAATTGTGTACCCATTAACACGTAAAAAAATTTCGAAAATGATTTTTCATTTGTTTGGACAGACCTATTCACAAAGCTTGGTAGGTTAGAGAATAGGGAATAGATTTCCGTTCTGGTTAAATCTATGTTTAGCTTACATTAGTAATATTTTAACGGGGAAAGAAGTCACCCTTATGTATTATTATTTAGTTCTGTTATAGGGGAAAGGTGAAACAATATAATGCAATCCCTATTGTAGTAATTTCGTGTTCGTACCACTATCAATCAAAATAATGCCTATTTAGCTTCAACACCTTTTCAATGATATGTTCAATTTTTAGAGCAAATATCAATATGTTTAACTTGTAAAAAAATAATTCAACCAATGAATCATTAAAAGAATTAACAGCCTGTTTACAAAAACAGATTCCTATTGTTTATCTCATTATTGAAAAAGTCACGAATGTTATTTTTTTTTAATTTGTGGTTAACAATTGTTTTGAAATATTCACTTCTGAAACTGACTTGATCAAAACGTTCTGCGTTATGACGACGTCATAGATGGAATTCCATACGTTTCAAGTCTGTATTTTGGGAATAAGAAAACATATCACATATACATGCAATACAGCTATCGCAGCTACCTCTTAATTTTAATCTGTAAATTAAATAAGAATATTTTAATTCTTTAAGAATATGTTAAAAAATTTCAATAATGTCCCGATATATAGAATGAAAATTGAGATATTTTCAGACTGAAATATTTTACGAAACATTAACATTTTAAATGGAAATAATTCTGAAAAAGTAAAAAAATTCCGTGGTAAAATGAGTATTTTAAAGAAGATATTTTAGTTTTAAAAGTAGAGTTTTTAAAACTTGTCTGGAGATATAAAAATGTAGCTATCTTTTTGTGTTTGGAATTTTTATCGCTTGGCTATTTTTCTTGAAACTGAAAAAACTCATCGTATACTGAAAACGTGTATATATAGTGATAAAGGCTGGTGAAATTTTTGAGCCCTAGCAGGATGGGTGTTATCAGAATTTGTTGAGTATACACTTTGAGCCAATCGGCTAGCGTCGTTCGCAACAGAATACGAGATATAAGTGTACAAAAAGGCGGGACTTTCTCACGATTGGACATTCAACTGTCTTCAAATGTTATATTTTCTATTTTCTTGTGTTTTTCACGACTCTGACGTTGTTTTGTTTTCATGTAATTTATAAATATTTATATTGTTTATTTAGAAATTCTGTCGGTATTGATTTTTAAAGATATTCTGTTATAAGACTAGCGAGAAATAGTTTTATTTTGAATTTATTTCAATTTTAAAACTAAAAAAATGTTCAAGATTTACGGTTTTTGATTGAATATCAAAAAAAATAATAGGCGCTTTTTTCGTTTTCAGTTTTGAATTTGAAAATGCACGAGATGTTTTCTTAAATATTTGCTTATGATATTTTTGTTTACAAAAATACTTCAATATTTATTAAATGGAAATTTCATGAATAGATTTTTTGTACCATTTTGATTACCCTCAAATTGATATATTTTAGTTTAAAATATTAGAATAAGAACGAAACATTTGTTGTGCATATTTTGCAAATAAATATGAAATTATCGTGTTTCTTTTTCTTTCTAGTATGTACATATTTTTTATTAATTGATCGTTTCAACTGGTGTCCTTTTTTACAATAAATAAATATCCAAACTTTACAATAATCGTTTGAACAAAATATTAAAACTCACATAAATACGAGTATGTATTTAAATAAATCAATCAATCTTATTACTATTTTTTAACCATATATACTGTTTATCAATAGCCAGTAACCAGTCAGTATTACTATGAAAAATGTTTGTTAGCTTTAGTTGTATAAGGAATGGCTCAACTTTAAGTTATTTTATCCACATTTTGCTTTATTATATACATCAATTTGATATCTATTTCCAATTCTTTATTATTCATTATTTTCTTCTTATTTTGTACTACACCTACGCAGACAAAAATATTGTACAACTGCTCTCGTTTTTTGTGTCAAATATTGATAATAATAACAAGTGATCAAATTTCGAAATTTGTTTATTTTTTCGATTTGGTTTTTTTTCGAATTGGTTTTTTCTCGAATTACAGTATCGTTTCTTTCACAAACTTTATGAAATTGCATACTATGTCTATTTAAAAAAAAAGCGCATTTCTTTTAATTTCCCTGGCGACAAAAATCTTCCAAACCGACAACAATTTGTAAAGCATTTCTAGTTTCAGAAGTGCAGTTTTTTTCAAAAAAACATTAACCGCATTTCGTTTTCCTACTAAGTTCATTATTATTCTGTTGGTATACCTGCAACACCAAATAAAAAAAGTATTATGCTTGATTCATTTAACTCCAAGAACGTACATAAAGCAATCTTTTCAAAGGATTGTTACATCAGTTAAAAGCTCCCTGGAGAATTATTTTTATAGCCCAATTGGGACAATGCTAATGAATAAATTTGTTCAAATGAAGCAGTTTTATCTATTTGCTGTATGATATAACAACTACTTGGCGCCGGTTTTATGGCAGCTCAGCCAAATTCGGTCGATATTCAATACATATTTAATTAATTGGTACTTGATTTTTGGTTTGTGTTGAGTTGATTGCTTTGTTCAATATCTAGCTTATTAAATGTAATTTATTCGCTTTATGTGTCTTTCAGAAATTGATCTTTTTCCAAAATAGCACAAATGCTAACATAATCAATATTTTTTCTATTGGATTTAATCATGATATTGCCATATTGTAAATTGAATTTATTAATATATTCCTATACGACCCAACACAAAACGTTCAAAAAAAGTTGTTATACTTTCTACAGACGGTGGGGCAATCGATCCCTTTGTCCGAGACGACGGAAATGCTGCAGCGGGTGCTGACATGAAATCTTCTTTAGAATCATTGGTCGTCTGTAATTTCCTTCTTTTATGTGGTGGATCATCTCTTGACAAATAAATGAAACGATACGTTTTCCCTCCAAAAGTTATATGATCGTTAACCTTCAATTCTACCTTTTCGCCTTTGTTTGTGTTAAGTTGATTGCTTTGTTCAATATCTAGCTTATTAAATGTAATTTATTCGCTTTATGTGTCTTTCAGAAATTGATCTTTTTCCAAAATAGCACAAATGCTAACATAATCAATATTTTTTCTATTGGATTTAATCATGATATTGCCATATTGTAAATTGAATTTATTAATATATTCCTATACGACCCAACACAAAACGTTCAAAAAAAGTTGTTATACTTTCTACAGACGGTGGGGCAATCGATCCCTTTGTCCGAGACGATGGAAATGCTGCAACGGGTGCTGACATGAAATCTTCTTTAGCATCATTGGTCGTCTGTAATTTCCTTCTTTTATGTGGTGGATCATCTCTTGACAAATAAATGAAACGATACGTTTTCCCTCCAAAAGTTATATGATCGTTAACCTTCAATTCTACCTTTTCGCCTTTTTTTAACGTGAGAACCATTGACCCTTGTTCCGGTCAAACTCTGAAAATCAAAAGAATTTTGTAATACTGTTTTCACCAAAAACCCAGCATGACTCCTTGTGAACGGTGCGGCTGAAGAAAGTGCATTTTGGCAACAAGCTAAGTGTCCCGTACACGATGCTTGATTTCGTGCTGGCTTGTTCGCTAGATTCGTTGGCAAGCTGCCGTGAAAGGTCGACAGGAAGCGCTGCTAGTTTGGCCTTACATGATGTTTCTTCGTTTGACAATAGCGTGCTCGACTGTACTTTAAAGCAGGAAAGCAACAAATGACAAAGGCAACGAGCGATCACAGCCAATCTGCGACGAGTGCACGTTCCGTGCAGGTAGCTGGGAGGTGGTGGGAATCACAACGGCTCTAAAATGTGCCTTTGCGACGCTGTTTGTGACTAGCTTCCGAAACTTTTAGATCCGTTTGTTATAAATTTTGAGGTATTCTGTTTTTTGTTAATCAATCACTTTTGATTTTTTCTCTCTGTCTTAATTTGTTTGTCAGAAAAAAATCACACCTTTTAATTGTTTATGTATTTCTTCTGTTTACAATATTTTGTAAATTTCAATGAACAATTAAAAGAATGGAATTGCTGTAACATTTGTACAAATTAAAATAGTATAGTGAGGGTCCGTGTTATCCATATATCATTGTTGAAACGAGGTCCGCCCACAAGTCATTTGACCATCTGGCTAAATAAGTCCGGGCATTATAATTTGTTGAGGGTGGCAAAAACGTCGTGACACAAATCGCATTTATTTGAAACACATTTTGTTGTTAGGGAAATAGTTTAAAAATGATTGTTGATTTTTTTAAACAACAATTAAAAGAATTCACTGTGCAGTTTAATTTTTTGAGTAATGTGTATGTGGAATTTATTTAAAAAAACTAGTAATAATTTTTCAAAAATTTAATTTTTGGTATTAGCTTGATCTTATTATTCATGATTCCGTTGACGCCCATATACCATAAATTTCAGGTTCAAATTTTTGCAGTCTAATGCAATAGTCGTGATTGGAAATATTCGATTCTCTGTATTGTTCCAAGCTGCATTCCTTGAAATGGCTCGCCTGCTATTAACTCGAAATACTAATAAACGTAAAAAATAAATATTTTCTTTATATTGAAGTGTTTTTCGACGATATGATCAGTCTCTAAAATCAGCCTCTAAGACTTAAAATAAGTTTGGCTCTGTATTTTGAAAATGTTTCGTATATTGAAATAATTTGGTGAGTCGTTTCTCTTAAACTGTCTTTCTTTAAAAAGTTTTTGTTTCAGAAATTACCAACTGATTATTCTTTGTCAATTATTCATCTAATTTACGCTGTCTTAAAAGTACTTTTTGAAATACGATTTTTTATTTACTTTCTCACCTCTTATCTTTTTAATACAGGCTACGCTTTAATAACTTGGCACTTTTTTAGTCTTCTTTCTCACTCTAATGAACATGCAAAACAGAAAACTTCTAACTTGAGATATATCAAACGATTTTTTTTTAACTTTCTTCATACGGAAAATTTTAATGGTATACAACATCAAAGCCAACGTGAAAATTAAAACTTATATTTTAAAAAATTCAGAGAGAATTATGATTGTTTATGCATCTTATACCAACAGTCTTGATTTGATTTTTCTCGATAACCGACAACAAATTCGTGATAAAGACGTTTTGAATCGAAAATTTTTATCGTTTAGCTAGATAGCAAAGGACATTTTTTTGAAGAGTCATGAGGAACCATCATTATTCTTTTTTTCGTAGTTTACTCCTGCCTCTTATGCTAGGACCATGTAAAGCACGACCGAGCTCTGTTTCATTTCAGTGTTAAAATGTTTTCATTAATTGTTAAAATATAATTAACGGAAATTAATAATAAATAATAGCTTTTTAAAAATGTTAACTTAGTTAATTTACGGATTCATACTATTCTGCTTGTGCAGAAAATTAATAGAAAAGTACTTGAAACTGACAAGAAAATAACTTGATTCAGTAAGAAAGTTTCCTAAAAACCTTTTGTTGCTTAACCTGTTAAAAAGAGTTAATGTTTGGTTGAAAAATTCAAACTTCAAAAAAACATATCCGATCATTTTCAAATTCACGGAGTTGGTCAAAGAACAATGTTTTCGTCTTTTTGAATTGATTGAAAATGAACAAATATTAAAAATATATATTAAAACTACGGAAATGACCACCGTTATTGAAAAAAATAGAGACGTTGTTTAGTCGAAATTAAGACTGTTGCGGTTTTTCTAGTACAACCACAAGTCCGCTGGTTTACTGTAGCGTCCGTGTTTTTAAAAAAGCAATAGCCACAATAATTTATAATTTAACAATTACAACATATTATTTATTCTTTTGAATTCCTGTCCTCTGATCTTTCCAAGTTTGGTAAAAAATCCTTAAGCAGCGTACTTAATGTATAAGACGTGCATTTTGGATATAACAATTGTGTTATTATAATTTAAATACGAGACTATAAACTTTCCTTAACATATGTATACAAACTGTAATTTTTCAACACTTCAATATTGCATGTTAAAAATTAAACTACCTTTTTGACGCTCATTTGTGGCAGAAAATAGGATACGTCAAATGTGCGATTACTATTTTCTAATTGCTTCATATTCCTCTGTTTTTGGATAATATTTCTTACCTATGTATTACTTCCGTAGATGTTATTATATACAAATTATTTAAAATTATAAGTAACCTTTTATATGTGTATATTTTAAAATAAGAAAAATACTAACTCTATTATCAATCGGTGGATACTATACGTCTTATGTTGAACGGAGTCAGTCTCATCTCTATTGCGTTTCTTTTTCGGTGTCAGCTCCCCATCAGAATTAAGTATCAAAACCATGTAGATCAATCTTCATCTATCATCTTTATAAATCCCTTTGCAGACCGATACATACACGCCTTGCCTTACAATCTGTGTGATCACAATGTAGCCGTCCTTCACTAAAGAATATAATATCTTATTGTGCATTATATTCATAAAATTTTGGACATTATCCTATTTTATACTATTCGATGAAATAAAAATAGAACTGCAAAATTGGCTATTCTTTCGATATATCTTTTCAGTATACATATTATATTAATTTTGTAAGATTAAAGGATGAATTCTGGTGGCATAGGACCGATGAACTAAGCAATTACTGACCAGGATTCATCCTTTAATCTTACAACATTTAAACAGGATCATCATCACTCTAAATTATTGGAGTTATTTTTCACAATATTATTATTAATGTTAACAGACACATGAGTAGCTATTTATATAATATATACATTTATCTATAATAATCAATAATCAATTACGATATAATATTTTTAGTATTTATATTAACACAGATCAGCCCTTGAATTATTATCAAATAAGCAGGTTTTCGTTGTATTATTGTTAGTTGGAGTATCTGATATTTGTTCAGAAATCAAGTTTTGTGACGATGTAGAACTTTTATCCATATTTTTATTTGTTATATAATTCTTTGATGTATGTTGAACCGTCATCTTAAATATTGATTTTTTATTATTTGTGCCAGCTTATGCGATATCAATGAATTTAGAACAATTATCCTATTTTGTTTGAACATTTTTAAAAAATGTTTTGTTTATTTCAAAATTACTATCCTTCGCATTCGATTATAAATTTTGAAAAATTGTCTTATTTAGTTTACACATTTTTAAAAAGAACTAAAAAATTGTTTTGTTTATTTGAAAATTACTATCCTTCGTATAGTACTTGTGTGGGAGCATAACTAAAACACTGGAGAAATAAAGGAATACAGTAAATTAGGACAAGAATCGTTAAGACAAGAAACGGTAGCAAGGGATTTGTTAGTTTAATCTCAGGGATTTAGAATACGATTAACAGTGTGGTATATAAAGTAAGTTGAAACATTTTTCTCCTTCTCTTTTCTTCGTTTTTCCTGCTTTCTTGTTGTGTGCAAATATTTTCTAAATATATATAAAGGATTCTCCAAAACTCCAACTTTAAGTTCAACAAAAAAATTACGAAATATAAAGATAGAAAATTGCAGTAATATGTGATACATTTAGGACTGAATCACAATCACTGATTACAATTGTTATTTTCTAACAATCCAGTGTGTTATTAGGTTCGTTCCAAGCAGCCAGCAAACGGTTCCGAAACCGTCATCCGCATGCGCAGTAGGCAAAACGTGTTTTAAAATCGTCACTAACAGCTTCGGCTGGATTTGCCGCTAGATTTGGCTGCTAGGTTCCAAGTGTGCTGTGGCGCTTTATTATATTTGGACAGAATACGCGCTATGATACCGTGCTTGTTTGTCCATGTCGCCCACGTGACAAAATGCTGTTTCCTGATTGGTTCTTGCTCAAAACAGGCAGATGAACAAGCAAAAAAAAGTTACCCCGGTTCTAATTTTTAAATCCATTTTGTGAACACGCACGCGAACTTGCAGCGTCGCAGGCAGCCCGCGAGCCAGCACAAGTCCCAGCAGTGATGCTAGCGGCAAAACCAGCCTCGTGTGCAGCAGCCTCAATGCATATTATAAGGTTTTATTCTTTAGGAGTCAGTATTTTTAATTTTTTGTCAAAGTTTTCCCTAGAAATTGCGCTGCCATCTTTAACACGTAACTATAAAAAACTTTAGTTTCAGTTCTTGTATTATTGAGGACATGTTAGTAAACGCCCTGTTATGAGTGCACTTAGCACTTCGATTGTTTGTTGCTTTTGCTGAAGTAAGAAGTTGAATACTGTATATCAGACCATTTGTGTCCCGGCTATGCAAATAGTATGCAAATCTCTTTATGTTGAATCAGACAGGGTGTGAGATCATCATCTCACCCTACGATGTCTGCAGAAATATCCTCTTCTCTTTCACAACTTTTTAGATTGAACTAGTTCTGTAGTGACCTATGGAAGTTCGAATGTTGGTAAATTACAGCTCTCTACTGCCAATAACGTTATTATACGATTCTTAAAATCATTGAGATATAAAACTTTTGTTATCAATTATAACAATTGGTAATTTTTACTTGGTACTACGGTGTGTGCATTTTTTTTTACCGATCTCTACAACACATTTGTGTTTTTACTATTGGCTCATCGTATTTACCTGCAAACGAATACATATCTTCCTAGTTGAATTTTTTCTTCTTTCATTTTCCTTGTTATATTTTTGTATTTACTTGAAAATAGCTTAAGGCACGTTGATTTCCTACGCTGGCCTTCATAATTTGTGTTAAAATAAAATGCGACACCTTGTTTATAATATTACAATTTTGCCAAAACGTGGATCACATGTTTATTGAATAAATATTATTTTTAATTTAGTTTGTAATACCTAGCGAATATATGTCCGCTCTTATATTTTCGGATTTACTTGAAATCGTTTTTAGGACCCTGATTATCTGATTACACTAGATATTTCATTACATGCTACATATTATTTTGTCCTGATTACATTCTCCCGTTTTACTTTGCTACCCTCTACAGCAGAGCAGGGGTGGCCAACCTGTTCAGCAGGCGGGCCAAATTTTAAAAATAATATTACCAGCCGGACCATGCACTTAAGTTGTTTGTTGCTGATTGCGTGTTGATATCTGGAAATTATTTTTTCATTTTGGTCTAGCACCGCGGGCTCCAATATAACGTCGTTTTGGCCACCCATGTTTTACAAGAATTCTTTCTAGATTTTTTAAATTAAAATCTATATTCATTATACAATATTTTTTATCCTTTAAAATCATCGTCATCAAATTCAAACCATGAAATATCTAACGGTCAGTAATATCTCTCATTTAGAACTGCTTTAATTCTTCGAGCTAAAAGACTGATGGTGCTGGTTTTATACTCACAGTGTGATGTCTGTATTTTTATTAAACGGTTTTAGTTTAGTCGATTTTCATACTTCCTGTTTACAAAGTCCTTGTTATTGTTGCGTTTCATTTGGAAATAGTTTTAAGACATCAAATGCCTGTATTTCCTGACATAGTTGATATAATTAAGAAGTCGCTTGCTTTTCAAAAACACTGACGACATTGTTTTTATCTGATTGCTTGGAAAAAAGCGAATATTGCCATATTCTTTACCTTCATAGCAATCTTTTCGAAACACAATTAATGTCGTCCATCCCACTTCTGACATAAATAAACCTGCAAACAGAATCCCAACGCCGCTGCGCCAACCTCCAAGTGTATAACAGTGCGGTATTGCGTTTTACCCCAACACACAGATATCTGCATATCTTTGAACCCTTTTCTGTTTTTACTCTCTGGACTTTATTATCATCGAGGTCATGAAGTTTAAATTAACACCTCTCTTTATGCTTTATGCTTCACAGAAAAGGACGACCAGCGCCTAACGAACTGTGTCTGCTGTCTCATAGAATGCACTCAAAGATTTATTAAACTTCGCGTTATTCCAATTATTCTCTCCGTGTGTTTTAATTACAAAAATCTTTGATACCCTCTGCCTTCGTAATAATAGCCAGTGTTTAAGTTTGTCTTTATTAGAATTTTGGAAAACCAATGATGAAATCATGTTCAACCCTTGACTGTACCAGTACACTCTCAAATAATAACAAAATTTTTTATTCAAATGCTGATTGAGGGTCAAAACAAGTTGAAAACTGTTGGAAAGCAAATTTCAGCGCGCATAGAACATTTATTTTTTTTTGTTCATAAGTTTGATGAGTCATTTGGATTTTGTAGTGTTATAAATTTTTTCAGTTCCTAGGAAGCGCAATGCCGAATTTCAACCTTCTAACTCACCGAAATTGAATCATTATGAACAAAACAATATAATATTTTAATGAGAAGTTTCTGTGTTTAAGTTTGTTTTTATTAGAATTTTGGAAAACCAATGATGAAATCATGTTCAACCCTTGACTGTACCAGTACACTCTCACATAATTTCAAAATTTTTTATTCAAATGCTGATTGAGGGTCAAAACAAGTTGGAAACTGTTGGAAAGCAAATTTCAGCGCGCATAGAACATTTATTTTTTTTTTTTGTTCATAAGTTTGATGAGTCATTTGGATTTTGTAGTGTTATAGATTTTTTCAGTTCCTAGGAAGCGCAATGCCGAATTTCAACCTTCTAACTCACCGAAATTGAATCATTATGAACAAAACAATATAGTATTTTAATGAGAAGTTTCTGTGTTTAAGTTTGTTTTTATTAGAATTTTGGAAAACCAATGATGAAGTCATGTTCAACCCTTGACTGTACCAGTATACTATCGCATAATTTCAAAGTTTTTTATTCAGATGCTGATTGAGGGTCAAAACAAGTTGGAAACTGTTGGAAAGCAAATTTCAGCGCGCATAGAACATTTATTTTTTTTTAGTTCATAAGTTTTAAAGATGAATCATTTGGAGTGTTATAGACTTTTTCGGTCCCTAGGAGCGCAATGCCGAATTTCAACCTTCTAGCTCACCGGTATTGAATCATTATGAACAAAAGAATATAATATTTTAAGTTTCTACATCAAGTTTCATTATTTTTAATATCAGTAAATCTATCATTCCAACAGACCCGGTTTTTATACAAAATTATAACAGAACTAGCTGACCCGGCGAACTTCGTACCGCCTAACAGTATAATCTATATATATAATTGGAACATCTATCTATCTATCTATCTATTTTATTAATTGCTAGCTATTTAAAATATACATGGGCGTATATGTGCGTATGTCGAGCTCTCCGGCTGCGCCGTCGTGCTCGAAAAAAAATAGCGTAAAGTATTCGTGGATAACTGGTCTTTAAAACACTTGCTCTATTTCAAGGGTTCACTCCGGCTGCGCCGTCGTGCTCGAAAAAATATAGCGTAAAGTATTCGTGGATAACTGATCTTTAAAACACTTGCTCTATTTCGAGGGTTCACTCCGGCTGCGCCGTCGTGCTCGAAAAAAAAGCATTTGTTTCAAACGATATTCAGTTTTTTTACGTCATCGATCTAGATATATGGTTGTTAAGTTTTCTTAAATAAGGATTCTTAAATTTTCTCTTTTTCCGCGCAATTTTTTAAATTTTTTCTGTCATAAGAACCTTCTCCTGACAATAACAAACACAACAACAACAAAAATATTGAAATCGGTCCAGCCGTTCACGCGCGATGGCGTGACCAAGGGATATAGGGATTCATATTTATATATATAGATTTCAGCGTAATATAATTTCTTTCATTTTATTTTACTTTGTTATTTATATTTGTTTTTTAATACTGTTATATTTTTCTTTGGGTAGGATTTATGAAATACGTAATATTAAACTATCACAGCCAAACAGTATTTAAAGACTACAATTATTTCATAATTCGTTACGTGTACATCAAAATACATGATTTCTATCACTTAGGCAGCTAGCTACTAGTAAAGAGGTGTTGTGATATTACTGTAGTGCTGATATATTTTTGTTCAAATTATAATTTATAAAATAATAATGATTGAAAATACAATCGCAACAAAACAAGTTTTTGTGAAAATTTTGTAGTATGATAACTAGGTTTTATATTGAAAGTATTTCAAAATGAATTTCCTTCCTCTTTTTAGATAGTACAGTTTGTTCAGTTCACAGTGAAAATAGTGTTGTTAAGTGTAAATGTTTTGACAATTATTACTAAATACTGATCCTTGGAGCTTTGGTAAGATATCTAGCAAAATTATGTACATATATCTTCACATGAATGTTAAGCAAGTTGGGAAAATAACTGGAACTTCTTGTAATGATTTTTTTTATTTTTGAGTGAAACCTTGGTTGATCAAAATCTTTTATTTATTTACGAAATATTATATCGCTCAAATTCCCGTCTTTGGTTCACGGAACAATATTCTTTTGATTTGCACACATTTCCGGAGATAAATTTTGCTCGGAGTATTCTCTTAAAATTTCGAATTGTGACAGTCTCCTTTGAAGAAAAAATCGGGTGACAATCGATGTTGCACTGGGAGAATTTTTCACCTGGAAACATTTTTTGGTTGCTAAGAAGTTCTGCAGCTGCCCCAATACCTCTCTAGTAACCCTGACAGCATTCTTAGGGTTCACCTTATAAAAAACGTTTTCCCGACCTATTTTTTGAGGATTATAGTCGCGCTCACAAATTTTGCAGTTTTGTTTAACTCAAAATGAAATTAATCGCTCGTTGCCAGTTAAATTAATAAACGGATGACTAATTTTCGTAAAATATTTTTTTTAGCAAATAAGCGCATCGTGTTTTGAATATCGTGTGTTCCTACATTGAATTTATGGCGTGTTGCTTGTCAAATATTATCTGACAGAAAGCAATAAGACGAAGTCGTCCTGTCAGTGGATATAGCTCGTTTTAAAAAACTCATAGGATTCTTTTTTAAAATTATTATTCTTGTGTGAATTCTAATTGTGTGTAACTTCTATAGACTCTATCGTATCTAGAACAATTATTGTAGCAAGTATAGACCTCGCAATAACGGATTTCACCGACTCACTCCTTCGTGAAATATACAAAATGTGCCTAAAGAAGTCTTTACTTTTTTTTTTGAAAACTCGTAGTTTTCATTTGCTGTGCCAGTAACCAACTTCTACCCAATTCGCTGCGTTCGCCAACTGCAATACCTAACATAAACTGCGATATATACACGTATTTTGTAGTATTGTGTAAGCTTTATGCATGTGTAGCGTAGATATGCTTACACACTTTAACTTGATGAATATTCAGTAGTGAGTTCATCTGTGCATATTACACCCCAACCTACCCCTCCCAAAGTTGGCAGGCGACGACACTAAGCACGAGCTATATTGTTAAATTTTAGGAATGCAATCTCTTTCTGTATTTGTTTACATTTTGTTGTTAATTTCATACTCAACACGAATTCAGCTCTTATCATAAAACGACTAGCTGTCACTTAAAAGCGAGTCATCGAAGAGTTGGATGCTCTCGTGGCTTCATTAATCGATACATTTTGATTAATTTAAAAAAAAATAAGTACTTAAAGATTCTTATTTTACCCGATTTCAATTCTAGATAGCTTACTACTGTACTTAGACCAGCTTTCTGAATTCTGTGTTATAAACATACTGAAAAAATAAAAACCACAGTTTTGTACCTACTATGGATACTTTTAACCACGTATAAAAATATGCAATGAAGAAAAAGTTCGTTTAGTAAAAGGCACAAATTTCTCATTTAACTCAATATTTTTTAAATGTTTTTTTAAGAAACAAACAATTTTAAATAAGGGCAAACAATTTAACTAATGCACACACACTTAAATTTATTTACTTTATAGCCAGATTATAATACAATATATACAGATAATAATACAAAATGAATGTCTCTTTGACACTTATTAAAAAATAGAGGTAATTAAACGACTTGTAATAAATCCTGCCGTTTAAGCATGTACTTCTTTACTCGGCTCATTATTTTCTGATATGTAGAGTCATCATCTATAGTTGTCCATTGAAGAAGTTTCCATCTGCCCTGCAGCTGTCGCTACAATTGTATATGTGTCAAATCTCTTTCTATTTAACAATTCCGTCTCTTTATAACCTCACATAAATCCTTTCACTTTGAGGAACAGTTGCTAAATAATCTAATGCATTCCTAAAAGTTTCAGCTAATCCCCCCAAACAGTACAATGCTTGTAATTCAGGATACTTTTGATAGATATAAAGATCTATCATCAGCAAATGAATTAGCTCAGCCCCCCTCGTAAGGTTTACTATATCAGCAAACATAAGCATATATTTCTATTACTGAGATTTTTTTACTTACTTTGAAATACATTTTTTGCCGAAAGTCTTTGTCAGTGATACTTGGAGTATTAAGCTATGTCCTGTCTGGCCGTTAGTTCATGGTGGTAGGTTGCCCCCATTGTGTGATTTATAACATTTATCTTTACGAAAGATTTAACTTCATTTTTCACTAAGTTGTGTACCTTCTGAAATAAAAATTTATTCATTAGCTTCGCAATCACAAAAATCTGATATTATTTTGATACACGGATTTTTTTCATTTCAGTATAGTTCAATAATACTATTAGTAAAATAAAATCCGGACAAAACCGGGTCGGTCAGCTACAATCTGGCCAGGCAGCGTATCTATAAATTCAAAAAAATATTCATGAAAATCGGATCAGTATTTCCTGAGTTTTAATCGGATACAAAGTCGTTGTACTTTATATTATCTACAGAG
Organism: Xanthostigma xanthostigma; assembly: GCA_963575645.1. Lineage (NCBI taxonomy): Eukaryota > Metazoa > Arthropoda > Insecta > Raphidioptera > Raphidiidae > Xanthostigma > Xanthostigma xanthostigma. Next base: position 3,367,901 of record OY754475.1, on the reverse strand, counting down.
AATTAGAGATTTGTGTAAAGCCGTTTTTACAAGTGGCAGAGATCTCAAATCGTTTATTTTATAAAATTTACAATAGATTTATTTTATAATTTTTATCTGTATTTAAATTAACCGCCTTTATAACGATTTTCATCTGTTGTGATGATGACGATGACTCTTTCATGTTTTATATATATAACACATCAGTTGTCAAGTTGCATTTACATTTTAATAACGATGACATAACCTCCACATGTACGCCAAAATGTTCCCACTTTTCAGCGGTTCATCCCCCTCGCACACCTCGTACGTATTATCATGTACGCTACTGAATCGTCATTCTGTTTTCCAGATCGAAAATATTTTTTCAACTTGAATTAACGGTTGCATTAAATGTTTGTCAAAAAACAAATCCTTTTAAATAAATTTGGCAAATAATTTAACGAATGCAACACACTTCAATGTTTGTTGAATGATATTTACTTTATTAGCCAGATAGTGTTTCAAGCAGTTTAATTACAAAAATAAATATTACACAAATTTGTAATCTATTAATATTTAGGTATTATATGTTTATTAATATTTTTTCAACTTGATTTAATGTTTCATTTCAATCGTAATTACTTAGATTACTACAATTCAGGGTGGTCAACTTACAGATTTTCCCTCTAAAATGGGTAAAAAAGTGTATGGCGGTTTTCGGAGGAGGGATGTTTTAGGACCTAACTTATTTAATTATAAAAAAATTCTGTTCGCTATAATTTGTATAAAATTTATGCCACCTGGTGCTTCTAGTTTTCGACTTCAGTGTTTTCTATCTCATCGAGATCAAAACCTAACGGAATAATGATTTCGTATTTTTTTTTTAGCCATTTGCCAAAAGTGACGAATTGTTTCTTTGACTCAGGAGTAGGATCCTTCATCTGTTTACCGTCTATTCTATTTTTCATATGTTCGTCTGCTACGTACAAAGTTGACAAGTTTCATATCTATAGCTCTTCCTGCCGCATAAGCAAATTTTCAAAACGCCTATTCAACCTTTTTTGTGACCGTATTAAATAACCTTAAAAACAATGTGATTGCTAATGTTTTTTAATAATCAGGAGTCAAGTTCTTAGAAGATATAATTAACCGTTTTACAGATACATCACACTAAATGTCTAGTAATTTAACATCCTTGAAATTTTGTATCTGAATTATAATTCTGTGTTTAAGCTTACATTTAAAATAAATTTGAATTATCTCCGCAGTGCTGTAGAAGTGTTGTTTTTTTTACAAAATTATAAAATTAACCATTCTAGCATTTTTTTAACAGTGAAATAATTTTTAAACTTCTGCATTTAATTGATATGATTTTAAACATTGCGAAATTTGGAAAATATGCGTTAGCGATGACTTCTTTCATTTTGTCGTTTAGAGTTTTAAACTGTTGCTTTGTTTGATTCTTTTTAGAAAAAAAATAACGGATTTTATTTGTTGTTCTTTATTTGTTGCGGTAAAAATATTCAGTTCTCAAAAGAATTATTTTTGTATTATTCAGTAACTTCTAGAATGTAGTTAACAATGGAACATAAAATTTTCGATCATTTTCAGCACCTAAAAGTTAAAATTCAACATCCAAGAAGCTCTTTTCCATAGCTAGTAAGTATTGTTTGAACTGCTGGCCAAATTTCAGCTTTTGACAATATATTGATCTATCATTTTGTTAATATTTACATAATAATGAATAGGGTTTCATTCGCAATCTAAAGACGGTGCACGTGACCGAAACAGAAACAAAATCTCTCCGTCTAATAAATGCTCTTTGTCTCATTTCCATTCTTTTTTTGGTAATCGAACGCTACTGAAGTTTATCAACTTTAATGGCATAATAACCTTACCAATTTCGGCACATCTATTTTGCATAAATCCATCTCGCTCGAACGTGTTTTAGCTATGTGTTCATTATCAATTTTCTGCCAATTTGGTTCCGATTGTACTGAACCGTTCTCTATAAGCCCTGTGGCTTTACTCACATTGTGCCGCAGGTTATTATATTGTGGTGTTGTACTATATGCGGTTTGTGAGGGGGCCAAAGCCTCTCATCAACACCAATCTATGATCTATTCTATGGAATGTTATACACTACTATACCAAAATCATTTTATATGCGTCATAAAATGTAAAAAAATAATACAATTTTTTTTAGATATAAATATCATATCAATGTATAAGAATCTGTTAGAGATTCGTCGGCATTTAGCACAGAAAAGAATCTCTAACGAGATTCTTCGATATTGAAAGTATTTCAAAATGAATTTCTTCTTGTTTTTGGATAGTGCAGATTGTTCAGTTCACAGTGAAAATAGTGTTGTTCAAGTTGGGAAAACTTCTTGTAATGATTGATCACTTGAAACGTTTTTTTTTTTAATTTTTGAGTGAAACCTTGGTTAATCAAAATCTTTTATTTATTTACGAACTATTATATCGCTCAAATCCCCGTCTTTGGTCACGGTACGGCTTACAATCGATGTCTATGATTGGTTTTGAATGTCCCGCTAAAGGATCACACTGAAATTATATTTTTACCGTCGAATTTCTTCTAAAACCATCTGATCTGCATGATGATCCCGAGAAAACCATATGCATTTCCATTCCACTGTGGTTAGCATGTCCTAATAAAAACAGTCATCAATGTTACAAGAAAATAAGTTTAAGGAAACGATCAGACAGCATGGCTCGAAAGTCTACAATTTAAAATATTGAAAGTATCTGTCGATACAGGTGAATGTAAACTTTATAATTGTAAATTTTCTTCTGTAGATTTGTGTTTGTTAAAGACATGTTTCTTTACGGCATTTTCTTCTTTTGGAAACGACGGATCCAGTTTTTCCTATGGTGACTGTAATCATTGAACGGAGTGTATGCATAAATTTATTTTAAAATTTCCTTTAAAATGTGAAACAAGCCATGGAATTGTTGATGGTACGGACAAAAAAATGCGAGAACAAAATGCAAATTAAAATAATTCAATCGAAAGATGTTTTTAATCAAATAAATTCTTTTCTTTCACCCGGTTCTTTTTTTAGTTCATTAGCAAAGAATTAGTACCCTACACTTTGTCTACACTACGATATATAAAACAGTTTCATTTTAACCATCTTGCATTTCCAGTCTTTTTGTTCTTTTGTCTGACACAGACGGTTATATTGTTTTATATACACAAAAGCGTTACAAAATTTTAGACGAATCTGATTTCGTTCGTCTTTGTTTAATGTGCATGTCTATATTTAATAAGAAACAATAATCTTTTGCGAATGTTGCTGGCTCCGTTAATGTCTTTATTCCACGTCAATTGACCACTTCAAAACGGTGCGGAAAGTTTTACAGTATAATTATGTGGATTTTGTGTTCGATGGTCTATCTTTTCAGAGCTTCGAGTAAAATCTTTTGCCCACGGTCCAATTTTTCCGTCGCCACAAGCGATTTGTATTTTTTTAGTAATGAGCCGATTGTTCTGCCGACGTCGCCATGCAACTTGTATCGCATGTCCGCTCGCAGTATTTCTTCCACGACCTCGTCGGCGTTGTGATTCAGGGTTTTTCTTATGGCTCGTTCGCGTTCCGCCGTTGGTACTGCCGATCTGGTACGATGGTACACCTGGCCTCCTCATATAAAACTCCTCCTATGTCCAGCGAATTTTTCAAACGATCCTATTATAATAGCAATGTTGGTTTTATAATGGATTGCTCGTCTCGTCCCACAGTCCAATTTTTCCGTCGCCACAAGCAATTTGTATTTTTTTAGTATGAGCCGATTGTTCTGCCGACGTCGCCATGCAACTTGTATCGCCTGTCCGCTCGCAGTGTTTCTTTCACGGCCTCGTCGGCGTTGTGATTCAGGGTTTTTCTTATGGCTCGTTCGCGTTCCGCCGTTGGTACTGCCGATCTGGTACGATGGTACACCTGGCCTCCTCATATAAAACTCCTCCTATGTCCAGCGAATTTTTCAAACGATCCTATTATAATAGCAATGTTGGTTTTAAAATGGATTGCCCGTCTCGTCCCACAGTCCAATTTTTCCGTCGCCATAAGCGATGAGTGCTTTTTTGTAATGAGCCGATTGTTCTGCCGACGTCGCCATGCAACTTGTATCGCATGTCCGCTCGCTTCCACGACCTCGTCGGCGTTGTGATTCAGGGTTTTTCTTATGGCTCGTTCGCGTTCCGCCGTTGGTACTGCCGATCTGGTACGATGGTACACCTGGCCTCCTCATAAAAAACTCCTCCTTATGTCAAACTTATGCTTCAAACGATGCTATCGCAATAGCAATGTTGGTTTTAAAATGGATTGCTTGTCTCGTATAGTTTCAAAAAGACAATCGTCTCAACTCTTGATTTTTAAAATTTACAAATTATTTTTATACCTATACACATTTGTTTTTAAATTTTGCTATGTATTTTTCGCTGTTCATTTGCTTTGTCGATATTTATTTGATAAATAAACGAACTAAGTACGTATGTATTCAGATATGAAAATCATTGTAGAAACCTTAACGAATCTGCGGTTCGTTATCAAAACAATCTAAATGAACATACCAGAATTGAATAAGGGAGAATCTTTGAACAATATTGATGACAAAAGAGGGTCGCCATCAAACCACGAAGTATACGGTGTTCCGGGCGCCCCACGCGCTGTTACCAAATCTAATTTATTCCATTTCTTAATCAATCTGCAAAAAGTTCCTCCTTCCCTCTTTGTAAAAGTCCACTCGTTGCACTACGTTTTTTTGTTTATTTTTTTTTATTGTGCCACTCTAACTTTAAAATTCTGTTTGAAAAACTTTTTATCCTTTTTTTCGACTTTATAATTCATATGTTTTGATATTTTTATCGTCAATTTAGTTTGAAAAACTATTTACCCCTTTTTTCGACTTTTTAATTCATTTTTTGTTATTTTAATCGTCCATTGTCCAAAAAAAATAAGAAGTACAAAAGGAAACAAAGCTACATGTGAATTGTACAGAGTATATTTTGAATTTTGATCTATTATTTTAGCTTTGCAATATATCGTTGAACTAGGACTGCTCTTGTAATCTTTAGTTTAGTTGTATGAAAAACATAACAATGTCGAAAAACAGAATCATTGGAAATGTTATTGGACAGTATTTTGAATTATCTTTTTTAGTATCCTTTTATTTGTTATAAAAAATATCCAGTGTTTTTTGTCCACAAAACGATACACATCTAGAAAAAATAGAATCGTTTGTATTTAATTTAAATTCATGCGACAACACTGCGAAATGATTTGTGATTTTTACTTTTAAGTGTCCTTTATTTGTTATAAAATATATTGAATGGTATTTGTCCGAGGGAAAAAAAAATATAGAAAAACAAAATGTTACATATCCGATTCCACCTTACGTTGTATTTCTTTCTTTCCCTTATAGTCTCGGAACATTATTCTAAGAAAATAACGCTACACACTCAAATATAAATAATGAATTATTCAAAAGGCTGTTACAAGTTGTATTTAATGGTATACGCTATTAAAGTAATGTATTATTTTAGGTATTTTCTTTGCGTGAACTATATTATTTTAAACGAAGTTACGTTACGCTGTCCTATTTCTTATTCCTTGTAATATACTGGTTTTCTAGAACTATCATTAACTTTTTAAGACTATATTAGGTGTAAGAGTATTCCGTCCGAAGGGGTGACCTATTTGTTTGTGAGACGTGTGGTACTTAAGTCAGCGTAGATGAGTTGGAGTTTTTGAGCTGTTCTTCAGATTCTGAAAGGCTATACATAATATTATCTGGCTTAAAAATCAATGTTGAATAAAAAGATGTGAACATATTTAGTTCACTATTGTTATAATGAAATTTACCAACAGCAAGACAATATTTTCGTTGTTCATTTTGCTGATAACTCTAAGCAAAATCAAGATCACCATAGTTTCGATCTTGCATTTTAGACACTAAATCTCTTAAATGAAAGTATTTACATTTACATTACTTTAGGCACTTGGGGTTCAGTGCTTTTCCAAATTTTAAACATAGTTTTACAAAAATGACTCGCTCATCATTACTTCATTTCATCACTTTGTTATTTATATCAAGCTTTTTAATGTAAGAAAATGTACAGTTTTTTTATTCGAAGGTAAAAATATGAATGTATATTATATACAATAACATCCATAGCCCGCCGTCCATTACCGGAAGGAAATGTAAGTGGCCGACGTACCGGAAGTCCGGAAGTGGCTGAAAGAATGCTATAGCATTGCTGTCGCAATGTATATTATATATACATACATTATAGCCAGCCAACCCTACCACTTAGTTGACCGGCTTGCCTTATCAGTCCACGGACTTCCGTTTTGCCGTTCCGCTTTACCGGAAGTGTGTTACTGTTGTTAGTATGGCAATACTGGCTCTATGCATGACGCAGTACCAACTGTATATTTACATATCTCAATATTATAGAGCTCCGTTCAAAAATTTCAGTCGAAACGTTATACAAATAGCTTTCGTAAATGAAAATATGCCTACACGTTTTTATTCACCCAGCCTGTTGTTAGTGGACCGTTTTTTTTTTTCAAGTCTGGGACGATTTTGACTATCAATGCAACTAGAATATTGGTGAGCAATATTCAAATTAATTTATTTAAAGATGGAATCAACTCTTTTTCTGTTTTCTTTGCTTTTTTTTATTGGTGATGGATTTATTTTGTTTGCCGGTCTTGAGAAACTACTTTTAAGCTATTAAGTGATTGAAACTTGTTGGGAAGGAGAAACAATTTTGTATTATCGATTTTCATGTCTGATATCATTGGTGCAGGAATATAACGGTTGACCAACGCGACAAATTATCACATTTTCTCAACATCTGGAAATTTTCTTACTGGACAACACATGTTATACAGACTCCCAGAATTCGTTCTAATCCCGGTTAAAGGCGGAGCTTAAAAGCTTTTCGACAATTTTCCTTTATCGTTTCTTTGTGATTTCTTATTATATATTTTAGGAATAAGGCCAAATCGGGTTTTAAATAAATGTTTAAGAATATGCTATTTTTGAAAATAACTTTCGATATAACATTTTTTTCTGCTAATTAGAACCAATATTAATTAAAAAAAATATTTTTCTTTGAAAGCAACGATAAATTACGAATTTTAAGTGTTGTTTTCAGTGACCGTTCCTGATGTCAATTCGCACTAAAGGAGCCAATCTTGACTGTTCATAATTCATTTTTTGACTATTTTCGAGTTATTATGTAAATTTTGCGAAATTCTGAAATCTATCGCAAAAGATTGATAAATAGTAATATTGTAGAAAAGAATAAATAATAAAAAAAATACTTTCATAACTCGCTTGGCAACTGGCAAATGCAGTATTTTATAATTTTTTATTGTAATATTCATTCCATTGATTTTTTACTTAATATAAAGTAATTGAATCGATATGCAATCTAAATTAGCTAACCGTATAGAACAACCCATTACTGTTCTGTGACATAAAACTGATTTTTTGTACTATCCACTTCAATTGGAATGTTAACATTTTATAACTTTATTATAGTATATTTAATTATTTCTATATTGGCAAATCTTTTATAGATCCAGAGAAAAATCGTCCTTTTAAATGTGGTTTTTATCTCGTCTACCTTATTTCTTAATTTTTATTTCTTATTGGTTTTCATTAATGCCGTTAGTATATAAGCAAGTTTGATTTTTTATTTTTAATAATAATCTCTTTATACCGTGTATACTATTTCGGCTATCTGGCTGTTACTAGTTTGCCATGTTAAGAATTATAATATACCAAAAAATATATTATAAAATGAACACGTTTTGTATACAATTATTATTTTCATTTTCTCCGTTTGCATATTGATAATTCCGGTGTAATAATTTTCGGAAATAAACTAATAAATTAAAACGAGGTCCACGGGGATCTGTGGACATATTATACACGTCATTTACGTGGTAGTATAATTATTGGTTATCCAACGATGTAGCATCGTCGGTCACATTTCCCGTGTTTTCATTTCATACTACCTTTTGAAACACGACTTTTGGGAAATAACTCGCAATAACATGGATGTCGTTCCGTCAATTTTCCATGATTAATGACACTGCATATTAATGACAATCATGAAAATCCATCGACACACTCGAAATAAGTTTCATCAAACGACTGAGGAACGAATTGTAAATCATAGGCGCTATCAACATCTGAGATCATCAGGGTCTATCGAACGTTTCGAATCAATCAAGATTGTAACGCATTATTGTATGTACCAGTGTACCAATAGGTTAAAACGATCGTATACTGATTACTGAACAGGGTTGAACGCCGGAAATAATTGTTTTGAAAACATCGATCTTTCTGTAACATCGATAGATTTTTATTTAATTTATCATTTGTGTAAGGAAAGCGTCAGACAGCGCATTAATAGTGGATCATAAAAATACACATTTTCCAAACATCGGTGACCGATGTTTTGCAATCCAAACATTCAATGTTTTGAAGAACATCGATGATTTGATGCGATATTTCGATGTTATTCTTTTAACGCTCATCCCTATTGGTAAGTTTTAACAGTCACACGAGTCATAAAACCATTACAACCGAGATGCATCCATTTTTTCACATACGTCTTAGTGTAATATTTTGGGAATTATATGTCGAGCGTTTACAACTCCTACTGTACTGGTCTCTTTTGCACTTAATACGGAAAATGGTTTCAGCCGTTATACAATTTGTTATTTATTGTAATCATGAAATTATGTGGAATTGAAATCAACAAAATCGACATTTTTCAGATTCTAACAATGAAAATTATTGCAAAAACATTATTTTTTTAATTGATTTATTTTGTAAAGTGTACATTTTTACAATATTCATGACAAATATATAGACCTGTAACATTATTTCTATTCAAATTCGGAATTATCGAACCTTTGGCACGTTGGTCAAATCTTCCATCTCTAAATCTTCCATTACAGAAAGGAAATCATTAACGCATCCGTTGAAAGATTATATTTCTTGTAATCATAAAATTATATAGAATTGAATTATTATTGTTGCTATTTTTGAGTTTCGAACGATGAAAATTATTGCAAGAAAATTATTTTTTCAATCGATTTCTTTTGAAAAGTGTATATTTTTACAATATTCATGACAACCATGAAGACCTGTGTAGTCGAAATCGATACTGTTATATTCATTAACATTATTTCCATTCAAATTCGGAATTATCTTCCATTTCTAAATCTCCCATTGCAGAAAGAAAATCAATAACGCGTTCGCTGAAAGATATTTCTTATTTCATATCGATCTTATTGAATTTCTCTTTAAAGTGCTTGTAAATAAAGCATAATGCAAAGAATAGCACAACCCTTAATGATCTATGGCGGATTGTTCTGAGTATAATGATTAATAATTTATTCCAAAAGTTTTATTTTTCTTATTTTGTAAAGCTCTTTCAAACGCAACATAAAATATTGTTGGTTATTTCCGATCGTTGAAATTACAACATGGGATACATTCTCTGTGAACGGACATGTATTTGAATGTTATGAGTTTTTATTATCAATTTTGATTCCTCTATGGACCGCAATTGTAATGTTTGCATTGCCACTTTTTGTGAACTCGGTTTCGAAAAGAATTTTTTCGTACTTCTGTCTTTATGAAGTTTTTATCAGGATTCGAACAAGCTTATATATTTTTTTGGAAATTGAAACCGATTTTTCTCTCGAATTTATTACATGATATTAATTTCAGCATTTTTTAAAAGGTTCATACGTAGCTAAATTATTTTGGAAACTGAGGCTCGCGATTTCTTATACATTGTATTTTTAAAAATTGCGAATATTTAACTGATTTTTTCTTGACTTAATTCCCAGTTGATGTTTATAGCATTTTAAAAATTATTAACTACGTATTTTACATTTTTTTAATTTAGTTAGTGACTAACTAAATTATTTAATAAGCTATTTCACTATTTTTAATCTAAATTTAAAAAAAAAATTGATCTCAAAATGGTTGTGATATTTTTCAATTAACTGCAGGTCTCTTTCCCTGTTATTGGATACCGTTTTAAGTTTATTAAAACAAGATCAAATCTTGATGGTCGACCATAACGCATTAATTTCTGCTCAGTTATTTTAGTTATTTATTGATTAAATTTGTTCATTATTGGAATGCTGAAAACACGGTATTGATAATTGAAATTACGAAAAAAATAAAAGTAAAAAGTCATTTGAAGCCTACTTGAACCCAGTTATATTTCTAGCAAAATTAAAACGACACGACTAAAAAGATTGATAATTAAATACATGCGTCAATTTTCTCATTTGAAAAAGAGTTGAAGGCATTACCGAATATAAAAATCTTATTTCTCTTAACGGTTGTATTATTGTTGCAACAAAATAGTGATAAACTATAATAATAGGTTGGCCGTTACATTGTTGAAAAGTGAATTATTGAATATAATATGATCGAAGTACAACGTACGTCAAATGCCCTTTGGATTGACAATTGTTTTTGTGACGGTTTTTGTTTACCCGCGACATTTCACCCGACGACAATACACCTTTAAGTCAAATCACCTGCGACAATAATTAGCTTATATGAATGCATTTGAAGAAGTATTTTCCAGGGTGCATATTAGTGGCTGCTTATTTCATTATTGAACGATAAAGGGGTATGCGAATTGTTTCGCAGTGAAACGGAAGGGGTAAAGGGGGAGTTCCAAGAGAATTCACTTAAAAAATATCAAAAAATCGTAAGAATAATTTGTGAATTATAATACCATCCAGTTTGTACTCTTCTAGAAGTAGTTATTAACAGAAAAACACCTGAATAATGTTTTCATCTCCCCTTTTAACTATAAAAAACACATACAACATGTGATGGCAATATAAAAAACATAACGTGATCCCTAGGGATTGAGAGATGTTCTTGTCTATAAATCAAAATAAATCGAATCAGTATGATTTCTATGTGTCATCGGCTCTCTCCTGCTTGGACATCTGGCTAACACCTCCACTAACAACCTATCATTTATTGACACCATCTCCTTATTTACGTCGTCACACAAGTTTTTCCCCCTTCCCTCTCGAAACGTCTAAAGCTGTATTCACACGACTTAAAGAATCGTTCCAATAGAAATCAGAAATTCGGTTTTATCTTTCTGAATGCTTAATAATTCCTAAAACTTTCGAAACATTCGAGCAAAGACCAAAAAAAAGATACATCCACAAAATTGGGATAAGAACCACTAATAAACTATTAAATATTATGATAAACGATTTAAAATTGTAGGGAAATATGTTGTTCGATTATATTCATTTTATTCTTGTATTCAAATTTAAACTTGCGCTAACTTTTTAGTGAGATATTATTTAGTTACCTTAGTATATCGCATTACTACACTAATTTAGAATCGTGCATATAACCTTGGCTTGCTATTAAATAAAAAAAAAATCAACTCTGTATTCTCACACAAAAACTTTCTTTCTCTGGATAACACTTTACATTGGCTTTTTAAGATTGGATTGAATACGACAACAAACATATATTTAACACATTGTTGTCTATCGTGAAATAATAAAAATGCAGCAAATATATTTCCACTTGCCTTATTTTTATATTTACTCTCACATATCAAATGCTAGTAGTTATTCTTTATAGCGACATTGCATTATATATTTCAGTTAGGTTGAACGCGGTTGAACATTTACGGTGGAATTAGTTCCGACCCACTGAACTGAATGCACGTTGTCTTGGACAGTGATGTCATCGTTAAATCAAAAAATTATATACACCACCTACAGTCCTTGTTAGTTTTAAAACTATTAATGACATAGATATACCTGTCTCTTTGTTAAATCAATTTATATATGAGGTGGCATACGACTATGGCTATCTTCAGATGAGAAGGTTTTTTGTTTCATAGTTTTCAGTAGTCGGGTTTAAGTTTTTGAACTTAATTTTTTACCAATTTAGAAAATGTTTTGATCACAATCAAGAATAGTTTTTAAATGCGTAGAAAATTGTTCTTCTTTCTTTTGTAAACTAAACTTTTGAAACGAAATGTTTCACAGGGATGACAAGTAACCGATTAATTCCCGATATCAAGCTTTTAATTACTATCTCTTTTGTTGTAATTTAAGGAATGTATTTGTGGGTATAGCTTATTGTTACATTCAATAGTTGTTTTTAAATAATAATTAGAATAGTGTTTGTCTTCCTATTTTGAAACTTTTTATAACGAAACGTTTCACCGTCCTACAACTTTTATTTTTATTTCTTTGGTGTTTTCTTTTCGAACCGTGTTGCATACAAATCTTATATTTTTCTTTCAAAATTTCGTACGTTTTTTATGTCATTGACTTGCAACTGTTCAGGAGACATTCGACAATCTTCCTGTTGTCGTTTCTGGTGTTAATTACGAAATAGACTTAGAAATATTTGAAACTATATTATGAACTCTTTGGGCAATGCATTCGAATCTAGAAAATTGTATGAGCCATGATATAGCCAAATAAACTTAGACATGTTCTTCAAAGATCAAACAGTTTTTTTTTTTACTGTCCTGTCAAATTACCACATGTCGCATCCTGTAGATATTTTCATGGAGCTTTAGCAAGCTTTCTTCGTTTGTGGGATGTCTTGAAGCTTTAAGCCTCCCTCTATGTTCTTACTTCTTCTTTTCCCTTAACAATGAAATAAAGTACTTGTAAGAATCATTCTGAAAACGAACTGATTCTAGATGATATTTGAATCATTCTTTAAATAGCTCGCATAATTTTGAAAACACTTAGAAAAAAAAACATATTTATTATTTTCAATTCCCAACTATCGATAATTTCTTGTTTCATTTCTAACTTTAATGTAAAAAATTATCAATATATTAATGTGCATTTCCCACATTGACAATTATTTGCAGCCAATAACTAGATTTGCTTTTATATAGACGATAATAACGTTCAAAAATTTAAAAAACTTCTAGTAAGGATATCTTAGAAGAAGACAATTCATTTATATTTCAAAATAAGCAAGCGCAAACCATTTTTATTTATTTGGTTTTTTCAAAATATATCACAAACTAGATTTATAATCGTTCCCAACTATTATCGGTTGTAGTATTAACAAAAGTTGATTTTTTTTAGTGATTCGGAGACGGAATCCTCTAATCTAATAACAAACAATTAACATTACGATAAATTGGCCGATGAAATGAATTAATATCCTCTTTCCCAATTTTCCACGTTTGGTCTTTTAGACTTCACCAGGCTCTTAGTATAAACACGAGTTTATGGAAACTCACAAGTAAGTGAAACTATACTGATGTGCTCTAGATTCAACATCAGCTAAATTATTATATAATTAGGAAACAAGAGATTATTACTTAATATTATAGATTGTTATAACTACTCTTACTTCGCACATACTGTCCTTTGCCTTAGATCTAAAATGTGCATTATATATATCACAAACAAACTGTCACGAAATCCAGTATCACCCTAGCAGCGAAATCAACCGTGTGCAGCGGCCTTAATTTTCAAAAGACGATATTTGAATCGTTCCAATTTCGTGTAGTGATTCGTTCAATGATTTGTGCCTAGCTGAATGGAATAGTACATTTGCACCGGTACAATATACCTATGTACTACTACTATATAGAATAAGCCGATCTGCATTCATTAGAATTGTAAAACTTTTGAATTAACTAAGCGAAAGACCAGTATGGATGTAGACATTGTATATCTACAGTTTTCTTTTCTGAATGCGCGTAGAAAACTAAAATACACAATATTGTTCGCCTTCAAATTGCTCTTACGACTTCAAATCTAAAATATTTTAGCTTTCGCTAAGTTTTATTTATCTGGAAACCTTAATTCGAAGACTTCATACATTTGATTACTTAAACTTTGAAAAGTTTGACCAATTACAACTACTAATGGTCAAACGGTGATATATTTAAACTTCGTTATTTATCTGTAAAATGCTTGATAAGTTTTTTCTAATGCGCTAAGTTTTCTTGATATAACTGACCTTCAATCAAACAAATTCTGAGACTCAAATATGGTATAATATTTGATTATATAAACTTTAAAAAGTTTGATCAATAGATTTTTAACTGTTAATGGTCAAATAGTGATATTATCAAACTTCTTTATTTGTTTTGAAATGTTTGATAAGTTTTTTTTTGTTCAATTAAGTGGTCTTCATTCAAACAAATTCGAAGACTTCATATATTTGATTACTTAAACTTTGAAAAGTTTGACCAATTACACTTTAAACTGCTAATGGTCAAACGGTGATATATTTAAACTTCGTTATTTATCTGTGAAATGCTTGATAAGTTTTTTCTAATGCGCTAAGTTTTCTTCATATAATAGACCTTCAATCAAACAAATTCTGAGACTCAAATATGGTATATTTGATTATATAAACTTTAAAAAGTTTTATCAAAACATTTTAAACTGTTAATGGTCAAATAGTGATATTATCAAATTTCTTTATTCGTTTTAAAATGTTTGATAAGTTTTTTTTTTCTTTAATTAAGTGGTATTCATTCAAACAAATTCGAAAACTATATATATTTGATTACTTAAACTTTGATTTAAAACTGCTAATGGTCAAATAGTGATATTATTAGACATCCTTAGTTATTTTTGAAATGTTTGATAAATATTTTTTTCAATTGCTGTATCAGACTTAATGGTTTTAATATTTTTATTAAATTTTAGATATAAGTATACCGTTTGTTAGATCTTCTTCAATCTTATATAAATGTCATATAGAGAAAAAAAGTAAATAATAGTTGAATTAATCAAATGAGGTTGAAAATCTCGGTATCCTCAGTACTCCGTTACTGCATGGACTGATACAAATTCTTAGAAGTATTCTGCGTTAAATATTGGCGCAATGTTTCTGCATTCCGAATAAAATTATTGTTATAGCAGTTTCCTAAGTTTGGAACTGTATTAACAGGAGAGACAGTTACAAATATTATCAAATTAAAAAAAAATATTAGTGACAGGTTTAATTAATTTCTTTAATATAGAGTAATGCTTATTTAATTCTATACGAATTTTTACGACATTGTGTGATTATGTGCGTTTGCCAAATTTGGAGAAACACATCTTAGAAAGAACGTACCAACTTAGAAACACAAATATACATCAGTCTCTGAGCAGATTATATTATGTAAATCAAAAATCCCTTTTTCCTTAGAAAAATAAATAAGTAAAGACTAAGTAAGCTGCTTCGTATATTTAAATTTAAAATAAACTTTAAAACTCAAATAAAAGTTTCTCTGACGCTTTTTCTGTCTTCGTCTTTTTGTGTTCGCCAACATTATATATACTGTCTGCTTCGGTTTTTGTCAAACGCGGGACGATGGCATATTTATTTTCTCATCTTGTGTAATTCTTAATATTTTTTCTTTATAAAAATTGTCAGGTTTGCAATATCTTTCAAAGTCTATAACGCAATCTTCATCGGACGTTTTCTACGGTGAAACCGTGTTTATACGTTCGATGGACGAACGATATAGGATTTTTACCCACGTTCCGCTAAAACATCGTGAACTGAAAATATTAAATTATATCGAGAGAAAGAAAATGACAAATTTTACGTACTTAACTATTAAATTAAATATATATTATACTCGTATATGGCATTTCACAGTCTTGTTGGGTGTCCTAAAACGGACTATTTGAGAATTGTTGCCAAACATTTCTATGATGGTTGTTAGCCCTCTTCTTCATTTTGTGTTCCCCGCATTCGAACCCTTCTGTTTTTGTCAAACACGGATGAAGGCATTTTGTGTAATTCTTAATATTTCTTCTTTCTACATCTCTTATAAAAAGGTCATGTTTGTTGTGTCGTGGACAATTCAAAAAAAGGGAAAGATGCTAGATATTACTCATTTTCCTTAAAACCTTATTTGAGCAGAGAGAAAAATGGATTCACGCCGTTAAAAGAATAAACCAACTAATAAACTTGATTCATATGAATAAATTACATTTTTGTCTTAAAAAAAAAGAAATTGTCCTCAATAATTAGTTCCAAAATGTCAGTTCTAATATTACAGTCTTGTCACCTGTCAAAATATAACCAAAACACGACAAAAATTTATGCTCATGCTTGCGAAACAGTCATTCGGTAGAAGACAAACTTTGGCAATTTGTTCTTGGGTCAAAAAAGGCTCAAGACCCTTGGTATAAGCGATAGAGGTCAAAATCGATAATCTTAAACAAATATCTCCCGTTTTTAAATTAATATTAAGCCCACAGATTTCTTGAATAATCCTTGAGGAAAAGTAGCACTCGATCGTTGGCTATTGATAATAAAAATTAAACTCAACAATTTATTCAAGAAGCGTTTATATTTTGTGTTTAAATTAAAAGTCAAGTGATAAATTTAAAAATGCTGTTATTTTTTATATTTTTCGACTGAAATAAACGGAAGAACTTGAATGATATTGGAGTTGGACAATTGTTTTTTCACTATAATAATCTTGCCATGTTATTTTCTATATAAATACTTTCATGTATAAAAGAGATAACATCTTTACGATCAAAGGAATGAAATCGACTTCTAATACATAATATCTCTATAAAAACTATGTTCTAGAAGGCTGTTCGTGGAATTACAAGTACATGTAGGTTGGTAGAAAATTGCTTTTTGCAAAAATAACACACAATACCGAGTTACGCTCTGAATTGTAAAATTCTCTCCTCAAAAACAAAATGTTATATAAAATTATTTAGCATTTTCAACTTGAAAATTATTCTTCTTCAGTTATGTAACTTGCATTTTTTATTTCCTTTAAAGTCAAAATATCGTTTTAGTAAAATCATTTCTCTTTTTTGTGACTGAAGTGTTTTGGTTAAGTACTATTTTCATCCGTGAATAATTAAACCACGTGCGAATCACAGAAACTTCAACATAAAATTTATTAATTACGTGTTCTCATTCTGCAGTTACTAGCGTTGAGATGTATTACGATTTCATCATAGTATATTAAATTTAAAAATACTTACGTGTTGAATTTCAATTAAATCATTGCTGAGCTTGATTATTCATATAAGAAATTAAAATCTAAAAAAATCAAAAATATTTTCTTCTATTATTGTTTTCGTATATGATATTTTAGATGATGCTTTTTTTCCAATTGATCGTAAGGAATGAACTTCTTCCTTCTCCAAAAGAAAATATCCTCCATAAAATCATAAACTGAATGTTATAACTTAAATAAATTATCTTCGAAGCATATAAGAAATTAAAATCAAAAATATTTTCTTCTATTATTGGATTTCGTATATGATATTTTAGATGATGCTTTTTTTCCAATTGATCGTAAGGAATGAACTTCTTCCTTCTCCAAAAGAAAATATCCTCCATAAAATCATAAACTGAATGTTATAACTTAAGTAAATTATCTTCGAAGCATATAAGAAATTAAAATCAAAAATATTTTCTTCTATTATTGAATTTCGTATATGATATTTTAGATGATGCTTTTTTCCAATTGATCGTAAGGAATGAACTTCTTCCTTCTCCAAAAGAAAATATCCTCCATAAAATCATAAACTGAATGTTATAACTTAAGTAAATTATCTTCGAAGCATATAAGAAATTAAAATCAAAAATATTTTCTTCTATTATTGAATTTCGTATATGATATTTTAGATGATGCTTTTTTTCCAACTGATCGTAAGGAATGAACTTCTTCCTTCTCCAAAAGAAAGTATCCTCCATAAAATCATAAACTGAATGTTATAACTTAAGTAAATTATCTTCGAAGCACTACGAAATTTATGAAATACATTAGGAAACAGAGATAACGGACATAATAAGACAGTAAATACGTAATCTTTGCAGAAGGAAACACCTCTTATATTAATGGCATCAACAGAGAGGATAATATACCTAACTTTTTGCTACTTTGGGAAAACGTCCTCCTTTAGTCCCCATCCCACAGGATCGTTATATAAAGACGAGATCTGTTTGTAACAGCTCTGATACGTCAGCGCTTTTTATTACATGTTATGCTATGATTGAAGAGGTAGTTCCACAAAAACGTTAGTGTTCTGTAAATGACGTTGTTAAATTTGAAGAGGGGGGAGTGATTCACAAACCGAGAATAATAGGCGGGGAATTCCCTTTAGTTTGTTTTACGAACGTTCGATTGGCATTCCTTAGGACCAACGTACACGTACTATATTTTGTTGCAACTCTGTCGTATAGATTGTCAGTTGCAGCAATCGACTACTCTCTGAAATACGCAACCGATGTATCGAAAACGCGCGATTGTCGAAAACACTGAATAAATTATATATGAGATGCCGCTATGTGTTTATTTCCACAAAACACCGTAATTTTGTACAAAATATTTAATACAAACTATCCTATAGCGTAAGTTGGATCAAACAAGACACGTTTACAAAATTTCATTAAAATCGACTCAGTGGTTTTGAAAATTCACCTAAATCGAAAAGGAGATGAAAAAAAAATGTTTGGGGGGAGGGTCAATAAATAGATGTCATCAGAAGTAGAGTATGTTTTGTGTTTATTAACTTCCCAGGATCCGAAAATCGGTTTTGTTTCAAAATCACGCAATATTTTTGAACTGTTTTTAAAAAGATTATTTCTCTCTGTGTGTATGTAGGGTTAATTTCTTTCTTAAACAAAATCTCGAGAATAAAAAATTTTATCGACTATGTTAAGGGCATCAATCGACTGATTTTTTTTTTCGAAATCGGTTCTGTCGTCTTTTGTTTAAACAAAGAAACTGCAAAAAAATAATTTTTGACTTTATGAAAAAGATTTCTCGGAGCTAGTTTGTTAACATCGTACTGGGAAGTTGGTCTGTGTAGTTTATTTGTTATTTGTTTTTGTTGATAATGTATTGTGAAATGTTTATATTATTATTATATTTTGCCAAGCTGTGGCTATATTTTATTGTCGATTATCGTACATTTTTATTTCATTTATTTTTTTTATATATTTTTACATATGAGACGACTTATTCATTCATTTACATATTTAGCCTATAACAATTAAATAAATTTTACATTTTAATGTGAAATACTAAAGTGTTGATACTTAACAAAAATCTACAATAAATTAACATCAAGTTACTTATTTCTAATAAAATAAAACTATTTTTTTTTATTATTGTTGCAACAATATACACAAAATTTAAGATTAAAAAAAAAGTTATTTTTTCACAATTCGATAGAAGGGCAAAGTTATTACATATTTTTTTTTGTTTATATAATATTCACAAAGTACAACTACACAAAACTATATCAGTCCAGGATCACAAATATACAGGGTGTTCCTGAATATCGTGCATATAACTCGAATCCAAAAATTAAACCGTTCAGATTTTAATATAGGCGCAAATTTCGGTTTTGTTTTATGCACGTGTAATCAATTAATCACCAATCAAAAATTACGCATTGCACAAATTTATAAATATATATTTTTTTACAGATCATTTTTTCATTTTTATGTTTAGCATAGCTTAAACAAATGAGCAAAACATTGGCGAAATGTGTTATTTGGGACTGCTGGTTATATTTACTAATCAATAATAATTATTACTTTTATAAATATCTTCTTTTTGTTACTTAAGCCTTCTTCTATTCATTTAGTTTTAGTATATCTCTTTTCATTAAACAAAAAAGAATTTAACTACTATGCTTTTTTATAATAATCTTGAGTTTTCCACTGACAAGTCAATGCTTAAAATACATACTTATTTCCTATTGTAGTTATTGCCTCAAGGCCTTTGAGTCTTCTCTAATAAATTATTTAATCAATTTGAAATATAAATAAATTGGAAACAGTTTCGTTATAGCTAACAAGTTACGTTATATTTAAATTTGGAACTACTTTTTGCTCGTATTTATCTAAAATTATTACTATTAAGCGATTTGATAAAAATAATTACGATGCAAAAAAAAAAAAATAAAGTACGGAATAAGAAAAAAATCAAGCATTTAAACTATCTCGACAATTTAGTGACAAATTGAAAATCTAATGAAAAATTTTGCCTCGCATTGTCCAGAGCTGTTATTAAACAAGATGTCGCGTAATCATTTTCTCAGTTTTGTGCCCAAAAATGCTCCGTTCCAAAGCGCATATCTATATCCGTTTTCTTCTAAAATTGTATCATTTTTTTAATGTTACGTACTGTGTTATTTTTTCTAAATATTTTCTAAAAAGAAATAATTTTAAATTTACTTTTTTCTATTCAAGAAAACTAGCATTACGATTTTCACTTCCGACATACCGATTATAATAATTAAGTCTGTATATTTTATACAGTTTTACAATATTGCGGAATACCAAAGACTTAATTGTTAATGTGTAAAATTTACATTGAGTTTACCGATTAACAGGTTTTCAAAAATAATCTTCAGTATTTTTACTCTTTGTATAACATTTATAATATATTTATGTTATCATATAGTTCAGGGCAAGCACTTTTTTATAGGTTTACAAAAATAAACTACTTAAAATTATAATACTGAAAAAAATCAATACTCAATTAAACCTACTATTTTTTTATAGTACTGGCATTTTGGATTATTTATAAAATACAGTCAAACCTCACATAAGTAACTCAGCCTTTGCAACAAGTACGAAATGCATCATTTGAGTCGTGAAACTGTTGTCATTTTCATGTTCAAAATTTGACTCTTTCAGTAAATGTGGTTGCTATACAGAAATGCAGAGCCGGAGTGACCTAACTTTTTCTAGAATTAATTAATCGAAGTGTTCAATTTAACTTATTTTTCCGATTGTTTCAAAGGAAGATACAAACACCAGATTAGCGGCGACTCAAAAGAACAACTTTTTCCTCTGAGTTATGAATGAAATTTAGCACAACCAACGATTCTTTTCTATTATTTATTCATTCATACTGTTTTTGTAACATTCTCTCTGCACAGGACAGAGATCTTTGAAGCTTTACAAAGAATTCAGTTTCGATTCCTTTTGCTAACATTTCCGCTTCTTTACAATACAGCTAAACGAGGACAGCCATATTTTAGAACTCTATGGGCTCTACATTTGTGTCAGTCAAAAAGCACCTTTTTTTATTAAATGGCTAGCCGCTTTGTAAACTGATTTGATTATTTCACGTGGTTTAAACTTTAAATGATATAAATACTAAAAACTGTGCACTTAGTTTCGAACCGGCATTCGCTTAAACAGGCAACAATAAAATAATTATTTTTAAACTTTTTACGGTCTAATAATATTTTCTGATAATCTTGGTCAAGGATGCTGCGGATGCCGATTTTAGGAGGCTACATTCGCGGATGCGGATCTGTACAAAAAAAAACTTAGTGTGGGTAAAAAAAAAATAAAAGGACAGTAATCCTTATCCTTTCTTTATTTAATAATAAAATAGTAAGTGAATTACCTACTATAATTTATTATTTTAGTAATTAAATTTGAATAGTGGAGCATTATATTTAATGAAAAGTAGGATAGCCGCCTTTTAGGGTTCGTATATTAATCTTGGGTTACTAAATAACTGTTCACTTGGAACACTTTCTTTCTTGTCGCAACCTGCTTCACATCCACATTCGCATCAGCTCCGCATCGATTTATGCGGATGCGGATGTCTAAATCGATGCTAATGTTCCGCATATGCGGATGCAAATATTCTCAACATCCCTGATCTTGGTTACCAAGTTCATGGTGGAAAATGATAGACGTCTGTTCATTGCACAAAATGAGTGAAAAATATAAATAATAATAAAAAAAAGCTGTGACTTATGCGAGGTTTAAGGTTTCACTGTAATTTTACTAAACAGGGGAATTCTACATAAAGTCAAAGCTATACACTACGATTTCTACAATGATGGATATAATCTCAGGATTTTATTCAGTATAGGAATACAGACAAACACCCATTGCTTAAATTAAACGTAAATTTATCGACTTTTTTATATTTCTTATTCCGAACTATCGGAATCTGATTCAGCAGCTGGGGCTGTGGGTGTGGGTGCTTCAGCTATTGGTTCTGGTTTCTTAACTGACGTAGCGGCAACATAAGCTGCTGGTCCATCGCCTTTCGTATGCTCAATTCCAACCCTAGAACGAGGTTTCTAAATTCAGTTTTTATCCGGAAACAACTAAAATTGACCTGCGTACTGAAACACTATCTATCGAGGCTTCTTTGAAAATAATGCATTTTTTACGAAATGAATTCTCTCAAATTCATCATTCATCACCCTTTTTTGGTTAGATTTATGAAAAATTTTAAATAAAATCTTGCGTCGTCTAAAGTAATAGTTTTTAAGTTAAGAGAGATTATTTACTTGTTTGAACAATTTTTAAAGGCGCAGTTATTGAAGCTCGCAATTCGGGAAAAAATATCGAAAATATAAATTATATATATTTTGATTTTAAATTGACTGACCTGTATTCGTGTCTAGCTAAATATCTAACGTATTTTTCTGGTGGCTCGTCGCTATCCGAACCTTGTACACTAACACTTCTTACAGTTGTATGACTAGCTTGGGTGGCAGGCATTGTAAATTCGACATAACAATATTCAGCTAATTGTTCAGGAATTTGATCGAAGCTAGTTAATGCCATACGACATACCAAATTATGCGTTGTATAGGCCCCTGAATTTTAAAAATAAACACAAATATTATATATTATTATGGTTGTTGTTCTCGTCCATGTTATTATTTATAAATTACAGATTTTCAGATACTTGGACAGTTTAAATAATAAGATATTAGTTTTTCAAATTTTTTGCTACGTTTCGTTGATATTTTTCAACTTCTTCAGGCAATCTACAAAATAATTACAATATATAATATAACACATAAAACAAATAGATAGAATTAATATAATTATTTACATTTGAATGGAATATCCTTAATTAAAAATGTTCGTTAAAAAATGAAAAATTTGAAAAACTAATATCTTATTATTTAAACTGTCCAAGTATCTGAAAATCTGTAATTTATTATGAATTATTTTTAACAATCTTCATTTTTTTATAATATACGAACCTTGGCCTTCCTTTGGCAGCCTTGGAACTCTCCAAACAATAGACCGATGTTGATGTTCATATTTCGCTTGACCAGAGGTCACTTCAATTAATGATTCTTGTAGAGTATCTACAGCTCCAAGAATTCGCTCGATACCCTTGATTTTTCCAGTCCTGAAAAGACGAACTTATGATTCTAGTTTCTAATAAGATTGTGTCAGCAAACAAAACGTCACAATATCTACCTGCGATGGGCAGATTTTACAGAGCCGTAACGGAAATGTTTTTCGACTCGGAATAAATAAATCCAACATTCCGGAATGGGAAAACGAATCTGTACATCTTCACAAGGTACTTGTCCTAATTTTCGAGACGCGAATCCAGGAACTAAAACGTCAGCCCGAAGTTCCACCTAGAAACAAAATTATTAAGTCTCTGTTGAACCGTTATTTTGAATATTATATTTTTTTACCTTGTTCCCCGTTACACACATAACTGCTTTTAACTGTAGCGGTAATTCCCGATTTTTCGGGGGTCGAATTCTGAACCGCATTAGCTCAATGTAACATGCATCGGGGGGCTTAAATCTAGAAGTGTTAAAATTTTAACTTAGTACTTAAAATTATCAACTGTAAATGTTATGGGTATTTAATTAATTTACTTGATAATGTGCGTTTTGTGGTATTCATCTTGTTGTACGCAAGCATGAAATTCAACATTTTCGAGTCGAATCCACTCTTCTGTTACCACTGGAATTATGTCGTGGCGACCGACTACTTCTTTTCCTTGTCTTCTCATGTCATTTACTCCCAATTCTATATCTGGCATACCTAAAATCGCGGAGTATTCGAATTATTTTCTCAAAATAATAAAACTTTCCACTATACGATTTTCTATCAAACAGTTAAATATTCTCGAATCAATTATATTTTAGATTTTAAGTAAATATTCTTTTGTTTTCTGTTTTTAAGTGATTACGCTTTATCATATATATTAATACGTTAAGGTTAAGGATGTTTGCCTCCCTTTTTAGAAAAAACCACACAATTTCTCCACATAAATTATATATCATTTTACAGATAATTGCTTGCTCTACTGACATCGACAACTAAAAAATTTATTATTGCTTTTGTTTTTGTAAATTAATTAATTAACAGCAACGCTGAACAACGTCTGCCATCTGACAGCTATAATATTGACCTTCATATTGTAAATACTGCCATCTGACGGGCAACGCTGAACAACGTCACAGCAATGCTGCATGATGCCATCTGACGGCTTAGCTCAACGCTTTTGCTACTTGCGCCTCTATATGACAATTTTAGTAAATATTTCTTCGATCTGTCATCTGAGCTTCATATTGTAATACAACAAAAAGAAGAACGTTATAAGCAGTGTGCAAAATTAGAAACGAATTGAATACCTGCAATCATATTTAAAAAATAATTTTGTAAAGTGATAATTATTATACTTATTTAGTGTGAAAAATTCGCACAGGTCACGCTAGTATTAAGCTTATAAAATTATGATATTCGAAGCGTAATCACTTCTTGTAAATAGGGAAAACTATCTTTGCATTTCTTTTTGTATAATGTTTCAAATCCTGAATTCACAAGTGTAACAAATTACCTGAAAGGAAACCTAAGAAGAATAATCTAACACGGGCAATTTGTTTGTCAATTCCACCTTCAGCGTTTTGTTCCACATAAAGTTCATCAACAGCCGTTATTTGAACTTCTTCCATTTTATAATGCAGCGCTCTATCTCGATGTACTACTAATCTAAACAGCGCTTCCTCAACAACTATAGAAAACTCTTTCATGTGTTCGTAAGTCTGCGACCCTATTTTAAACAACTGGGATATCTGAGGGGCATGTTCTACTGGCAAACCTAAAAAAAAATGTATGTTTTCAAAACTGTTCTCGATCACAAACCTCGCATAAAATAATCTTACCTAGTTTTTTTAAATCGCTTCCGAATTCTTTTACACCCTGATAGTCTCCTTGGATAGCATACGCCGCAAACTGGCTAAGCTTGTTAGTGATTCTTTCGGCTTTTGTGACTTGACCTGGTCTAACACCAGGACGCTCTTTATAGAATATGTATTGCAATTTAATAGTGAAAATTTTCCCAAATTGGTCGTATTGCTGTGCGCTAATATCAGATACTGAGTAGCAGGCTTGAAGCGGAAGCTCTTGAAACGGGTCCTTATCATTTTGTGAATTAAATAATTGTAGAACGGGATTATCGCCCTGATAAACAAGTCTAATAAATATTTTCTTCCAGAATCTAAAATCCAAAACGTAAGTTATTATATGTAGTTATAAAACACATTTCTTTTTATCGGTTACTTACCGTTGACCGGTAATTTTTTTCTTGTTAGGTTGACGCAGCTGCATTTCCCAACCTTCCCCTTTATAAATAATTCGAGGGAATTCTTCCAAAGGCTGCGACGTATCTTCATCGAACAAAGGCGTCGGAGGCGTTTCTTGTGAGTCTGTTCTCTCAAATTTAGCCGTTTCTGTAATTTATTTTTTAGTGTTAAAATTATTAACATTTAACAAAACCTGTAGAATTTATATTTATACCTTGAGGTAATGCGGCCGTGTCTTGTATAACTTCAGCACCAAATTCTTGTTGTTGATCGAAAGGATTAAATCTGGGTGACGTATCTGTGAGGAATCCTTGCTGAGGACTTTTCGGTGGAGGTGCAAGAACCGGAACTGAACCTCCTGTCATATCGCCAGAACCATTAGTCACATCTAAATTCTTCGGCCTGTTTAAAAAAAAATGTTAATTTTTTTACGACATACAAATTATTATTTCGGTAAATAAATTTAATTAGTTACAACTTACTTAATGAAAACAGCGAAGTCTTTATCTTCGTCCGATTCGCTATTATCTTTGGTAAGCCGTGCAGGTGTTGATTGTGGTGCGGGAGGTGGTTCAGATAAAGACAAGAAAGCATCAAATGGTTCATCCGCCCCAAACCCACCAGCTGTATCTGCTTTGTTGTCGTCACTATCTCCCCATGCCGAGCTACCGGTTACACTTCCTCCGAAGGCGTCTCCTCCAAATGCATCAAACGCGGCGTTCTTATCATCTTTAGCGGCAGACTCGAACTTGGCAGCGAACGCGTCAAAATCGTCTGCAGGTTGTTTATTCGTACCAAATATATCGATTTGTTCGCCACTGGCGTCAAACACGTTTGTTGATGGTATGTTATCTGATGGTTGATTTGAACCAAAAACATTGATTTCGCTCGTATTTGAAAAATTTAAATCATCGGGTTTATTCGCTGCAAGACCAAATATATTGTCTTGTTTCGGTTCAGCTGAATGATTTGTACCGAATATGTTGTGTTCTGAGACGTCTGCTCCAAATATATTGTCTTGAGCAGGATTTGAATCAAATATATTCTGTTGTTGAGACTGATTAGAATCAAACATGTTTTGTTCTTGAGGTGGATTCGAACCAAACATGTTTTGTTCTCGAGGTGGATTCGAACCAAACACATTTTGTTCTTGAGATGGATTCGAACCAAACATATCCGCTTCTGGTGCAAAAATGTTACTTTCATTTTGAACTATATTTTCTTTAGATTTTTCCAATGCTTCGAAATTATCTAATTGCGGTATTTCAGCTGGTTTCGATGCTTCCACAATATTTGCTTCTTCCTGTGGTGCAAATGGGTTTGCATTTGGAGAATTTGTTTCAGATTGTTCAGTAACGTCAGGTGATGTTTTAACATCAGGAGCTTTTGTTTCATTTGAACTTCCGTTCATTGTGAAATTGTTATCTTCCTTATTGCTAATTACATTTGCATTTGTAACGTCTGCGTTTATTTGTTCGATATTCGTTGGCTGTTGAGACGGAAGAGATGCAGGTGGTTGAGGCGGCTGCGGTCTCCGCAAAATTTGCGGCGGTGCAGGTTTTGGCGGAGGCGGTTTGTGTGGCGGTACATTTGGCGGCGGCGGTTTTTGCGGAGGAGTATGATTTGTCTGCATGAACGCTGGAGGCGGTGGCTTTTGAGGAGGTGTATTATTCGCTGGAATAAATGCAGGCGGAGGCGGTTTTTGAGGTGGTGGAGGTTTTTGTGGAGGCTGTCTTTTATTTTGATTGACATCGTTTGTAGTCGTGGTCGGCATAGTTGGTTGTGGAAACGACGCGGGTACTGATGTTGGAATTGGTTGCGGTAAAGAGGACACGGGTACGGATGTTGGAATTGGTTGCGGTAAAGACGATGGTACCGATTGTGGCATAAATGAAGATACGGTTTGCGTCATCGGCGGAGGAACTGACGATGCTAAAGACGACGCTATTGATGACGTAGGAATAATCGGTGTATTGTCTCCCATCAACGAATCAAATAAATCAGCAGATTGTTTTCTGCTATCATTGCTTGACATAGTCGTTGCGTGTTGTTCTGAATCATCGACATCAAACAGACTGACTTCGTCAGCCGGATTGGATTGTTTTCGCGCAGGAGTAGACGAATCTCCCACATCAACTAAATCAGCGAACGCGTCAGGTAGCGGCGAGTGAAGATCTCTCATTGAAACGGGACTCGGTGTTCGTGTGGGAGGTATTCGATCGAGTAAATGCGAACTGGTCGCGTCCATTGCTCCTGTCACGGATAATATAAGATCTTGTGTTTCCTTTGATGGTGGTATCGGCGGTCTGGCGGGAGGTGGTGGACGCGGAGGTTGTGAAACATTTTTATCGTTAGTTATAAATTCATCAGTCGTTTTATTTTCTAAATGTAACCCTGTCGGTTTTTGTGGTGCATTTGTAGACACTGAAATTGTCGGAGTATTATCGAGTTGGCCAATTAAATCATTCTGTTGTACTTGATCCATAAGATTTGCATCCGTTGAAAATAATGAATTAGTGGTACCGAAAATATCAACGCCAGCTGTTGATACATTTTCATAATCTGTAGCGTCGAAAGCAAATGGATTTGTTCCAAATTGTTCCAAGTTTCCACTATCTTGTTGTATATTTGATAAGAACGGATTATCTACTGTTTCACCGGACAGTTGATAATCGTCTTCCATTAAAAATGGATTTAAGTTTGATGATTGCGGGGAAGGTTCTTCACCCATCATTAAGAATGGATTAGCGCCTACCTCCATGTTGAATATTTTAATTTTTTTACTGAATTAATTCTGATTCAAGCAATTTAAGCTCAGCTTTCCCCGGAACTAAATTCGATGTTATCGATGTGTCGAATGGATCGTAATCTTCGTCTTGTTCCGGTTTATCAAAACTTCTATTCGGACTTAACGGTTTAAACTCAACGCAGTCACTTGTTTCACTCAGCAGGTCGCCTACTTGCACAACTTCTGTCGGTTTTACTTCCGGCTGTTTCGGTTTAATTATTTTATTTATATCAAGCACTGGTTTTGGCTGTATTGTTTCAATGCTCATTAATTCATTTTCTAGCAATTTCAATTCAGCTTTGCCTGGAAGTATATTGCTTGCAGCTGAAGTATCAAAAGGATCTGTATAAGTCAGTTCAAATTCTAAATCTGATTTTTCCGTAGCCGGTGTTAAAACTTTAATGTTAACATCGTCTTCAACCACCAACAAATCGATTGAATTTTTTGTTTCTAATTCAAACGATAATGATTCAGGTCTGATTTTCTTTTCTTCGTTTAAAATAGTTTTTATAATTGTCGGTCCAGCTAGAGGTTCTTCCAATTCAGCAAGTTCACTCTCAATAAGTTTAAGTTCTTCCTTTCCGGGTGCAACGTATGCAACAAACGACGTATCAAAAGGATCTTCCGGTGATTCGTCAAATGTTTCTGAAAACCTTCTTCCTATGCTAGCCGGAGGTGCCGGTGCAGGAACTGGATTTACTGTTGGAGGGCCTGCTATCTGTACTGGCGCAGAGTCGAGAACGCCTGATATTTCAATCGGTTCTTCTCCACTTCTGGGATCAAAGTCTGGATCGCTCAAACTTCTATGGAGTTCGGGTTGTTGTTGATGTATTTCGCCCAAAAGTTCAGCTTCAATAAATTTCAGTTCAACTTTACCAGGCGCTATCTGATCAACAATAGATGTATCAAACGGATCAGAATAAGATAATGTATCTTCCTCTTTAATTTCCAACGGCGTTATTGGTTTGTTTTCGAGTTTTGTCAAGTCAGTTGTACTGCCACCTAATAAGTCTCTATGTATAGGTTTAAGAGACGTTAAATTATCTTCGTCTACGTGATCTAGGGATTCACTTTGACCTTCTGGATCAGTCACATTTATATTTACAGTAGACGATTTTCTTTCTTCCGCTCTTGGCTCAAAATCGTCATTTTTAGCGTCGCCAAAAGCATTCCAAGCTGTTACTTCTTCAATTTGCGCTTTTATTTCTGGCACTTCAGTTATTGGTTCGACTTTCTTTGACAGTGATTCGACCGCAAGACTTGCGAATTCATCATCAAATTCATCTGAAATATCAGTTTTAGAGGCGATCGGATCAAGTTCTTTTATTATATCTGTTGTCTTGTCGTTAACAGCTTCGCAAGGGGTTGTTGGTTCGACGATCGGTTTTGGTAAAACTGTGACCAACGATTTACTTAAATCAATCGGTTCAGTAATCGGAATTGGATCGTCGTCATCCAATAAACTTTTTGTTGGTTTTTCTTCAAGAGTTGAAGTAGGAGTTACGTCATCAGTGATATTATTTCCATTGTTATCTAAAGTATCCAATAACAAGTCTCGATTAACTGGTCCTCTTCTTGGCGATTTTTTAATACTAACACCAACGTGATCTATTCGGCCTGTTAATACTTCAACAGCGGGTCCAATTGAAACAAGTTTCTTTCCTTTTTTGGATACTTCAGGACCACGTATGATTTTTTCAGCAGCTGATGTATCAAACGGGTCAAAATCCTCGGTTTCTTCAGTAGGCGATTCAGGTATATAAGCTAATTTTATTTCCCCGCTTGCGACAACATCAACGTAAGATGTGTCAAAAATATCGTCTTGATCATCATCGGATTCGGTTTCAGATTCCGATATGTGAACAACACCATCTGCAACGATTTCTTCAGGTGAAGTTTTGTTTTCTGCGCTTGTTTTTACAGCGCCTGCTTTCTTGCTTTCGTCAAAACCTATCCACTTCTCCGGATCTTTGATTTGTTTAGGTTCGGGTGGAAGTTCAGAAGGGACAGGTTTCTTTTGAAAGAAAGATGTCGACTTGATACGCGTCAAATCACTTTGTGTTTTCTTTAAAATGCTATCAACACCTGATGTTAATGCATTAAATTTTTTCCATTCGTCGTTTTCAGTAGTTTTTGACTGTTCTCCACTTCCACTCTGATCAGCTGGTTCGTTTACTCCTTCAACAGTTTGTTGTTGAAATTGGTGTTCCCGTCTATATGCTTCTAACTCTTCAGGCTTGAATAATTCCTCGTCTTTTTTATGCTTGCGTTTCGATTTTTTCTTCTTCTTAAGACCTTTGGTTATTTTGAGCATTATCTAATCTACAGGACATTGAGGCTTCTGAAACAAAAATAAAAGCTGAAAAAACTCCAAATTCGCATTTATACTTTTTTTAATGTGTCAGAGCTTTCATGAGATTCTGAGATCACAAATATTCTACATAACCAGACACTCTAAAAGTGAACGCTATTTTTATAAGTTCTATTTTATTATTATTATTTTATCACCAATTTACAGAACAAAAACAATAAATTACGTATATATACTAAATTATGCAAGCGTTCGTATAGCGTGTGTTATCTTTAATCTCGTGCTACTAAAATATCGTGTCTTATTAGGGAAAACCAAACAAGAAAAAAATTTATTAACAGCGGTAATCAAAAATGTTCACTTCTGATAGCTAAACGTTAACTTATTTTAACATTCGAACTGTCACTGCACGCGCGCCGAACCCTTCTACAAAATCAGCTTCTAAACAAGCATCGTTTGAAGCGAACACATTCAAGCCATCACGACTCACGAGATTCACCACCGCAACACGCTTGTAACTTAGCAGCCAAATTCTAGCAAGGAATCTATAACGACAAAACCAGACTCGTGTTTTCTGACTTGTTTTCTTCTATTTAGTTAGTTTTGTTGTTGTGTGGTCGGACTCCATGTTTTTTCTTTTTAATAAATCCTTTTGACGTGATAACGTCTTATAAATTGATGAAACACCAGCTGCACGCACGAAAAAGTGTAACGTTCCTAACGTTCCGCCTGACCCTGTGCGTACTGTGTGTACTGTCTTGAAATGTCTTAAAATATTTTATTGTTGCAGATTCAGCGGAAAAGAAGTCGAAGAACGCTAGGATCCTGACTAACAATTTTGAGACCAGCTTGTATGAACATGAGAATCTACGACTAGAGACTTCAGAAGCGATCTTCACGTCAAGGTCACTTGTAAATCAAACAACCGCCTGTTGAATGCCGTTGAAAAATATATGTCTGTATAAGTATTTTTTTGACTGTGTAATAAAGGTTTTGACGTGATAACGTCTTATAAATTGATGAAACACCGGCTGCACGCACGAAAAAGTGTCACGTTCCGCCTGAGCCTGAGCGTGCAAGCGAGAGCGTGGTATAAGCGATAGAGAGGCACGATCGGCCCAAGCGTCGGCTTGTACGCATTTCTCTCTCTTCTCGCGTGACGTCAGAGAGTTCATCGATGTTTCTTTATGACGTTATCACGTAAAACTATCGTCCGTAAACCGACTTTACAGACAACCAATTTTTTCTGAAATAATGTATTGCCATTCATATAACGATATAGCAGCTCTAACTTAATCAATGCTCGTAATAGCTAAATCTAGCAAGAAATCTAGCGGGATAACCAGCCTTGTGTGCAGCGACCTTAAATCCACTAAATTTTGCAGAAAGGCATTTGAATTATATTAATAATTTCTTTCGGATATTTTTATTTTTAACTTATTGATTATTAAAAATATTGAATCGGTTTCATTGGATCACTAGCCCCAGATAAATTTTATAGTTGAAGACCTGCACAAATGATAATTTTTAGATACAGTTAGTAATTATTATTATAGTAATTATTATAATATATTACAGAGTAGCTACTGTTTGCTACAATTGTTAAGAAACACCCATTGTTACAACGCTATCAACATACAAAAATTAGTTTATTTTTGACGTGATAACGTCTTATAAATTGATGAAACACCAGCTGCATGCACGAAAAAGTGTAACATTCCGAAAAGTGTAACGTTCCGATTGATGAAACACCAGCTGCACGCACGAAAAAGTGTAACGTTCCGCCTGACCCTGTGCGTGCAAGCGAGAGCGCAGTAATGTATTATTAAATATGATATTCGAGTGGAATACGTTATCACGTAAAACTATCGTCCGTAAACCGACTTTACAGACAACCAATTTTTTTTACAAACAATGTCATCGTCGGTGACATTGTTTGTAAAAAAATAAACTAATTTTTCTATGTTGATAGCGTTGTAACAATGGGTGTTTCTTAACAGTTGTAGCAAACAGTAGCTACTCTGTAACAAATGATAATATATATTTTGTCAAAACGTGAAAAACGTTATTTATTTATGTGGTCACTTTAGATGCCAACCCGTCGATACAAGTTGTACAAGCAGCTATTGCGATAGTGACGTCACAAAACTGCCCCTTTGCACTGGTATGTGTGCGTGGGTGTTATATCGTCATGTTGGCAAACCCTAGTAACATACAGGCACATCTAGACGTCATGGATATCGATTAAATGCAAACGAACGGCTGAAAAATAACAGCGCAGAGATTCGTTCCTTCTAAAATTAAACACCTCCATAATTTGCATTTCGTATTTTTTTACATCAACAGAAAATAATTTCATCAATAGCAATACTAATAATATTAACCAGACGGTCTGTGATGTTGTTTTTTGCGAGATTGATTCTTAAATTTAAAGTTTGGTGGATTTTTTTCAATCCGGTTGCAATTAGATTTCTGTTATAATTGGCATTTGACGCTTCACAAAGCTGTGATGATTCGGATCCGATGTTAATTTTTTTTGTTCATAACAAGCCGCACAAAAATTACTGTATTTTCATTATAATTTAACGATGCCTATTAATAGACTTCTTTTCGGTATATTTATATCACTTATATCTAAAGCTGTAGGCACACGACGCTACTAATATTTTATGATACTTGTAAATATGAGAAAAAATATATTCTCCTGAAAATCATCGAAATTAAATTTTTTTATGCCATTTTCGTTAAAAGTAATTTGTTTGTCTACCTATGATTTCACGAAATAAAATGAGATAATTATTTGAATTTGACTTATAAATCGAAAGTAACAAGATCAATTTAAGTTATCTACTTGCACTTTTAACACACAGAAAAAATAGTAATAAAGGCTTCAGAATTATAGATACAACTTTTTCTTATGATGATAATATAATCTGTACTAATATTATAAACAATTTTATAGGCGGTACGTGCAAAACATGTGACCTCATATGACTGTTAAAACTCTCTACTTGCTCGTCTTAACATAATGTCGCACATAATATAATGCATTACAGTCTAGATACCTAACTGTTTCACGTTCATTGGAGATGATGAAATAATCGTTTTTTTTTTTTTTTTTTGTAAAAATTATACTTAAGAAAATTTCCAACAAATTATAGTAGGTAATTAAAAAGGTGGTGTGTGAATTTAAATAGTAAAGTATATAATTTTTTTACAGTATTATTTAATTTTGAGCAACCAAATTACAAAACGAAATTAATTATTTTGTATCGGAAAAATAACAAATAAACAAACTTGAATTTTTTAAACATGATTTTTGGATATAAAATAAGAGAAATTTATTAACGCAAAAAGGTACTCACGCTAAACCTCATCGTCTTGGAAGGGACCTTGATATGGCATTACATTCTTATCACCAAATTTCTTTTGCAACTGGACACTGTGAATATACGTTTAATAACTACAAACTTTAGCGCATTATAAGTAAACTATTTTGTTAATTTAGTTATTTATTTAGCGTTAATAAAACAAGAAATTGATTTCTGTTGAATATTACTTGTATATGATAGCACTATATCGTTCCGAGACAGCTTTTCTGCGCAATTGTTGAAATATTGATCCTTGGCCGTATATATACGGACCCAGTAGCTAACTACACGATACCTAATTCAAAATAACGATATATTTAATCTAAATAATTCAAAACTGTTATAATTAGTTTTGTTTTAAATATAGAAAATCATGAAATTTTTAAAAAAAACTTTATTTTTGTAAACTTTCTAATTTTTTGAGTACACGGAATTCGTGTTTTTTAGGTTTAGAACTATCTTAAACCCAGTTAAAATGTTCAGTTTAATTAAATTACAACAATAAAAACAAAAAATGTCGACTAACAAATATAAGTAAAGTTTATTGTTATTCTATTGTAAGATATACTTTTATAGGTAATACCCTTTTCTCCCACCATCTAGAGAACAGTGGTTCATCACACAGAGATCTTTTGCGCTTTTAAGTTTTTTTAAAGTTTAACATCGGTTTCTGACGGAACTACTGTAAAACAAAGTATAAATTAATTGAAAAGTATATTTTTACTATAAGATATACTTTTATAGGGAATACCCTTTACTTCCACCACCTAAGAAAAACGACTTTTTGTATGCGTTGCAACCCATCATTATAAAGCTATGAACAATTAAGTTGAGCTTTAAGACAGAACTTAATAATGTTGGTTAGCTACGAAACTTGGCAGAAATTGGTATTAGAAGATACACTGAGTTGTTCAGCGTCTATGATCTACAGTCGATCTGTCTCGGCAGAAATTGGCTGAAAATTATTCGGATGTATTTTCGAAACTTTACAGATAACAAACCATCTACTTCTTTTCCTACAGGAAAAATAAAAAAAAGAGACTGTGTATTTTACACTACACACTACAGGAAAAGGTAAAAATGGCACACGTTCGTTACATTTTTAATCTCAATAATAAATTTTAATTTACTGTGCCAAAATAAGTTTTACTTCAAAAAAATGCCTTTTTCACATTTGTAAAATATAAATTTAGTATAATAAATAGTACAGTATATTCGTTGGTACTATGAACACTTAATAAGAACAATTTTAAATAAATAACAAGCAGCGCTAAAATATCGCAACTATAAATACCATTATTGCTTCGTTCGATGTCGCCTATGTTTGTGTGTCCGGATAAACTGTGCGATACGCGCGACATCTGACGAACGTTTTACAAACTTTATTGTCACTGTGCGCTACTTGCAAGTAAATTTTAGAGTATTACAACATTTTTTTAATTTTAAAAATACGCTCAGTGATGTGAATCTATATAAGTCCTTTTTTCCATTCACATAGAAGATAAAGGCCGCTGTACACGGGGTTTGTCTTACCGCTAAAAACACTGCTGCAACTTGTGCGCTGGCTGCAAACATGGGTTCGCGTCCGTGGTCGCAAGATAGATTTCAAAATTAGAACCGGGACTATTTTGTGTGCTTGTTTGTCTGCTTGTTTTGAGCAAGAACCAATCAGGAAACAGTATCTTGTCACACGGACAAACGCCCAAAACAAACATGGCGCCATAGTGTATTCTGTTCAGAGACAACAAACGTCTACTATCGTTAACATTCGAACTGTCACTGCGCGTACACCAAACCCATCTACTAAACTAGCTTCAAAGCAAGCATCGTGGGAAGCGAACACATAAAAGCCAGCGCCACAGCACGCCTGAAACCTAGTAGCAAAACGGGCCTAGTGTTTTCCGACTTGTTTTCTTTTTTTTTAGTGGGTTTCATTTTTGTGTAATGGGGTTCCTTTTTTTTTATAAATCAGTTTTTGTACTGACTGTCTTAAAATCTACAAAACACGTTTATCTCATATTAAAATATTTAATTGTTGCAGATCAACATTCGATGTATTCTGAAAAGAAGTCGAAGAACGATTGGGCCACGACTTTGAGACCAACTCAGATTTATGAAAAGGGGAATCTGCGACTAGAGTCTTCAGAAGCGATCTTCGCGTCAACGTCACATGTAAATCCAACAACCACCTGTTGACTGTCGTCGGAAAATATAAGATGTATGTATAAGTACTTTTTCTTACTGTGTAAGAGTTAAGTTTCAAAAAAAAAAAAAATAATTAAAATGAAAGAAAGGAAAGTTTTTTCGTAAGCTCTGCGAACTGAACAAATTTTAATTCCACGCAGACTATTTCAATTCTATTTTAACTTTATTTTAGCTGATTCATATACAATCGAGAACCAGACTCAACAAAGCGATCTCAGCTCGAATATTTCCAACTAAAAATTACTGTACGAATTTTAAAAGAAGACTGGTCTATGGAATGTACTATGACCTTATTGCAGAAGAACGCACATGCATTTTATATTAGTGACAGGTTATGATCCTGTAACCGCTTCTATGCAATAAGGGACACAATGGTACACATCAGCGACTTCTAGCCCTTTCCCCACCGGTCTTCTTTAGCCGAGCGCACTCTAGACCTTCGAGCCGACAATTCAGCTAGCAATGTGGATTATACCACCGTGCTGAGACGTGGGGCGATTCTGATGCAGGTATGTACAAAACACTTAGAATATTGTCGCAGTGTCAATAAAATGTAAATTGATTTTATTACTGAAAACTTATATTTTATTTTAAGGAGCTGTCCGACTGGTGGTGTTCCATTAGCTGGTCCGGTACCTTCAGCAACTGACATAGTATATATATTACGGTCAATGTCCGGAATCCGGGAAATGTCGACAATGCCCGAGCCACATCGGGCAATGTCCGAAATCGGGCAAGGTTCAAAAAATAGATTTGTTATAAACATGAAACGCTGTATCTTTATCATGATAAGTTATCATTAACGCTTTATGGAATTTTTATCACTGATATCAACTATTGAAGAATATATTTTTCAGCTTTCTATTACGATTATTGCAGATGATCGTACTATTTATTTCGCGTAGATAATATCTATATTATACTACGCTAAATAAATAGTACGATTACTTGAAGCCAAACGCCATGATCTATATTATAGATCATTGCGTTTGAAGTCAGCACACAAGAGGGTTGGCGCGAGATCGGGGGCGAAGACCCGCTTCGTCCACGCATAGCTACGCCACTGTTTATACATTTATTGCCTATAATAGCATGGAAATATCAAATAACCTAATTCATTGATTTCCAAGCGCGGTTTGTTTCTGTCTTCTTTATGATAAAGCAGTAAGACTTTAAGGGCTTAAGCAATTCATATCTTCTTCACCGGTAGATAATATTTCAATTATAATTTGTATGGAATGTAAAAAGTGTATCACTTTATCATATTAAATTTATTTTTATTTTTGTATATTTTTTGTATTTTAGGAGATAAAATTCCTGCCATTCAGCATTTTTAATCTAAATACGTATTATAAAGTCGCTCAAAACATGTACATACACATTCATAGAAAATTAAAGGGTTTTTAAAAGAAAATTAGTGATGTTTATTGAAAACTTCATTCCAAGTTTCCTTCGTATCCTTCTTGGCATTTCTAAGTCAATGACCTTGACAGTACTGGACACGTTATCTCCTTGGGAACTTAGAAAAAAGTTCTAAAGAACAAAAAACAAAAAAAAAATAACCAGTTCTCTGGACCGGAGAGAGAGATTGTGAATTATAGACGCTCAACAGCTGAGCTCATCAGCGTTTCTCTGGACCGCGTAGCTCATTCTAACCAGGAGGCTGTGGCCGTGGCCATCTATAAATCTATCTACCTTAATTGCACTATCTTTTATAAATAAAAATATTTGTTTTTAGTTAATTCGTATTTATTTTCCACAATCCTTTTTCCTTACAATCATTAACACATATACAATAATAAGGGTACAAATATAAGATCTATAATAATTAATATAATATTTTTTATATCAACTTGATCCAGGAAGGTTGCAGGGGGTCGCCCAGTCACAATCGAAGTATCTGTAACAAAAAAAGAAAAATACATGTATCCAATCTTGTAAATTGTGGACGCTTTAACAATGTCAGTTACATTTCAATTGAAGCCCTTATCGCTGTAGAGCGTCCATAATATTTAAAATATCTGCAGGGCGGCCTAGGCCCTAAAATACCAGTCCTATTGGACTAAATAGATTTAACTAAGTAGAACTTCCTTAGGGGATGAATTTTTAAAAATCATTTCGAAGTACACAACTAGGTTACATAAGGAACCCCTGTGCAAAATTTCATGCATTTAGACCCCCCGGTTTAGGATGTGCGTCTGTTGGCGTTTAGAGAGGAACTTTAAAGTAAGCTGTAAGAGTGAAAAAAATGCATGTAAATATTTGGCTAAAACGAAAAATCAAAAATTTGCTATCCAGCTCCCAGAAACAGCAAGAGGTATTTATAAAGAATAAAACAAGACGTCAGACTGTTATCTAAT
This sequence comes from Xanthostigma xanthostigma, assembly GCA_963575645.1. Lineage (NCBI taxonomy): Eukaryota > Metazoa > Arthropoda > Insecta > Raphidioptera > Raphidiidae > Xanthostigma > Xanthostigma xanthostigma. The sequence continues at coordinate 3,329,484 of OY754475.1, read as the reverse complement.
AAAATACATTTTTAATTTTAACCCATTCCACAGTCGTCAGTCTGTTATCTAATAAAATATATTTTTAATTTTAACACAGTCCACAGTAAGGGCCGGACTAATCCATTTCGGCCTTTTTGAAATCTGAAAAATAATTGAAAAAATGTAAATTCAAATATTTCGTCTTGTTTGAGTGTATAATCGTAAATTATCGAAAAAAGTAGTTTTTATAGTAAAAATCCGGGGCGATAGAATAAAAGTTTCACTTTAAAAAGACACATAAACACATATCCTTTTATTTTAGAATAACCATTTTAGGCTGTGCGTTGTCAGTCAGTGTTCAAGTAGATTAGCCCCCTAAGAGGCTGAATTTTTAAAAATCCTTTCTTAGAGCACACACCTACTTTATATAAGGAACTCCTGTGCAAAATTGCATGCTTTTAGACCTACCTGTTTAGGCTCTGCGTTGTACGTCAGTACAGTGTAGATTTAAATAAGTAGAACTTCCTTAGGAGATGAATTTTCAAAAATCATTTCGGAGTAAACAACTAGGTTACATAAGGAACCCCTGTGCAAAATTTCATGCATTTAGACCCCCCGGTTTAGACTGTGCGTCTGTTGGCGTTTAGATGGGAACTTTAAGTAAGAGTGAAAAAAATGCATGTATTGAAATATTTGGCTTAAACGTAAAAATCAAAAATTTGCTATCCAGCTCCCAGAAACAGCGAGAGGTATTTATAGTGAATAGAGAATAGAAGAAGACAAAACATAGTTGCATAATAGTTTTTATACCCACACCAAAATAAATAGCGAGTAAAGCAAGACGACAGACTTTGTTATCTAATGAATTATAATTTTAAAATTTTAACCCCTTCCACAGTCAGGGCCGGACTAATCCATTTCGGCCTTTTTAAAATCTGAAAAATAGTTGTAAAAATGTAAATTCAAATACCTATTTCTTCTGTTTTGAGTGTATAATTCTAAATTATCGAAAAAAATAGTTTTTATAAAAAAGAAACAAAAACACATATCGTTTAAATTTTAGAATAACCATTTTAGGCTGTGCGTTGTCAGTCAGTGTTAAAGTAGACTAGCCCCCTAAGAGGCTGAATTTTTAAAAATCCTTTCTTAGTGCTCGCCTACGCCAAGTAGGGTGTGCAAAATTTCATGCTTCTATAGACATGCCGGTTTAGGCTGTGCGTTGTACGTCAGTACAGTGTAGATTTAAATAAGTAGAACTTCCTTAGGAGATGAATTTTCAAAAATCATTTCGGAGTTCACAACTAGGTTACATAAGGAACCCCTGTGCAAAATTTCATGCATTTAAACCCCCCGGTTTAGGCTGTGCGTCTGTTGGCGTTTAGAGTGGAAGTAAGAGTGAAAAAAAATGCATGTAATTATTTGGCTAAAACGTAAAAATCAAAAATTTGCTATCCAGCTCCCAGAAACAGCTAGAGGTATTTATAGTGAAAAGAGAATAGAAGAAGATAAAACATAGTTGCATAATAGTTTTTATACTCACACCACAAATTGTCGTCTTTAATGACAATGCAGTGTCTCCAAAACTTTTTTATTTTCAGTTTCTGAACCTCGTGGATTTTTTAAGTAGGCAATAATTACAGGATTTTGTCTAAGACCGTTTTAAAGACAGGCTTAGGCATATTTAGTTTTTGTATTCATCAAATCGTTACACGGAACAATTTCGATATTTTCACTACCTATCTCTTTTGCATTTTCTGATAATAACATCAAAATATATCACTTCCGTGTTAAATCTATATAATTTCCAAAGATATTAGGCATGCATAATAAGCTTGATAAGGAAACAAAAGAGGAATTAATGTTTCAGCTTTTCAAGTCTAAATATTTCCATACTGTAAAATTACAGACATGACCTTTTGAGGACTGCAGTATTCGCTGTATTCGGCATTACGCAATCTATAAAAATTCGTCTGATAATAATATAAACAAAAATGTATCAGGCGCCGCAGCCTTTCAGAAAAAAATAATAATTTTATACATAAACTAGCTCTTACCCGCGACTTCGTCTGCGTGGAATTTATGATTGTAAGCTTGGTATATATTTGAATAAAAATCAAGTTGTTGGAAAATGTCGAAAATCAACTAAAAACGAGAAAATGTTCTTAGTCTGAGGTTTCTTTTTGGACAATTTTGGAAAATCTCTCGGAACCGATTCAAATTTGGTATTGTCATATAGAGACCCAGTTGCTGTTATCCCTGCGGCTTCGTCCGCGATTGAGATGAAATACAATAGCAACAACAATAGTGGCTATGCGCTGTCCGTCAATAAGTCAATGTTAAAGTAAATTAGCCCTCTAAAGAGAAAAACTTTCAAAAATCTTTTCTGAGTCCTCACTTACGCCATATAAAGGACTTCTGTGCAAAATTGCATGCTTCTAGACCCATCGGTTTAGACTGTGCGGTGTACGTTCAGTTTTAATAAAGTGAATAAACCCCCGTAATGGATGATTTTTCAAAAATCCCTTTTTAGTGCTCACCTACCTCATATAGAGAACTTCTGTGCAAAGTTGCATGCTTCTAGATCCACCGATTTAGGCTGTACGTTGTTCTTCAGTCAGTCAGTGTTAAAGTAGATTAGCCCCGTAAGAGGATGAATTTTCAAAAATCCTTTCTTAGTGCTCGCATACGCCAAGTAGGGTGTGCAAAATTTCATGCTTCTATAGACACACCGGTTTAGGCTGTGCGTTGTACGTCAGCTGTTTATATAGTGTTAGAATTTTAACTAAGTGGGTTAACCCCCTTAGGGGTTGACTTTTCAAGAATCCTTTCTTAGAGCACACCTACTTTATATAAGGAACTCCTGTGCAAAATTGCATGCTTTTAGACCCACCTGTTTAGGCTGTGCGTTGTACGTCAGTACAGTGTAGACTTAACTAAGTAGAACTTCCTTAGGGGATGAATATTCAAAAATCATTTCGGAGTACACAACTAGGCTACATAAGGAACCCCTGTGCAAAATTTCATGCATTTAAACCCCCCGATTTAGGCTGTGCGTCTGTTGGCGTTTAGAGAGGAACTTTAAAGTAAGAGTGAAGAAAAATGCATGTAAATATTTGGCTTAAACGTAAAAATCAAAAATTTGCTATCCAGCTCCCAGAAACAGCGAGAGGTATTTATAGTGAAAAGAGAATAGAAGAAGATAAAACATAGTTGCATAATAGTTTTTATACTCACACCACAAATTGTCGTCTTTAATGACAATGCAGTGTCTCCAAAACTTTTTTATTTTCAGTTTCTGAACCTCGTGGATTTTTTAAGAAGGCAATAAGAAAGCAATCATTGCAGGATTTGTTTAAGACCGTTTAAGACAGGTTTATATTTAGTTTTTGTATTCATCAAATCGTTACACGGAACAATTTCGATATTTTCACTACCTATCTCTTTTGCATTTTCTGATAATAACATCAAAATATATCACTTCCGTGTTAAATCTATATAATTTCCAAAGATATTATGCATGCATAATAAGCTTGATAAGGAAACAAAAGAGGAATTAATGTTTCAGCTTTTCAAGTCTAAGTTCTTCAATACTGTAAAATTACAGACATGACCTTTTGAGGACTGCAGTATACGCTGTATTCGGCATTACGCAATCTATAAAAATCCGTCAGTCAATAAAATAAACAAAAATGTATCAGGCGCCGCAGCCTTTCAGAAAAAAATAATAATTTTATACATAAACTAGCTCTTACCCGCGACTTAGTCTGCGTGGAATTTATGATTGTAACTTGTAAGCTTGGTGTATATACATATTTGAATAAAAAGCGAGTTATTGGAAAATTTAGAAAATCAACTAAAAACGAGAAAATGTTCTTAGTCTGAGGTTTCTTTTTGGACAATTTTGGAAAATCTCTCGGAACCGATTCAAATTTGGTATTGTCATATAGAGACCCAGTTGCTGTTATCCCTGCGGCTTCGTCCGCGATTGAGATGAAATAAAATAGCAACAACAATAGTGGCTATGCGCTGTCCGTCAATAAGTCAATGTTAAAGTAAATTAGCCCTCTAAAGAGAAAAACTTTCAAAAATCTTTTCTGAGTCCTCACTTACGCCATATAAGGGACTTCTGTGCAAAATTGCATGCTTCTAGACCCATCGGTTTAGACTGTGCGGTGTACGTTCAGTTTTAATAAACTGAATAAACCCCCGTAAGGGATGATTTTTCAAAAATCCCTTCTTAGTGCTCACCTACGTCATATACGGGACTTCTGTGCAAAGTTGCATGCTTCTAAATCCACCGATTTAGGCTGTACGTTGTTCGTCAGTCAGTCAGTGTTAAAGTAGATTAACCCGCTAAGGGGATGAATTTTCAAAAATCCTTTCTTAGTGCTCGCATACGCCAAGTAGGGTGTGCAAAATTTCATGCTTCTATAGACATACCGGTTTAGGCTGTGCGTTGTAAGTCTGTCTATAGTGTTAGAATTTTAACTAAGTAGGTTAACCCCCTTAGGGATTGACTTTTCAAGAATCCTTTCTTAGAGCAGACCTACTTTATATAAGGAACTCCTGTGCAAAATTGCATGCTTTTAGACCCACCTGTTTAGGCTGTGCGTTGTACGTCAGTACAGTGTAGACTTAACTAAGTAGAACTTCCTTAGGGGATGAATATTCAAAAATCATTTCGGAGTACACAACTAGGCTACATAAGGAACCCCTGTGCAAAATTTCATGCATTTAAACCCCCCGATTTAGGCTGTGCGTCTGTTGGCGTTTAGAGAGGAACTTTAAAGTAAGAGTGAAGAAAAATGCATGTAAATATTTGGCTTAAACGTAAAAATCAAAAATTTGCTATCCAGCTCCCAGAAACAGCGAGAGGTATTTATAGTAAAAAGAGAATAGAAGAAGATAAAACATAGTTGCATAATAGTTTTTATACTCACACCACAAATTGTCGTCTTTAATGACAATGCAGTGTCTCCAAAACTTTTTTATTTTCAGTTTCTGAACCTCGTGGATTTTTTAAGAAGGCAATAAGAAAGCAATCATTGCAGGATTTGTTTAAGACCGTTTTAAAGACAGGTTTATATTTAGTTTTTGTATTCATCAAATCGTTACACGGAACAATTTCGATATTTTCACTACCTATCTCTTTTGCATTTTCTGATAATAACATCAAAATATATCACTTCCGTGTTAAATCTATATAATTTAAAAAGATATTATGCACGCATAATACGCTTGATAAGGAAACAAAAAAGGAATTAATGTTTCAGCTTTTCAAGTCTAAGTACTTCAATACTGTAAAATTACAGACATGACCTTTTGAGGACTGCAGTATACGCTGTATTCGGCATTACGCAATCTATAAAAATTCGTCTGATAATAATATAAACAAAAATGTATCAGGCGCCGCAGCCTTTCAGAAAAAACTAATAATTTTATACATAAACTAGCTCTTACCCGCGACTTCGTCTGCGTTAAATTTATGATTGTAACTTGTAAGCTTGGTGTATATATTTGAATAAAAAGCGAGTTATTGGAAAATGTCGAAAATCAACTAAAAACGAGAAAATGTTCTTAGTCTTAGGTTTCTTTTTGGACAATTTTGGAAAATCTCTCGGAACCGATTCAAATTTGGAATAGTCATATAGAGAACCTGCAGCTGCTGTTATCCCCGCGGCTTCGCCCGCGATTGAGATGAAACACAATAGCAACAACAGTAGTGGCTATGCGCTGTCCGTCAATAAGTCAATGTTAAAGTAAATTAGCCCTCTAAGGAGAAAAATTTTCAAAAATCCTCACTTACGCCATATAAGGGACTTCTGTGCAAAATTGCATGCTTCTAGACCCATCGGTTTAGACTGTGCGGTGTACGTTCAGTTTTAATAAAGTGAATAAACCCCCGTAAGGGATGATTTTTCAAAAATCCCTTATTAGGGCTCACCTACGTCATATACGGGACTTCTGTGCAAAGTTGCATGCTTCTAAATCCACCGATTTAGGCTGTACGTTGTTCGTCAGTCAGTCAGTGTTAAAGTAGATTAGCCCGCTAAGGGGATGCATTTTCAAAAATCCTTTCTTAGTGCTCGCATACGCCAAGTAGGGTGTGCAAAATTTCATGCTTCTATAGACATACCGGTTTAGGCTGTGCGTTGTAAGTCTGTCTATAGTGTTAGAATTTTAACTAAGTAGGTTAACCCCCTTAGGGATTGACTTTTCAAGAATCCTTTCTTAGAGCAGACCTACTTTATATAAGGAACTCCTGTGCAAAATTGCATGCTTTTAGACCCACCTGTTTAGGCTCTGCGTTATACATCAGTACAGTGTAGATTGAACTAAGTAGAACTTCCTTAGGGGATGAATTTTCAAAAATCATTTCGGTGTACACAACTAGGTTACATAAGAAGCCCCTGTGCAAAATTTCACGCATTTAGACACCCCGGTTTAGGCTGTGCGTCTGTTGGCGTTTAGTAAGTAAGAGTGAAAAAAAATGCATGTATTGCAATAGGCCAAAACGTAAAAATCAAAAATTTGCTATCCAGCTGCCAGAGACAGTGAGAGGTATTTATAGTGAATAGAGAATAGAAGAAGACAAAACATAGTTGCATAATAGTTTTTATACTCACTCCACAATATTCGCAATTTATTTTGGTGTGAGTATAAAAACTATTATGCAACTATATTTTGTCTTCTTCTATTCTCTATTCACTATAAATATCTCTCACTGTTTCTGGGAGCTGGATAGCAAATTTTTGATTTTTACGTTTTAGCCATTGCAATACATACATTTTTTTCACTCTTCTAAAGTTCCTCTCTAAACGCCAACAGACGCACAGCCTAAACCGAGGGGTTTTCAATAGCTTGCTTTGTAGGTCCACACTGATTATACAGTATACTAATAGGAAAAAACACCCCAAATCAAAAAACTTGGCCATTTGAAGTGTGTTCAATCATCGAAACAACATTTAAACGTCTCTCTCTCTCTGCGAAACGGTATTAGATACAGACCTCCGGGTACGCTCATTGAATTCAGTGCGTCGATTTCTATCAATATACCGAATTTGAAATGTATCCGATGCGTATTCCAGACTTTCCAGAAAAGTACTTCGAACGGGTCTATCTCCGAGACGGTAATAGGTACAGACCTGAGGGTGAGCTCATTGATTTCTTAGTGTTGTTTTCTATAAGCCTACTGAATCTGAAAGGGATCCGAGAGATCGTCTAAAATAGTTAAAGAAAAAAAATCACACAAAAAAACTAAGGCTTTATACTATGCGAAAAATCTCACTTATAGTGGATTTTCGACATTTTTTGGTTCACACGGCTTATACTAACGGGGAACGACACTCCAAACCAAAAAATAAGCTCAAGTTTTGGTTTTGTGGCCATTTGAAGTGTGTTTAAACACCGTTGCAACATTTGAACGTCTTTATCTCTGAAATGTTAAGCTTAAAAGTTCTGACTGCTAATAGTATACATTCAAATATACCAAGCTTACAAACATAAATTCCTAGCGAACGAAGACGCGGGTAACAGTTAGTTTATGTATAAAATTATTATTTTTTTCTGAAAAGCTGCGGCGCCTGATACATTTTTGTTTATATTATTGACAGACGTATTTTTATAGATTGCATAATGTCGAATGCTGCCTATACTGCAGTCCTGAATCATTTTACAGTTTTGAAATAAGTATTTAGACTTGAAAAGCTAAAACATTAATTCCTCTTTTGTTTGCTTGTCAAGTGTAATTCTTCCCGGCAATTCACTCGATTGACAGGTGTTTGGACAATTCTGCAAAACAAAACAAAAATATATCCAAACGGAAATGCTAAACTAAGTTCTATAACTGCATAACTGAAAATAGTATACTTTGGGCAAATATACTAAGCTTTGGACAAAATATGTAGACGCCCAAATATCGACTATATGTATATAATTTTCGATTAGTAAGCATTCTAAATTTGACACTTAGGACAAAACATTAGATCACAGTCGTATAGACAGACCTAGACACTGTGGGAGAATGGCGGCGCTGCGATCTGGATTTTTGTAGAAAGGTAAAGAACAGGCGATAAAGAACAAATGTACATTTGTAACGCATTTTCTCTGGCTTACGCTTTTTTTTAAGTTTTTATCCCTTTGCAGTAAATTTATTAATTTGTTTACTAAGCCTTCTTAATTGCAGCGTCCTACCCCCACCAATGCTAATCATATTACAGTGAGTATAGACCTGTCTTTAAAACGACCAATTATTGCCTGCTCAAAGACAGATCCACGAGGTTTAGAAACTGAAAATAAACAGTTTTGGAAACACTGCATTGTCATTAAAGACGGCGATAGTCAACGGGAGTGACTGGTTTGTATTGTATTTTTTTTGGAAACGCCTCTCAAAATTAGAAATATTCCATAGACAGCAACAAAAAACAGTACCATTAAGGGCTACATAATTGAGATGGAAACATGTTTCGTGTTTTGTATAAACTCGTTGTTGATTCTAAAAAACATGAATTTATTGTAATTAAAAAAAAAAGAAGACCCATAAAATGTAATAAGAATGTTATTTCGAATATTATTCATGTGTAAAAAAATTTAATATCTCTTCAATTGTTGTTATTTTTCGTTAACTTAAATAGTCTGTGTTTTCAAACTTTTTATTTAACTTCACGTTCCGTTTGTTTGTTCACTAATTGTTATATACCAGGGGTTGGCAAATCTTTTGATCGTCGGGCCACATTGCGGATGAATATTTGACCGCGGGCCAAAGAATTTCTTTTTCTAATTTTAAGTATGTATAGCTAATTTTTTGAAACACCAATTTCAAGTTTTTAAACACTATTTACTATTTTTCTAAAATTCTTTTTATGCGCCAATTTATATTGGCAATAAGTAAAATTTTACTTTTAATAATCATTTATAAAATGCTTCGCGGACCGGAGAAAATTCTGGGCAGGATCCGGCCCGCGGGCCGCTATTTGTAGGTACACTAAAGCACACTAAAACCTTTAAAAAAAAAATGAGAAATATTTAAGTTAAACGTTTTTATTACACTATCGATGATATTGTATACTCAAAATTTGAAAATAATTAATTATTATATTATAAAACGCAAAATATAAAACTTGAGATTTTTTTTTAATTCGACCAAAAAATATTTTGCACACGCCACTGAATTTATGTAACACTGGAAGCGACCTGCCATCCTAATACAATTATTATTTTTATTACTGTGGGCGGTGTCAAAAGACAATGCTTTTAAATACGAAATAGTATACGCGGTGTCCGATAAAAAAAAGTACAGTACTCGGCTGTGAAGAGATTCAGGACTTTGAACAAAATTAAAAAGAAAACACATTAGCATAATTAGAAAATATTTTGTATATTTTATACCTACTTGACCTATACATTTTTAAACGCAGCTTTTTTCATTGGAAATTTAACGAAGTCCGGATTAGTAATTTTGAACTGAAATTGATTAAATCATGTATTCTCATCGGAAACACATATATGTGTATAGAAAATTTCAACTCGATCAGATATGTGACATCCGCCATGTTGGGTTTACAATTACGTCACATAGCTTATCGTATTCCACTTGTCAAACTCTCTCATTTGATACCCATGTTAAGAAAGTTGTAACAAAAAGGGTGGTCCGTCATTTTAGGGCGTCCGCCATATTGTATTTATGCATTGTCACCGAACTTATACGCATGTTTAAAATTTCAAAACTCTACCTTTTTTCATTACGTTTTTATTTAATGATAAAATCTCCGATTTTTCTGCAAGCATACATGCTGACGAGCTTTGTTCTCGAGCGTCTATAATTTAAAATCTATCTTGTCTACATGCGGACCGAATAATAAATTAAAAATAAATCAAAGAATAATAATACATGTACATCAAACAGAGCTATGAAAACATCCGGTATATAATCGTGTTATGCAAGTACCTTTTGGTGTGCTACGTTCTATTCGCAGCACTGGCTATCGATACCTCTTCTGACTTCTGGGAGCTGGATAGCAAATTTTTGATTTTTAGGTTTGTAGAGAATTTGTACGGTTTTTTGCAGATTTTTTATAAAAATCTCTCATTTCAATGAAAAGAATTTTTATAAGATGGAGAGCGTATTGTAAACACTCGACAACGAAGGTTCAGCGTCTTATAGACGCTCGACAACGGTCTAGCCGTCTTATAGACGTTTTTATTTAGTCCAATAGGACTAGTATTTTAGGGCCTACGCCACCCTACAGATATTTTATATATTATGGACGCTCTACAGCGATAAGGGCTTCAATTGAAATGTTATTGACATTGTTAAAGCGTCCACAATTTACAAGGTTGGATACATGTATGCGCATTTTGTAATCGTGAAAAAATAACTTTTTCTTTTTTTGTTACAAATACTTCGGTCGTGACTGGGCGATCCCCAAACCCCTGGAGCTGCCTGCTTCAAGATGATATAAAAAAATATTATTTTAATTATTATACTTCTTATATTGTGTTAATGACTGTAAGGAAGAAGCATTGTGAAAAATAAATACAAATTAACTAAAAACAAATATCTTTATTTACCTATAAAAGATATATAGATTTATTATAATACTTGCTTGTTTATACTTTGTCAAAGTCGAATGCAATAGGTATAATATGGAATACTGTGGGCAGGGCCGAATTATTGTGTAGACAAATGTCTAGGGCCCGGTTTTTAGAAGAACCCGGTCAAACTCTATTTTGAACTGATTTGTAAACAAGATAGTTTACTTCTCTGTTGAACACTGTGTTTAATAAATAAAAATATGTGGCTTTTTATATGATTATACTAAAATCTATTGAAAATGTGATCTTATATTTCTCGCTACTAAAAACTATTTTTTCCGATAATTTAGAATTCTATTTAAACACTCAAAAAAAGAAATATTTGAATTTACTTTTTTTCAACTATTTTTCAGATTTCAAAAAGACCAAAATTGATTAGTCCGGCCCTGACTGTGGAAGGGGTTAAAATTATAAAAATATAATTCATTAGATAACAAGTCTGTCGTCTGGCTTTATTCGCTATTTATTATGGTGTGAGTATAAAAAGTATTATGCAACTATGTTTTGTCTTCTTCTATTCTCTTTTCACTATAAATACCTCTCACTGCTTCTGGGAGCTGGATAGCAAATTTTTGATTTTTACGTTTTAGGCTGCCAAATGCATGCATTTTTTTTCACTCTTACTTTAAAGTTCCTCTCTAAACGCCAACAGACGCACAGCCTAAACCGGGGGATCTAAATGCATGAAATTTTGCACAGGGGTTCCTTATGTAACCTAGTTGTGAACTCCGAAATGATTTTTGAAAATTCATCCCCTAAGGAAGTTCTACTTAGTTAAATCTACACTGCACTGACGTACAACGCACAGCCTACCGGCATGTCTATAGAAGCATGAAATTTTGCACACCCTACTTGGCGTAGGCGAGCACTAAGAAAGGATTTTTGAAAAATCATCCCTTACGGGGGTTTATTCACTTTGTTAAAACTCTAGCACTGACTGACCGTACAACGCACAGTCTAAACCGATGGGTCTAGAAGCATGCAATTTTGCACAGAAGTCCCTTATATGGCGTAAGTGAGATTTTTGAAAATTTTTCTCCTTAGAGGGCTTATCTACTTTAGCACTGACTTATTGACGGACAGCGCATAGCCGCTACTGTTGTTGCTATTGTGTTTCATCTCAATCGCGGGCGAAGCCGCGGGGATAACAGCAGCTGCAGGTTCTCTATATGACTATTCCAAATTTGAATCGGTTCCGAGAGATTTTCCAAAATTGTCCAAAAAGAAACCTAAGACTAAGAACATTTTCTCGTTTTTAGTTGATTTTCGACATTTTCCAATAACTCACTTTTTATTCAAATATATACACCAAGCTTACAAGTTACAATCATAAATTCCACGCAGACAAAGTCGCGGGTAAGAGCTAGTTTATGTATAAAATTATTATTTTTTTCTGAAAGGCTGCGGCGCCTGATACATTTTTGTTTATATTATTATCAGACGAATTTTTATAGATTGCGTAATGCCGAATACAGCGTATATTGCAGTCCTCAAAAGGTCATGTCTGTAATTTTACAGTATTGAAGTACTTAGACTTGAAAAGCTGAAACATTAATTCCTCTTTTGTTTCCTTATCAAGCTTATTATGCATGCATAATATCTTTGGAAATTATATAGATTTAACCCGAAGTGATATATTTTGATGTTATTATCAGAAAATGCAAAAGAGATAGGTAGTGAAAATATCGAAATTGTTCCGTGTAACGATTTGATGAATACAAAAACTAAATATAAACCTGTCTTTAAAACGGTCTTAAACAAATCCTGCAATGATTGCTTTCTTATTGCCTTCTTAAAAAATCCACGAGGTTCAGAAACTGAAAATAAAAAAGTTTTGGAGACACTGCATTGTCATTAAAGACGACAATTTGTGGTGTGAGTATAAAAACTATTATGCAACTATGTTTTATCTTCTTCTATTCTCTTTTCACTATAAATACCTCTCGCTGTTTCTGGGAGCTGGATAGCAAATTTTTGATTTTTACGTTTTAGGCTGCAAAATGCATGCATTTTTTTTCACTCTTACTTTAAAGTTCCTCTCTAAACGCCAACAGACGCACAGCCTAAACCGGGGGGTCTAAATGCATGAAATTTTGCACAGGGGTTCCTTATGTATCCTAGTCGTGTACTCCGAAATGATTTTTGAAAATTCACCCCCTAAGGAAGTTCTACTTAGTTAAATCTACACTGTACTGACGTACAACGCACAGCCTAAACCGGTGGTTCTAAAAGCATGTAATTTTGCACAGGAGTTCCTTATATAAAGTAGGTGTGCTCTAAGAAAGGATTCTTGAAAAGTCAACCCCTAAGGGGTTAACCCACTTAGTTAAAATTCTAACACTATATAAACAGACGTACAACGCACAGCCTAAACCGGTATGTCTATAGAAGCATGAAATTTTGCACACCCTACTTGGCGTATGCGAGCACTAAGAAAGGATTTTTGAAAATTCATCCCCTTACGGGGCTAATCTACTTTAACACTGACTGACTGACAAACAACGTACAGCCTAAATCGGTGGATCTGGAAGCATGCAACTTTGCACAGAAGTCCTCTATATGACGTAGGTTGAGCACTAAGAAGGGATTTTTGATAATTCATCCCTTAAGGGGGTTAATCCACTTTAACACTGCCTGACAACGCACAGCCTAAAATGGTTATTCTAAAATCTCAAGGATATGTGTTTATGTTTCTTTTTACCTATAAAAACTATTTTTTTCGATAATTTAGAATTATACACTCAAAAAAAGAAGAAATATTTGAATTTACATTTACAACTATTTTTCAGATTTCAAAAAGGCAGAAATGAATTAGTCCGGCCCTTACTGTGGAATGGGTTAAAATTAAACATATATTTTATTACTATTAGATAACAGTCTGACGTCTTGTTTTATTTTTTATAAATACCTCTCGCTGTTTCTGGGAGCTGGATAGCAAATTTTTTATTTTTACGTTTTAGCCAAAATATTTACATGCAATTTCTTCACTCTTACTTTAAAGGTTCCTCTCTAAACGCCAACAGACGCACAGCCTAAACCGGGGGGTCTAAATGCATGAAATTTTGCACAGGGGTTCCTTGTCACCTAGTTGTGTAGTCCGAAATAATTTTTGAAAATTCATCACCTAAGGAAGTTCTACTTAGTTTAAATGTTTCGATGATCAAATGGCCACGTTTTTTGATTTGGGGTGTTTTTTCCTATTAGTATACTGTATAATCAGTGTCACGGACCTACAAAGCAAGTTATTGGAAACCCCCCGGTTTAGGCTGTGCGTCTGTTGGCGTTTAGAGAGGAACTTTAGGTAAGAGTGAAAAAAAATGCATGTAATTCAATGGCTAAAACGTAAAAATCAAAAATTTGCTATCCAGCTCCCAGAAACAGTGAGAGATATTTATAGTGAATAGAGAATAGAAGAAGACAAAATATAGTTGCATAATAGTTTTTATACTCACACCAAAATAAATAGCGAATATTGTGGAGTGAGTATAAAAACTATTATGCAACTATGTTTTATCTTCTTCTATTCTCTTTTTACTATAAATACCTCTCGCTGTTTCTGGGAGCTGGATAGCAAATTTTTGATTTTTACGTTTAAGCCAAATAATGCAATACATGCATTTTTTTCACTCTTACTTAAAATTCCTCTCTAAACGCCAACAGACGCACAGCCTAAACCGGGGTGTCTAAATGCATGAAATTTTGCACAGGGGTTCCTTTTGTAACCTAGTTATGTACACCGAAATGATTTTTGAAAATTCATCCCCTAAGGAAGTTCTACTTAGTTAAATCTACACTGCTCTGACGTACAACGCACAGCCTAAATTTGTGGATCTAGAAGCATGCTACCTTGCACAGAAGTCCTCTTTATGATGTAGGTTGAGCATTAAGAAGGAATTTTTGATAATTCATCCCTTAATTAAGGGGGTTAATCCACTTTAACACTGCCTGACTGACGGACAACGCACAGCCACTTACTGTTGTTGCTGTAGTGTTTCATCTCAATCGGGAGCTGTGGCGCGGGGGCAGTCGCAACTAGTAAATAACATCTCTTATATTTTTAGTCCACATACCTGCCCGAATCTTTCTTTTTATTAGCATAATAGACACGGTACATAATTTTAAATTGCAAGATTTGAAATGGTGTCAATATTTCGGTGTAACCCTATATTAGTAACATAATAATTATGTGCTTTAGTACTTTTAGACGTTAATAATCTTAGTTATCGAACGTCTGCAAGGAAAAAAAAAACTGTCTTTCTTTTTATTACAGATAAGACCTTCTTCAATCATATTGTACGACATCAAGTTGCTGTAGCCTGGATTGAATACAATTATTTTATTTATATTTGTACTTTATTGTATAAATAATTGTAATAAATGTAAGGAAAAGGATTGAGAGAAAATAAAACGAAATTAACTAAAAAATGTTTTTTTTATTTATAATAGATAATACAAATAAGCTTGATAGATTATAGACACGGCAATCGACGCATCTACAGCCATCAAACCTGTATGAATTTAAATGTAGAAGAAACATTTAAACGCCTGTATCTCCGAAACGGTATTAGATACAGACCGCCGGGTGCGCTCATTGAAATCAGCGTGTCGTTTTCTATCAGTAGATCCGGTATGTATTCCAGACTTTCCAAAAAAGCACTTCGAACGGGTCTATCTTATAAGTCTGGAATACGCATTGGATACATTTCAAATTTCAGTTTGTATCTATTATCGTTTTAGAAATAGACTCATTTGAAGTTACATTTCAAATTAAGTAGATACTTACGTTAAAGTAATCTTAATTTCTGAAAAATAAACAACATAATCAAATAAATAAATAAACAAACATTGGTAAATTTTAACAATTTTTTTTATTGTAATCGCAGCACTAATAATTATAAAAAAAATATAAAATAAAAACATCACATTTTTTTCATATTATTTAAAAACAAGAATATATTGTGCAGTTATTTTTTCTCTCTTAAATCGAGAGAGGTTGTAGAATATAGACGCACGACAACTGAGGTCTTTAGTGTCTATTCCCTTAATTTGAGCTACATTTTTACATCAGTCAGACTGTATAAGCTAAATATCGTTAAAATAAAGGAATTGTAGTTTAATCATTATTAAAACCAAATTGTAACAGAAATTCGGTCTGTCTGTCCGTTTGTACCAGTCAAAATCGAAAAACCAGTGTAATATAGAATTCAAGTTAAAAATTTGTAGTGAAAATACTCTGCAATTTTTATATCGAATTTGCCATAAACTATTTGCAAAAATGTTGGCAGAGAGTAGTTAAATAAAAATTATTTCACTTTACGCACTAGTGCGAAAAAGGGTCATTTTACAACCCTCTGCACAGGCATCAAAAAGCTATTTTATAAGAGGGTCGAGCAAAACCGTATTTTCAGACAGAACAGGCAAGTTCGAGATATCAATTGACATCAGATAGAAAGTTTTAAATTTACGGCGTTCTGTGGAACTTTTAGAACAATTTCCCAAAAACAAACTTTAAAAGTTTTTATAAAGGAACATTAATTCGATTTTTTAAAGGCTCAGATGCTATTCAGGTTCAGGAGACAATTTTTAAAATTCTAGTCATCTTTGAAAAATATTACTTTTTAGCAGTCATGGAAATTATTTAATCTAACGCGTTAGTGACAAAAAAAAACGAGTGTGCTTTAGATCACACAACTGAAGCAAAACTTCTTTAGCTCCATCTATATACATGTTTATATATGTATAATATACAGGGTGTCCCATTAAGAATGGGACATAGAACAACCGCAGATTCTCCAATTCAAAATAAAACGATTAAGCGAAATATGCTTAGATAAAATGTTACTCGTTTCCGAAATACAGGGTGTTGAAGTTGAAAACTGAAAAATTATTAATGTCCATAATTTTTTTAATACACCGTATAATTTTACTCAAATCGGCACACTTGTTAAA
This sequence comes from Xanthostigma xanthostigma, assembly GCA_963575645.1. NCBI lineage: Eukaryota > Metazoa > Arthropoda > Insecta > Raphidioptera > Raphidiidae > Xanthostigma > Xanthostigma xanthostigma. The sequence continues at coordinate 3,312,981 of OY754475.1, read as the reverse complement.
TATCATAAAATACACCTAACAATAAAAAAATTAGTTCAGTACGCTCTACCAGTGGCGTACGGCAGGAGTAAGTAATGCTTGTAGCCCTTCTAAATGTTACGCCGCTGTCTAAATTTTAATTTTGACTATAATTTTAATTTTTTTGACATTTTCTAAGTCAATAATGTACACTTGTTAGTTTGTTGTAAATGGTTTTCGAGATATTCGCAGTTTTTTTAAGACAAAATTGTAAAAATGAATATTATTAATAATAATACAAATAAAAAGTACATGTCTATCTATCTTTAACTGCGAATATCTCGAAAACCAATGACTTTACAACAAACTAACAAGTGTACATTATTGACTTAGAAAATATCAAAAAAATTAAAATTATAGTCAAAATTAAAATTTAGACAGCGGCGTAACATTTAGAAGGGGGCACAAGCATTACTTACTCCTGCCGTACGCCACTAGTAGAGCGAGTAACATTTTATCTAAGCATATTTCGCTTAATCGTTTTATTTTGAATTGGAGAATCTGCGGTTGTTCTATGTCCCATTCTTAATAGGACACCCTGTATACATGTATAAACATATTTTCTACAAATTTTTTTATTTATCTGTTTTACGACGTCAGCAATTAGTATGAGATACGAACTCACCTTTGTCGAGAGTAGAATGCCGCGTATTACTAGAGGGAGAAAATAGACGCTATGGCGCTAGCCACTAGTATGTGAAAGAAAATGTGCGCGCGCACCTCTCTCTCTTGCCCCTACAGTAATATAAGAAACGTAACTCTCTCTATTTGTATCTTCACTAATTTATATCTCCCTCTCAACTTCCGTTCGCCTCGCGAACGCCCGATCACACTTTTCATAAGCATTCACCAGCTTACTCCCCAAGTCAAGCGCGCGTAAAGAAGTTTTACTTCAAAAACAGTATAAAAATTTGTACAAGTAAAATAATATTTTTTTTAACACTTATGATTATAACCAAACATATAGAGTCGCAGTTAAGCAATCGAATTCCAAAAAAATATCAAAAGTAGAAATTATAATTTCTCACCGATGATATTTGTTAATCTTTCGTATTGCAATACACCAAAATGTAATTTCGAAGAGCGTGGTGCTAAATTAGTGCAAAAAAACGGTAGTAAATTTAAAGGAACTAAGCGAAAATCGGTTGAAAAATAATCGTTTATTGTAAATAGATTGTCTACAAAAGTACTGAAATATGTTTGTTGTGTTGTACCACTTCGATAAACAATAGCTACGTTCCAGCCTCTCGACGAACGGTAATATCATGCGCAGTAACTAAAAAGAAACTGTTTTGTATCGGTTTTGTGTGTATGCGTCGGCTCGACACTGTTTTGTGACTTATCTAGAACAGTTCTAATCTCAGTTGGAACACGTTTTAGCTACTGCGCATGAACTTGACGTTATTATAACCGTTCGCAGAGAGGTTAAAACAGAGTTATATAGTTTCTTATGTGCCAAAAAATACGGGGGACATGCGCACAAATGATTGCAAAAAAATTGAACGAGCGGTTCTTGTATTCCTGCTCCGAAATTACACACCTGGCTCAATACGAAAAAGACGTGCGCATAAAGTTTTGAAGAACTTGACAGAAAACTGCGACCCACCATTTAAAAAAATATTTAGTTCTATGCATAACGATAAACTGACAAAACAGATGTGACAAAATGAACACGGAAGAAACAAAAAAAAAAAACAGTTATGCATAAAACCGATTATATATAAACATTAAAAATAATTAACAAATAACCAAAAAGTTAAGAATCTCGACTCGACAACAGTTAAAATAACCCCCTAGCTAGGTAATTGCGTAAGACATCTAGGAGAGAAAACATGTACTAAACTATCCCAACCGCAGTCTGCGATCTGTCCTTGTCTGTGGGTGTTCCAATCCAGACCGTACACGAATTCGGAATGGTGTTTGATTACTTCGATTGCGTCAGAACTTTGTTTAAAATCCCATATTCTATAAAATTGAACAAAAACAATTGCCACAACTCTAACATGAATTTCAAACGTTTTTCAAATCGATGTTCACTCACCTCGTAGTAAAGTCGTAACTAACGGAAGCTAAAACACTTAGACTATGTGGTGAAAACTGTACTCTTCTCACTGCATACTCACAGCCTTTCTGTTCGAAAATTGGCTGCGTGAAGTTCCTCAAATCCCAGCCTCGTATTAAGCCGTCCGAACCGGCCGTCGCTAAGATATTCTGATCGTACTTACACCAATCGCACGATAGAACCTGTAAACAAAACATAACCGTAAATAACAGTGATCGCACAAAACATAAACAAATGAGCTGCTAAAAAGGACGTGTGAAAAAAATAAAATCATATATATTAATACGCTAAGGTTAAAGATGTTTGCCTCCCTTTTTATAAAAAACCACACAATTTCTCCACATAAATTATATATCATTTTACAGATAATTGGCTTGCTCTACTGACATCGACAACTAAAAAAATTTATTATTGCTATTGTTTTTGTAAATTAATTAAACTCTGAACAACGTCTGCCATCTGACGGCGTAACGTTAACACTTTGATCTGTCATATTGTAAATACTGCATACTGCCATCTGACAGGCAACGCGGAACAACGCTTTTGCTACTTGCGCCTCTATATGACAATTTTAGTAAAATATTTCTTTTACAACAGAAAGAAGAACGTTATAAGCAGTGTGTAAAATTACAAACGAATTGAATACCGGCAATCATATTTAAAAAATAATTTTGTAAAGTGATAATTATCATACTTATTTAGCGCGAATAATTCGCACAGGTCACGCTAGTAATAATAATAATGCGTTTAACGTCCGTTTCGCGACTTTATATCTTATAACAGATGCCATTCGCACCATTACTATTTTCCATCCATCACACTTCCCGTTATTTTCTACAATTTTTAAACTTCAACTTAATTAATAGCAATGGGCGAATGAAACAATTTTTAGGAAATTAGGATAAGGTAGGCAAATTTTGAGCATAGGAGTTTGAAAGGTAATCGGCCATGGCCTCGAATAAGGAACCATCTCGATATTTATCTGGAATTGTTGAGGAAAACCTCAACAAGATGGCTGGTACAGGAATTACCGTTTCTCGGCGAGAGGCAGCAGGAAAAAGTCCCAGCCACATCTGCCTCCGCCGGAATTCGAACCCGGTACCTCCCGAATGCGAGTCTAGTGCTCTCACAGCTACGCCACCCCGCTCGGTGTGTGAAAAAAAAAAAAACTTTGCACTCCGGGAGTGCCGGCAGATTTGAAAACTTGAATATTAACGTCTTACGAATTTTCGATCAAAATGGTTTGTATCATAGATTGCATTTTTATGTACGATATTTCAACGCTAGATGTCTAACGTTGTATAAATAAAAGTTTTTGTCTTACGCATTTTCGATCAGGACACGTGACCCTGACGCGAGTTTAACATTTTTTACCCATTACAAAAAAAGTGTACAACGCCGCTAAAGAAGTTTTCACTTCAAAAAATAAAAAAAACATGTGTAAACTAACCTCTGCGTCGTGCGCTCTTAACGTTGCACTCGCCCGCTGCGAATTCAACGAATTCCATAACTTTAAAGTTCCGTCTCCTGAAACCGAAGCGAAACAATTCGGCACATGAGGTGACCACATTGCGTTATATACAAGCTGGGAATGGCCCGAATACGTGCTAAGAGAAGCCGTCCTCGTCGGATCCCACTGAAACAAATCAAACCGATTGAAATCACTCCGTTTACGAAAAAGCTACGAACTCCGGTTTGTCTCCGGCCGTATTTCTCGCAGTTATCTTTGCCGGAGCAATAAAAAAAATCTGAACTTACAACTTTAACAGTGCAATCCCAGCTTGCACTTAAAATAAGCTGTTCGTTTCTTGTTTTACTCCAATCGACACTGTACACTTCCTTTTTGTGTTCTTTTAAAACCGTCGGGGGTCTTGTCGGAGCGATGCCCGGTTGTATTCCGTCGCCGACCGAACCGGGCGAGCCCGATAAGTCCCATATCTGTAGGCCGCCATCACCGCTTGCCGAAACAGCTATATTTGGATCGGCCTCCGACCAGACGACGTCGAATAAACCGTCCGTCCACTGGTGCGTCTGTATTTCGTTTAATTTTCCTGGAATAGAAGTGAATAATTAAAAAAATGCCTGCAGAAAATATTGAGAACAGTTTGTAACACGATTCTGAACGCCTGTTGTAATCGAGACTAGTTCGGATTGATGGTACGCTATTGCTTAAGGACGTAGTCTGGTGTTCGGGTTTTGAAAAAACGAATTTATTTTTTTTACATTTTTAGTAAGCATAATATATTGAGAAAATACTGCAAAAATTTTAGACCGAAATATTGAATATTTGCAAAGCTATAGCATATAGTCGAGAGCAGCAACGGTCTTACGGTAAGACTCTTACCTGCTCTTACCTCTCAATTGTTATCACGTTACCCTTATACTCTCGCAGAGTAGAGCAAACAAATTAGCAGAAAACGATGCCTTTGAAGAAATGGAAGGTTTACTATACACCAGGCATAGCTGATTAGTGTAAATATTCATTTTTATTTTTTTGTAAGAAATCTGAAATTAAAATTTTAAACGCGTTTTTCTCAAAACTACGTTTTTCTAAGCGGCGCGGGTGATTGAAACAATTGTATACAACCGATTGCTTTCAGTTTTGCACAGGGTATTCTACACAACAATAGCTCCGTCCGGTACTAGAATTACTTAATTATAAAAATTATTTCTATTTTTTTTAACCGATTTTCAACGAAAAAATCACGATTTTCTCGTTGTTTTTTTTCTAAAACCCGTCATTTTATTATTTATCAATAAAAATGTTTATTTCTAGTACGGGATAGAGCCACAAGCCTACGAAACAATAACCAATTTAATTTTTATAATTCAGTTGACTCCAAGTGACGTTATCACCCGCGCTACCCACCTACCTCCATTTAAAGTTGTCTACTTTACGTTAAAAAAACAATTATAAAATGGAGTAAAATTAAGCAAAAAAAAATTTTTTTTTCTTAGTTTACGATGTCAGTAAAAACATGTAACAAAATTGAAAACATCGTACATTATTTTGATATTAAAAAAAATTCTTTAATAACGGTTGAAAACGAGCCTGAACATAGGACTACGTCCTTAAGTGACTCGTTCATTAAAAGCCTCGAGTTTCGAGATTCAGAAGGTATCGGGCAGACTCACCATCGGGAGTTAATTCTAGCACAAACAGCGTTCCTCCACCGGCGAGACCGAAGTACTGACTCGTTGCAACGACTAGCCGCGAAGGATTGTACGGTGAAAATCTTACACTGTACCCATGTCGATTTGGTGTCAAGAATGTTGCTGCCATACTGAAAAGAAAGAAATGCGTTGATAACCTCAAAAAATTGCGTGTCTCTCATAAATCTTTTTACAAACTAAACAACAGTTTATTATTTAAGCGTCATCATACAATTAAACTTTTCCATTTTTTTAAGATAATGAATGATAAGTTAACGACCATTCTCATCGAATGTTTCAAAAATAAACAAATTGAAAACACGAATATTTACAAATATAACTAAAATATCACGTTTAGTTATCAATAATTCTCTGGAATTATAACAATTTCGTTTCAATACATAGAATGCAGTTTACATATGAAATGCATGCAAAATCAATCAATAAATTTTCTCATGACACCGCCTAAACATCCTACAAATGCATCTGTCAAAATTATTCAAATGATACAAAAACACATTAAAACTTATTTGTGTAATTAAAACTGTACCTTTAGTTACTAATAATATCTTTCTGCAATCTATCACAGCATTTTCTTGCAAGGAATGATAAGAAAAAGTCTTTAAAATTCGTAAAATCCTACGTATTTTGACACTTGTGCAAATACATCAAAAATGACATTCGGCCATATTTAATATACACACAGAATTAGTGTTCTGATCATCCAGAATAGAAATATGTACTAAAATTATTGAATGAATCCAGAATTGAATTATATAATTATCATACGAATGATCGGAAACATATTTTAATAATGCATCGTAACCAATATTACATAGTTTGAGTTCAGTTTTTGTTTTAAACACTGGGAACTCGGCAAAAGATGCCTTTTTGATGAGTGATGTATGTCTCTCCCCTCTTTATCGCCGAAAGTATTAGGTTTAAAATTTTGAAAAAAATTAAGCATATAAAGAGGCTCATAAAGATTACAGAGAATCTACATTCGCTGCCAAAACTCGTCAAAAAAATAAAAAAATAATTTTTGGGTGGGTTTTGGCGCCGAAAATATCTTTCGCTATAGTTCTCCTGTATTCTTTAACAGCTTCTTTATATGCTCAATTTTTTTCAAAATTTTAAAACTACAACTTTCGGCGAGAAGGGAGGGAGAGACGCTTTGTTTGATGTGTGTGACGTATGTCTCTCCCCTCTTTAGCGCCGAAAGTATTAGGTTTAAAATTTTGAAAAAAATTAAGCATATAAAGAGGCTCATAAAGATTACAGAGAATCTACATTCGCTGCCAAAACTCGTCAAAAAAATAAAAAAATAATATTTGGGTGGGTTTTGGCGCTGAAAATATCTTTCGCTATACTTCTCCTGTATTCTTTAACAGCTTCTTTATATGCTCAATTTTTTTCAAAATTTTAAACCTATAACTTTCGGCGAGAAGGGAGGGAGAGACGCTTTGTTCGGTTTATGTGACGTATGTCTCTCCCCTCTTTAGCGCCGAAAGTATTAGGTTTAAAATTTTGAAAAAATTTACGCATATAAAGAGGCTCATAAAGATTACAGAGAATCTACATTCGTTGCCAAAACTCGTCAAAAAAATAAAAAAATAAATTTTGGGTGGGTTTTGGCGCCGAAAATATCTTTCGCTATAGTTCTCCTGTATTTTTGACCAGATTTTATATGTGCCTAATTTTTTTCAAAATTTTAAACTTAATACTTTCGGCGAGAAGGGAGGCAGAGTCTCGCTTTTTTGATGAGTGATGTATCTCTCCCCTCAGTACAGCTAAAAGTATTAGGTTTAAAATTATGAAAAAAATTAGGCATATAAAGAGGTTGATAAAGATGACAAAAAATCTACATTCGGCGCCAAAACTCATCAAACAAATATAAAAATAATTTTTGGATGAGTTTTAGCGCCGAAAACATCTTTCGAGATAGTTCTACTGTATTCTTTACCGGCTTTTATATATGCTTAATTTTTTTCAAAATTTTAAACTTAATACTTTTGGTGATAAGGGAGGGAGAGACATGCCTTTTTGATGAGTGATGTATATGTCTCTCCCCTGTTTACCGCCGAAAGTATTAGGTTTAAAATTATGAAAAAAATTAGGCATATAAAGAGGCTCATCAAGATTACAGAGATTTTACATTCGGCGCTAAAACTCATCAAACAAATATAAAAATAATTTTTGGATGAATTTTGACGTTAAAAATATCGTTCGCTATAGTTCTCTTGCATTCTTTACCAGCTTTTATATGTGCCTAATTTTTTTCAAAATTTTTAACTTATTATTTTCGGCGTGCAGGAATGGAGAGTCTCACTTTTTTGATGAGTGACGTATATGGTCTCTCCCCTCTTTACTGCCGAAAGTATCGGATTAAAAATTTTGAAAAAAAAAATAATATATAAAGAAACTGTTAAAAATTACAGGTAAGCTATAGCAAAATATACTTTCGGCGCCTAAAACTCATCAAATTTTTTTATTTTATTATTGAGAGTTTTTACACCAAACGTTTTTTCTAATGAGCTTTAGTAACCTCTTTACGTGCTTGTTTTTCCTAAATTTTACATCTAACAGGTACTTAATAACACTAGGTGTGAGCTGTGCTTTATTCATTTCTCCGAAAGTATTAGATCTAAATTTTTTAGATAAATCAAGCGTTTCAAGAGGCTGAATATATAATTGGGTACAGCTATAGAAAATCAATTTCATATTTTACTTTGAACTAATGTAGCTACATAAAAGGCATCGCCTTCGAGTTATGCTCCGGGTTATTTATTTATTCTTATGACTTGAAGTATAGATAACGTAAATTTAAAAGAACTGAACAATAAAATTGCGAATAATAATTAATAAAACAGCAACAACAAATGCAGACATAAATTAATTTTATGTTTTCATTTGGGTAATCCGGTAAAAGTATTTTTAAGCACTCATGTAATCATGCATCTTAAGAAAGTCCGTACGTCAGAAGACAAAAATTGAAAAACCTAATCCAATTACAATATTGTTTGAATGTCAAAACAGCGACAGCTATAATAAAACTGGCAAATCCAATAAAAGCTAAACAATAATTAGATTACAGTGAAGCCGCACAAATACGGAACGACCGCTAGTATAAAATAGCTCGAAGGGGTGCCCGTTGTATCACTTCTGGCAAACATTCAAACACTCCAGAGTGCCAAAAACACAACAGCATAATAAAACAAGTATTTTGTTTAAATCAATTTGTTTCAAACAAAGTTGACCAAACAATTATCGGATATGGTTGTCGCCGTTAAAGTATTCAAGAAAACCACACCCAATGGTAAAGTGACCGTTTATTTGGGCAAACGCGATTTCATCGACCATTTGGATCATTGCGATCCGATCGATGGGATTGTTGTCGTCGAAAATGACTACCTGAAGGGGAGGAAGGTCTACGGCCAGGTGAGCGAAAAAAATAAACTTAAACTCCATTTAAAGTCACTTGATATAACGACAAACTCCTTAAAACGTATCGAAAGTACTTAACTCTAGTTGGTTTACTTTGTTGCTCGTACAATGATACACTCTAAATAGCGACACACCCACTCTAAATAACGACAACAATACGTCATAATTAAGCAATAAACAGTTCTTGATTGTTATTTTGTTGCTTTGTTGTCGGCATCATGCGTACCGAATGTTTAAGAAACTCGTTCTTTTGATTGTTGGGATTATCTCTCAGCTGCTTTTCGATAAGTATGAATATTTGTTGGTCAGTTGTAAATATATAGATATTATGAGTAAATACATATTATATAGTAAAATATTAATGGATTATTTCTTCTCTCCGTTTAACGACAACTCTCAATAACGCCACAAAGTGCACAGTCCCTTGAGTGTCGCTATATAGAGTTTACACTGTATAATCGTTGAAAAAGAAAGCGAACAATACATCTACTAGTTCATGGAGTTAAAATAAAAATGTTATTTATTGATTTCTTACAATACTGGCGCGATACTATTAAATCTTACATCAGACGGACGAAGATCCCTCGGGAACTTAAAAACAATAGGCAATCTTTACATGAACTGTTCATCGCGGAAATATTTTTGACAAAACAGCGCGTTTTTGATGGTTTAACAGTTGGTGGCCACCTACCGGTACGGTAGGGAAGAGGATGAAGTGATGGGCGTGAAATTCAGCAAGGAAATGGTCCTGGGACGTCAACAAATCGCTCCACTGAAACAGCAGAAAATGGAACTCACCGCGGTGCAAGAAAAATTGCTGAAGAAACTCGGCAGTAACACTTATCCGTTCACCTTCCATTTTCCGGAAATGTCTCCGTCCTCCATCACCTTGCAGCCGGGAGAGGAAGATCAGGGAAAACCTCTTGGTGAGTTGATTTTCACCATCGACGCGAAAATAACCGCACAAGAATAGTATTGTACAAATCAAAACACTCGATTCCAAGAGTTCCTGATGCTATTTGACGTACTTTATTTACGATACGAATTAGCAACGTTTATATTTATTTATGCGATTCCAGGTGTTGAATACACCATCAGGACCTACGTCGGCGAGAACGAGGACGACAAAGGTCACAAGCGCAGCTCTGTACAACTAATAATCAAGAAGGTAAGTTGTGACGAAAGCAACTTACGTGCAAAAATCTAACCGGCACATTATTTTAAACAGCTCCAAAACGCCCCGTCGGTACGTCTTCGCCGGTTACCGAGCTCGTTGGTAAGCAAGGGCTTCACCTTCTCCAACGGTAAGATCAACTTGGAAGTGACTTTGGACAAGGAGATCTACTATCACGGCGAGAAGATCGCGGCCAACGTGATCATCACCAACAACTCGAGGAAGACGGTGAGGAACATTAAATGTTTTGCGGTCCAACACTGCGAAATAACGATGGTCAACGCCCAGTTTTCCAAGTACATTGCCAGTCTGGAAACGCGTGAAGGATGTCCGATTACACCAGGAGCTTCCTTCAGCAAGGTTAGTAGATCAGCTCACAAATAAACAAAAAGAATGCACCACTAAATAAATTATTCCACTGACAATTTTTATAAAACGATCACTTGAAAACAAAGCAAGAAAACAGTACGATAAGCGTTTGAAATGTATTCCACTTTGGTTATTTATTTCGTTCATGTTGGTTAGACGTATTCTATGTCAAAATGCGATCTTTTTTGCGTTATAGCTTCGTTGAATACGCCTGTGTAAGAAGTACTATTAACCATCAAACTGTGTGATGTAACGATAAAATAACCGCAACAATTTCGTACAAAATTCTCTGGCGTCAGCGACGAAAGTCCACTTAACTTTTAAATTCTTTACAGGTGTTCTACTTGGTGCCACTTGCCTCCAGCAACAAAGACCGTCGTGGTATTGCTTTGGACGGGCATCTTAGGGTAAGTCTTTAACCAAATATTCACAGTTCTAAGCCGTATATAGATTATATTAAATGGTACACTTTTAAATTGAAAAAAAAAATGGTACAGGCATGTTTAAACTTTTTATATGGTCGACTTTGATTTCGCTCTTTAAATTTATAGGAGGATGACGTCAATTTGGCAAGTTCCACTCTCGTACCGGAGGGCAAGTGTCCAGCAGAAGCGATGGGTATCGTGATTTCGTATTCCCTTCGCGTCAAATTGAACTGCGGTACTCTGGGAGGCGAACTCGCCACAGACGTGCCCTTCAAGCTTTTGCACCCGGCACCAGGTAAATAATAAAAAGCTTAATAGTCGAGATCGACCTTCACAGACACTCAGTTTTTTTTTTTTGTTCTATCGGCAACGTAAAAAATGAACGCTTTGGTATTTTTCAAAGGAACTGTCGAACGCGAAAAGGCCAACGCTTTGAAGAAACAGAAGACTATCGAACGCATTCGTTACGAAAACAATTGCTACGCAACCGACGACGATGAAAACATCGTGTTCGAAGACTTCGCTCGTCTTCGTCTAAACGAACCGGAGTAAAAACAAAAACGACTCGAATAAAACGAACTTGCACGAATGATTTGAAAAGTTTATTCGATCTGTTATCGTAAAATTTCGTGCAAGATTAATTTCTAAACTTATGAATATTTTTTTCTGAGATTAACATTTGGAAAAGTTAATTGAGAATGAAAACAACAAAAGAAAAAGAAAACGAAAAAACGTAAAAAAATGAAAAAAACTTTATAAAAATACAAAAAAATTAGTAAAACTTCCAAAGAAAACGTAAAAAAAAAATAACCAAAGGTAATTAAGTAAAAGAAACGGTTTTCAATGTTTCCAGAAGTGGTGGACCAGAAACAACTTTCTGGTAAATAGTTAAAAAAAAAAAAAATTCAAATGTCATTGAAACGGGTTGAAAATTGATCGATACAAATAAGTCTCTTGTATATTTCAAAAAAATTAAACGCAATCAGTCTAAAAACTAGCAGCAACAAAGAGACAAACAAATAATTCAATTTATTTTATTAATTGTTATGGCTTGGTTTCTGTCATTTTGATTGGTTGCAATTATTACGCTATGTTTTCATTGCTTTGAAGTTAATGTTAACTTATCATTTGACATTACGTTAAGTTTACGCATTAAGTTACGTTGTGTATAATATTATTTTATTATCTGTTTATGCATGATAAATAAAAAATTCGCAAGTTAAAATTTTTGTATCATTTTCTATACACACATCCACAAACCAACTACGAAAAAAAAATTATTTTGCACTCACCCTATATTTTCTGATTTAACTCCGCACATTTTGAAAAAGAACTGCCCTGAAACACACAAAAAAGTTATTAGTACAATTATTTATAAAAATATGTACAAACAAATTATTACAAAAATTACGGAAACAGTAAAATTAATGCAATTCACAAAAAATTATTTTAAAAACAAATATTATATTAGTTGTTGTAAGAAAAGATCAGTTAATAAAAATTAATTAAAAAAGACAAAACTAATCAAAGTAGTAATGCTTTAGCAATTAATTAAATATTAGAAAATTCTCTCCTTTTGAAATTTTCTCAAAAACAGTCTCGCAAGCAAACTTCAAGTCGCAAAACAGCTCGAAATCTTGTTCAAGACTGATTTCTTAAGTTATTCCTGTTGCAAAGAAACTTCTTCCCTTCACAAAACGCTCGTGATTCGTTCTTTCAAACTCCACCCCTTAAGTTACACCCCTTGAAAAGCGTGCACCCTTAAAGAGCTTATAAATAAGGAATGATCAACTGGTAAAATATTTTAGTAGAACTCGTTAAAAAAATTAAAAGCTGACAATTAAATTATTTTTTAAAAAATCTAACGGTTTATTCGACGGTTGATATTGAAAAATTATATATCATATTATATTTATTTTGGGCAGCAATAACAAGGTAAAATACGCGCCACGGATCTAAAAGGTTCGGAAGCTAGTCACAAACAGCGTCGCAAAGGCACATTTTAGAGCCGTCGATACTCCCACCACCTCCCAGTTAGCTGCACGGAACGTGCGCTCGTCGGTGATTGGCCGTGATCGCTCGTTGCCTTTGTCACTTGTCGCTTTCCTGCTTTAAAGTACAGTCGAGTACGCTATTGTCAAGTTGTTATTGTTATTTTAGTTTTGGTGAGTTGCGAGTTTGTAGTTTTTCAACAGACTGTACAAGCGCAATCCCGCATTCACATCTAACTTCCGAGCCTTTTAGATTCGTGGCGCGTATTATAAATTATAATAAGCTTTCTTCTTTTAGTACAGTTGAAGTTCGCTTACTGGAGAGGGAAAGCAATAGATCTATCAAAATTTGGTTTCACAGACTAACAGACGAACTAACTTTAAAAAAAAAAATAATTTTTGGACTGTGGGGGGGACACTAAAACGTACAAATATTGTACAATTTTGAAAAGTAAAATTTTGACATTAGTACCATATTTTAACTTCTTGAGTTGAAATCAAAGTTGAAATAAGCGATGATAAGAATTAAAACTTATACATTTTTTTAAAAATAAATAGTGGAATTGAATAATAACGTATGTACATAAAAAGGGTGACCTTTTTACTTTGTATAATTTATGCACAAGCAAGTCCTTCAGACTCTAAGGGTGGTCGAAGGGTGTCGGAAGGGCACAGGTACATTGAAGAAGGCACTATGGTCAAACCGGTTTACAATATTAGGTCATTTATAAATAAGGAAATGCGAGTAAAAAGGGTTCAAAACAGTTGACGATATATCAAAACCGGTCAGTATTTTTATATTCGACTGGACGCTATCAATATACAGATGATTCGAAACTGACAACATTTCTAACGGAAATTTCACTATATCGCACGTTGAAAACAAAAGTGGCATTATGTAAAAAATGACATTTTACAGTAGAGCATTTTTTAGTTTTAATATTATTGTTTTGTCCTAAAAAAGTTACTATTAAAATACTGCTTATAGAGATTCTTTTGTTAATAATGAGACAATTTATTATTGTTTTTTAATTTATTTTTTGACCACAATGTTAAAAATAAAGTTATTAAAAAAAAGACCTTTTTACAATAATTTTTTGTTTAGTGTCATTGTTGTCATAACCTATAATCAGTAAATTGGAGACTTCAACTGCAAAAAGTGTCACTAAACAAAATGTGTCATTTTATGTATTTACTTACTTGCATTAATTTTTGTAGCAACTGTAATCGCAGTAAACTGTCGTTTAACAAAATGTGTCACTTTTTCACTTACAGCGACGTGCGTACCAAACAACTGCTTTGACACAATCAAAATAGTGTCGTTATATCAGTCATGACCATGGGCAATTCTTTCAAAATATAAAGTGACACTAGCTCAGTCTAGCGGAAGTAAGTGGGTTTATGAGCAAACGAAAATTTTCGTATAGTGACACTTTTGCAGTAAAACATGAATCTTACAAAAGGTGAAAAGTCAACTTTTTTATATAGTGTCACTATTGTTTTCAACGTGCGATATATCGTTAGAATAAATCTATATACTAATAAAAGATGTAAAGTTTGGATGTAATCTCCGAAACTAATCATCCGATTTCAAAATTGTTTTCACCAACATTAATAGACCTTCAGGATGGACACAGGCTATATATTACCGCGTTAAAATAAAAGGGCTTTTCGTGGAGACCAGTTTTGCAACGCAAGTCGACGAAAAAACGGTGGCAATCTACAAATTTGGGTGAAGCCGGACCGGACCGTGCGCATAACTCATCAAAGTTTCATCGCCTTCGGACGACTGGGTTTAGGAACGCATAGGTCTCGAACAGACAGACGAAATACTTTTGAAATATCTTCATTTTCTGATAGGTAAAAAGCAGCTAAAATATAAAAGTATCTATGAAACAAGATATTGGGATCAGAAACATATTTATTCGGCCTGTATATACTAGAAATATAATTTTAAAACATTAAAATAATATAAGATTTACCTGTTGTCCCTTCCCGATAACCCTTTTAAGGGTCACACACGTCATATTACAGAAAATAAAAATAAACACGTTAAAAAAGGGTACGGATATCTACAAAACTGGTTTGTCCAGTTTTGACCGTGTGTAAAATGTCCTTGCTGGTATTATGTCCTATTTCACACGGAAGTCGAATAGTCCTTATGTCCTCGTAGCTCAAGAACCATATACGGAAGCATTGCTTCGATGACCCTTTTACATAATACATTCAAATACAAAAGGGTATCATTTTTATTTTGACCAAACTATGACCGGTTTCTTTTATGCATCGAAAAGGACACTTTGGTTATTTTTTAAAAAATTTGTCTATCTGTGTGGGAATCACGGTTTACTTTTCGAACGAAGGGAACTCGATAAGAATAACGGAGTTTATTAGAATCACGCCGTCTCGATCTTATAATAACCTAGTTTAAATAAGTCGTTAAAAAAAAACGAACGAGTATTTATCATTTGTTATTCGATGTGGCCGCTAGCAATTGTTACGCGCGCTGTCTTTTATTTTTCAACTTCCGATATTATAAACTATCAATTATGTAATTAACAATGACTCTACTTTCACGCATAAATAAAAAAAAAACATGACAGACATCGAGGCGATTCTATATACAAGTTCTATTTTACCAACTTTTGGTACGGAACAATAAAAGTGTTTAAACGTCATAAACAATAATTTTATTATTGTTAATTGTCATTGTTCACCAAGATTTAAAAACCGTATCTTTCGCATTAAATTCAAATTGTTTTCCTTACTTATTTTATAGTTATCTGGGCCCGATACCAGTTTATATCTATACTAATATATACAACTGAAGAGTTTGTTAGTTTGTTTGGTTGGTTGAACGCGCTAATCTCAGGAACTACCGGTTCGAATTGAATTTTTTTTTGTTGGATAGCCCATTTATCGAGGAATACTATAGGCAATATAATATCACGATATAACCAATAGGAGCGGAGCATCAATGAAAAATGTTGCAAATTGTAACTTAAAATTTGTCCGTTCGACAAGAACTTTTGAACGGTAACTCCGATCATCATGAAATTTGGACACAACATTCATCTCGGTAAACGAAGAAGAACGTGCGTACTCATGTACCTCCGACCCCCCCCCATTCGTTCTTTTGCACGCGGGTGAAATCGGGCGGGACCGCTATTTTCAATAAATTAAAGACCAATTAGATAGATTGTTGATTATACACAAAACAACTGATACGAACTCAGCTTCCTGGATCCCAAAAATACATTGGAATGCCAACGTCATTCGAATGTTTCCCCTGAGGGAGACAGTCCAGACGATAAACACTAATAATATTTTCAATTTATTGTGAATTTTAATAAGAAATCACCGTCTTAAACTAAATTTAGAATTAGGTTTACAACATTTTTTTTAAGACTATCGACTGCCAGGAAATAAACCAGTATAAAATTTTGAAAAAACGTTCAGAATATTGTACTAAATAAGAGCCACGAATAAATCACAGGTGGCTTTAACAAACAGAAGCTCAGTATTAAAAAAATAATACAAGCGAAGTGAAAAATATGATTACTTAAAAGGGGTGATTTTTTTCCAAAGGATTTTTTTCAAGGCTATATGAAACACAACCCCCTTTTTTACATGCCGGCGCATACATTAAAGTTATTTAATTAACCACTTCTTTATTAATAACCTTAGATTAGTCAAAACTCGGAAAAAAATAACAGAAATTTTAGTGTTAAAGATAAATGAACAGTTATTAATTTTAAAAACATAACGACTATATTCAGATAATTTTTCTTAGCTGCTATTTAATTTAAAAATTATGCGTGTAAAAAATTGTATAAGCACGATTAAAAAAACATTAAGGTATCATTAAAAAAGTGGCAATTATTTTTGAACAATTTACAAAGCAAATATAAATTTTAATGGGACCGTTAGAATTGGCGGACACCAGATGATACAAAATTGGAAATTATGTTTTTATTTTTAACGTATAGAAGAAAAACATATCAAGTGAAGCGTGAAATTTAATCGTTACTCGAAATCGGCTGTAGTCGAACGCGTATCGAATTGACAGTATATCGAGATATCTATACGAAACTTTGATGTACCGTGACGAGATGTTAAGGGGAAACCGTTCTTCGAACCGCTCGGAACATATACTTTTATTCTACACTGAGCATAGGAATAAAATCGCAATCGAACATTAGGGTGCAAACATATACGTCTGTCTTTTTTACGCCGTAAGCACTGGTGTATCCAGGAGGGCAATAAACAAGCACGGGGGACCCGGCTTAAGAAATTTCTAATTTGCTCCCTCCTGTGCCAAAAGCTGGGTACGCCCATGTTAACGTCATAGAAAAAGACAAAGTTTTTGAAACAGAGATATTTTATTCGGATTGAATGCAAGTACATCAACCAATCCTATCACCGGAGACATCAGGGAATTACATCGAAGAAAGAGACGCAGATATATTTTCGATACGCGTTGTTGCCTTCGCTCACCGCACATTGAGTAGATAGACAATGATTCATATAGTAAATTATTAAATATATGGTTTCGAAGTATTTACGAATGACTTAAGAATATTATTCAGAGACGACAAATAATATTTTCAAAAGCAGCACCTCTTATGCTACCCCATTAAACAAACAAACGTTTCAGAACAGTGTAGTCTTCGTAAAAAACACTCTGACCAATAAACCTTTGATCCGTTTGGAATAATTTACGAAAGACGTGTAGAAAGATTCTTGACTGATAAAATATATTTTTTAAAGTATGGCTCCGAATGTTATCTGAAAATATCTCTGAGCAGTTCTGGGCCTTCGTAGAAAATAATATGGCAAACGCATCTTCAAACCGTTCACAAGAATTTAAGAAAGACGTGAATATTTTTTACAAAAAATATGAGGCATATTTCCTGTAGTTTCATTTAATTTCGTTGTTAGTTGAGTCGATCAAAATTTGACGGAAAATTAGAAAGGAAAAAAACGTATGTCTGATTGTTTATTACTATTATAAAGAAACAATCCCGAACGCTCCCTTTTTAAATGCTCGACTGCTTGCTTTCGGTTGTTCCGAGACCGCTTGCTAAGAAGAAAGCAGTGATTCGCCTTAACTGGTTAAGCACCTTGTCGCGTAATGGTACTTGGATAAACTGTTGAGCAAAAACTTTAAATGCACTATATAAATAACTGAATTCTCTAAATTCGTCAGTGCAGTTCCAATTTGCATCTCTAGAACCAAACATGTACATCAAGGTACGTAAGACAAGATGTTTCTTGGATGTCTGACAAAAGTGAATCGACGGTTACTCTATTGTTTTAACTGATTATCTGTTGTTTCTAGGCGGCAGTTGTTTTATTAGCGTGCGCAGCACTGGCGCACGCCGAAGACAATACGAATAAAGACAAGCGTCAAGTTGGCAAGACTGGATTAATCATAGACAGCGAGGAGGATAGAGAAGGCTCTGCGACGGGATTCGCAGCGAATTTAGGAGGACACGGCAAATATTTCCAGTGAGTAAAAAAAATAAAATACGTGAAAATACACCGTGCATATAGATAAAATAAACGAATGAAAAAAATATAGGGATATTTATTCCGTGCAGTTGGCACCGGATAAATTAGAATTCGGTCACGTGTGTGAATCCCCGGACGACTGGGAACAGCGCTACGAAAAAATCGATATGGGTGCCAATCAGCGGCAAGGAAAGGTTCAGTGAAAACAGTATTTTTTTTCTAGCTTCATGGCTTCTTCTTTTTTGTCATCGTTTCTCTACTGGCTATGCTTTTTTAATAAACTAATTTTCATTTTGTCTTTTTTCTGTTTCATGTCTGCTTCTCTGCCATAATTAATAACTAATTAACGAACTGCATGCATTAATTTAATTGGCTGGATTACGTAACTGAAAATCAGATATGCCCACCAACCGGAAAAAGATCATTACGAATTCGGACATCGTCGAGGAAATGAACATCATTTCAACGAGAGACACGAAAAAGCACACCCACACGCCGGAGAATTCAAAACGAAAGTAAATATCAAAAACAGTTTTGTAGACCTAGAGTTACGAGAAATTGTTTAGTGCGACTTAGAATATAGACCATCTTTTGGATTATTTGGACTTCATGATTGAATGTTCATTACACTATAACAGCTGATGATGATTGTAAATTATAGAAACAAGCGTCATCAACAAATAAACAAAAAAAGTTCGTTGTGTTTTTGTCAGCATCCCATCAAAATAGGGGTGCTTACAGTTTCTGGTGTTGAAGTAGCCATAGCATAAAAAAATCGATCAATATCAGGTTGGGTAAATTTAGTAATCTCGGGTTACGATTTTTTTAGTTGTTAGTTTTGTGGTGTAGGACTAATCAATAACCAATTCTGGTGGGTAAATAAAAAATCCTTGTTCAGGTTCGTTGGGGTGACAAACACGGAGGATACGGTGAACATTATTGGGACTTCAACCACGCCGGACATGGCCACGACGGAGACGGTGAAGAATCTCAAGCCGTAGAAGAGTATGAACCGTATCAAGCCAGCGCAACGTCTCAGTAAGTCTTTCGAAGATGTTCCAAATACACAAATAAACTAAAAGCCGACTACGAAAAAGTGGAAAACAAGCTTCCTGGTTAACCGATGAATTGTTTTTTTACAGGCAAAAATCCGAAGTATACAAACAGTCACCCAGAGGAAAAAGACATCCAGAGACGGCCGTTGATGACGTCACCAAGTTCCTGTACGACCCGGCAACGGGTATCATCACGGATGGCTTAACGGGAAAAATATATAAGCTTCAGCCGCTTAACTGAACGTCATCATTTTGTTTTTAAGTCAATTTAGTTAGTTGTTAATGAAATTTTATAAATTTGTTATGTCGTTATAGAAAAAAAATAATATGTTAAAAATATAAGAGTTAGAAAAGAATTGCTTGCTTCGTGTTATTTCCTTGAATACTTTTTTCAGAGCTTTATCACATGTATTCCGATAAAATTTTGAGAAGTTGCAGTGTTAATTGTGATATCTGTTTATTAGTTGCCGACGTTTCGTGACGATTACAGTTAATTTCTTCAGACTCGCTTCTGCAGGAATTATTTGTAACGGTTATGAAATATCAATTACCGATTCAAACACGAAAAAACATCAGAACATCAGTGTCAAAATTTCAAATTTAACACTTTTTATTTCACTTTGATGGTCAAAACACAATTAAAGAATTTTGAAAATGTATACCAATGTGTGTGTGTACCAACATTTTAATTATTGAAAATTCATTAAAAATAAAAAACGCATTCTTTAAATAATATTTTAATAGTTTTTGAGAGTCATCAAAACAATTTTTTTTTTTCAATTCAAATAAGAAAAATTGTTTATAAAACGAAATTGAAAAAAAAAAATAATGAAAATATTGATTTAAAAAGTCCACAACAAAATTACGAAAAGGGACTTTTACAACGCTATATATAAGAACTGTTTATTTTTGCCGAAAAAATTTTATACTGAGAATAATCTTTTACATGAGCCCAACACAGAAAACACACCCTGAAGACTTGCCAAAACGCGCCCTGAAGTCCAGCAAAAAAAAGCGTATTTTTGGAACTCAAATGTTTTGATGTAGACACAATTTTTTTCAGAAAATATACCTACCTACTCTTGAATGTTGAAATTAATTCAGTTTCCAAAATACAGGTGAATAAAATGAAGGTTTATATGGAAATGATATATTGTTTTAATATTTCCTAATCTTGGTGCATAACTTTCAAGATCATAACAAATCAAAGATAAATGATTTAAGATATATCGCTTATTCACTCCCACAATAAGTAACATACGAAATTGCATTTGTTGTTTCACAATAAATGCATGCATTATAAAAAAAATACCTCATATATTATCTAAGTTCTTAAAACATTACAACATCCCAAATAATAATTAATTATGCACAGATAAAGTTTATTCCTTAACAAATCGATTCGCAAAATATTGCAACAAAATAAACCAATTAAAAAGTAAGTTTTTTTGTTCTTGCTAATCATATTTGTTATGACACTTCGAATGTTTTATTATCACAGCTAATTGTAATTTGGAAAAAAAACAATTAAATTATGAAATTGATTATTTATAAATAGCTCGCAAAACGTAAAATTATATCCGAAATTAATAACATAAACAACAGTGATTTA
Organism: Xanthostigma xanthostigma; assembly: GCA_963575645.1. Taxonomy (NCBI): domain Eukaryota; kingdom Metazoa; phylum Arthropoda; class Insecta; order Raphidioptera; family Raphidiidae; genus Xanthostigma; species Xanthostigma xanthostigma. The sequence goes on along the minus strand of OY754475.1, from coordinate 3,292,164 downwards.
CCACTCCATTCATATTCGAAAACTTTAAGTGCTATTTTCGCACGGAATTTCACAGATTGTAAACGCTCGACAGTAAAGGCCACAATCGTCTACTGAATAGGAAAGACCCCGTCAAGGGAAACATTCTGATTGGCCGGTATTCTAAAACAGGGATGTCAAAGATACGAGTCGTATCCGGCTCTCAAAGCCATTTCAATACGACCCGCGACCAGAATCTATCCAGGGAGGATTTTAGAGACACCTGACATCAATGAGCTTATCAAACAAAACAACTCAGGTGTCTGGATAAGCTCAAGATAAATTACCCTTTTTATTACCTTTATAGTTTATATATGAAACTTGATTTAAATTAAATAAATAAAGAGTTTAATTTAGTTTTCAATTTTATCTTATAAATGGCCCTTTAAAAAAATCAGTCTGACACCCCTGATCTAAAACACACAAAGACGCTGATGAGCCGAGTTTTTGAGCGTCCTTAATTTACAATCTATCTATCAGGAAAGAAAAGAAAATTGCAGAGATAGTATCGGAGAAAAAAACGCTTCCAGTTCGGATTCGAGACGATAACGCTTACATTAGATACACAGGTCAAAAAATGTTGACGGTTCACCAAGGAGGGTAGATTATAGCTGACAGTGGAGCTTTGTGTCACTTTCTCAACACAGCACTCAAGAGACGCTAGCAAAAATTATGAGGAAGAATTATGTCTACGTAATCTTTGTCATCAAAACTTTATAATTTAGACAATAACTATTTTAAAAAAAGTCAACATGCATCAACTAGTTTGGGTTTTTTATTTGAATTTTTCCCAATTCAAATCACTGTTGGTGCTTTATTAATATTATTTTGTTTTTTGTTTAGTCAAGTACCAGGTATTTAGGAACGCTGCCTAAGAAATTGTTTTATTTTTCTGTCCATAATATGTATATTTTTTCTAATAAATTTTATCTTATCTTATCTTATTATGAGGAAGATGACACATCAAAAATACATTTTTTCTTTCCATACACTGAATGCTATAGCTTCATCCTTAATTTTCATCAAAGGACAGTAAGCGATGGAAATACATTCAGTGCATAATAATGAAATGAGTGGAAAGCGCTAGCAATTAGGGATGAAGATATTTAGGGGCTCAAAAAGTTTTGCAATACATTTTAATCTTTTCTAAAACAACAACATTGTTTTTCAGATGTTTTTAATTGTTTTGAAAGACGGTATAGACATTTAAATTTGGTTATGAATAAAAGAGTTACTTCCGATAAAAAAAACAAAACAAAATAACAATCCACGTGCGCCAACACAAAAAAAGCAAATAAAATCAGTTGTCACGGAATGGTATGAATATTGAGTTTCTCTTGTTTTTTTTCCCCAGAAATTTGTTGTTTTTGTTGGCGATATATTCCAATTGATGAACCATAGCAAAGATTTAAAAAAACGTGTAGTATGTTTACACTGTACATTGAAAACGAAATATTAAATATTTATAAATGATTTGCCCATTTTGAGATTTGTATAAATAAACCATAGATTTAAATATATTTGGAAAAACAGAAAACACAAAGCTTTTCTTATAACTGAAAATTCCTCTCTATCGGTGCTAAATTAGACATTTTGAAAAGAGAAAATCACGAACCCTACAGCAAACTTCTAGTGTCATCTTTGCATTATGAGCGACAGATCCACAAAACAATAAAGTTTTTGAACTTTGAATGATTTGTGCGCCTTTGATGTGTAAAGAATAATATGAACTCTAAAAGTTCAAGTGCAAGATTGAAATGTTTCCCGAAAGAAATTCGAAGTTTAATTTGTATAGAAGGAAAGATGTTAAGTATCGTTCATTGGAATTTAATTTTAAGTTTACAAAAATAAAATTTATCTAGCCGTGAGGTGGACCATTGAACACTGCAAGTATACTGGGAAGTTACTAAAAAAAGTCGCAAATAAACCAAGCAATATAAACATAATATTGTTAGCGTCAACGCAAAGTTAGCGATGTTGAGAAGTAACTCAACTTTCGTTCAGTTGATTTTATTGATTGATATATTTTTTGGTTGATTAGTTTTGATATAAAAGTGCGAAGAAATGTGTTCCATGCATCATTTAAACAGTTAATATCACACAGAAAAGTTACTAAACATAAAACGATATCAAAAATGGTTTCCTTGAAAGTGGTAAGTCAAAAAGTGACCGTATAAAACAGTTTATCAGTGGCGTGGCGTTCGTTTCAGGAAGGGCGTAGAAAAAAAAATGAACGACACGATTTTAACATAATATCTCCATTTCTCTACTCTGAGGTGTAACACACCCAAAGTAAAGAAAAAGTCGGAATTAGTACAAAAATATTTTTGAAATAAGAGATTTCACAATTTGAAAGTTTTCTCAAATTTTGTTTTGTATCAACGCCTCTGTTTTTTGAAGTGAAACATTTTTAGCGACGTAACTATTCGAAACGTAACGTTAAAGAGGAAAATGAAACGAATTCCTAACTGTAAAGGAAAGTCACTTCTTCCGTGAGCTTATAATTTGAGTGAAGCTTTTAATTAAATGAGTAACGACAATTTTCTTTCAGATTTTCGCTCTAGTCGTAGTAATTGTCGCTGTATTGAGTGAGACGTACGCGAAAACTTATGGCCTAGGCGACGCAATCGGTAAGTGATATTTTTAACATTCTTTTTCCTAAATCTATACATACTATACAATACAATACGCGCCACGAATCTAAAAGGCTCGGAAGTTAGATGCGAATGCGGGCTTGCGCTTGAACAGTCTGTTGAAAAACTATACAAACTCGCAACTCAACAAAACTAAAATAACAATAACAACTTGACAATAGCGTACTCGACTGTACTTTAAAGCAGGAAAGCGACACAAGTGACAAAGGCAACGAGCGATCACGGCCAATCATCGACGAGCGCAAGCGTTCCGTGCAGGTAGCTGAGAGGTGGTGGGAGTATCGACGGCTCTAAAATGTGCCTTTGCGACGCTGCTTGTGACTAACTTCCGAACCTTTTAGATCCGTGGCGCGTATTCTCACTGACTTACTGATTCACTGACTCATCACTAGATCCCCAAAAACTATACTTTTGATTGACTTGAAAGGCATAGTTACTCCTTTCTCGACGTGAACATCCAATAAGAACGGATTTTATGCCAATCCTATCCAAAATGAATTTTTCACCTACCATTCTGTAGCAAGCTTTGTTACATTAACTCTCTCTTTTTTGTAATTTTTAAACGATCACAAGAAACACTATCTTGACGACCATTAATGTCTAAAATAAAGTATTTATCACTTTTCGAAATAACACGAAAAGGAGAAAGAGAGTTAATGTAACAAAGCTTGCTACAATTCCATATACTATGGGTGTGAGTTGTTATCTGGGTCGGTGTGAATGGTTGCGTAGATGAGAAGGTCAATATATTTTCAAGAGGAGAGAGAGAGATTATGCCACGGGCGTATATAAGGGGGGGGTTTAGGGGGTCCGAACCCCCCCCATTGAAGCCCCGCGCTAAAAATTTTTAACCACGCGACGCGCGCTTTTTTAACATTCACATACAAAATTATCAAAATACCTTTAGTTTTAATACAGTTTCAAATGAAATTTAACTTTATGTCAGAGTTTCATGTCAATTATTACTTTTATGTATTAATCTAATACTTCAAAATTAATTTTTTTCGTTACGTCTTCTAGTTTACAAAATTCAAATTCAAAACTCTCCCGCGCGGTTATCTGGGTAATGGGCCAGTGGCCATCTAGTACGTTGGCCTCCTGCTGCCGATCTTAGCGACAATTGACAGATGTTACGAAATTTGTGATCCAGTGATGTGTTGATATTTTATTTATTTAATAATTTTGAAAGTATTTCAAGACCGCTAAAAACTATTGAATATCTCTGAAAAACGATAATGAATTTTTTCCATTCAATTTGGAAGGTTTTTTAATCAACTCAAAACAATAACCCAAAAATATGTTGTATATATACCAAAGATGTACCTTATATTTCTGGAATATTTCTTGAAAACGCACACGTAATACCATGTTTAAAAAAATTCAGAAGAAAAATTTCTGGAATTTACATGTGATAAGACATACGAAACAACCCAGTGATATTCCTATCTCATTTTATAGATTTTGTCTTCAAGTTACTTCATAAATACCATAGATTCCGCTTTTGATCAATTCTGCCGTCACAATGTCATTTCAGCTCCAATAACTGCTGTAAAGTAGTAACATTTTTCCTGAATAAAGTGAAAGTGACCCCCCCCCCTCTTACGGAAGCTATAGCTACGACCATGGTGTCGGACCCCCCCCTTACGGAAGCTATAGCTACGCCCGTGGATTATGCATTAATAAATCTTACAGTTATGCACCCGAGGGAAGCCGAAACGGGTTAAATGATGAACGTTTCGGCATGTTATTCGTTGTCATCCTCTATGGATATGTGTAAAACGAAGTTAGTAATACAGGTGCGTTTATATAATTTCAGTCGACGAACAGGCCCGCGCCAAACGCGACCACCATGGGGGCGGCGTCACCGGACCTGTTCACACTTTCATCAAGACAGACAAACACGCCAATTTTAAATGGGGCGTCAGACACCATGTAGGACACCATTACGGCTGAGCTGATCCGAAACATAATTATTATATAGTTATTAATGCAAAACAATTTAATTAACGTTGTCTAGGTCCAATAATTATACAGTTTTTGTTAATCTATTTTATATTTGTTGAATTTCAAATAAATTATAAAACATAATCAACTCTTTTTATTTTCACGCTACTCTGTACTACGGACATAAGGGTTCCTATTTAACTATTTTTTAAGTTAATCCCCCTTCCCCCAGGTGATGGAGTGGAGGTGCCACGTTTGGTACCATTAAAAAGCTTTTCAAAAATTATTAGACACGTATTTTTCTTTATCCCCTTTATTGATGAACTTTTATAGATATTAGGGTGGTCTGGGACACCCTATATATAGAAAACAAAGTCCTTCCGCGATAAACGTAAAAACTACCGACCGGATTTTCATACGGTTTTCACTACTAGAAAGAGCGATAAACGAGGAAGGTTTCTGTATATGATTTGTAAATATTTTGCACAAAATGGCTGAACTATGAAGGTGTTTCATCACAAAAGAAAACTGTTTTCGTACGCTTACATGGCTAACGCTGGCCAAATCTTTATAAAGATACATCAAAAGGATGTACTTTGATAGTTCTGCTGTGTAGACAGGTCAGGCCGCTAGTATTTCTTAAAGCTGTAAGTTTTTGTTTGTTCCAACTCACAGAACAATATACTGTTCTGTGGTTCCAACTGGATGTCAAATTAGTTTTGTTTTGAAGAGCTAAATACACATTTTACAGACGACTTATCTTCCTCCATTAAACGAATCGACGTGATTTGTTTGGAATAAACAATAATTGAATATTTGCACACGTATGATATTGTTTTAATTAGAAACAATTAACACCCGGAAGTTGAACAACACGCAGTTGGCTGTATTTTTGTATCTTTCACTTCTTTCACTTTGCGTTATTAATGAGTTATCGGTAATGATGCATTAATTACGGCATTGTAATCAAAACCGATTGGTGCAAAGGAAACAGCCAAATAAGACTGGAGAACAAACAATTTAATAAATTGTGTAATAAACCAGCGGGCAGCGGCCCGGTCCGGCACCGCAAGAATTTGTAGATTGACGCGATAATATATACCTTATGTCCATCCTGAAGGTCCGTTCTAAATATTGGTGAAAATATTTTCAAATCGGATGAGTAGTTTCGGAGATTACCTCTTATATCCAAAGTTAAAAACTTTTACCTATAATATTAGTATACTTAGATAAAGTACGTAATCAAACAAACTTATATTAAAAGTAACAAATAATGGCTAGTCTAATCACGCGTTAAAAAATTATAGACGCTCAACAGTTTCCCCTGGGGGGAGGACTCGTCACAATTGATGATGGACGACGTAGACCGGGAGATACGTTGATTATATCTGGATATTAGAATTACTATTGTATAGAATGCTTTCATCGTGTTTTACAATTTCAGGCTACCATCTAAAAGTGTATATTATTGTAATGTTGGAAATCAATCATTATTATTATTATTATTATTATTATTATTATTATTATTATTATTATTATTATTATATTGTGTATCTTTGATTTACATACGAAATTGATATAGAAGTCATTAGCTTCGACTAGTTAGTCATGTATCATTGCATGTAATAAGTTTAATCTCACGAATAAAGAATACATTATTATGTATTCAAAATTTAAAAAATACGCTCTCATCCGTTGCATTAATTCATATGGCAATTAATTGATGAAGTTAATTGAACTTGGTAAGTGAAAATGTATTGAACGCATGATACTAAAGTCACACATAGATGCTCAACTAAGTTACGCGTAAAGAATTAACTATAGATAATCATTTTTGTGAACAAAGAAGTTGCTTCATTTGACATTACTGGATGACCTCAGCTGTTGGCAGTCTATAATATATATAATATAATCATCAGCATTTAATATAATTTTCAGGGTAGCCGACATCGTTGAAATGCTTTATTATACAGGTGTCCCACGACATGACTGCCATAGCCTGGGACTGTACTGCTGGGGTGATTTCAAGTGAAAAATGTCTAATGAACATATACCCGGAACGCTATCCTAACTGAGCTAGAAGCATTTGAAATTTTAAATAAGTAAGCCCACTAATGCAGGTATTAGGTTCGGCTGTTGGTTTTGTTATTATTAAAAAGACCAGGTGGCTGTGAATCACTATTAGTATTTATTCGTGCTGATCCTGAGACTCTTCGCAGAGCTACCACTTCAATTCTAAGAAGAGCTAGACTATGTATACAGCAACTGGGTGGACATTTTGAGCAACTAAATCAATAAAGCGATTTCTTTTTAAATGGTTTTTAAATTAGCAGGGAATTCCTACTTATCTAAAATTTCAAATGCTTCTAACTCAGTTAGGATAGTGTTCATTAGACATTTTTTACTTGAAATCACCCCAGCAACACAGTCCCAGGCTATGGCAGTCATGTCGTGGGACCTAACAAAAAAGTAAGGATTATTTTTATTAGTGTTGGGCGATTATGAATGATATAATCGAAACATTTCGATTATGGCCGAATAATCGATCATTCGATTATGGCAATCGAGATATCATTCGCTTGAATCGATTATGAAATATGAAATGAATATTAAATCCCGACACAGTACTATTGCTATGTCCACTATCGATATATCATTCGGTATCTGCATCTACATGCACTGGGATGTGAAGTCTTTGCTAGCACTGGAGAGTGGGGGTGTTTCGATTGTACATACTTTGTAGTTTGTTGGATCATTCGATTATGGCAACCGAGATATCATTCATTTGAATCGATTATGAAATATGAAATGAATATTAAATCCCGACACAGTACTATTGCTATATGTCCACTGTCGATATTAATGTGATATATCGATATATTATTCGGTTTCTGCATCTACATGCACTGGGATGGGAAGTTTTTGCTGGCAGTGTTTTATTTAATAAACTACCAAATAGCTTAACTGAAATTCAGTGTAAAGAATTTAAGTTCAAACTTAAATCAAATTCCTAAAAAATTGTTTTTCTGACATTAAGGATTTTTTAAATTTCAATTTTAATGTTTAACTCATTATGTAAATTCACGATGTATCCATCTAGGGCATAACAAATATATTTCTATTTCTATTCGATCATACCAGTGATTCCATTATTAATATTGTGTTAAGTAATATTGACAAATCGAAATTGCAAAGTTAGAACATAATTCATAATCGATATTTTGAATGATCATTCGCTTATACTGTAAAAGTAAATAAAACGAAATTAATAATTGCCAAGTTTGCGCATCATTCATAATCGATAATTTGAATGATCATTCGATTATAAAAACCGATTATTTCGATTCATTCGATTATTGAAATATATCGATTATGCCCAACACTAATATTTATATAGCAGTTTAAAATTATTATATTTTTTGTGTGTAGGTATAGGTACTCTAAGAATAGTAACAATGAAAAATAATGCATGTAACTCGGTTACATGTAAACCGTAAAGATTTAATGTAGTTTAAAATAATGTTTCTTTGTCGGAAATTGAACATTGTAGAACGGGATTTCACATCGTGGTCACAAAATGAAAGCTGAACGTGTCGTGCGCACTGACAAAAGATGCATCGCGCGTCTTCATTAGCAATTAAAATGAGAGTGTTTAACAGCACTTTCAATGTCAATAAAGAGTACAATGCAACAATTTTATCAACGATTGATAAAACATTGAATCTAATGTAACGGAACTTTCCAAACACGGCATGTTTTTTTTATCCATTGTTGGCGTCAATAAAACTGCTATAATTCCATAAAAACAGACAAACAATTCGAGAATTTCTTTAAAGAAAGTTTCATCAAAGAAACAATATTCTAATTCACAAGCAGAATTGCAAAGAGAATTAATACGTGTACCTTTTTGAGCGTATATAGGGTATTATATGGGAGAGAGGCAAAATTAATGTATAAGAATCTATTAGAGATTCGTCGGCATTTAGCACAGAAGAGAATCTCTAACGAGATTCTCCGATAGTCAGAAATTTCAATGCTGTCGCAATATAACTGGAAATTTTCTTTAAAGAACGTTTCATCAAAGCAAAGTATCGCCTATTGCACAGGGAAAACAATTTGAAATTCGTTCAGTAGTTTCTAAGATCGTTCTCGATTTTCACACGGACGAAGCTGGGCCGGCCAGTTATTACGCCTGTATGTCTTAAAGCAAAGTATCATCTATCGAACTTTTAAAAAAAATTAGGTATGTTGCAGGTTAAATAGTTTCTAAGATTGCTTCCAAATTTCACCCGGGCGAAGCCGGGTCGGCCAGTTATTACAGTCTATATGTTCTAAAGCAAAGTATCATCTATCGAACTTTTAAAAAAAATTAGGTATGTTGCAGGTTAAATAGTTTCTAAGATTGCTTCCAAATTTCACCCGGACGAAGCCGGGCCGGTCGGTTATTACAGCCAATATGTCCTAAAGCAAAGTATCATCTATCGAACTTAAAAAAAAATATGTTGCAGGTTAAATAGTTTCTAAGATTGCTTCCAAATTTCACCCGGACGAAGCCGGGCCGGTCAGTTATTATAATCAATGTCCTAAAGACCTACAGCAAAGTATCACCTAACGAACAAAAGAAATAAATTAAAATCGGTTGAATAGTTTCAGAGAATATTCCTGATTTTTACTCGGACGAAGCCGGGCCGGCTAGTTAGTATAGCTTATATTTAAAGTAAAATATCGCCTATCGAACAGTGAAAAAAAAATTGAAATCGCTTCAGTAGTTCCTGAGATAATCCCCGAAAACAACAGTCTCCTCTTTACAAAAGTAGCCACTTCAGAGACTTCAATACATGGTAAGAACGGAAACCCCCATTACGTTACTGAATAAATAGTATACGGATAATAACTTTTTAGTTTTCATCCTCTTCCCGTCAATCGATTGAGTTGAAAATTTGTACACACGTCTAGTTCCAATGACTATACAATATTATGGTGACATTATGATGACCGGCCCGGATTCGTCCGGGCGCAAATACAACTTTAAAATTTGCACACTCTTCCCGTTAGCCGATTGACTTGAAATTTAGCACACATGCATAGTTCCGATGACAAAACAATATTATGGTAAGCAGTTGACGTGCCCGGCTTCGTCCGGGTGTGAATCAAACTTTTAAATTCCCACCGTCTTCACGTTAGCCGATTGAGTTAAAATTTTGCACACGCATATATTTTAGTTCTGATGACCAAAACAATATTATGGTAAGCAGTTGATCGGCCCGGCTTCATCCTGGTGTGAATCAAACTTTTAAACTCTCACCGTCTTTACGTTAGCCGATTGAGTTGAAATTTTGCACACATATACCTATAGAGTTCCGATATGTTAATACATGATGACGGTCTCTAGTTGACTGATATAGACGTTCGACAACACAGGTCATAAGTGTCAAAAATTACCGCGCAAGTGAAAAATGTATCTACGAACGCAGAGACATGAGCGCTCGCGCAAACGACAAATTCGAGCGCGAATTGTTAAGACATTTCATATACCTAGAAGGAAATGAACTAGATTTGAATATTCACCCACTGAGTGAGTTACGTGTGTAACATAAGCGACAGACTTCCGTCTCTTAGCTTCGAGCATGCAACAAAATACACGTAACTTTAGCATATTCTATTTTAAAAAAGAAACGCGCAAAACAAAAATCATTTGATTTTTCTCGTTAACAAGAGCGCAAAATGTTATGAAAGACATATTGCATATTTTATATTACGCATTGTATGCTGCGCCATGTTACAATAACTTTAAGGTTTGTGTAAGCTATTGTAGCGGCGACTTTTAGCCCGACAGCAAAAGCAGGGTATTAAAATATGTCTGTTTGTCTGTTTTTGAGATTCTTTAGTCCCTTCTAGCATCAAAATGGCTGGATGGACTTTAATAAATGAGGTGTCATTAGAATACGATAAAAACATTATTTTTGTTACGAACAGTAATATCGATTATTGATATTTACTATAGGTATACTTTTATTCTATAATGAGCATAGGAATAAAATCGCAATCGAACTATTCGGGTGTAAACATATACTTCTGTCTTTTTTTACGCCGTAAGCACTGGCGTATCCAGGAGAGCAAAACAAGCACGGGGGACCCGGCTTAAGAAATTTCTAATATGCCCCTTCCTGGGCCAAAAGCCGGGTACGCCCATGTTAACGTCATATAGAAAAAGATAAAGTTTTTGAAACAGAGATACTTGATTCAGATTGAATGCAAGTACATCAACCAATCATATCATCGGAGAAATCAGGGAATTACATCGACGAAAGATACGCAGATATATTTTCGATATACGCTTTGTTACGTTCACTCACCGCACATTGAGTAGATAGACAATGATTTATATGGTTAATATGATATTTACATATTATGTGTGTCTCGAGGCAAGAAGTAAAATTGGGGCCACCTACGTAAATTAAAAAAAAAATAATTGTTTTCAAAGGTTTTTTTTATACATACCTACAATTCTAGAGATCATTTATAGAAGGTCTCCAAAAAGTAACGTGGACCCTATAAAGGGGGCAACGAAAAGGAGCTTCTTCGCGGCCCCGGGGCGTCGCCCGCTTGCCCTATTGTCGGTACGGTCCTGGAGTGCGGTGAAAATTATTACCGTGTGTTTAATTAATAAATCGATAACGTTATTCTCGAATATTTTCTTATGTAACCTTATAAAAATTATGAAAGAATTTATAGAGAAAAAAAATTGAGATTTCAAAAATGTTTAAAAAAGTACCTACTATATGAAAAAAAAATACCTACACTTCCGGTTGAGTTGAGCCGTTATAAATGTACCAAATATTTAATGCATGCTTTATAGACATGTAAACTCAACATGAGCACTTGACATAAATAGAAGGTGATCTGATTTGAATAATTGCCACGCGCATGACGAAACATAACACGACGGATTGAATAACAAATGACAATCGGCACATTCCTTTTCGGTGTCAAAAAACCGTCCAAAATATTCGCAGCTCTTTATACCGGAAGAGCAAATTCTTTGTGTAGGACATTACTTATTCATAAATACGAATATAACTCTGCCTGTCATAAACCGCCGACCAGATTTCGATAAAACCTGGCAAGGAGATAGATTGCATCTTGAGGAAGGACATGGGCTCAAAAAAACCTGAAGGGGATGAAAGTTTGTATAGGGAACCCATCGTTTCTTAAGTTAGAAAATTAATATTTAGGCTAGTTTGATAAGGAATAAAGAATTACGTGTGCCAGCGTTTTTACAAAACCATTCCTCAAGAGGGTAAATTAGGGGATGCTTTCAAAAATCATATGTAATATCTATATACAAATATATAAAGCTGAAGAGTTTGTTTGTTTGTTTGGTTGAACGCGCTAATCTCAGGAACTACTGGTTCGAATTGAAAATTTTTTTTTTGTTGGATAGCCCATTTATCGAGGAAGGCTATAGGCTTTATAATATCACGCTACGACCAATAGGAGCGGAGTATCAATGAAAAATGTAACTCAAAATTTGTCCGACAAAAACTTTTAAACCGTAACTCCGATCATAATGATATTTCGACACAACATTCATCTCGGTAAACTAAGATGAATGTGCGTACTCTTGTACCTTCCCCCCATTCGTTCTTTTGCGCCCGGGTGAAACCGGGCGGGACAGCTAATACAAGCAAAAAAAATTAATGTGTGTTTACATTGTGTTTTAATGTAATACTGCATATGAGTCTTCTGCTGTTGCCGCTGCCATTCAAATACGTGCAGAGCCGCGGGTAATGGCTACTGAGAAATAAATAATGTTTGTCCCTAGCACGAGTGCTGCCTCTCGTGAGGCGGCGCTACCAGGAAAAAGACTCATTATTTCAAACGTCAAACAAATGACATTTTCTGCAACAGAAGTTTGTGAAGCCGAACAGAAAAAAATCAACGCAAGTATATTTAGAAATTAAAAGCTTACATTTGCATAATTATAAGCAACTTAATAAATTGCATCAGGCTTAAAAAAATCGACTGTTTATATAAGTTGGGTCGCCTAAATTGAAAAAAATTAAACCTTTTAATAAAAAATGTATGTTTATGAGTTCATCAACTCGAAAAAAAATAAATATCTACATAATATACCACTCACTGACTCACTGATTCATCACGAGTTGTTCTCCAAAACTATACCCCTATTCTCGATTGACTTAAAATTTTCATAGTTACGTACTCACATCTTTAATATTTTGATATTAATAACTTTGAGCGAATTTTATAAAAAAAACTAATTAGAAACTAAATTATAATTATTTTTTATAGTTTTTAGATCAGTTCTGAAGAAGGTCCAAATCCGGATCGAAACGTTAATGTATTAATTATATATATTTTTTTTGTTAATATATTGTCTGAAAAATTGGTCGATAATTTTATTTATTGAATTATAGTTATACGTACTCGTTTCTCGACATCCACTAAGAACGGATTTTTATGCAAATCCTATCCAAAACGGATTTCTCACTTACCATCACATATATTATTACGAGGGTGGGTATGGATGGTTGCGTGGAGAGAAAGAAGGTGGTAGGTGAAAAACCCGTTCTTACTGGTTGTCGAGAAAAGAGTATAATTATGCTAAATAATGGGAACGCTGTCGTGTTTAGTTCAATCGCGTGCGAAGCCGCGGGTAACGGCTAGTCATTCAAATAAGTTAACAGTCGAGTGTACTTAATAATCTAAATATGTAAAATAATTATTAATATTATATAAAAAGAAGGGATACCCTTTCTCTACCGCATGCATGTGTCTATATACACATGTCTAATATGAACCCTTCTCTTGCCAACAACACTATATAAGAACACCTAACAAGCTTAAATAGCATTGTAGTGTATTTTGTGACGTACAAAAAAAAGTGGGCACATTGAAAAAAAGTGTAGCTTAAAAAAAAAAAACAGACCGCAAGTGCTTCGAGTGTTCAGTGAATAAAAAAATTCAACAAAATGTATTTCAATAAAGAAATCTCGTTAACATTATCGATATGTGTGTCTTTTGTTTTTTGCGTACCGGTTTCTCAGCCGGTATATCAGACGTCGAGTTCCCCTCAATATGCTCAACAGTTGGTGCAATATAGGTCAGTGGCAGGCGCTCCGCCGTCGCCCCAAGGAGGATTGATCCAGTACACCAGCGTCCCGGCGCCGAAACCGGTGACGCCGGTTCAAGAACAGTCGAGTGACGGGGAACAGTATAGATACGTCGCGTCGCCAAGGCCGCAGCAGTACTATCCAAAAACCAGTGTCGATAGGCAGGTCGGTCGAACGAACAACAAATAATGCCCGGTTGCAGAAAGAAGTGTCATAGTAAATCTGATTTGACAATGACCCTTCGATTGTGACCACGTAAACACATTTTATAATTATGCAGAAATAGTCTAACGTTGACGAATTCTAACGTTGTTTTTTCAAGCTAAATTTGTGTACAAAAAAATTGGTTGTCTGTAAAGTCGGTTTACGGACGATAGTTTTACGTGATAACGTATTCCGCTCGAATATCATATTTAATAATACATAACCTAAATTTTAGTAGCTGTCAAACTATATTTTTACCGACTCTCTATCGCTTATACTGCGCTCTCGCTTGCACGCACAGGGTCAGGCGGAACGTGACACTTTTCAGAACGTTACACTTTTTCGTGCATGCAGCCGGTGTTTCATCAATTTATAAGACGTTATCACGTCGAAAGTTCTTTTGAATTGGTAACAAGAAAACAATGTTAAATGCACTTATACCCAGTTTAAAAAAATATTGTTTGGATCGATCATTTGTTTTCCGAGCGCAGGATCGATTTAAAATTCTAGATTATGGAGAAGTTTCTGTGGTCACAATCTCAGGTCGTTGATTTTCCGACACAGTTTACTGCAACCCGCAGTCTCCCATCTGTCGCGGTTGCCTTGCGTGGAATTTTTAAATACGCAGAACGAATATTTACAAGTCAATTATTTCAACGAATTTTTTGAAGTGGAATTAGTTAGACACATTTATAGATTTTAGACGCTCGACAAGTCAGGTCATAAAATTCTTTAGCCAGACAAATTTTAGTAGACGCTCGACAGTATAAGCCATTAAATTATTTGATCTGATCGAAAACAAATTGCAAAGCGAAATCGATAGCTAAATAGGTATTAAAAAAATATTTCACCTTTTTGAAATTCAACTGTGAGTTTTTTTTTTATTGTCTACTTTAAAAGATATATAGAGTTTTTGTTATAGAATTTCAAGAAAATGAAAATTCAGAGGCATCTGTACTGGTATTTCTTATTTATAAGCTAGATAATGGCTGATAATGTCAGAAGATGTAGAGGTCAATAAACCATATATTTATAAGAAAAAAGCCAGATAATTGTTAATTTGTTAATTTAGTAGGTATATTGTGATAGTAATCCAGAAAAAAAATGTTTTATCGTTACAAAAATATCAACCGGTTGCCGCAATCTTAAAAACACGTATATTTTTTTTCAAACTCACCATTCTTCCAGGTCCAAAGAGTGGCATCGCTTCAGCAACAATTGAGCGCGTACCAGACTTCGCAGCCATCCGCCCAAACTCAATACCGGGTAGTCCAGGCCGGTCCAGCACCGGCTCCTCAACCTCAGGCGTATGTCCGAGTTCCAGTACAGCAGGCCGGTCCTCAGCGTGTCGCTTACAAGCCCCAACAGAGCGAAGAAATCGAAAATCCCGAAGACTATGACGTAAGTTTGAAATCCTGCAACAAGAAATAAAGCCCTATGTAATACATGCGCAACTGAAGGCCACACTTTCAAAGGCCTTGAAGTCTTCAGTAGTTTTCAAAGCCATCCTATTGAAATCTTATAAAGGAACAGCGAAAATTGATTGTGGTAGAAGATCCAAATAAATAAATCTTAACAGCGAAGGATATTGCCATCTTCTAAGATGATGAATTGATGCCTTAATCACCTTCATTTGAACATATTTCTCAACAATGACTACGAGAATCGTAAATATTGTTGTGCACTTAACATTTGAACTTTATAAAAGAAGTTCTTCGCTCAACTGTTATTATTTGTGTGACGCAACAATAGAGAACCCATAGATCGTTAAACAACCGCGAATCGTGATTCACGCTTTATTCACTTGATCTGACAGCAAGTAAAGAATAATAATTTATGACACATGTTGTGCGATATATTATATATATTTAATGATCGTAATTTTTATTCCATTGAATGCTTGTAGCTATCTTTTAGCAATAGTTTATCTGAATGAACTATTCATATCAAATCTATTAGTTAAAACTATCACACTTAACAAATTAATATTAAGAAATGAATGAACTAACTGCTTAGGGCCCTTACAAATTTAAATCCGACCCTGACTATATCTAAAACAAAGTACTTCCGCCGCGCCTGTCGGTCTGATATCGAGAAAAAACTCAAAAAATCCCGAACGGATTTTCATACGGTTTTCACTAATAGAAAAAGCGATAAACGAGGAAGGTTTCTGTATATAATTTGTAAAAAAAAAACTGTTTTCGTAAGCTTACATGGCTAACGCTGGCCAAATCTTTAGAGATACATCAAAACAATGTACTTTGATAGTTCTTGCTTTGTGGATGGGAAGGTCAGTATAACAGTTTTGCACCCAGGTGAAACCGGGACGGCCCGCTAATTAGATATAAAACAGCATTTTGAATCTAAGATATTTCCCAGCTGTAAGAAGTAATAAATAAACATTAAAAACAAATAAGTACATTACTAACGAACGCGTTGATTGCTTTTGCGAAAGCAGTTTCATTTAAAAACAAGCCATGGGAAAAATTTCCAAGTTGCAGTAATAATCGATCGACAGCCGGCAAACCGATAAATATATTTATATCTTGCAGGAACGGCAAGACAATAATTATTATTATTATTTGATTCACGCAATAAGTACTCGTATAAATAAACAAGCCGCTGCAGCTACGTCAATAAATAAAAAAAATATATCTAAGAGAGAAAGTTCGAAGCGCTAATATTATACTATTATTAAAATTTAATGTTACATAAAAATATAGGTGAAACAAATGCCACACCCTCTATTCAATTTCTCATGCACTTGACGCGTTAAAATTTCGTAAACGAAAACAAAATCTTAATTACGTAACACACGCTCGATTAATAAGGACGCAGTAACGCAACTTCGCTATTGTCCGGTGGCTTTTTGTGGATTTTTTAAATGATTTTTATAAGCTAAATTCAGAAGAGTTTTCGGACAATCTATATATTTCAATCTACTGTAACTCTATAATGAACATTTTAACGGGATAAAAAAATGTATACTCCTCGCAATTTCAAATTTTAACTACGCTCTATTGCGTAATCACTTCATAATTGACAGCCCGTAAATAGTTGTATAGAAAGGAACTTTTTTTTTAATACGTATCAACTTTATTTATATTCTAATTATTTCATAAAGTAACACGATAAATAATTGTTTGAGTGACAAGTATAAAGACCGCTGCACACGAGGCTAGAAACGCTGCTAGGAGTTCTGCTAGCCATTAGGCTGGGTACGAAGCTGGAAAAGACGTCACTGCGGGCTGACCTGCTATTTCGCAAGATAGATTTTAAAATTAGAACAGGGGCTATTTTCCCTGCTAGATCTGCAGCTAGGTATGAGCAAGAACCAATCAGGAAGCAGTATCTTGTCTCGTGGGCACTTGAACAAACGCCCACAAACCAACACGGCGTCAAGACAACAGACAACACACACGTTTTGCTCTGTTAATAAGAAAAAATTCGCAGGTTTGTGGACAATAGTTATATTTGTAATTGTACGACGTTTCGTCTATAAATTTAGACTTTTTCAAGTACAAAATTGAAAATTATTTAAAACAATAATTATGAAAATAAACATTAATTACTAACCATAGCAATTAACAAAAGTTAAGGTACATAAGATAAAAACATGGCAACAAGTTTATGTATAATTTTTTTAAACAATAAAAATTAAAAATTCGAAAGTTAGTTCAATTTCATAATATAGTTGTACTGACTACTTAAATTTTGAGTGTCTGTTCTATAATTAATAGACGAAACGTCGTACAATTACAAATATAACTATTGTCCACAAACCTGCGAATTTTTTCTTATTAACTATTATCGATGGACACGATATCTAATATATGTTTTGCTCTGTGTTTATATTCGAACTGTCACTGCGCGCGCATCAGATCTATCCACAAAACAAGCGTGAAAAATAGTCTCGTGTGAAGCGAGCACTTGACAGCAATCAAGAAAACCAGCGCTAGAAAACTAGTAAGCAAATCTAGCAGCGTTTCTAGCAGCGGTTTTAAGTTGCATCATTGTAATAACTATATAGTAAGCCAATGCGCTAGACACTTTCTCTGTGGGTCGTTGGACTTGCTCAGAACAATATCATGCCATGTTTTATTATTTTGCCGATAACTTGATCTGCTACAAAAAATATACCACCTACTTAGATCAACTTGCATAACTAGAATAAATTATCTTTTATCAATACAACAAACTTGTGGTCTACAGAACTAAATAGATCATAGACACTGATTAAAAAAAGAAACATGTAACTGACTGGTGTAGATTGACACCGTTGCAAAATTGGTCTCCACGAAAAGCGCTTTTATTTTTAACGCGATAATATATAGCCTATGTCCATCCTGAAGGTTTATTCTACATATTGGTGAAAATTTTTTTGAAATTGGATGGGTAGATCCGGAGATTACCTCCAACATCCAAACTTTATCTCTTTAGTTATATTATGACTCAATTGTTTTCAGCACAACCCATCCTACGCTTTCGGATTTGACGTCAAAGACGACGAATTCACGAACTATCAAAACAGAAAAGAACAGCGCGAAGGCAACAAGATCACCGGTTCGTATTCCGTCGTAGACGCTGATGGTTTTATCAGAACGGTAACATATACAGCCGATCCGAAAGAAGGTTTCAAAGCAGAGGTTTGTTGTAATTACAAAAAAACACATTAAAAACGAATCAGTAAAAGTGCGCTAACTATTTTCTTTTTTTGTTTAAGGTATCCCGTCAACCAACCGACATCCAAATTAAATTCCCGACGCCGACGCCCCAACCTATCCAACAGAGACCCCATCAGCCTCAACAATACATAACGGTAAGAATTTCATGAGCGTCAATAGTTACGAGGCTGATTTTTCCGCTAGATAGCTGGATTTCGTGATAGCTTTTATTTTATTCGCTTCCCGCGACGAGTGACTTGAAGTTGGCTTTGTGTAGAGAAAAAGTGGACGTTCATTGTCTCTGAACAGAACACACACTATGACGCCATGTTTGTTCGTGGGCGTTTGTCCGTATCGCCCACGCGACAAAATACTGTTACTTGTTTCGTTCTTGCTCAAACCGAGCAGACAAACAAGCACGAAAAATTGCCCAGCACGCGAGTCCGCAGTGACGTAGTTTCCATTTTCGGCAGCCGGCGCAAGTCTCAGCGGCGAAACCAGCCTCGTGTGCAGCGGCTTTAAATTCTAAAGCCAAGCACTAAGCTTGGATCGACAACGTTCATAATTTGGTCCAATCTATAGACCATATCGAGATTTTATATTACGTTCATACAAATAGTGATTGCCTGATTCATTTTCATTTTTTTTTTCAGGCATCGAACCCAGCCGCTCAAATTCCAACACAGCAAAAGCAGCAACGAATTATCTATCAATATCAGCAGTGATTTAATTAGTTAAAATTCATAAATTCTAATTTTAATCTAATCTATTTTTGTGTTTTGTTTTGTGTGCTACTAGTGTGTATTAGTTTGTTATTTTGTTACGACTTATTCTAAATAAATAATTAAATTTAATAAGAAAACAATATTCTTTTTCGATTCTCTAGAAGGGGCTCTTGAATTATTTATCACTAATAATTTGCGCTTTTATGAATGGGATTTAATGAGCTGCAATTTAGTTTAATATATATTAGATAACACTTGATGCACTTTAAAAATAATCAAACTACATCATGAGCTGAAGGTTCCGGTATACAGCATTCGATATATTTTTCCTGAAAGTATTAGGCTTATTTTTTTTTTTGAATAAATTAAGCATGTAAAGTGAGTTACTAAGGCTGATACAGATTACAGAAAAACTAAATAAAAATATACTTTCGGCGCCAAAATTCAACAAACTTTTATTATTTTTTTTTAGATGAGTTTTGTTCCTGAACGTAGATTTTCTGTCATCGTTATTAGCTTCTTTACATACCTATTTTTTTATTCAAAATTTTAAACCTACAACTTTCGGCGAAGGGCGTGATGCATGTCTCTCCCCTCTTTACAGCCGAAAGTATTAGATTTAAAATTTTGAAAAAAATTGGGCATGTAGAGAGATTGATAAAGAATACAAAAAATCTAAGGTCGACGTCAAAACTTATCAAAAAAATATAAAAATAATTTTTGGATCAATTTTGGCGCCGAAAATATCTGTCGTTATAGTTTTCCTGTATTCTTTACCAGCTTCTTTATACGCCTAATTTTTTTCAAAATTTTAAACCTAATACTTTTGGTGATAAGGGAGACAGAGAGACATGCTTTTTTGATGAGTGGTGTATGTCTCTCCCCTCTTTACCGCCGAAAGAATCAGATTTAAAATTTTGAAAAAAATTAAGCATATGGAGAGATTGATAAAGAATACAAAAAATCTACGTTCAGCGCCAAAACTCATCAAAACAATATAAAAATAATTTTTGGATGAGTTTTGGCGCCGAAAATATCTATCGCTATAGTTCTCCTGTATTTATTACCAGCTTCTTTATATGCCCATTTTTTTTCAAAATTTTAAACCTAATACTTTCAGTGAGAAGGGAGACAGAGAGACATGCTTTTTTGATGAGTGATTTATGTCTCTCCCCTCTTTACCGCCGAAAGTATTAGATTTAAAATTTTGAAAAAAATTAAGCATATAGAGATATTGATAAAGAATACAAAAAATCTACGTTCGGCGCCAAAACTCATCAAAAAAATATAAAAATAATTTTTTGATGAGTTTTGGCGCCGAAAATGTCTTTCGCTATAGTTTTCCTGTATTCTTTACCAGCTTCTTTATATGCCTAATTTTTTTCAAAATTTTAAACCTCATACTTTTGGCGAGAAGGGAGGGAGAGACGCTTTGATCGGTGCGTGTGTGATGTATGTCTCTCCCCTCTTTAGCGCCGAAATTATAAAGATTAAAATTTTGAAAAAAATTCGGCATATAAAGAGGTTGATAAAGATTACAAAAATCTACGTTCGGAGCCAAAACTTATCAAAAAAATATAAAAATAATTTTTGGATGAGTTTTGGCGCCGAAAATGTCTTTCGCTATAGTTTTCCTGTATTCTTTACCAGCTTCTTTATATGCCTAATTTTTTTCAAAATTTTAAACCTCATACTTTTGGCGAGAAGGGAGGGAGAGACTTGATTTTTAGATGAGTGATGCATGGTCTCTCCCCGCTTTACCGCCGAAAGTATTAGATTACAAATTTTGAAAAAAATTGGGCATAAAAAGAAGCTGGTAAAGAATACAGGAGAGCTATAGCGAAAGATATTTTCGGCGCCAAAACTCATCCAAAAATTATTTTTATATTTTTTTGATGAGTTCTGGCGCCGAACGTAGATTTTCTGTAATCGTTATCAACCTCTTTATATGTCTAATTTTTTTCAAAATTTTAAACCTAATACTTTCGGCGATAAAGAAGGGAGAGACGTCATAACTCATCAAAAAACGGGTCTCCCTCCCGTCTCTCCTAAATTTGTGGATTTAAAATTTTGAAATAAATTAGGCATATAAAGATGTTGATAACGATTACAAAAAATCTAAGTTCGACGTCAAAACTCATAAAAAAAATATAAAAATAATTTTTGGATGAATTTCGGCGCCGAAAATATCTTTCGCTATAGTTCTCCTGTATTCTTTACCAGCTTCTTTATATGCCCAATTTTTTTCAAAATTTTAAACCTCATACTTTCGGCGAGAAGGGAGGGAGAGACTTGATTTTTAGATGAGTGATGCATGGTCTCTCCCCGCTTTACCGCCGAAAGTATTAGGTTAAAAATTTTGAAAAAAATTGGCCATATAAAGAAGCTGGTAAAGAATACAGGAGAACTATAGCGAAAGATATTTTCGGCGCTAAAACTCATCTAAAAATTATTTTTATATTTTTTTGACGAGTTCTGGCGCTGAACGTAGATTTTCTGTAATCTTTATCAACCTCTTTATATGCCTAATTTTTTTTTAAATTTCAAACCCACAAATTTAGGAGAGACGGGAGGGAGATCCGATTTTTTGATGAGTTATGACGTCTCTATCTTCTTTACCGCCGAAAGTATTAGGTTTAAAATTTTGAAAAAAATTAGGCATATAAAGAAGCTGAAAAAGATCACGAAAAATCTACATTCGGCGCCAAAACTCATCTAAAAAATATATAAATAATTTTTGGATGAGTTTTGGCGCCGAAAATATCTTTCGCTATAGTTGTCCTGTAATCTTTGTCAGCTTCTTTAATCGCCTAATTTTTTTCAAAATTTTAGACCTAATAATTTCGGAGATATCGAAGGGAGAGACTTACTTTTTTAGTGCTTGACATGCCAGAACGCACGTCTCTCCCCTCTATATCACCGAAAATATTAGGTCTAAAATTTTGAAAAAAATCAGGCATATAAAGAGACTAGCAAAGAATGCGGGAAGACTATAGCGAATGATGTACGGAACCCGCGACGCATGAAATACGTCCATGTTTTAGTTTTTTTTTTACATTGAATTACCTCTACCCTCCATACATTGAATTGAAATGGCTGTTGGCTTTTGACAGGTGCTCCTACATCTTCATTTCAACCTCGTACCTAAACGATATTTATAACCTCAAAAATACACTTCCAATTATCGTGAAGAATGCACTTTTCTCTATAATTTCTGCGATAATTATAGTAAAAACAATGAGTTTTTCTTTAATAAGAACTGGCGCAATTTTAACTCGAAATTTAGTTTTCCGAAAAAATATATTATTTAACGAAGTGAAAATAGTAAGTCAATTATGCAGAAATTATGCTTTCAAAAGTGATTTGAAAATCAAATGGGTTCGGCCAGAATACGTGCCGTCTCACAAACCCGAGAAAAGTGGCGATTTGGAACCTTTCTCAGAAGTCGATCCGAAACTACCAATACTTTTATGTCGGGGTGTGAAGGAGCTCGAAGAGTAAGTGATTTTTCTCCAAAGAGAATTCGATAAGGTTTACATTTTAATTATATACGTTATTACTTTTGATTCCAGTGCTGACGAAAACGTTAAAAAATTGTTTTCTATTAAATTTAATCAGAGATACTTTGCTTCAAAGACACTCCGACAAGATCTTATGGAAAGAGTTAGAAGACACCACTTAGACCGATATTCTGCGGAATCAATAAGTAAGCCTTCAATGTTATTATTTAAAACCGGTTTTACAGAGATCCGATTCTACGGATAGACCAAAGCTCTATTATAAACGTTGAATGTTGCTTGCCATGAATCCTGTTCACAGCTAGTTTTTTTCCTTTTTGAATAAATGTGTAGAGAAGTTTTTAACTTTTGATTCCGAGTCTAATATGACATCCGTAACAACAGTTGCAGATCTGACGGGGCGAATAAGAAATTTGCAGACGTTAGTCGATGCGAAGCCGAAAAACAAAAGACTGAAAGTCCGATTGCTAGAAACAATTGACAAACGCAAGAAATTGTTGAAAAGATTGCGTCGTTGGGATTATAAACGTTTTGAATGGGTTTTGGAAAAACTCAACATTGTTTATAAGCCACACCCAGAGTAAGACTCATTTTTTTTTGTGCCTACGTCGCCGATTTCGTTTTTGAAATATTCGTTGTCGTTTTTAGGGATCGTTCAAGGCCGACACGAAAAGGCTCGTTACGGAAGTTGACAGACATGCATTGCGAAAAGATAAAAGAAGACCGTTTGAACGAATACAGAATTCAATTGAAAAGTCAACAAGAAGATTTTTTGCGAGAGAAAATTGAAAAATTGGAATTCGTACGCAAAGAACAGCTAGAATGCGGCGTCGAAGTCACTGTTAGTCAAAAACAAATCGACGATACTAAAAAAAGGCTCGATGAGTTCCTGAAAAATAAAGAAAACGCCACGACCGAAATTGCGTAGTATGTTCAACATAATACGATGTTCATTTGTTCATTAAATCTTTCATTTGTTTAATAAAAAAAACCTAGAATATAGCTCTTGTTTTTTTTTATTTCATTTCTTACAGGATTTAAGTAGAGTAAGGATAATAAACATTTCATTTGTGTAAAAATTTTATTAAAAATATGGCTATAAAAATATAAAAAAAGTATTTAAAATTAATACAACTTTTCGTAGAAAGGCACAGGGAAAATTTGGGGAAAAACGCATATAAAAATATAAACATTTTTTGGATGCGGCAACATTATTCTAATAACAAACCGCTTCTGGACGTCTTAATAACGAAAATTGAGGATATCAACAATGAAAAACAGTATTAAATATATATAAATAAATGAAATAATATATAGAAAAGGCACAGCTTTTGGCAATAGTAATAAAAACATTGAAAAAATCACATACATTCTCAACGACACTGTTTGCTTATTAATTTCACTTTGATTACGCTGATTTAACCGTTAGCAGTGTATAAAAATCCAAAATCGAGTCCAATAAATACAACCAATAAATTCTACATAATCGATCGACTAATAACTGGCACCGAAATAAAACAGCATCAATTATGCACCAATCACAAACTAGTCATGGCCGGCGGTCGCGCGTATGCCTTTGGTATAAAACCGTACTTTCTAGTTTTTGGTGAATACGCCCACAACCAGCCGTCTACAGTTTGATTGCTAAGATCGGCGTAAATCCAATCGCCTCTTCTCACCGACAAGTCGTCTGGCGCTTGCGCCTTATAATCGTATAACATGACGAGTTCGGTGCCGTGATATCGCAAATCAGTTTCTTGTTGCTGCGAATTGACGTTGCTATTATTGTGGTGTGAATTGTTGCTGACATTGTTCGTCTGTTGTTGCGAAACTGAGGTTATGTTCGTCGTATTACTGTTGTCGATATAACTAACATTATTTTGGGTGTTAGTTTGATTATTATTGGCCGACGGTGAATTTAAATGACCTGTAACCATCATCACATTATTGTACAGTTGATTCCACAAAAACTCTTATTGGAGTCAAATGACGTACATAGCCTAGCACTATTCAAGAAAATAGTTCTTGCCATTTGTAAATAACTAAATTTAATCAACGGCCGCTACTTTCGTAAATTACACAATTTGTCTCACCTTGTATTACATTATCGGCTGGATAGACGAATCCGGACGGTATAAATCCTTCTTGTCCATCGCTCCGGACAATCCAGAACCAATCCGGATCTTCACGATTCAATACGGTTACGAATTCGCCTCGTTCAACGGATACGTCATTTTCGTCTCTCGCTATAAACGTATATAAAACTATGTATCGACCCGACGGATCTTTGCTAAACGGATACATGTCCGGTTCGCTGTGTAAGCTTGCCTGTGAGCCAATAACCGTACTAGAACCTACAATAAAAAAATATATAACGCTGGAAATTACACGTACAAGCATTGTCGAACGTACCGTTTGCAATGTTTTGCGTCAGTGTCCCGCTCGTT
Source organism: Xanthostigma xanthostigma (assembly GCA_963575645.1). Lineage (NCBI taxonomy): Eukaryota > Metazoa > Arthropoda > Insecta > Raphidioptera > Raphidiidae > Xanthostigma > Xanthostigma xanthostigma. The sequence continues at coordinate 3,266,856 of OY754475.1, read as the reverse complement.
GTCGCCCCAGTATTCGTTTGCGATTTTTTACATAAAGAATCCGTATCACTCGTATCAATACACTGCAGTATGTCATTTGTTCTGTTAACAAAAGAATCATTGTAGCGAAACAAAAGCTATCGGTTTCCAAAGCGTACTGAAAATTACGAACCCGTCAAGTCCTTGTTCCAAAGAACTGCCGTTTGCGGTTGTGTCTCTAGGTAATTTTTTCTTAACTTGTACTAAGAGCTGTGCCGCTCTACTTGTGTAAGGGGCACAGTAAGAGTGAGGCATGAAGCCTTCCTGTCTAGTTTCTGCGTCTATTACATACACCCAATCGTTTTCGCGATATAAGATATTAACTACCTAAAAAAGGGAAGCCATTAAGCCCATTTAAATTGGAATAGTGCTTTGTTAAGTTGTAACAAACCTGGCCTCGTTTGACTTCGAGCTCGTCGTCAACACACGGTGTAAAGTCGTGTAAGACAACCATTTTCGAATCGGGTGCAAGTCCATGTTCTTTTTCTATTCCTACACGTACTAATGTTTCAATACTAGCTGAACCAGTGATTCTGCCCATCGCAGGGCTAACTTCTTTATCCAAATCATTATTATTTGCAGCTACAAAAAAATATTGCACTTAAAGATGCTTGCTCTCAGAACGGCATTTAGAGAGTTTATTAACTACAAACTCGTAATAATGGTGCGAAATACTTTTATCTAACTTCTATGAATGGAATGGAATGTAAAATATTACTATAATTATGTATTTTCTCACATTAAAACGGTTAAGTTCATTGCCCTAGATAAAACAAAATGAATTTTAAAATGCCAGCAACCTGAAATTGCACTTAATTACTGACACAAAACTATCAAAATACATCTAAAAGTACTTACATTTTTTCTTTTTACCACGTCGGATTCTAACTGGACACAAAAAAGCCATTATTTCACATATTTTTTAGAAGAAAACCAAGCAAAAACATTATTCACTCATTACTGTGACATTCCAAACCAGCCATATTGGGATTGACTGTCTCTATCCTTGTCTTACACATTACACAATTAATGAAGAGATCATCACCATGGTGAAAACATTGCATAGTGTGCTCATATGATACGCTTTTCTGTCTAACAGTCGCCTCTCTCTTACACATGTGTTTAATGCGCGGATCTTTACAGCATCCCCTGCAAGTTGGGTTGCCTGCATAGCAGGCGTTAAAAACTACTAAAAAAAATTTATTTCGCAAAAACATGCGTATTTATCGCAAAATACGTGCAAAATCTGAAAATAAAGATGGAAATTGTTCACTTAGGGTGTTTACTATGCTATTTCGTAATTAATTTAAGATAAATATAAAAATATAAGGCAAAATTATCTTTCATACAGTGTCAAAATTAATACCGGATTGTTAAATTTTTCGGTGTGATAGAATTTTATGGTGAAAAATAAAAAGGAAACATGAAATAAACCATTTATTTATATAAAATAATACAAAAAACATTAATATAAACCTTAATTAATATCTAATTACTTGTAGCACTTCGAATTAATATGGTACAGAACACGAAATATCATAACCAGAAATAATAATTTTGAATTGTAAGTTGTAACCGTGTTTTAAGCGTCGCTGATCATTTTAATCACACGAATTTACTTTTATTAATTACAATTGAACATCCCCAAATGGGCTGTCTGTCAGTTTTCTAGCAGGCCTTTGTCTTCTGCGCAAAGTTCCAAGAACACTCAACATTTCTTTGACAGCTTCCGGTTCTTCGCGAGGTTTTTTATGTTCTATTTTGTCAGTTGCTTTTAATGTAAATCGGCCGCCCTTTATCTGATTAATAACATCATCTATCACACCTGAAAAAAAGAAATGATCAGAAAAACAAAACATATTTCAGCTCGTTGACGAAAAAAGTCAAAATTCTTACCTGAAGGTACAATTTTCTTGGTACCGCCATTGGAAGTTTCGATTCCAAGTATTTGTTCCATATCTTGTACAGCAGATATGTTTTGAAAATTGGAAGTTTTCAGTTTAACTTTAGGGGCATTATTGATTGGAGTTAACATTAACGGAGGCGGTGGAGGAGGTGGAGGCGGAGCAGCTTTCAAAGCTTTCATTTCACTTTCAGCTTTTTCAGCGCGTTCGTTCGCCTCTTGTAATTCACACTCGATCAAATTTAATTTTTCTTCGAGTATTTCTATCTGAGCTTTACTTTCGTGATCGTCGAGTTTTTCCTGAAAAAAAATATTTCAAAATTCACACTTCCGTAAATACAAGCCGACGACAATTTGAAAATACCTGTAATTCAGAAATTTCACGCATATGTTGGTTTTGTTGTTCTTCTAGATCTCGTTTCAAGTTTTCGATTTCCTGAAGTAAAATGATAATTTTGTCGTCGCCCTCCGAAGTTATTTCGCCTAATAATAAAGCACTTTGATGCGCCAAAACATTTCTTTCACGTCTCGCGACGTCGGCTTCATTTCTTTAAAAGAAAATAATAACAAAGTTGAAGTTTTTTAACACTCAATAATAAAAAACTGAAAAATTGAATAAACGACGAACCTAAGCGTAACAGCTTTATCTCTATCACGCTGAGCTTCATCTCTTAAGTTAGCTACTTCATTAGCAACCAATTTAGATACCCTAGCCATATGCTCATTCGCCCCTCGAAGTTCTTGAAGCTCTTTTTCTAACTGAATACGCTTCTCACGTTCTTGCTCAAGTTCCTGAAAAATATGAAATAAAAAAAAAATGTTTGTGCGTCATCCATCATCAAAGCTCACGGGGCAAGTAACACTTCCTTAGAGTTGATCAGCGTTTCATTTTGCGTTACAGTACGCGCCACGAATCTAAAAGGCTCGGAAGTTAGATGCGAATGCGGGCTTGCGTTTGTACAGTCTGTTGAAAAACTACAAACTCGCAACTCAACGAAACTAAAACAAGAATAGCAACTTTGACAATAGCGTACTCGATTGTACTTTAAAGCAGGAAAGAGACAAGTGACAAAGGCAACGAGCGATCACGGCCAATCACCGACGAGCGCGTTCCGTGCAGGTAGCTGGGAGTATCAACGGCTCTAAAATGTGCCTTTGCGACGCTGTTTGTGACTAACTTCCGAACTTTTTAGATACGTCGTTATACTTCAATAAATAATTAATAATCTTTATTACGGACAATAAGCTAGATAATAAATAAAATCACAGTTGTTTAAGAATTCTAAAACATAAAAAGTTAAAAATAAAGCACGTACCGCCAGCGATAAATGCAATTGTTTACCTGATTCAAATTAATAGTTTGTTCGGTGGCTTCGAATTCCATTAATTTAGCTGAATTTAGATCAGCTTGTAATCTAGCAACCGTATTGCTGAGATCTTTGATTGATTGTCTCAAATTTTCAGTTTCTGAATCGGAAGACGATTCTTCAGGGTTGTCGACAACATCTTCTAACATCTCGTCCGGATTAATTGTCATCATTCGTTGCACGAGGACGGCACTTTTTCTCTTAAGTTTATTGTTTTCTTTATACCATTTCGTCGCCTGTTGCATAGCTCTAAAAAACAAGCCTTTAATAAACCCCAATTTTGTCCGTTAAGAGTCGACTTAGAGCTTCCAATTAACTTACTCGTGCATGGCTCCAGTTTCCAATTCGTATTTATTTTTGAGAGTATCATACTCCTTGTAAAGCCCCGCAGACACGATCTTAAGTTTTTCAAACTCGTCATGTTTTGTGTTAAGTTGGTGGACGATTTTTTTATTTTGTTCGCACAACCGATCGTATTTTCTATTCAGAATTTCTAATTCTCTCGTCGCTAAAACCAATAAAAAAAATCAACTGTCAAAAACATCTGCAACAAATAATTTATTAATCGCCTTATTAGAGATCTTGTCGACCTTGCTACGAATTTGCAATTTTGAAACGGACAAAATAAATTAATAATGATATTACATTCATAAAAATTAACTATCGGTACATAGTTTTAATAGATTACTTCCAATTATTAATGGTAACTTAATGTTACGTTTTTAATTGTTTTTTTTAAACAGCTGCTTGTAAATACGTATGTAATATATAAAGGGTCAATAACATAATTTATGCTCTTAGATTACAACGACAGCAAGAAGGCGTCATTTAAATATTTCACAGCCCACATACCGTACCATTTTGTTTGAACAAGTTTACATAAACGAGAACAAGAAAAGATATTTTATTTCGTTAGATGCGAACAGGTTAAGAGTATTCGTCCCAGCAAACACCCCCTGCACCCTTCATCTCAAATCTTTTCCCCTCGCCTAAAAACGGTTCGCGCTCTCCCGACGCTATTTTTAAAGCTAGAGGGTTCTGGTAAACGCCAAATGAAAGACAAAGAATCAGACTACAGATCCTTCAGGCGAATTTTTTGAAAAAAAAATTCCTGAAAAAACTTACTACCTTTTGAAAAAAATAATAAGTTACGTAATATTTCACACGTAGTCGAAACTGTTTTTCAAAAAATTCGCCTGAAGGATCTGTAGTCTGATTCTTTGTCTTTCATTTGGCATTTACCCAAACATCCTACCTTTAAAAATAGCGTCGGGAGAGCGCGAACCGTTTTTAGGCGAGGGGAAAAGATTTGAGATGAAGGGTGCAGGGACGAATACTCTTAAGAGAAATCCCTTTGGTTAATTTTGGTTATTCGGAACACGCTTATTTTAAACATAAATTGAAGGGTTCGATCGCTTATTTTGAGTCTGCTCGAGGCCTAGTAGACTCTACAGAGTTAATGGATGGGATCCTGCTTTAAAAATTTTAACTACTTTGTTGAAATGTCTATTTTAGTTTTAAAGCATGCTCAATGAAATAAATCACTCTATTAATAACTATTACTGTTATATGTAAGATAATAAATGCAACAATTACAGTTCAAATCACTTTAAAACCTACATGATATGTGGTTTCCTGGATGTTGTAAATAAAGCAGATAACGTTTGTTGTTTAACACGTATGGCAGTTACTTAAGTTTTTTAATCAAATAAGTTAATTTCATATCGAAAAAATATTCATTGTATATATTTAGATTTCAAAATTGCAAATATTATTCGTATTATCACTTAAAAAATATATAAAAAGTACAAAATCTGTCATCAAACCGTTCCCGGATTTTTACGAATTGGGTATTTTTTCTATAGAAAACTATCGTAAAATACTAGAAAAATACTCCCCTTCTAAGTCAATTTTGGACGCATTTTAATTAAGGAGATTCTATTTCTTTAAAATGAAAAAAACAATAATAGTATGCTGTGCGACTAGTGAGAGAAGGAGAAGATTCCATGAGCGTGAAATTTGCCGCACGAGCGTATCGAGACTGCGGTAACACGCGAGTGGAATATTCTCCTTCGATCAATGGTCGCACATAATACTTTATTCAACTAGCACGAGTAATATGTAATCGGGGCCCTGATAAAAGAGGGAAAAATAATAAATCACTTCACTGATTGACGTACCCACCGCCCTGACTTTCGCTGAATTGCGCAATGCTGTTTTCATATTATATACAAATCGCTACCGCGTTCCTATTGGTCCAGAAACTATGCAGTAATAATTCATTACCGTACAGTTTCGGCTCGCTACAGCGTTCCTATTGGTCCAGAAACTATGCAGTAATACATTATCGTACAGTTTCGGCTCATTATTAGCACTCTACGCGTCAACATGAAGTAATTTATTATTTCTCCCGAATTTAGCAGGGCCCCGAGAAATTATATATTACTCACGCGTGTTGAATAAACTACTTTAATTTAGAGAAACCGAACTGTTTTCACTTACTTTTTTCCGATTGTGTGAGAAGCAGTTTCCTCTTCTTTTCCGATTCTTCCAGCTTGCTTTTCCATCTTTCGGGACTGTTAAGTCCATTTGTAAGTTTTATGTTGGATGTGTACGTTTTCGGTAGTGGAATATGGGTGGACCCATTTAAAAAACACGAAGCTATTGTCCGATTGTTCACTGACATATTTCCGTTATTGTTACTCATTTTAATTTTGTAATTTTTCACTTAACACATTTATAAACTTTCACTTAAAAAATAAACAGCCGTCTTATAAGATCAATTCGAAGTAAAAAAAATGTTATCACAAAACTGGAAACACGATAAGATATAAAATTATTACATATTAACATTGACACTAAATAATAGATAACTATATATTTTAAAATGAAGTCAGTAGAAATTTCTCGGATATTTTTTCGGTTTGGTTTTTCTGTCACGTCTATAATTATTATTAAAATAACTTTATCTTCTTTTCTATAAATATTTCATTTCTTTGTTTAAAATGTATTATCAGCAACCGCTATACAAAACCACAAACAAAAATAAGTTTTGAATACGCAAAAATTACTTTTGGCTATTTCGATTAAACAGAAAATATTTCAATACAAGATGACGTTATAAAAAAATTTTAATGTAATCGAACTCATGATTGACTCATTCAAATATATTTTGCAAACATTTGAACACCTATGAGAAACAATACTAATTGAAATTACTAATCCGTAATCGGGTATCAATTTAAAAACAAAAGATCAGGTATGAAGGTTCAACAGCTGTTTTTTTCCAGTATTTTTAGACGAGTTTATAATACGAAATTGATATTTATCAAAAAACTAAAGTCTCCAATTGTCCATACTTTTACGAACAATATATATAAATATTATTTAGCGAAATAATCCCCACAAGTCACAGCTGCTCTTCATGCCTGTATAGCGTGCAAATAATTGCTATTTAAATCCATATGAGCAACGGAGACAGCATAGTAGGCGTTGCCACCGTAAGCAGTCTACATAATATAATTCTCATGAGCCGACCTGAACTGTCAAAAATAGTATAGAAATATACATGCTATGATGTGAAAATCAACTGTTTTATAGGAGACACGTGTCATGTAGTATGTATCTCGACAGTAATGCTCGTACGACTCGTGTGACGGTTGAAACTCACTAATGGCCTGTTTTAACAATAACACACTCACGTACATGCATTACAAATTATTATTCAAGTCCCGTTTCCGCACATTTCGATACACATTGTTAACCTACTTTTTCAAATGAAGTGAAATCGATTTTCGCTCATCATTTTCCACAAACATTCATCGAATTTTTGTTTACACTTAAAGCCAGGGAAAAACAAATATTAAAACAACACAATGCTTGTCAATTTTACTTGTTGATTTGTATTGAAACATCGAATCATTGGTTCATCAACTTCACTGACGATGTTATACTGTTGTTGTAAATGATTCACTGATAAAGACTTATTAACATCGTAATTATTGTGTATGAATCATGCCGGTTTGTTGTTAAATTACTGAGTGGTGCGATTATAATAAATTCCGTCATAAAAACGAACCTTAACCGTTATAGTAGAGGTGTTATCTACATTAATATTGTAAAGAAGTAAAGTTTGTAAGGTTGGATGTAGGAGGTAATCTCCGAAACTACTCATTCGATTTCAAAATTTTTTTCACCAATATGGATGGATGCAGGCTATATATTATTGCGTTAAAATAAAAGCGCTTTTCGTGGAGACCAATTATGGCAACGCAAATCGACGAAAATACGGTGGCAATCTGAACCGGACCGGGTCGCTGTTTTTATTATAATTTCGCACCTTATTAAATCATTTTCAACAATTTTAATTTCAGATTGTTTTACGTCAATTCCGAACTTGTGTCAATCATTTTTAAACGTAGTGTTATTTTTTACGTATTCAAAACGACGCGAAAAAATTGAAACCGCACTGAATTTTGAGAAAGTGCGTTTTCTTTTAGAAATTTTGACCGGTTTAAAATTATTTTCTCGTACAAAATTAAATTCTATGAAAGTCATAGAGTTTTAAGAAGAATGTGAAAAATTTATAATAACAAAATACTAATTATCGAAGCATTTTAAGTCATTGTACATTTGAATAAACAGAGTACGTACTCCGAATAGCGCGTGCTGTAATACTAACAATGAAATAACGAAATAACTGACATAAAACTAATTCTAAAGTCCATATAACATTCAATACAAAACATCTTAAGGTTATACCATAAGCTATACACGTGCGGTATATTAAATTCAATGTTAAATGCTCCAAAAGGTTATTTTTAGTTTTAAATTTATATACAGCGCTACAGACGTGCATAGTCTGGAGGTAAATGCACCCCAGTTTCCAGTACACACCGAGTTTACATCAAGTAAAAAATTCTCTTGCGACTATACAGTCGACGTAAAAAAACGAGCAACATATTAAAAGACACGAGCGCGTGTTTTTGCCACTCACTCACAAATTAAATCATTCGAAAATTAAATTAAGTTGGCATCGCTTATTGGTTTGCGTCCGTATAGCTATATTTCACTTTTCGTTCAAGATGGTTTCTACAGACGCGTTTTGAAGCCGCCATCTTTCTCCATTTATACAACAAACAATTAGTTTCGACATCTTTGAAGGTTGTTCTTTTATGTACAAATTTTATAATGATGATACAACTAGATTTGAAATCATTAAAGAACCTTTTTCAAGTCAACGAACAAATCCAGAGTAAAATGACAAAAAAAAACGTATTGCCATCTCTTGATGTAAATTATTAACTAAGATTCTTGAAGTGAGTCCTTAAACATTAACGCAGTTTTAATGAAGTAAGATAATTATTTAGTCAAGATTTTCATTTATTCCTAGCGTCAGACCGAAAGATGCGCATTAATAATAATTGAACCAATTAGTTTTGTGAATTAATTACGCCTGTCTATAATTTAGAAGAAGAAATTTGTTTTGAAGCACTTGGATTTACCGACACGTGCTGTTAAGAGGATGTTTCCCGTTTTTAATTATTATTGCTACTCTTTATTAATATGCATTATTTTCTTACGCGATTACAATAATCAAAATAAATGTCGCTTTTTTTTTAACATCTAGTCCTAGATTTAATATAGCATGCCCTTTATTCTCTAACAAACAATGCTGATATTTTCACAGTATTCCAAATTAGATATGAGCGCCGATGGGTAAAGGAGCGGCGGCGGCGTAGTCGGCGGCGTGACCTTAGGAGCATTTTTTAATGATGGGCAGGATACAATAAAACAAAACATGTAGTTTAACAATCTGCAGAATTATTATTTATTTAACACAAATTATTTTTATAAGGAAATGGTTTCTAGCCTAGAGCTAAAATATTTTTGGCACTTCGATTGGCAGAAAAAAATCAACGTTGTCATAAAGTTCTAATAAGAATTAACAAGAAAATAAATCTTAGAGAAAACAAAGATGTTTCTTTTAAGTCATAAAAAAATATAAAGTAGTCTTTAAAAATATGTTTTCAACATTTTCTGATCGTTTAAACATATGCCTTTTCGCTCGGCGCGCCGTTACATTTTCACGGCGGCGGCGGCGGGAGGGAATCGTCGGCGGCGACGGCGCGCCGGCGCGGTGCTCATATCTATTCCAAATACACCCTTTCTAAACTGTATTTAAAAAGACAGAACAAAATTCAGGTCGGAACACCCCTGCAGACTGCTTTGGACATCCCTTATCTCACCCTTTCAAAGCAGTCTGTCGGGATGTTCCGAGCAAAATTTTGTTGTGCCTTTTTGAAGACAGTTTAGAGAAGGTGCATTTGGAAAACTGGGGAAGATCTCAGCTTTGCCAAAATCCTTCTAGTGCATATTTAGGATTCGATTGTCCCTGAAACCGATTAGACTTGGTGACGCAAAATGTAATTTCTTATTAAATTCTCGAGCTAGTCGACGTGCCGCTCTGGCCGTGATGCCTAGTCCTCTCCTGTATAAGTTAAGTATCTCTGTCTGTACTCTGTTCATTGTACACTGTATAATAATAACAAATGAATATTGAGTAAATGAGGCTTTTTAATTGAGACTAAAATAAATTAGAAAATAACTTCTGCTTAGACGACCGTTCGTAAGTGCAATACAGAAACAACAGTACGGCATTTCAGGGAATTCCTTGTTTACGATGTGTTCTTGAAAAAAGAGTTGATAAACAAACCACAAGCAACATTTCTTCCGTTCAGTGCTCCGTGTCCAAATGTCGGAGTCCTGAATTGTTTTCACCACTCTGTCCATCATTGGCAACAAAGCCTTTTTTGCCTACGCATATTGTTATTGTTTGAACAATCAAGCCGACTGTTGCCCCGCAACAATCTGTGTGCCATTGTTAGAATTACGAGCCGATTTTTGTCTCACGAAATTTTTGTCGTCGCCTGCTGCCGGGTCACTGTTACAATACTATATATTATTATAGGTAGTAGAGGTCCGGTCCGGCGTCGCCCGAATTCGAACATTTATTAAAGACAGATGTATTAAGCAGCAACGGACTTTCTTATAGAATAATAAGTCGTATTTGTCCGGATATATTAATACGCTAAGGTTAAAGATGTTTGCCTCCCTTTTTAGAAAAAGCCACACAATTTCTCCACATAAATTATATATCATTTTACAGATAATTGCTTGCTCTACTGACATCGACAACTAAAAAATGTATTATTGCTTTTGTTTTTGTAAATTAGTTAAAATACAGCATTGCTGAACAACGTCTGCCATCCGACGGCATTAATTTTGAAACAACGTCAACACTTCCATCTGTCATCTGACGTTCATATTGTAATACAACAGGCACAATACTGCATACTGCCATCTGACGGCTTTAATTTTGAAACAGCGAGCAACGCTGAACAACGTCACAGCAAAGCTGCATGATGCCATCTGACGGCTTAGCTCAACGCTTTTGCTACTTGCGCCTCTATATGACAATTTTAGTAAAATATTTCTTCGATCTGTCATCTGAGCTTCATATTGTAATACAACAAAAAGAAGAACGTTATAAGCAGTGTGCAAAATTAGAAACGAATTGAATACCTGCAATCATATTTAACAAATAATTTTGTAAAGTGATAATTATTATACTTATTTAGTGCGAATAATTCGCACAGGTCACACTAGTTTATTATTAATTTATTAGTTAAATAAGTAAAGATTATCGGACTATGAGGCACGAAATGGCGTTAATTTCATTTCAATAACAAAGTTTCAATAGACGAACAAAACATTCGGTATACATTTTAACTGGTTACTTCAGAGACCTCTAAGTATGTTTAAGACAATGAGGAATTCTAAATTCTAATAAACGACGAAATACATAAGAGTATGTCTATACAGGCCCGGATTAAGTTACGAACTATACAATAAAATCCGTTTGTACACAAATGGTGCATCACTTAGCAACCGCTCGTTCGTTATAGTAGATGAACGCACATTTACTAAATTTTATATTTCTAGATTATGAACTTTAAATTATAGACGCTAAACAACTGAGGTCATCAGCCATTTCCATGTTAGTTTCGAAACGGGACCGGAAAACGAACGAAACATTTCTATTTCCCGTGTAAAAACTATTTTCAATTTTAATTAACCAAAAAGTTTTTAATTATTGCCACGATAATTATTATCGATAATATTTCGTTTTCATGGCGTCGAAACCCCCGGCGCTCTCGCGTCAAACTGTACTCGTTTTTAATAAAGTCACTCTTCTCATATTCGCAATTTAAAAAATTGGTTGTCTGTAAAGTCGGTTTACGGACGATAGTTTTACGTGATAAAGTATTCCGTAATACATACCCTAAATTTTAGTAGCTGTCAAACTTGGGCCGAAGCATACTGCGCTCTCGCTTGCACGCACAGGGTCAGGCGGAACGTTACACTTTTTCGTGCGTGCAGCTGGTGTTTCATCAATTTATAAGACGTTATCACGTCAAAAATCTGGACGTTGAATTGGAAGTTTTACGGAAAGTTTTCAGATATGGCAAGTCGTCTAAGAAAGAGTATCGCCTGAAGCTGGCCCTTTTCTGTTGCAGAATGTCAGGCATGTTTAAAAGCTCAAGTAAGCTCAGGCGTCAAGGTTAGCTTTAATACGTTTAAAGCTTTCTAAATAGCTTCGAGGTTCTGTAAAAGCTTTATTTGTTTACTTACTCTTGTCTCATACTGTTTGTATTTTGCGTATCAAAGATTTCCGTTATTGACGACAAAATTCAACCGTGCGGTTAAAAAAAATACCGGTCACAGAGCTTCGTTTTATTTTACACTACACACTACAGAAGTGAAACTTGTATACCTAGTTATTAAAAAAAAGGTGAGGAGTCGCTGTCATCTAACGAAATACTAGTAATCTTCAATAAATAAAATTATCGACCAATTTTTCAGACAAATTTTGTCTGAAAAATTGTTCGATAATTGTATTTATTGAAAAGTTCTAATCAGACGTTAATCAAAGATTGAAATACTATAGTAACTAAAAAACTGCACGTTTCGTTACGCAGTCAATCACATGAATCGATTTTATCCTATCATACCAAAAGAAGTTTAACTTAAAAACAAACTAAGCTTCACTACTTTCAAAAAGATACTGATGAAATATTAAAAAGAAGCGACAGTGTGTCTACATTGAATTTCAATAGCTTCTGTTATAGAATTTAGTAGTAACTGAAACACTAGCTGTTTTTTTTTACCTTCGGTTTAGTTCAATGAAGTACGTAGGTTGTCTTCGTGAAATATTAATGTGACAAATTAAACATACTTGATTTGAAATTATACGATCACAAGGTTATTTATTATATTCCTTACATGGAGTTAGCAAATAATACGCAAGGTTTGTTGATTTTAACATTTTCGTGTAACGCAGTTAAAAGAGATGTTAAAAATCACGACCTTGATTTTCAAAATTGCGATAAATAAATTTGTTTGATACGACCATATATACTTTTATTCTATACCGAGCATAGGAATAAAATCGCTATCGATCTATTAGGTTGCAAACATATACTTCTGTCTTTTCTTACGCCGTAAGCCGTATCCAGGAGTGTAAAACAAGCACGGGGGACACGGCTTAAGAAATTTCTAATTTGCCCCCCTCCTGGGCCAAAAGCTGGGTACGCCCATGTTAACGTCATAGAAAAAGACAAGGTTTATGAAACAGAGATACTTTATTCAGATTGAATGCAAGTACATCAACCAATCGTATCATCGGAGAAATCAGGGAATTTCACCGAAGAAAGAGACGCAGATATATGTTGCGTTCACTCACCACACATTAAGTAGATAGGCAATGATTCATATAGTTAATTAATAGATATATGGATACGATATTCTGTTCACAACCGTATTTTATAGTTATCTCGCTGTCATATTTATTTCTATTCATATATAAAAGTTGGCACCGATTCTGAATTTATTTTTTTTTTTTAATTTACTCAATGAAAACAGGTAAACACTCTCACGGGGAAAAACTATGACAAACACTCGATTGCTGAGTTTTCATACTCTGTATTGGGAGTTAAAATCTATTTTCATTCAAGGATATAATAACGTCAACAATCTGGCTAAATATAGATAATAATAATGAAGTCCGTCTTTTGCAAGGTTTATTTTACAACCCACATTGTAATCGAAGGTTTTTTAAATTGAGTTTATTTATATTTTTATGAATATGTAATAAAAGCCTTAGATTTAAATAACAATTAATCAACTATCTGAGTTTTGGTTATGTAAAAACAAACACCATTAAACATTAAAATAAAATTTAAAAAAAATTATAACAACTAAAAATTTAAAACAGAATCAAACAATCAACAACATTTTAAATTTTTAAAGGACGCGTAGTTTTATTATATCAACTAAAAATTAAAAATTAAAAAAAAGTAATATCATTTTTTCTTATTATTATATTATTACGAGAGACACAATATCTAATATAAAAAAAGTTTGCAAATACACATAGTTCAGAATTTCAAGTAAATATCTATAATTACAAAAATAATCAATCAATTGATAAATGTAAGTTTATTATTTTAAAAATTACCAAGCAGTTAGTCGTAGCGAATTATTAATTAATTAATTTGAGATCAACGCTCTAAAAATGTTTTGTAAAAACAAACGGACTGTTAATCAACTTGATTAAAAACAAAATAAACGTCAATTTTATATAGCAATTAGCAATTATGTTTTGTTAATTGACAATACAATTTATTATCGTGTAATTACTAAATAACAACGCGTATATGTAATGTAATCCCCTTTCTTTAGTGGGCATTCGCGATTTACTTGAAAACTGCGGCTTGACCGATTTCAATTTTGTTTTAGAACATTATCCTGACAGATCCTCACAACAATATGACTTTAAATCTAGATTTAAGAATGACAATTGACAATTGTCTTCAACTTGCAAACTTTTTTACATACTATATACAATATCATAAAGAGGTTAAGTTTGGTCGTAGGAGATAATCTCCGAAACTACTCATCCGATTTCAAAATTTTTTTCACCAATATTTAGAATGAACCTTCAGGATGGCTATAGACTATAATCGCGTTAAAATAAAAGCATTTTCCGTGGACACTAATTTTCCAACGTAAGCTGATGAAAAAACGGTGGCAAATCTACAAACTCGGACGAAGCCTGACCGGGCTACCAGTGTTATATAAATGTCAAGTAGACTTTTGCACGGTCGTAGCTTGGACTATCACGGCACTTAAAAAAGTTGAAGTACAAATTAAATAACATTTTCATGTTTTCCTAAATAAAATAACAAAAATATTATGACACGCTGTATTAAAACTTTCAAGTACAAACGAAATAACATTTTCGTGTTTGCCTAAATAAAATAACAAAAAAATAATATATAATGTAAGTTAAACATAGCGTATTCTGAACAATGAAATCCATTGTTACATATTTAATTTCTCCGCAGTATATAGAATTTGTTACGAAAGTTACGCAAGCAAAATATGAATAAATTATTGTGACAGAAAGAAAATATGGGAACGGTCAAAAGCTTAGCCGTTTGCAAAAAAGCACACACACACACATACAGACAGATGTGACCCGCACGTAACTGAAATATACCAGCACCGCATGAAAGAGAAGGCTTTTCAGTTTTCACGAAAATAAATGTCGTTCATATTAAAAATGCCAGCGTTCCTGCACAGCGTCGCTCGCGACAGACGCCGCTCTAGGGCAAAGTGCATCACGCTCAGCGTTGCCAGTTTTTTTTTGCCAAGTCGGGATTTTGGAACTCTTTGAGTGAAAACAGCGGGAATCTTTCGTCGAAAGCGGGACATAGTAAAAAAACGTATATAATCAGAAGTTTTCAAATACCTATTTATCTTTTTATTTGAATTAAAATTACGTTTACGTGACAATAGATAGCAGAAATAGCCATAGAAAATGTATTTTAATAAAAATATTTTATTTTAAATCAGATTTACCCTATCGTTAAATAGTTGAGGCTTATTCGTCTTCAGAATAAAAAAAAAAAAACAGAAATCACAATCAAAAAAGTTTTATTCATTAGAAAAATATGGCGTTTCAAACAATAGTCTGTGGAGTGAGTGTTACAAATTGCAACTTACAATAAGAGAATAATTATTTATAAGAATTACTTATTCATGATATTTCTGTGAAGATTTAACTTCTTTTAAAGTTATTCCCGAGTTATCCCCGAAAAGCGGGACTGAGCCTGTCCCGCCCGGGACATTTAATTTCGATTTAAAAATCGGGACGTCTGGCAATGCTGATCACGCTATACATCTAGACGGGCCAAATATATATGAGATGGCATACGACCACGGCTATCCTCAAATGAGAATATTTTCTTGTCTCATACTTTTCAGTTTAGGCTTAAAACTTATTTTTTATTTAAATTATTTTTTTGAACTTATTTTTTATTTGTTTTTGAATTGACTCCTCTCTGGGATCAAAATTCAAAAATAAATGTAGCCTATGTTACCCGGGCCATAATAACGACTCGACTGACACCTTATTTATCAAAATCGGATCAATAGTTTAGGCGCTACGGCGTGGAACATCCGTAAATACAAACATACATAGACTGCTAAACTCATAACCCTTCCTTTTGGCTTCGCCCTACTCGAGAAAAAAATAAATTTAATTTAATTTGGCGTTAAAAGAGTGCAATAATACAGCTTATTTTTGGAGTCATAATAAATTACTGATTTTATAGGGTCAGTGTGCTAGCTGAACTCACGTTTTTTTAGACAGATATTTTACTGGTAAAATGATGAACTATCTTTTCTATGAAGAATTCAAACATCTTATGATATGGCATCAACGTTTCACGACTTGGAACAGCTGAGACAAGAAAACATACATCATCAATTTAATATTCTGGTGTTTTTCATTCAAAATAGTGAAACGGGTAAGTTGAAAATATTACGTGATGTACGAGGAAAAACCCTTCTTTATATGAACATGGATAAAATAGATGCATCAAAATATTGAATGCTGCAGAAAAATTACTTTACTATGTGAAGAGAAAAATATCTCTGACACGTTAAGTTTCCGTACAAAATTGCATTCGTATAGAGCAGGGGTCGGCAACCTTTTGAGACGGAAGAGCCAAAAGTTACGATTTACAATATTTCCCAGTTTTTAAAGAGCCACTATACATTTTCGTTTCAGTATTACAGTATTTGCTTATATAGGTATAATATATATATCCGAGGATGACACGTCGCGACGGGGGCGGTGCGGGTGAGACGCGAGTGGAAATGGCTGAAAGATACTCAATCATTATAAAATAATTATTTTTTGCGTATGGAACTGGAGAGCCGCAACTTTACATCAAAAGAGCCGCAGGTTGCAGACCTCTGGTATAGAGTAAAAGAGTTTTTATTATTTTCTCACCCCAAATTTGATGAAGATATATTACATTTCAAATATCAAACAGAATTGAAAAGTTATATAACAGACCTACATTCTTTGTAATAAAATTGATTCAGGAACAGTTTTGAAAAATAATTCTCGTCTACAATATCTAAATAAATATAAAAATGTAATTCCGTTTGTATTTCGAGTTGGCGCAAAAATTTGAATGAAACTTGGATAGTTTTGGAGGAAAAACTACTAGAAGTGCACTGCACTTCATTTCGATCAGTTAACCCTTTCATTGCGAACGGGATTAATTTGATTTTTTGACATCTACACTAATGTTATAAAAAGGTGAAATTGGTAAGTTTGGATATAGGATATATTTAGAATGAACCTTCAGGATGGACATAGGCTATATAATATCACGTTAAAATAAAAACGCTTTTCGTGGAGACCAATTTTGCAATTCAAGTCAAGGTTAGCAATCTACAAATTCGGGCGAAGCCGGACCTGATCGTTAGTATTTGAAATAAACGCAATTTTTCCTATTTTCTGAAGCACTCCTCTTGTTTGTGAGGTAACCGTAGAATATTTAGTAGGTGTCATGGTAGCTGAATTTGGAGAGAAGGGCAGTAAAGATGTTTGTACAAAAACCTTAAAAAAATCATAATTCCGTTTCAAATAAAAAATACCCAAAAAATATCGTATTTCCTCGCTCATCAGGAGGCGTCTCTTAATTAAAATGTTTAGCGAAACGTACATCAAAAAAAATTGTTTTTTCATGTTTCTTGGTTATTTTTTAATATTCAGGGTTTTCGCACCAAGAGGTTCAAAGGCTTTTAAAAGAGATTCAAAAAATAGTCCGATGGAAAAATAAAGCATGATCGCTACGTTATATATTAGAATGAAATTCGAGATAATAAACATATAGAGCAATTAAATGAACAATTTGTAACAAAATCTGGAACGGATTACTTAATTGTTTACTCAGATGAGTGAAACGATAATTAATTTGAAGACGATGCCTGAGGAAATGATACAAAACTTTAATGGGATGCTCCTAGTTAGATTTCAACACATAAACTAGATTAGATATTGTAATCCAACATTTCTAGCGGCATATAGTTTTTCACCACTCATTTATATTGATTTCTACATAGAGATATTAGACTAGAGTACGCGAGTGAGCCGTGAAAGTATCTTCAATTCACAGAGAGAACAATTTCTTATCTCTATGGTAATGTACAAAACAATGCTGATTTGAGTAAACAAATATCTGGTTTTCTGGAATTTCTGCAGCGTTCTCTCTCTCATCTGAGGACACTTTCACTTATGGAAAGCATACAAACTAGCGTACTCTAGTGACTTATATCTCTATGGATTTCTATGATGTGTGTAAAAAAAATCCAATTCGATTTTCACGATCTTCAAAACGTACAATTGGCGTCAAGTTTGGCAATTAAAACTGAAATACCAAAACAATATTCTGATATTTAAGGTATTACAGTACTTTATATGACAAGTTAAAATATTGAAGTACAAATACAAGCGGTGGGCGTGACGGTGTTGATGAACTTTCGTACAGAAAAACTTCCGTTTACGGTCCGGGGCTTCGCATTGAATTTGTAGATTGCCACCGGTTTTTTTTTCGACTTGTGTTGTCAAAAATGGTCTCCACGAAAAGCGCTTTTTTCAATCAAATCGGATGAGTAGTTTCGGAGATTACCTCCTACATTCAAACTAACAAACTTTGCCGCTTTATAATATTGGTATAGATTTAACACAGTAGTAAAAGAGTGACTTTTTAGAGAATATCTCTAATTTTTGTCTTCATGAAAAGGTTTATTAAATTACTCGACTTTTGTGTACACGAGTTTTGAGCACACTTGAATTATTTCATAACTTTAAAGTAAATGTTGAAATTGCTTGATGTAACGTACACAAAATTATATATTTATGAAAATATAAGCAAGGTTTAGAATTTATGTTTAATAATTAAGCGTATTTCAACAGAATTTTCACGGATTATTTAACTTTGTACGGGTTACTTATTAATAATATTTTATTTGTAGAAAAAACAGTGACTCCATTTTAAAATAAAGACGTTGGCTTGTTTTGAGATCTCATTTATGCATTTGTTTATTGCGAAATACACTGACAACAAAAAAATCCAAGTCGTTTTTCTTGTTTACCAACACAAGCTCACCCACTGTTATATAACTGTCTATTTAGAAATCACAAAACGCGTACATTTTTATATTTTACTGCAAAAAAGTAGCACTGTTTATGCCACGGCGAATACGCACGTTCAACTGACAGACAGACGTACATATACGATTTTCTTTCAGTATTCAGAAACACAATTGTCGCGACTGGCGGTTAAAACCGACTCCAAACGTTCATCTTGGAAGATTATCTGAACGCAAAGTCAAACACCAAAGCGTAGACCAACCGAGTCTCGTGAAGAAAAATAAACCATTTCCTGTTTGCATTACACGTGTTCAAGGTTAATAGACGCAGAGGTGACTTCGTTCCGTTTGGTTAGCGACGTCACCCAGTGGACTGTCGATTGATTTTGCATGATTGATAAAAATATTAAGTGTAGACCAACCGCGTCTCGTGAAGAAAAATGAAAGAACTTAACCTTGAAAGAAGAACCATTTCCTGTTTGCATTACATGTGTTCAAGGTAATTAGACGCAGAGGTGACTTCGTTCCTTTTGGTTAGCGACGTCACCCAGTGGACTGTCGATTGATATTGCATGATTGATAAAAATATTAACGCTCTGCCAGCTGACGTCATTCGCGAACGAAGTAACCTTATTGACTAGCTCAACTGTAAGGTTATTTGATACAGAGATGACCTCGTTCCCTGGGATAGTAATGGCGGTACGACGTCATCCAATGGACTGTCGATTGCGTGTGGTTGATAAAAATATGAACGATCTTCCAGCTGACGTCATTCATTATCGAGACGACCTGTGTATCTAATGATCTTGACTCAACTGCGTCAATTGAATAATTTTCTCTTTTCATTTGGCACTGTTGAATTATTTCCCCTTCAATGTTACACACAATTTCAAACAGATGGGTCGCTAAAGAAGTATCACTTTAAAAATAACGATTTTAAAGCGATGTCTGAAATAGGGTTATTGACAGTGATTAAAATTAAATATAAAACTGTGCTTTGAAAGTTTATGGTCTAAAATATCGTTTAGAATTATTATTTTTATTAAATAAGTGCGTTAAATATATTAAAATAAATAAATAAAATCACGATTTTTAACCTATGTGTCACGTGATTTCAAACACCAATCACAGCGCGTGACGTCATTAATCAGTCAACATGGCCGGTAGCTGTGTGCCACTGACTGCCATGTGTATTCGTTATCTCTGTTCAGTGTATGTTCTCTGGTGTATTCATTGTACTCTGTCAATCATATTAAATGCAACACTTTGTTGGTTATAATGCTATATGTCACGTTGTACCCGCTTGCTAAGGGTTTACTGATTGCCTACTGTGACGTAGGCAATCAGTAAACATGGCTGTCAAGGTCAATTGATGTTTGGGCGCAGAATTTAAAGTCAAAATAAAAAACAACTAATAATGAGTCAAATCTGTTATATTTATGATAAAAAATATTTTTTACGGGTACATATACCTTTATTCTTTAATTTTAAATACTTTTTGAAATGTTGTATTGTAATTGCATGAGCGTATGGGACGCACTTTGGAACCGAGTAGTCAAGGCTGAGTCATTCCACCCAACGGCATTAAGTGATGTGTAATATTATCTTATTTGTACAGTAACATTCCAGTTCGGTGGACGACGAAAGCGAGACGAAATATGCTAAATGCGAACCGGCTGTGTAATAAAATTAATGAAATACTTTGACAGTTCAACGTGTCTACAAACCACTCAATCGTATCAAGAAGAATAAATGATGAAATTTCCAAAAATCACAATCATAAGTTGATAGTATTGCGCAAAAAAATTCCGGTGAATTGTTGACCCGCCATGAAAAGATCATTTAAGCAGCACTTTTGTAAATTATAGACGTTCGACAACAAGGATTATAAGCGTCTTGTCTGTATTTTTGTCTATAGTAATATTATAAAGAGGTAATGTTGTAAGTTTGGATGTAGGAGGTAATTTCCGAAACTACTCATTCGATTTCAAAAATTTTTTCACCAGTATTTAGAACGGATCTTCAGGATGAACGTATGCTATTATCGCGTTAAAATAAAGGCGCTTTTCGTGGAGACCAATTTTGCAAACTCGGTCGAAGCCGGACCGGGCCGCCAGTATTAAATAAAAGAGTTGGGTTGAGGAGCAATTTATTTACCGATGTTTTGCTTATAATTTAAAAAACCAGTCAATGTGAAAAGATTCTCGTTTGAAGATTAGATCTAGCAAGAAATTAAAGCGGATTTAAAATTAATCTTTTACGTTGTCAGTTGAAATTCACATCCTTGGTAAAAATCGACGAACGTACAGAAAATAAAATTTTGTGATTTATGAAGAGAGCTTTCGCGTTTTAAAAATTCAATTTAAAAATTGAAATTACATTCTGGCATCAAATGGTTTTACCGTTCGCTTAAAAATTCAAAAAACGCTCGAAAAAGAAAAGAGTAGTTATTTATAATGGAGGATTAGATAAATTATGCACGAAGCGGTGAGTCTTTTTACCTCCCAGTCTTTGTTCTTTCTTTCACCATCGCATTTATATTTGCATAGTATGTCAACGCAACTTTCCACGCTCGTTGACTCTGCATCGGCAACCGTGAAAAATTCGTATCATTTTTAACATTATTTTGTTAACTTCACCTGTATATGTATGCAAGGGCGTAGAGGGGGTAATTACCTCCCCAGGATTAATCAGGACCGCTGGTAGCCAGTCACAACAACCGAAAAATGGATACAGGACCGCAGACGAAAAAAGACCTTTTTGTTGCGGAAATGAAAGGACCTTTTTTTTTGCTCTCCAAATGTGCACGGGACAAAATTTTTAAAGTTAGGTTATTAAAAAAAAGGTGGCATTCGTGTTAATAAATCTTTAAAAAAATATTGATTTTTTTGCTTTACCCCCTCCTCAGAAAAAAAATATCTAGTCACTTCCAGACGTCTGAATAATTTGAAATTTTGCACGCGCAATAAGAACCCATTACAATACAATAATTTAAATAAATAATTATAAATATACAAATAATTTATATAAAAATAGTCATTTGAGTGTTGATTGGAGAATACAGGCATTAGGGACACACAATTTCTATCAGTAATTAAATTAAAAATGAAAACAACTCCTAAAAAGCCTCCTCTCATTTTTTTGTATTAAAATAATTTAACTAACAATAGATTGCTGCATTGATATTTGCATATTATAGCATTATTTCCTATACGTTTATACGCAATGTTTGGAAAAATTCACTTCAAGAAATAATCATAAATCATGTATTAATATTTTAATATAGGGTTGGTATAGGTAAAAGCTAGAACCCTCCTGACCTACCCTACAATAATAATTGTTCACGTACAAATAACAAGATAAATCTACAATAATCTACATTTTCTTTGTCGTGAAATTTCTCCAGAAAGTCGTGTTTATTGATCTCACTTCTATGAACAGTTTTCAAATTATGTATAAGTAGCAGCTGGTAATGGTAGGTAGAGTTCAAAATTGGGCTCCCCCTAGGATAAAATCGTTGCTACGCCTATGACTACGCTCTTAGATATTTTTTCTATGAATTTTATAAAACTGAACCCTTGAAAGTGGAGGTCTATACAAACGGCGATTTATATACATTTTTTTAAGGCACACAAGTTCACATTTTCGAATTTTAAAATTCAAAATCTAGTTGATTATCTTACACTTCTCGAATTACCTGAAAACCGATTGCAATATAAAGCGAATTATGTAAAAATTAACATTCAAAATCGAAATTAGACGCTTTTTTTTACCTTACACCCGTTACGTTTTCGATCATTTGAAAACATTCGAGTTGAAAATAAGCGACGGTTATTTTAGTAGCGTACGATCGTTATATTTATGAACAGCCTGTAGATAAATACATTGCATTAATCGATACCGCGGATAATACCTGACGAGGCTATTCTGTAAGTTCAACGTTAAAATTTACAGCGCTCTCTTACATTTCTGTCTCACTTAAACTCATGCGATGTTAAATTCGTTAGAAAGAGATACAACACATTAACATAACTGTACATTTTTTCATTGATGGTACAGAATAGGGATACTTGGTTTATATGGAATAAAGACAGACTAACAAGGACTTAGTACACACACACAGGTAAACAAGGCCTTTCACTGTTTTTGATAAATATGTAAATATTGTAGCCTTTCATCTGTAAATGCCACAGTTATGGTATTCGACTGTGAACAATCGACTTACGCTTAACACTAATGTCCACGGTGGCCACAGTTATGTCCAAGATGGACATAACTATTTAGTAGTGATGTGTCGCTCCTGAGCGAGTCGTTCATAACGAACGACTCCTTTCCTGGAGCGGAGCGAGTCGCTCTTTTTTTGTGAACGACTCATTCCGAGCGCCATTACTCTGTGCTGTTGCATTCGCACATTTGCAGAGCGCACACAGCACAGGGCACAGAGGCACTAGTGAACTTTGCACGTACGGAGTTATCTATTGTTGAATGACACACTTAAACCATTCACATTGACGTCGTTGACAAAGACATAATATTGTAACAATAAACATTATTATTGTTAAGCTTTTATTATACTTTATAGTTTATCCGAAATGCGAATAATATAAGATCAGAATCAAATGAGCTTAGAGCTGAGTGTGTGTATTGTGCTGTGCAATGCTACATGACTCCTGAGCATGCATGATGACAGTTCACACCTCTGCAGTTTGCACTCTTGTGTAGTGCGTACTGTCCAGTGTCGCTCCTTTGAACGACTCCCTCTGAGCGACTCTTTTTAGTGAGCGGAGCGCACGGTGCCAGCTCCCGATAAAGAGTCATGTGGACACATCACTACTATTTTGTAATTTTCAATTTTAATTTATATTCCGGCGACTATTTTTATTGTCTCACTTTAGCTCCTAGTAGTGCTCCGCGAGCTCTTTAAAATGACGCTCGAATCAACGTTCTAGCTAATATAGAATATATGCAAGAATAAACAGCTTTGAATCTAAATAATTTAATAAAAATCAGAGGAATAAGATCAGGAAATCAGTCAAAACTTCATGCTTACTCGCGACGTTTCGGCTTTAATTAAGCCTTCCTCAGGCGTTTTAACTGATTTCCTGATCCTATTCCTCTGATTTTTATTAAATTATTTACATCATCAAGGATCTTAAATAGTATCATAAAGCTTTAAATCTTTTAAATCACCTTTTTTGGCTCTACCTTCTCAAATTATGTATCATAAGATTAATTGTACTCGTGTAATAATCATTGGAGCAATAAAGTATTCCCCCTTTGCAGAAGCGAATAATTATAGTCAAGTTTGGATTAAAACAATACGATTGTTATAACTTTGACGTAATAATGAATCCTCGATTTCATACGCAAGTTGAATAATAACAATCTGATACGTATTCGTTGTCAATACATAATAATTTAACCCTTTAAAGGTCCCGTTAACTAATTTGTCAAGTTTACGACTTTTTGCGATAAACAACTAATTGGAAACTAGTCCCAAACTAGTTTGTTAAAAATCTGACGCGGTGTTTACAGTACAAGACAATCTCGAAAATGTTTCATTACTAGCCGCAAACTTTTCTGATTTGTTGAGCGGAGCCCAGCGATTAGTAATTTTGGATGGGACGACTGTTTTTTTTTGACAAATTAAAAATGGTGAAATGATTTATGAAAATAAGTATTATCTGTAAGTTTTTTAAGACAAACAAAAGTATAAAGAAATATTTTATGAACGATTAGAGTGATTCCCCTCGTCTCAGAGGATATTTTAATCAATTTTCACAACAAACGCGACGAAGGGGTGTGGTATTAAACTAAATCGTCGCCCAGAAAAAGGGTTGTGCTTCTCTGCTACAGGATGACGCGAGCAGAATCACCTGGCGGTATACAAACTCTCCTTCACTCTACTCACCACGTGCCACTATAATAGTGTCGCCTACTTTTAATGTTATTTTACAGCGCTGACTCTAAAGGGTTAAAACGAAAACTAGATTATTGTTTGATATCACGAACGCACAACTAGATTTTCAGTGAAGTGATTTCGCGTGCCTATCTTGCGGAGTTTTAATTAATTTTACGCATATTATCTCTTAACTGTGTAACACGAGTTATTGAACTGGAAAATGAGATTTCGGAATATCAAAATTTCGTCATAGATTTTTAATAGGCGTTCCTTGTACTGACGTAAAAAGATCAAAATGTAAATACGTACAGAATAGGTACAAATAAATTTTAATATAAAAAAAACTACAAGAAGCGAAGTCCTAGGACAAACCAGAAAAAGAAATCGTCTATTAAAATTTTCATGACCACAATTTGAATATCGAATTTTCATTCGCAAGAATTAAAGTTCAAAAAATCTTATTATTTTTAATTGAATGTTAAGGTAGGCAACAATTTAAATAAAAGGCTTGGTTTTATTTTTATATTTCGGTAGATGGATGATATGTTTTCATTGATTTCTCCAAAACTAGTCGGTGGAAATTAAAAAAAAACTATTTAAATTAAAGTTAAAACCTCAATAAATTATTTAAAACAAAAAAAAACCCGTTGTGCCCGAATAATTAAAAAGATATTTAATCTTTTTAATTAAATATCTTTTTTTATTAGTCGGACACAACGAGTTTTCTTTGTTTTCAATAATTTATTAAGGTTTTAACTTTAATTTAAATAGTTTTTTTTTTTTTTAATTTCCACCGACTAGTTTTGGAGAAATCAATGAAAACATATCATCCATCTACCGTTTTACCATAAAGCCAATGTTCAATATGCCTACTTTTGAAGTCATTTATTTATTTAAATAGTCGGGCAACCCCCCCTAAAATTTTTAGAATTGGTTTAGACTTAGTCCAACTTCATATAAAAAAAATCAAGCCTTTTATTTAAAATTGCCTTGGTGCTCGTACTACCTTAACTAAAGGCGACGAGAGCTCGTGCAATTTAACCAAGATATTTATAGATTTAAAAATTATGTAATTCCTTGATATCAAGTGCAGTTCAACAACAAAATTATGAATATGTGACGAAAAGCAGATATCGTTTAATCAAATGAGGTTGTAGTACAATTGTTATAGAAAAAAGGATGATATAGGCCATATGTTAGAGCGAGTATTAAGACGGCTCAAGAGTACAAAATTGTTATCGAATTATAAAATATCACTTACCAATATTACACACGCCAGACATATCTGTAACAAAAAGAATAATATATTTAAAATATATCAAATTAATCAATAAATAAAATTATCGACCAATTTTTCAGACAATATTTTAATAAAAAATATAATTAATACATTAACGTTTCGATCCGGATTTGGACGTTCTTCAGAACTGATCTAAAAAATATAAATATAATTAATATTTAATTTCTAATTTGATTTTTATAAAATTCTTTCAAAATTATTAGTTAGTATCAAAATATTAAATATTAATTATTTTTTAGATCAGTTCTAAAGAAGATCCAAATCCGGATCGAAACGTTAATGTATTAATTATATTTTTTGTTAATATATTGTCTGAAAAATTGGTCGATAATTTTATTTATTGAAGAGTTCTAATCAGACGTTAATCAAAGATTTGTATATCAAATTAAGATAAAATAGTAAAAGGATATCGGTCTATAAAGGCCCTATATTGTGCCCTTTCGACCTTCTGGCAAAGTCATACGGAGTATTCCAATTATGATGAAAATTGACACACTATGTCAATTGGTACCTAAACATACAACATTTTTAATCCGGATTAAAACAGAGATTAAGGATTTAACTTCAAATCAAAGTCCACGCTCTCAGCATGATAAAAATTAAAAATTACCCATCATTCTGTTTACAGCAGCTGCCTTAAGATTTCAACATAGAGATAATAAAAATGATGAACTGTATGGATTTAATTAACATTCAGATGTTTTCTAATTTATTTAACAAACATTCAAATATATATCTCATTAATTGAGCAAATGCAAGTGTTTTAACAGCCAATTGCGTCAAATTTTGAAGTTCAAAAGATCTGATTATTTTTTCGTGTCGAAGCGGATTAAGTGATGATTTTTGAAGTGTTTTAGTGTTGTCCATAATTTCAAAATGGCAAGAATAGTATCGTTTATGAATTTTGTTAGTAGTTTAATTATTCTTTTAGCAGTATTGTTTACAATTAATTGTGAGACAAGTGATACAAAACATTTAAGAGAAAAAAAAGCTAGTTTAATTAAAAATATAAAGAAATTAAAGAAAGAAGATGGAGCTTTGAAACTCGTAGGTGGTAGAGGTGATTACGAAGGTAATTAATTTTGTCTTAGTTAAAATTAATGAGCAACCGCCTAATTAAATTTTTTTAATATATAGGTATATAATTTACAAGCCTAAATGAATTCTTTAACGAAGATTTGATATTCATAACTTAAACATTTTTTAAATACCATTCTCAAACGATTTTTAGTATGATAAGAGGAAATTTATCAATTACGGAAATCAATTACGAACAATCGATTTCGGGAAACGGTATTGTTTTCATTTAAGCAATTCTTTTAACTGATTAAAATGGAAATGTATTTTTCCTTGTTCATTCGAAAAAATATTTTACAAAAAGAAGTCTATTCTTAGACGCAACTTAAAAAAGAAGCTTTGGATTATCTTCCACTGGAAAACAAAACTGAGAAATTGTATTCTTGATTTTTTTTTAATTTCATTTCATAAAAAACAGTTATAATACCATTTCGAAATACGTTTTCAGGAAAATCTCGACAACTACTTCGTGCAAAAAAATCTCTTTCAAATACGATCCTAAAAGAGCGCGCACACTTATCAAGCACAAACCTGCAACGATGTTGCACACTAGATCAGCACAAACCAGCAAACTTTAATGCAAGTTTCGTACTCTAGTTCGGACCAGCACGGCTAAACTGCCTGGGTCTAATGTGCGCTACTCCAATGAATACCAAGAGTATACCTTCTTTGCTCCGTGCTATGCTGGTCATGCAGGTTTATGCTTGACAAGTATGCGCGGCCTTTAAGATCCAACTAAATTTTGTTCCTCACTGTACACAATGCAGAAATACGTACAAAAAGTAATACAAAAATGTTCGCTGCTGAAAGAAGAAAGCGGTTGGGGGGGGGGTGGTCTTTTTTTATTTTAAACGAAAAGTCTATAGAGTCTGAGATCTGCTGCGGCTATGGATGTTTCTCTTTTGTTAGCGATTTTGTTCGGAACGAAAGGGGAGGGTCATGTTTTAGATCGTCTTCGGAGCAATTGCTCCTTTATAAAAGAGCGCGCTTCTAAAATTTAATTGTTTCAACGTTTCACAATTGTTGCAAGCTTCTACTATCGTGACATTTTTGTAAGTCGATTTTGAACGACTTCCGCATATCCGAATGAATTGAAATTTTGTACACGTATGTATAAATATACGAGGGTTGTTAAAAAATTGTAATTTTAGTTCAAAATGGCCACTGCCCCCGTTTTGGTCACCTGAGAAGTGGGTAATTTCTAGAAATTAGAAGCCTAGAAGTATGAAATTTGGTAGATACGTAGTTTTCGCGATTAAAACTAAACACAAATTTCATCGAAATCGGTTCAGGAGTTCTTGAGATAAGCGCTCCGTAAACTCGATAATGGTTGCATAGCAATGTCATTGTCTCATATTAAAATCAATCTTATCAACGGATTTAAAATCGCTTAGTGAATGTTTAAAATTTTCAAACTCAAAAGATTTAAATCTTTTATACAAAGCACCGTATCTCATAACCGAATTGGATGAACGTTACCATTGATGGAGGATCAAAAAGGCTCTATATTTTGTGTAATACTATTATCTGATTTTGTAAAACTCCTGCATCACTCAAACTTGTTACCTGATTGAAAACGTTTAAATATTAAACAAATCGATGTCAAAATTGTTAAAAAAACACATTGGTTTAGAGCTAAAAACTAATATAAACAATAAAAAAATAAGTACGTGTTTTCTTATAATTTGTTTTTAAAACTCTCCCTTTTTGAGAAATATTCACTCAAAAATTAAATTGCGTTAGATATGTTTATTGGTTTTGCGTTCTTTCGTTCAAGATGCTTTCTGCAGATGCGTTCCGATGTCGTCATCTGTCAGTCGATGCGTTTAAATATAGCGGAAACCGATCACAAAATTGGTTTGCGTCGTAGCTAGGTATCACGTTTAGTTCGTGCTTTTTGATACCGACATCTATCGGTCGATAGCAGAAACTGCGTAAACAAGTTACTTCCGTCCGAATACTTCCTCTCTAGTCGCGCCAAAAATGTGTCAGACCAAAACAAAGTTGAAAAGAAACAATTGAAGAAATTCTAGTATGTTTGAGATTCCAGTCGATAGGAAACGGAAGAACTTTTCTACACTTCAAAAGAATGCAGATTTAATTCCGTTGAGGCTTGAATCTATTTATTTATTAAAGAAATATCGATATTACATTTTTAACGCGACGAACTGACAAGAAAAATGATACAAAAAATTTTCTTTGAAACGATGAATTCTTTCTCGTTTTTTTTCTATTTTTGTAAGGAATAGAATATCTTCTTTTGAGAACGAACTTAAAAATGGTGTCCTGTGTCAGGATAAAAAATAATATCTGTTTAGGAAAGATTTCAAAATATATGTTTACGTTGAAATGACTAAAGTTTGTTGAAACGATGTTCGGCGACAAAGTTTATCAATTTATCATGCTGTAATTAATGTAGTTAATTAATAAATGTTTTAACGAAACACAATACTTCCAGACGACGAGGGAAGTAGTTTGTGCTTTAATAGTGTTAATAAGGGCGTTAAAGTCGTATGCACACGCAATATCTCGTAATTTACATTCTCAAAGTTTTTGATTTATTTCAGTTAAGGCAGAACTTTAAGGGTCTAAGTTACGTGACGCCGGCAAGACGAGGTTAATAATAATTTTGCACATCTTGAAATCCGAGACGAACTCGAGAGGTCGCCGACCAACCTTCGAGCAATCTCGACAACATTTCGGAATATCGAAATAAAAAGAATACCACTTCATAAAATAACCTACCATTTGGATTTACATTTTGCTAATTAATAATTAAATTATATATAATCTTTATAAACGTCAGAAAATAGTACACCTACTGCTGTTGCTATTGTTCATATAGTTTTATATGGCACCTGAAAAATTACTATTGGCAGGTATTTTATACGGGTTCGTGCAAAAAAATATTTTTCGTGAACCCTAAAAAAATTTTCATTACGCTATCAACAAAGCAATACAAAAACAGAATTAAAAAGAGTAATGCTATACCAAAACGAAAATACTATACGCGTTTTTTTCCTTTCTTTTATTTCAGATGTCATTAGCAATTATTTGCTCTGTTATTGTTGACCCAAATAAATATTCGCACGTGACTAAAGCAACGTGGGTATATCAGATTTCGCAGAAAAAAAACATTGTTTCTACTATTTTTCGTTTTGATATATCTGCGCTTATAAAACAAAACTGTTTATCACAAATTTCCAGTAATCAAAAAATACGTTTCTTAATTTTTTTTCAAATTAAACAGAGACAAATTTTCATCGAGACAGAGCATCGCAAACGACGACACCATTAGCTATATTTTTTAGAGCTGTAAAAGTAACGAGAAATTGTGTACTCGTATGTATTCGTTACTTAAAGAACCAGTACCCGTTACTTTCGTATCGTTACGGTACTCGTTACTTTTCATACGACATACAATCGTGTACTAACAGGCAACAGCATCAAGCATGTACCACTACCATCGCATCGAGGCTCGTCTCATACGTGATCAGTACCTACGTGATACGGTATGACTTCGTTCGTATAACGTATAACCGCATCAAACGAGTCGAACTGACATGGATGCGAAAGATGCGAGTAACGAAATGAACGAAATGAATTTGTAAGTAACGATTCGTTACTGCGAGTCAGACGATGTACCCGTTACTCAGTAACGAATACATACGGTTTAGCTCTAATATTTTTTGATAAAACCCTTCTTATTTTCAGTACTTTTAGCACTGCGTTATTATGTAAATCACAGTTAATTTTAGATTAAGGACTGTCTATAAAATACGTAAGGAGACAGGGGGAAATAAAAAATGTAAAATGCAAGTACAAGAAGTAGGTATCGAACATAATTCTATTTGGAACAAGCGGAATAAATCGGGATGTATTACATCCGTGTATGAAATCTTTAGAAAGCTGTTTTCATTCATCGCGACATATACAGACCGATAAAAAACATTACTTGTAGCTGCGAAATTTTGATCAAACAATACATTCAACAGTTTGTGTAATTGATCTTTGTAATTTCGTTTTCTTGCGAATTACACGGGTATATTTGTGTCGACAGATGGGAAAGTGTGCTTCCAGATTTTTTGTCTGCACCACCATCAGTGATCGGACAGATTCTCATAAAGTTGTTGAAAGACGCACATTTTTTTAAATATAATACACATTGAGTCGATCTTTCGGAGGCTTTTCTGGGCTTCTACATGTTGTCTCTGCCTAGTTACGGTTTTAGCTATTCGGAACCCAAAGGAATGATGAGGCTAGGTTAGCCTCCATCATGCTTTTCTAAATCAATGTTTACCTGTCAAAAACCTCCCTTAGGACAGTTCGGCGCATTTCTCACCAGAGGTCTCACCATTCCTTTGGGTTCCGAGGATAATGAACAAGACTTTACCTACTATTTACATGAAATATGTATAACAGTAGGGAAATTCGTATGTTCAATGATTACACAATGTCAATACTTGAGTGATTAATTTATAAATTGTTAGATTATAGACGTTTGACAGCTGAGGTTATCATAAGGGTCAGAGATATCAATTTCAGGATCACATCTATTTTTAGCGATCTCACTATATTTTGAACAACTATAAAATATTATGTTCAGCCAAGCAAATAAACCATCAGATGTCAAATGCGTCAATATCTTGTTCCAATGTCTGCGAACAGATCAAGTGACATCTGAATCTAAAATATGTATTATATATGGCAAATATTGTACTCGCAATACGCTTCTGGTTCAATAATAATCCTCGAAAAATTGAATCATCTTTAAAAATGTCGAACTGATTTCTATTTTAAATAACGTTGTTGTTGACAGTTTATAAATCTCAGTTGTTGAGCGTCTATATCTTTCTCTCTGTAAACCTCTGGAAAAAAATCGTCAAAGAGAACGGCTTAATATTATCCTCAAAGAAAATTATAATTTCATGTTTCTCGGAAATATGTCGACCTAATGGATTTTATAGTAACACGAATAAAGTTTGAACATATTGAAAGCGTCATGATGAAACGACGTAACCGCCAAAACGTAACTTTTTTAAAAGATTATTTAAGACCCTCTACAATAACTGTTTTTATTAATCTGAAATAGACTTGATAGTATAATAAACGCGAAATACTAGTTTTTAAAATAATAATTGCGATAACAAAAGTTTTAAAACGAAAGCTGCTGGGTTTCAAGAGTTTGTTTAATTTTCTGCATTAAATACACTAAATTAGTCACTGCATACTTTTAAAATGGTGTAAAGAGTCCCATGGATTTGTTTTTTAATATATCTTGAAAAATAAAGATATGTCAAAAAAGCTCCACACACGAGACTCCATCAAATTGGTTTATTTTTTTATAATGGGTGCTGTAGACAATCTAGCTACCTCCGGGATTTGATAGCTGCATGAAGAACCATTGCTGATAAAAGAAATAAGTTACGGGTGCAAAAACCTTCAAACCAATATCAGGGAATCCCCGGTTTATCTACACTAATATATAAAGCTGAAGAGTTTGTTTGTTTGAACGCGCTAATCTCAGGAACTACTGGTTCAAATTGAACAAATTTTTTTTTGTTGGATAGTCCATTTATCGAGGAAGGCTATAGGCTATATAATATTACGCTGCGACCATTAGGAGCGGAGCTTTAATGAAAAATGTTGCAAAATGTATCTCAAAAATAAGCTTCTATTCATGTGAAATGCACTAACTAGATATACTCATATTAGCGGTGGATCAATCGGTAGAGCATGCGACTGTCAATATCAGGGTCGTGGGTTCGAGCCCCACGTTGGGCGAATATATTTTTATTTTTTTTTTATTTTTTACATTGCTTTCTTCTAAGGCTTACATTTAAATTAATTTTAATTTTATTTAATTAATTTTAAAAAAATTATTAGTTAAAAAAAAGTTTAAATACTGCTTTTTATCGACAAAAACTTTTGAACGGTAACTCCGATCATCATGAAATTTGGACACAACATTCATCTCGGTAAACTAAGATGAATGTTCCTCCCTTCCCCATTCGTTCTTTTACACCCGGGTGAAACCGGGCGGGACCGCTAGTATGATATATGTCGGTTAAGTCTTGTATTTTGTTTGGAATACAAGAAATGTTGCAACATCAAAGCTCAGTTTTTTTAACTGACGGATTATCCATAACGTATAATATTTTTATTTTTCGCGTAGGCAACGTCGAGATCCTACACGACGGTAAATGGGGAGCGGTGTGCGATGATGAATGGGACAAAGCCGAGGCCACCGTCGTGTGTCGTCAGCTAGGATACACAGCGGGGAGCGCAAGATACACGCACAGTGGGGCGTTTGGTCCTGCTAAACGTAAGTATCATCATTATTATTACAACACGGGACCTGGCACAATTAAATGACGAATAGACGATGATATTGATCCTAGCTTTTCAAATCTAACTAGCCGCCATGTTGCTCTAAAAACAAACAAATTTATTAATGTCACTTTTTTTTAAAAAACAAATATGACGGCTTTGTGAACTAACTATAGAAGTGACTCCATCTTCTCCAGATTTAAGTGTCCTGCACCAAAAAAATTACACCTAACAGCCATTCATCCGATAGTAAAAACACGCAATCATCAGGTACTAAGAGAATATTTGAGTTGATATTTATGAATTAATAATAATTTCACCTCAATGTGTACACAGAAGAACTAAAAGTGATACAGGGTTGCGGATAGTCGGAATCGATTCAGCTTGACTTTTTCTATAAGTCCGGTTAATATAAAATAGACCAAAAATCATTTAGTGTCTTAAAAACTTGCCTATTTGCAAATCGCATGAAAACATGAAACGATTTATGATATTTAAAAAAATATATAAATACTCCAGATTTGCTTAATATTGCCTTGTCTTATAGAAAAAAGTACGCTGAATCGATTAGGCCTAAGCACAAAGTCGTATCTCCATTAGTTTAGATGCTATGACGGTTTAAAAGGAACAAAAGTTTAAACAGTTAAAATTTGCTATATCTCCGAAACTACAAGAGATATATGGTTGCGGATGGTTGGAATCCATGCAGAATGACTTTTTCTATTAGTAAACAGAGCTAATTTATTTTTCAAAAACTTTCCAATTTTGAAAGGAGGGCCCCCTCCCTTCTTACTTTTTCTGTTTTTAGAAAAACCGAGAAATCAGTGACATATTGTTTATATACGACTTAAAATTGAGGTTATTCTTATAGAAAAATTCGCGCTGAATCGATTCCGACTACTCCCATCTCGGTATCTTTAGTCGTTTAGAAGGTACAGCGTTTTCAAGTTTTCCTCCTTACTATTTCGTTATCAGAAACAAAATTATTACGAATTTATCAAAAATAAACTATTAATAATTTTGTATTTCTTAGGACGTTATTGGTTGGACAACATAATATGTACGGGTGATGAAAAGGAGTTGTCCCATTGTCGTTCAGACGGCTGGGGCAACAACGATTGTGGTCCAGACGAAGCAGCAGGTGTCCAGTGTCATCCACTTGAGGATCAACAACCTGAAGAAGCGAAAACTCCTTCACCTCCGATAATAAACAAAATCTCAATGCCACCAAAAATAACTGTGCGCTTGGCAGGCGGAAGAATGCCCAAAGAAGGACGAGTAGAAGTAAAACTTGGAAGGGAAGAGTCTTGGCAAGTCATTTGTGGAGACGGATGGTCACTTTTGGAAGCGATGGTCGTCTGCAGATCGTTGAACCTCGGCTATGCCAGCGACGCAATTCCAACCGACTATTTCGGCGGCAACACAAACGCTAGCAAAATAACTGGTCTTCGATGTCGCGGCAACGAAAACTCATTGAGCGAATGTCTCTACAACGAAATTCCGTATTGTCCGGGAAATGGCGGTAACGTGGCAACTGTTTATTGCGTTGACAAAATGGCCGATTTGATAATCGATCATTACGCGTTGATGGAAACGGCTCATCTCGAAGACAAACAGATGTATTTTCTTCAGTGCGCCATGGAAGAAAATTGTTTGGCGTCGCAGGCGTATAAAATT
This sequence comes from Xanthostigma xanthostigma, assembly GCA_963575645.1. Taxonomy (NCBI): domain Eukaryota; kingdom Metazoa; phylum Arthropoda; class Insecta; order Raphidioptera; family Raphidiidae; genus Xanthostigma; species Xanthostigma xanthostigma. Next base: position 3,231,706 of record OY754475.1, on the reverse strand, counting down.
CAACAAGAGCAGGACACCTGGCATTTGGATACAAGGAGACTACTCAAATTTACCGCAAGCGTGTTCAACGGGGGTACTGCCGATTTTAGACCAGCAATACCGAAACATCTCTGGGAATGGCACATGTGCCACATGTAAGCTATTTGAAAAATCAACTGAATTTTGATGTGAAACATCTAGTGGCGCGTTTGGTTGGTAATAAAACCGTGCAATTGTGACGACACTTTTATGGAAGGGCGTTACGTTTGTGTGCGTAGAAAACAGGACGAAATTTAGTTAGAGGACCTCGCGTGACGCTTGCTTTGTGTATGCGTTGGATTATAACTAGACGATAGGGCGAAATTTAGTTACAGGGCGATATTTAGTTACTAGAATTCCGTTAGTTGAGAGGGCAAAATTTAGTTACCAGAATTTCGTCAAAATTTATTTCACATCTGCCAGACAAGCCACGACGGCTCACGTTTTTTGTGGCCATCATCCACCAAGATTATTTAGGCATTTATGTCGTAACAAATTATACTCAACTAGCGGTCCCGCCCGGTTTCACTCGGGTGCAAAAGAACGAATGGGGGGGAGGGACATGAGAACGCACGTTCATCTTAGTTTACCGAGATGAATGTTGCGTCCAAATTTCACGATGAGCGAAGTTACCGTTCAAAAGTTTTTGTCGGACGGACAAACATTGTGTTACATTTTGCAACATTTTTTATTGATGGTCCGTTCCTATTGGTCGTAGCGTGATATTATATAGCCTATAGCGTTCCTCGATAAATGGACTATCCAACAAAAAAATGTTTTCATTTCGAACCAGTAATTCCTAAGATTAGCGCGTTCAATCAAACAAACAAATTCTTCAGTTTTATATATTAGTATAGATAAGCAGCTGCGTGGCACTTTAAAGTCCCAAAACTAAAAATAGCGTGCAGTAATCTTGGTTGTAATCTTTGGCGACGGAGTCACTTAGGCCTGCGGAAACTCGACGGCATAAACTGACACCAAGTGCGTGAAATGTGGTTCCTGTGTCTAGTGGCTGAAGTTGGATGTCGGAATTTAGGCTACACTAAGAGCTGTAGAGACCCCACTTCCACTATGAATATTAATGTAATTAAATATGCAACATTGAATTCAGAACCGCACTTAGAAATTAAATATCGCCCTGTAACTAAATTTTGTCCTGTCACTTAGTTGTCGTCTTTAACAAAAGCCAAGTTATAAGCAAACGACACACACGGTCATCTAACGAAATAGCAGGAACTAGATTTCGCCCTCGTTCAACTTAAGCCATGTGGCTGAGGTTCACACGTTTTTAGTCGATTCCAAATACTAAAGCTGTATCATATATATTAATACGCTAAGGTTAAAGATGTTTGCATCCCTTTTTAGAAAAAACCTCACAATTTCTCCACATAAATTATATATCAGTTTACAGACAATTGCTTGCTCTACTGACATCGACAACTAAAAAAATTATTATTGCTTTTGTTTTTGTTAATTCATTAATTAACAGCAACGCTGAACAAAGTCTAACATCTGACGGCTATAATTTTGAAACAACGTCAACACATCGATCTGTCATTTGACCTTCATATTGTAATACAACAGACACAATACTGCATACTGCCATCTGACGACTTTAATTTTGAAACAGCGAGCAACGCTGAACAACGTCACAGCAATGCTGCATGATGCCATCTGACGGCTTAGCTCAACGCTTTTGCTACTTGCGCCTCTATATAACAATTTTAGTAAAATATTTCTTCGATCTGTCATCTGAGCTTCATATTGTAATACAACAAAAAGAAGAACGTTATAAGCAGTGTGCAAAATTAGAAACGAATTGAATACCGGCAATCATATTTAAACAATAATTTTGCAAAGTGATAATTATTATACTTATTTAGTGCGAATAATTCGCACAGGTCACACTAGTAACGTACATATTTTATGTATAGGGATGGCATCTTTCAGTAAATTTTCTTCGACAACAGTTGGCAGAATTAATTTCAGATACAATCTTCTCGGTACTCCTGCAACGCCTCTGCCGCCATTCCTGCTGCAGCCCACCGTATTATGTAATAAAGCGTTACGCAACGTACACTAGGGTCCGCCGTCGTGTCTCTGAACGATAAATGCTATTAGCTAAGTTACCCCCTTAGCTTTGGATAGTTGTTTTCTATAACTACATGTTGAGTAAAGAACAAATGGGAATACCTTCTTTTCAAACTTGTTTAATATTTATACAGTCAAAGCTCTCTATAAGGAGTGAGTATCAGTTCATATGGAGAGAAAGATTGTGAATTATAGACGCTCAACAGCTGAGGTCATATAGGTTCATATGGAAAACCAACCAAATTCAATCAATGTCTAACCGTATAGAGTATTTTGGTTGCACTGGAAAATGTCAGTACAACATTCAAATCTGAAAATATATAAAAGCTAGAGTGACCTGTGCGAATTATTCGCACTAAATAAGTATAATAATTATCACTTTACAAAATTATTTTTTAAATATGACTGCAGGTATTCAATTCGTTTCTAATTTTGCACACTGCTTATAACGTTCTTCTTTTTGTTGTATTACAATATGAAACTCAGATGACAGATCGAAGAAATATTTTACTAAAATTGTCATATAGAGGCGCAAGTAGCAAAAGCGTTGAGCTAAGCCGTCAGATGGCATCATGCGGCATTGCTGTGACGTTGTTCAGCGTTGCTCGCTGTTTCAAAATTAAAGCCGTCGTCAGATGGCAGTATGCAGTATTGTGTCTGTTTTATTACAATATGAAGGTCAGATGACCGATGGAAATGTTGACGTTGTTTCAATATTAAAACCGTCAGATGGCAGACGTTGTTCAGCGTTGCTGTATATTAATTAATTTACAAAAACAAAAGCAACAATAAATTTTTTAGTTGTCGATGTCAGTAGAGCAAGCAATTATCTGTAAAATGATATATAATTTATGTGGAGAAATTGTGAGGTTTTTTCTAAAAAGGGAGGCAAACATCTTTAACCTTAGCGTATTAATATATATGATTATAATTATTCTTGTTGGTTAAAGAATGTGTTTGTAAAAACTATCAACGTATACTAATACTAGCTGAAGACTTTATAATATGTAGATGGTATCTGAGGAGTGATGAACCACTAAATCTTAAAAAATTTCACTTACATAATTCTTTACTCCGAGATACATATATGAAAGCACAAAACACGTTGTACCAACCCATTTCAGCAAGTTTCTACACTGAAATATCGTGTATTGTTTATGATATTCAATGAAAACTTCATGTACAATGAAATGGGCTCTATGTATTTTACACGAGTTTTGTGAAAATACCTCCCTTCATTTCTTTTGTTTGTGCTTGTAATAATAATCGTTTTTTTACAATTATTACATTATACCGGCTGGATACTAAGAAATTTCCACAAATATCTTTTACAAAGGTCTTCCGAAACTTAAAACCTTATTTTTCCAATTTAATAAAAGTGCTCCAATTATTTTTGACTGGCTTCAACTCTAGTTTTAAATAAGAATTTTTGAAGTTCAAAGGTAATATTTATTTTCAATTCTGAGAAATTATTTTATTCATTCAAAATACAATTTTCTTTCCAATCTCGTTAAAACATTCCCAGTTTTTCCCAAGTGATCGTCAATTGTTTGTTTAGTTAAAGTTCAAAGGTCATAATATATAACGTTCAAAACTACAATTCTAATAAAAAGTTTTTGTTTAGTTAAAATAATTATCTTCAACTGTACCTAAACAATAGGTATCGAATATTTCGATTAATTAGTCCATTAATTAGAGTAATAAATTGAAACAAACATTTAGAGTAGTATCGTTTACAGAAGACAGTAGCGTCATTTCTGCGCACCAACAAGTTTTGGTATTTAATATCCTCTATATTGCTAGCAAAGATCGGGAGAAAGACTTAAACACTACGGTGCAAACATTTGAATTTTCCAACTCAGCGCACTTTAATTAGTTTATGACTGCTATGGAAGGTAAACAGCTGCTAAATTCTCGGATGCTCGGATGCAGCGCTAGCGCCATTCCGGACGATTTTTGAACTGTTACTTACAGCATTTAGATGGACACTTTTTCAACTTATCTCTCTTATAAGATAGTGCTCCTTACCTCTACCCTCCATAGTTGTTAAATAGCGTTCATTTGTACCATCTCGTGTACTTTCAGGCACTATCACAGCATGGAGGTGTTTGCCACCTTCGACATTTACGATAAAACAGGCAAACGTGTAGCAGAAGGACACAAAGCGTCGTTCTGTCTGGAAGATAACCAGTGCATGCCGGGAATAAAACAGAAATACGCATGCGACAATTACGGCGATCAAGGAATCTCCGTTAATTGCACAGACATATACAAGTACACGGTGGATTGCCAATGGGTCGACGTATCCGAACTGGATCCGGGCAACTACACGTTCAAGGTGGTCGTTAATCCGGAACTCAAAGTACCGGAAATTAGCTTTGACAATAACGCGGCCGTGTGCGAGTTTATTTATACGGAAACAAACGGACGCTTGTACAACTGCAATGTTACGAGACCTTAATGTCATTCGACTGTTAATTTCATCGAATATATTTAGTCGAGTCGTGGCGGTTATTAATTTGTCTCGCTAATTTAGCGCCATTTTAAAATTGTTTCAAGTATGAAGTAAAAGGCATATAATATCAAATTTAATTTAAACAATATTTGAAGAGATCTTCGACAGATCTAAAGACGATTTGTTAACACGCAATTTGATTTGAAGTGGTTTCAATAAATTTGAAGATCCTTTGAACTTTCAAGTACCTACACTTGAATAAACTTGACTAGTAAGTCGATTCAAGTAGCTTTAAGGTTGGCCCGTTATTATCATTATTTTGATATTCATCCTTTTGAATTTATAAAGTACTTCTTTGTAGTTGACGATATTTAACCAGAAAAACAGCATTCATGTATTTTGAATGTAAACTTGACACAAGTAACTTGATCAAAGTTTTTCAATTTCAATCTGTTCCTTTACTTTTATTTTTGCTTTGAAAGAGCTATTATTAACTTAATTTTTCTGATTATATGCAAGTTTATGATAGTACAAAATTCATAAAAATTGTTTTAAACGAAATCATTAAATTTATTCATTATCCGAAATTAAAATGTAAATAGAACAAATTGTTTGTGTCGTGGAATTTTCCATTAATCACAAGGAAGCCAAATAAATCGAATAATACCTACATTAAATAATTTATAGACCACTAAATTTTATATGAAAGCTTGTTTGTCAAAATGTACTTACCTAATCAATAAAATTGTAGTTGCAAAGTTTATTGTGTTCTCTGTACAAAACCCAAATATATTTTCATATTATTTTGACGCAGATATTACGTTGAAAAATCCCCATACTTTTGTTATGAAAAAATAAACATAAAATTAATTAATTGACAGTATTGGTTCGAAGGTATTTTTTTATTCAGTTATAAAAACATTTTTATAAGTATAAGTCGATTTTGCAAAACCCATTAACTAAAAAGGCATATTGCAATTTTAGCTTTCAATAAAAAAAAATTGATAACGTTCCACAAACTTGTATTTGTAACATTATACTATAAAAGGTACTAAAAGCTTATTCAAATTGTGAAATCCAATATCTTGATTTGCTTATATTATAGTCCTGAAAAATATTTTATAAGAAATATACTTTAATATACTATCACACAAGCTATTTTTGATTTGTAAACATTTGGTGACGCAATGTACGAAAATGACAGATAAGGTAGGAAAATTTGTACCAAAGTTGTGGTAGAGTTTTGTATATAGAAAATTGAAAAAAGCCAATTGAAAATTAAAGAAAAGATACATAAGGAACGTAGCTGAAAAATCATCCGATCGATGACAGCCTGAAATATATATTTCACTCTTTTGAACTCTCTATAAATGCGGTATGCAGAATATTGACATCAGCGCTCCTAGCGGTGGACTTATCATAACTGGCGTAGAGCCCGACCAAAGATTCGGTTATTACTACCTCAAAAATTTGTAGCCAAATATCCGCCTTCGGCTAAAATCAGGCCAACGGTTTTGTCAAAGTCGAATAATTATTATTGAATTTTTTTATTGCCTATGACACTCTTGACACTGGACGAATCCAACGACACATTTATCAAAATCGGTTCATTAATCTAGTTTATAGGTACCCACTCGTTTAAGATGAGTTTTGTTGATATGATAGCTATGGAAATCATTTTTATCACGTACATTATTTTTCGGTGTATGTTGCATTTTAAGTGGAACGATTTTCTAAAATGCATAATTGATTTCTGTAGCTACCAAATAAACAAATAGACTGCTACAATCATAACGCTCAATTTTGGTTTTGCGGTAGTCGGGTACTAAGGTCTTTCCGTCTGAGTGTTACAAACCGAATGAGATTGAACATAGTATAGTATTTTCGTTGACAATTTGCACCAAGCCTTGGTAAAGTAAACCGAGACTTGGAGTAAAAGCAAACAAGGCGAGCGTGTTCTTAGCTGTACATCTAATTATTTATTTAAAAGGCATGAAATTATTCTCGTGTCTTCGTCATCACCACCGGTTGCATAGTTCCTACCGCAGACTTAACTAACCACCCCGAAGTTCGCTTTAAACATTCATCATCAGGCTTACTTTAATTGGTGTTTAGTTAATTATATGCCGCTGTTAATTACACAGGTTTTGTGTTGTTAATTACAGTTTCGATACATTAGCGACGCTGTTATATTAAAACCTGACTATTGCTTCCGGCTTCTTTTGCACAAACGTCGCTCTATAGCCACCGCTTCGCAGCAGGATTCAGTATTTGGTAGTCAGCTCCGGAAGAACTCATCCCGATATCGAGAAAGTCTACAAAACGCAGAAGGATGTCCTTTTTAAAATCTATTTTTTTTAATTTACAGAGTAAATGTTGGAAGAAACTTTGAGTCATAAATTTGTCGACAAATAAAAAACTTTCTTACTACAAAAGCTATAAGCGTTTTTTCCTATTTGTGAATGGGGAATTATAAAACGGTCGAATAAAAATACAAATTTGGTGACTGATGATGAGATACTGTTTTAATAACTTGAGATATTAAAACAATAGTTGGGTGACTAAATTACTAAGTGAGCGACTAAATTACTAAGTGAGCGACTAGAATGCCTTCGGTAATTTTGAAACAGATATCTTCTTTTGTTTTTACTTTTTATTTTTTATTTTCACTTTGAGACTGCAACTTAAAACTCACATTTTCATGAAGATTGAAAACCACCGCTTTTTTTGATAAAGGGGTATGCGAATTGTCTCGCAGTAAAACGCGATGGCGCAAAGATGGAGTTTTTAAAAAAATAATTCCGGGGTGAACGATAAACGGGTATGCGAATTGTAACTCCGGGGTGAACGATAAAGGGGTATGCGAATTGTCTCGCAGTGAAACTGGAAGGGGTAAATGTTGAGTTTAAAAAAAAAACAATTCCGGGGTGAACGATAACGGGGTATGCGAATTAAATAGTTAATTGTTTGAATAGAACTGCGTTTTCTAAAAAAATGTATATTTAATTGACAGTCAATTAAGTATATATTTTTTAGAAAACGCAGTTCTGTTCAGTCGCCCACTTAGTAATTTAGTCGCTCACTTAGTAATTTAGTCACGCAACTATTATTTTCTCGTCACGCGCAGTCAGTCGCTCACTTAGTAATACAGTAACCAAAATTGATTATTTTTGTCACCCAAAATTGTAATTTACAGTCACTCGTTTAAATACTACCCTTTGTGAATTACTAGGTTCTGAAGTGTGAACATATTTCAAGGTCAATACAGTATTTTTTAACTATTTTAGTGCGTAGGTAGGTATCTTGTTAATTTTAGAGAATTTTATATAAAGAGGATGGCAAATTTAACTAAAATTTGTTGAGAATTTAAGCTGACACGAATGATCACTCCACTGGAATAATTGGCGTAGTGAAAGGTCATTCATAAAGGTAAGCGACAGAGTATATCGACTTTTACATAATTAACATAATTTTAACATTATTACGTATAGTGACTTTGAATAATGTACCTATTTCACAAATCAGATATTTAACGGATCAATATTTAATTTGTCAATGAAAATCAATCTTGATGGCTACCGAAATACTGAATTAATTTTCCGAAAATTTATACAAATACCCAGGGTCGTAACTCGCTATTTTGGAACCCTGTGTAAAGGGCCCGCTTACACTAAATGTTATGAATTAAATACAAATTCCAACTCTCCAGTTTATCGGGTTATGGGTTCGAATCTCCGTATTTATTCTACTCCAAGTGTGTAGGCTTTCACGGCCGGTGTTGATCCAAACTACGACCGAGTAGAGAACACGAGCACGCTGACTATAAAAGACGGAAATACCACATCGCCTTTGATAATGTCTACCGCAGTTGTAGACGAAACGACAGGTAGAAATACCGATAGACCACGGCATACAAGCCCGGAAACTTTCTACTTTATGATAATTTATAGATGAAAGCACAATTAACTTTTCGTACACAAAGTAATAATAAAGTTCAAGTCGTATTTTTAAGAAAATTTTATTGTGTTGATTAAAATTAAAAAAGTGAACTTTTTAAACTAATTTTGTATAATTTGTTTTGCCTCGGTGAAGAAAAGTTAACAGCGTATCTTTTCTGTTAAAAAATTGTCCCGTGTTTTTCACCCATTAGTTACCGAATTATGAAATTCATAATATTATAGAATAACAGTCAAAGCTGGGTTTCGTTCATAAAAGAAGTTATATCTCGATTAATTTCGCACGAAATCCACTCAAATTGTATAACTTTTTGAAAAGAGGAGATTCTGTTCTACAAAACGCAACTATTTTTAGATCGATTCGCGTTCATAGTTACTGCTGAAATTGTAATTGAAAATATTGATCAGCAGTTGTCGATTGGTTTGTAGCGTGTATTTCCAATAATCAATAGTGTCATGAGACGACTATAAAAAAAATCATATATATTAATACGCTAAGGTTAAAGATGTTTGCCTCTCTTTTTAGAAAAAACCTCACAATTTCTCCACATAAATTATATATCATTTTACAGATAAGCTTGCTCTACTGACATCGACAACTAAAAAATTTATTATTGCTTTTGTTTTTGTAAATTAATTAAAATACAGCAACGCTGAACAACGTCTGCCATCTGCCGGTTTTAATTTTGAAACAACGTCAACACTTTGATCTGTCATCTGACCTTCATATTGTAATACAACAGACACAATACTGCATACTGCTATCTGACGGTTTTAATTTTGAAACAGCTAGCAACGCTGAACAACGTCACAGCAATGCTGCATGATGCAATCTGACGGCTTAGCTCAACGCTTTTGCTACTTGCGCCTCTATATGACAATTTTTGTAAAATATTTCTTCGATCTGTCATCTGAGCTTCATATTGTAATACAACAAAAAGAAGAACGTTATAAGCAGTGTGCAAAATTAGAAACGAATTGAATACCTGCAATCATATTTAAAAAATAATTTTATAAAGTGATTATTATACTTATTTTCGCACAGGTCACTCTAGTAAGTTTTGTTTTAAAATACGCCCAGTATGTTACAAATTCCATCCCGCGTAAATGTTTCGTCAGATTTCGCTAAAAGCTTTCATTGCCACGCATCGAACGTTCAAGAAATATTTCACTTAAAATAAGTTTCTGGCTGTTAAGTTTCACCTATTTTAAATGCAAGTTGTATGGAAAATAAATGGTGCAAGGTTTAGCTCAGTTGACATTGGAAAATAAATAATGTTTAAAACATATTCCCAAAAATGTCTTTGGCACAATACAATAAAAATAACTTGTTGTTTGGTTACGGCACAAAAACACTTCAATTCAGCCCATATAGGCTCTCTCTCACACTTCAACCTACCCGTAGCGTCTTACTCGCTCTCACGTATAATAGACAGTTTTGTAACCGCTTGGAAGATATTTAGAACCGACTAAATGATCTGGCTTATTAATTTTTTTTATATTATTAAATATCAAATTTGTGGGTATTACAATTTCAAAATTCCTCAAGGACTTTTTTTGCAAAATTAAAAATTCCAAGACTATGCTTTCAGCCAAATTTTCTATTTTCGTTTCAGACATTACAAAAGAAGCGTTACACAAATTTTCACGCAGCCTCAAAAATGTTTGATAGCTCTTCTACTAGAAATAGACCGGTTATACCTACTGTTCAATTTTGGGCGTTGGTTAAGAAACGGTTAAAAAAAGTCAAAACGAAAAAAGAACCATTTTACAACTGTGTAGAGAAGTATAATCAGCGTAAAATTCTCTAGACATTTGTCACATAGTGCCTGGCGCATTTAAAATTCAAAACAGAACTTCGGTGTAAAGGAAAACGCGCGGGCACGAAAAAAGAGGATGGATATAATATATTAGAATAAAGTTAGGTGGAAATTTTTTTCCGAGGGAGTGTTTTCCCGAGAGAAAATTCCTTAAAAACTTTTAATGTTGTTTAAAGAACAACTTAGTGCGGAATAAAATATACAAAATCGATAAACCTCAAAGTGTCTTTTTCAACAAGACAAAAATAGCATTTCAATAATGTTCATGAAATATTCAGATCCACTTCAAAAAAAAAGACATTAAACAAGAATATTTCAAATTGATTTTTATAAAATATCGGCGAGTTATTTTAAAACTTCGATCACAAATACAAAATTACATAAAACTTAAGAAATGTTTTTTAAGTGAAACTTTTTTTAAGTGTGGTAGGTATAAGTGTCACTGAAGCGACCATATTGATGACGTATTCGTTGTGGCGGTAAATGTGAAATCTTCGGTCGGTACCTAAATAAATATAACAATAAATACTACAATTTGTACAAATCTTTGATTAACGTCTGAATAGAACTCTTCAAGTAAATAACATTCAAACTTTGAATCTTGCGTGCAATCTATTAGATAATAAATAACTTAATCCCTATATTATTAAACGAGCTAATCTTGTACCTATGTACCTATGTACCTATGTACCTATGTCCCTAAATATTTTCTCGAAAACGGCCCTAACGATTTGGATGAAATTTACTGAAAAGGGATTTTGGGGGGCAAAAAATCGTTTTAGCTAGGTCTCATCTCTCGAAAAAATCGTTTTCTTACAAATTTTATCATTATAAAAATCAATTTTTTGACGTATGAAAATACTTAAATATTGTAAGTAGGTTTTGGAATTTTATACAATGAAACAATTGTTTTCAAAATATTATGACAGTTAATCTTTAATTACTATCCAAGTGAGACAAAATAAATACGTATTTGAAATAAAGTTAAAAACAATTATTATTAAGTATAGCCAGGTGTGTAATTTTAATAAATAAATTTTTAACCTAAATTTGAAGCGAAAGATGCAATATCATAGATCAAGATGACGGCGAATCAGTTTTACAAGTACCGGATTGCCATAAGGGCCGACAATCCTCTCCACAAAGGAGTCAAACTGTTTCAGCAATATTATTATTATATTATTGCTCCTTATATGGAGAGCCGAAGGCTCGACTAGTGTTGTTTACAACCGAGCGGGGCGCAGCCCCGTGAGGTAAGACTGTAACAAAGGTGGAGACGTAGGCTCCACAAAGGGAAGCGAAGCTTCCCCAGAGAACCTACGGTTCTTATATGGAGAGCCGAAGGCTCGACTAGTATTGCTTACAACCGAGCGGGGCGCAGCCCCGCGAGGTAAGTCTGTAACAAAGGTGGAGACGTAGGCTCCACAAAGGGAAGCGACAGAGAACCTACGGTTCTCAAAGTTTTGGCGATATCAGCACATCAGTATTTTATTTAACTTTCCGAGCAAAGCTCGGTCACCCAGGTACTACTAATTAATTTTTATATTTTTTAGATATTTCTGAAGGAGATCCAAATCCGGATCGAAACGTCATCTCGTGTTATATTGATTTGTATTTTTATTATTTTTTGTTAATATATGGTCTGAGAAAAATTGGTTGACAATTTTATTTACTTGAAGTACTACAATTTGTCATAACAATATGAAACTTAGAAACTTAAGGCGATTTAAAATTTACTTGGAGCCCTGTAGAGTTCCTTTTTATGAGTGGACTCTCCAGTTTTAGTCTCCGGACTTATTGGAACAATCTCCCGCCGTCTTAAATTTTGAGTTGGTAGCCCTGCTGAACCTGGTGGTGGCCTGTTAAGAATGGTTGTCCAAACATCTACCTGTCGTGTATTTTTAACTTAATAGTGTTGTGTAATAGTTTGGTGAAGTTAGTGTCATCGAAGTAATTCGGTAGAGAAAAGGAAAAGCCTGAGTGGCATAGCGTTTCAAGTGTCCACCATATACTCCGGCAATGTGACACTGGAGTGGTCGGAAATAGCTCCATGGAGCTATTCGAAGCGCCCTTCACTTTTAAGACGTCGCTATTGGCTGCGGGCATTTAAGAAACAAACGACAACGAAAAGGCGAGTGGCATTCTATGTAACGAAACATACAAATAAAAAATAGACGTACTTCGTTTACTCAAAAAAATACAAGAATAAAATCAACTATAAAAATCACTACGAAAAAAAAACCAAAGATGGTTTTACAAGTTTGAAATAAAATAAACAACAAAATAAAATACAAATTTAGTTAATTCACTGAAAAATAAAAAATTGGTTGGCTGTAAAGTCGGTTTACGGACGATAGTTTTACGTGATAACGTATTCCGCTCGAATATCATATTTAATAATACATAACCTAAATTTTAGTAGCTGTCAAACTTGGGCCGATCGTGCTTCTCTATCGCTTATACTGCACTCTCGCTTGCACGCACAGGGTCAGGCGGAACGTTACGGCGTTACACTTTTTCGTGCGTGCAGCTGGTGTTTCATCAATTTATAAGACGTTATCACGTCAAAAAAGATAATCTGTGAGAGAATTTAAAAAGCATCGTTAAGTTTCAAGTTATATATACAGAATGTTCTACGAAATTGAGCACACCTTTAAATCAATCCGGAAGTAATCTGACAGCCTTTGTTCGATCATAAACTGTTAAAAAAACGCTACAAAGTCTTGAATCATAAAAGATTTATTTCACGGATTTACTGCAAAGTTTATTATCTACAGCGGATAAAAATAGTTATGTTTACACACTGCATGCAGTTCAAATATATACAAGTTGCATTTTCGTTGTAATGTAAACTGACAAAAGAAACAGATTATAACAACGCAGGCGATACCGGATGTGTAAACTCGGAACGTAACGGCATACAATGACATTAGCACATTTATTTTTTAGCTGTAATCTACAATAAATATTTTTTGCACACCCCTATAATTCATTCCTGTAGAGCGATACTGAAATGATCCATTTCACACTAGTGTATTAAAGTAAACTAAACGTACTACCATTGCCATAGAAAAAGTATGAAAATTCAACACAGCCTACAAATAAGAAGTGAACTGTCAAAAATGTGGAAATTAGCTATTTTACAGGACGCACGTGCAAAAAATAATATATGTATCTCGTGCGTGATGATATCATGTACTAAAAAATGACTATTTTCGGAAGCTTATTCTATAATTAATATTTTTTCCAAAAGTGTGTATTTTCAATGAAAATATTTTTGTGTCAGTAATCAGCGATAGTATTTTCATTTAGTAATAAAATTCATTCCACCCTAGATTACATTATATTATACTAGTGTGACCTGTGCGAATTATTCGCACTAAATAAGTATAATAATTAACACTTTACAAAATTATTTTTTAAATATGATTGCAGGTATTCAATTCGTTTCTAATTTTGCACACTGCTTATAACGTTCTTCTTTTTGTTGTATTACAATATGAAGCTCAGATGATAGATCGAAGAAATATTTTACTAAAATTGTCATTTAGAAACGCAAGTAGCAAAAGCGTTGAGCTAAGCCGTCAGATAGCATCATGCAGCATTGCTGTGACGTTGTTCAGCGTTGCTAATAATTAATTAATTTACAAAAACAAAAGCAATAATAAATTTTTTAGTTGTCGATGTCAGTAGAGCAAGAAATTATCTGTAAAATGATATATAATTTATGTGGAGACATTGTGTGGTTTTTTCTAAAAAGGGAGGCAAACATCTTAGCCTTAGCGTATTAATATATATAATTATATGCTATTAATTTATTTGACATAAGCGGTTTTGTCCTTTGACCCCAGATATGCAATATCATAAACCGTTGAAGCAGCATTTACCTTTATGTGAGATGGTAACATAAATAAATAATGACGAACAAAGTTTTACAAGTAAAAGCTCCCCAAGCTTATATAATATATAAAACTAGTGCAATGTAAGTTCTAAATGCAAAATATTGAGTAGTGAAACTTTGATGGAAAAAGCGACGCTAAGAAGTTATAGCGTCACTTAAGTTCAAACAAAATCAAAACTCACATTTTTTTTCCAAGTCTATCTTACTCACCCGGCAGTCTATCAGCGACGTTGCAATTTTCTCAAACGAAATTCTAATAAACATGAAGTTATGCAACTGCGCAAAAGACGATTTTAGTTTTACACGTGGGATTTTTATGTGTAAGCATTAGTGATGTGCTGGATATCCGTATCCGTGGATATCCGAGGGAGAAGAAAGATTCGTATCCGTATCCGTTAGTTTTTGGCGGATCTTTTACCTTATTAATTTTCAATTCATAGATGAAATTTTATATATATAGGTGATTAGGTAATAATGAAAACCTGTTAAATTCCATTCAGATTATTTTTTATTTTTTTGAATCGTATTTGGCACCTTTATATTGCAAACATTTATCGTAGTGAGTACCAGACTAATAGTACATAACTCAAAGGTACTAAATCAACTATCTTTATAATGAGATATTGCAAATCGATCTTTGGAAAGAGACAATCTGTTATGAGAGTTAACTCTTAAAGAGGTCAATAACTTTTTCCCATAACAGATAGTCTCTTTCCAAAGGTCGATGTGCAATATTTATCGCCGCGTACTCGATTCGCAGATCTTGAAACCAAAAATCCGTATTCAGATCCGTATCCGCGGATATACATTTTTAACGATCCGGCACATCACTAGTAAGCATACATGGTAGCAAGTTGTTTTTATCGGGCGACAACAACAGAAAAAAACAAGCAGAAGTAAATGTTTGTTGTATTTGTCTGCCAAAAATGCAACTAAAAATTTAGTTCCGTCTGTCAATTCCCAGTCGACGCGAAAACGACTGATGCGATTTTAATGAAACGTGGCCGGCTTGTCTTAAATTTAAAACGAACGCAGGGAACTACGATCAAATTCTTAAATATAAAACGTCTCTTCAAAGCAACTAAACGAGTCAGTAGAATGAACTTTACGCTTCCTTTGGGACCGACGAACGATTATTGCGTCTTCTCCAGAACAACCAGGCGACGACGACGACGAGTTAGTGCTATTTTTTTTTCGAACAGGAACGCGACGCGACGTTTTGTCGTCGCACGATTCCGCAAAAGGACGATTCGTGCAAAGCGCTCTCGTAGATCAATAAGCTAGTCCCAGACTCGGCCAGATCGAGGTGGCGCTACTACGGCATACACAGTGTAACATAACCAAGCCATACCTACACCGCGATCCTGCTGCTCTGTTCCTTTCTGTATTCCTGCTATCTATGCTTTCCGCAGCAGCGCTATTACCTCTCTACTTGCCTGCCTATGCTCATACTTTTTATTACACACTGTCATTTACAAGGTGTTCTGAACATCTGTTGATTCATTCAGCATTTTATTCGACTGTAAAAATTCTTTTTTCAGTTCGACTAAAACATTATCAATCCCGAAAAGATTACACTCTGAAGAGTGCTGCATATAATCTACATTTAAACAAAAAATAGTTGTGTGGTTTTAAGAAACCACGACGCAAGTGAAACTTTTATTGGATTGTAGACACTTATCCATCACGATTAATTATAAACAAAAATATTCACATGAATACACGAATAAAAACATGTAAACACTGTACAGCACTTGTCCGGATGACAGACTGACTATGTGTTATACATACTACACGGTCAGCTGATGCTAACCATGGGCGCCGCCATACTGGCCTTGGCTGCTCTACCGAGCGCCTACACCGAACGCCTTTCACTTTACCCCTATACTCCGCGGCCGCCTGTAATGAGACATGCAACAGACGGCCAGAAAAATTCAGGGCGATAGAATAAAAGTTTCACTTTAATAATTATTTTATCTACTTTTGAGACAACCGTTTAATTTTGCTGCAAACTGGTATTTCAGTTTCAATAGGTACGCTCCGTTTTTATTAACTCGTTTTCTCGTCTGTCTGTTCGGTAATTGATTTTAAACCAGCTCCCCGATGAGTTAGAAACTTGAAGCTTTATAACTCAGAACTGAATGGACAACACAATTATTAACTCAACACGTTTTTATTTGCTCTCTTTCTTGTATGCTGGTTCGGTATTATTTTTTATCCCAATGCTTTTTCTATTTTTTAGTAAACGAAATGAGTATAAATTTTCGTTGAGTAAAATCAATTGGTGAGGCGTTACGCTCCACCGCTTCAAGTGCGGCGTTGCGCTCGTTCGCTTCAAAAGAGACGAACGTATATATCTGTAGGATTTAACGTGCGAAAGAATGAGATGGAATACAAAAGAGACAAACATATATGTCTGTAGGATTTAACGTGCGAAAGAATGAGATGAAATACAAAAGAGACAAACATATATATCTGTAGGATTTAACGTGCGAAAGAATGAGATGGAATACATTACACGGCGTATCTAAGGAGTAAATCCAGTCGTGCGTCGGAGCTGACACACGCCCACACTTTTTTAATTATAAAAAAAAAACGCGTGAGCTTAAATAAACCCATGCGAGAAGTGAAACTTCATCAGAGTTATGAAGTTGTTTCATGATGCGTTATCCAAGATCTTTGTTTGATAAATAATACACTTTATTTTATTAAATTAAAACTAGTGTGACCTGTGCGAATTATTCGCACTAAATAAGTATAATAATTATCACTTTACAAAATTATTTTTTAAAAATGATTGCAGGTATTCAATTCGTTTCTAATTTTGCACACTGCTTATAACGTTCTTCTTTTTGTGATATTACAATATGAAGCTCAGATGACAGATCGAAGAAATATTTTACTAAAATTGTCATATAGAGGCGCAAGTAGCAAAAGCGTTGAGCTAAGCCGTCAGATGGCATCATGCAGCAATGCTGTGACGTTGTTCAGCGTTGCTCGCTGTTTCAAAATTAAAGCCGTCAGATGGCAGTATGCAGTATTGTGTCTGTTGTATTACAATATGAAGGTCAGATGACAGATGGAAGTGTTGACGTTGTTTCAAAATTAAAGCCGTCAGATGTCAGACGTTGTTCAGCGTTGCTGTATTTTAATTAATTTGCAAAAACAAAAGGAATAATAATTTTTTTAGTTATCGATGTCGGTAGAGCAAGCAATTATTTGTAAAATGATATATAATTTATGTGGAGAAATTGTGAGGTTTTTTCTAAAAAGGGAGACAAACATCTTTAACCTTAGCGTATTAATATATATGATGTACAACGCTAATTTACGGTATCTATTTTACAGCTGGAAATATATCACTGTAAAAATTAGCCGAATCTAGAGCCGCTTAAAGTATCGATAAAATGTTAAAAACCTATCGATATATATGCAATACTGATAGCGCGTCGTATTTTCCCAGTCTACGCAACTCATCAGTAGTCAGTTGTATATCCAGCAGCCGGTCCCAGACCGACGCTGCCAGACGCTCGCCGACGCCAGTGAGCAGCGGTTGTTTCAAAACCGACGCGTTAACGTCGTCGCTTACACCTATATATTTACATCGTTGTTTTGTTCCCTGTATTCTGTGTGTGCAACAACGCTGCACCTGTTATTTATAAACAGTGCATCTAAAATTAACGATATATCGCTTATTCGACGGTTAAAAAACTTGTGGTTTTCCAGTGTTTCAAAACAATTAATTTTTTTTATTATTTGTAAACAATAATAATTATAGTGCGGTCTGTGTTCAAAATCAAACGATTTTTAGTTTTCGGTAATTTACTAGAAGTCTTTTTTTTGTTAAGATTTTTAGTGTTTGGATCGATAACAATTTAAGCGACTGATTTTTTTAAAAGCTTGCGTGGACAAAACTCTTTGTTTTTCACTTTAAAATTATTTTAGTGTTTGAATTTCAACAAAGCGACACACTTTTGTAGACGGTATTTAAATTCAATTCAATAAATTTTTTTTCATTTCAACATTGCTTTCAAAAGCGACCGATTGTTTAACGGTTAAATTTAAATTATTGCGCGGGCTATTATAAATCAATAAATAATTTGTTTTATTTTATTAAAGATACGTAAGCTTTGATCAAAGTATCAAAAATAGAGTTGAATTAAAAAAAAATATATATGTAAATTTTGTATGAGATCAAGTTTACAGTGAGTAAATTTGAGGTTAGGTGTAAATAAATTTGTTTATAAATAAAAGACACATTTCACTGTTAATACAAATAAACAATTGAGTTTAGAATTGGAATAATAACGTGCATGTTGAAGATTAGAAACTTACGGACCTACATTTATTTTAAAACAGTATTCTAAAAATAGATCATTCATTGCACTTTTGAAATATTAGAAACAAAGGCTTTCAAAAGAATATTTTAATCGCTGGAAAATTAAGTTCTTTCTAGCGAAATGTACGTATCGACTTTTTATAAATAGTACTCCTTCATTATTATGAGATCTTTAATGGCTGAAAGTTATTTAAAAATTAAATTCTAAGATAAAAAAAATCAAGTAAGTAATTGGAAACATTTTAAAATTAATTGAATTAAAACATTTCTTTAATTTTAAAATAGTTTACATTAATTTATACCAAGTAAAGGACCGAGCCAAATTTAAAAAAGTATTTTGACAAATTTGAAAATCTTTTGTAGCCCCACGTACCAAATATCACCAAATGACGTACTATTGTTTAAATACCACCCTGCACGTAGGGGTTTGGAAATTACGCTAATTAGGTAAACCAGCCCGTATGACGGTAAATCACACCCCCTTTTCCCCCTTGCAATAAACACTTGCTACTATTCCAATCCATTAACAACACATGGGTTATTTCAAATAATAGTAATTCACTATCTAAATGCGCCCTTAAGAAAATTTACTACTTGGGTCTGCAGTTTTTCCAGGGATAATGGAGTTTAAATAAAGAGTTTGTTTATACATTTCAGGAAAATATATGCTTTTCATAACATATCCATTAAGTTTAAGTACATTTTTGGGTGCATTAAAATATGATTCATGATATTCTTCTTAAAAGTAATGTAGGCTAACTTACCAGTTGTTTGTTTCACGTTGGCCAAGTTCCTTCCAAGGCGCTTGGATTCTGCAAAGAAAGAAGAACGAAATGAAATTATAAATACAGTTAAAAATACTAATTAGTTTCTTAATTCTTAATCTATATAAAACGGTCAAGTGTGAGCCGGACTCGCACACCGAGAGTTCCGTACAACTTGTATGTGAATAGTTCATACATCACGCGAATCGAGTCTCGAAGATTTTTCCCGCTTTTCGACATTGGTCGTGGGCAGTTTACCAACAGCAAATAAATTTATAATATTTTTCTGATGTAACTACAAAACGGTTGTCGGATTTTTCTCTTTACTTGTGCTATAAGACATTGCTTCTTGCCAAATTTCATGATTCTAGGTCAACGGGAAGTACCCTATAGGTTTTTGATTCCATCGCGAGTGTCAAAATATGCGGTATAAACGGCCGTACCTTTTGATCGCGTTTGATTTTTTCACAGCTCCAAGGGATTGCAGACCTGAATATTTGATATTAATTTCAACTTGCTACCTCCACGCGTTGCTGAGTAAAAAGGTCCTGACAGACAGACGGACAACGAAGTGATCCCATATAAGGATTCCATTTTTTCTTTTGAGGTGCGGAACCCAAAAAAATGTAGATCAAATGATGCTGAAAATTGTCAATTCAACTTCTCGGAAATTGTGGACACGCTATATAAAAACTCAAATCGTAAATTTATTAAAAAACAGAAAGATTTCATCTTTTTATCTTCCAACATTTTCCCCAAAATATATTTGAACACCAATCACGTATTTATCCTTGCGTATTCAGGTTTATGTGTTTATGGTCCGATACCCTTTTGCAGGATAACAAATAGGACAGCCTCATAACTTTACATAAAAATCCTTATCTGCTGGCAATGTTTGTCCGCGATTGAAATCACACAAAAAAAATATCTAAAAAATATGATGATGCTCTGCATTATTCGTTCCTACTTCTAAATTTCATTATTTATTTATTGTAAAAGATTTGTAATAGAAAAACTTATATGAACAGCGAAATACAAACGAACCCGGCTAGTTGAGACAAGGAAGTATAGTTGAGATAGTTTCCTTGGTTCAAAGATAAAAATAATGATTAATTAAAAATATAAATAAGCACTATAGGCCCAGTTTCCAGGCTCTAATTTGACAACTGATAAAAGTACGGATCGATCAAATCATTACGCAAATATGAACTGGTATTAGGTTTAAATAAACTTAAACCCTTAAAATTAACCCTTGATGTACGCGACGTTAAAATAAAGAATTTTTTTGAATTAATAGTTGAATCTATTTTAAGTCTTGAATTGAAATATTTCATCAATTAAAATTAATTAAAATTGACGATTCCTTTCAAACCATTTAATTTAAATTTACAGAGGCATGTTTTGAAACACGTTGAATAAATTTGTTGTTTTCTTTGACTACCAAGGGACTTATAATATTTACATAAAGGATTTACTTTTACAGGTCGGCTGAAAAATATATCGATGTCAAAGGGTAGAAGAGTAAAGTAGGCGTTTTTTCCCCTTTTCCTTTTTTTTCCCGTATACGCTACTTCCGTTTATTCCCTTTTTTCGTGTGTATCGTTCTAGTATAATGTTTTTATTCAACAAAACTTATCAGTTACGAATGTTAATCTTAAAAAAACCTGAAAGATACATAAAATTCTTTTCGCGTTCTGACATTTTGTCTTCTGAAAATAACAAAGGCAATAAAAAAAATAATGATTCAGAACGGCCATTAAAACTGAAAAGGAAAGCGTTAACTTTTATTAATTATGTTTGATCGTAAAACATTACGAACTTTGACTTACGCTTATACGAAAAATCAAAACACTCTTTGAAATATAATATTTTAGACGAAACTCTACAAGTTATCCAATTCCAATCCAATTAACAAGAAATGTTATGGGGTAAAAATAATTACAGATTCAATTAAAATTTTAATTCAAATAATCTCGGAATAAATATTGTCAAGTTCAGCTGAAGAATGATGACAGAATCCGTGAATTAAATATTTAAGAATAATAATATTATAAAGAGGTAAAATTTGTATGTTTCGATGTATCTCTGAAACCACTCATCCGATTTTAAAAAAGCTTTCACCAATATTTAGAACGGACCTTCAGAATGCACGTAGGCTATATATTATTGCGTTAAAATAAAAGCGCTTTTCGTGGAGACCAGTTTTGCAACGTATAAACCGACGGTGGCAATCTACAAATTCAAGCGAACCCGGACCGGGCCACCAGCTTAAAATACCGACGATGTACAATTCAAGTTTGCTAAGCAGTCAAAAAACCACCACAACATTTCTCTAGAATTATAGAGAAAAACTTTAAGAAAGATGGCTGGTAAAAAAAAATAATTTCCCGACGGAATCGGGAAGCAGCAAGAAATATTTATTTGTCGTCTACACCCAGCGGGATTCGAACTTAGTATCTCTCGAATATTAATCAAGAACAACTAAGCACTAGCCATAGTCTTTTTTGTTGGTTCTTGTAAATAATATTTTTAATCATATACACGGAAATATTTTGCGACTTTAAAGCTTTTGGATTAATTAAATGTGTCCAAAACATGCTATTAAATAATTTATTATTTATTAATTATCTGATTAACGTATGACGCAGAGCTTTAGGTGCTTTTGACAAAGATAATAGGCACGTGAATTTATCAAGTACGCTAAGTGGAACACATTTGGTCACGCGATTTTCAATTAATTCAAAACGGCAAATTGGTTTTGAGCTTATTTCACACAATGTATCAAACAAAGCTGCGTTCTAAAATATGAAAATACAGCGTAGAAACTTTATGCAAGTTATAAAAAAATATATTTTCAACGATATAAAAAACTACTTTAAGCTTTTTTATGACTGCCGTTACACAGCTGTAAAAAGTTTACTCTTTTTTTAGCTTTGATTATATTTTCAAATTTTTAGGCCGAAAAAACAGTGCAAAGTTATTATTGGGAAACTTTTGATTTTTTCCAATTTTCCAATAAATAGTCAACGTTGACTAAATTTTGTATTCGGAGCCCAAAGAAATGGAGGCATAAGGTAAACATTCATTTAGAAAAGCATGATTGAGGCTAGCCTCCATCATGCCTTTCTAAATCAATATTTACCTGTCAAAAACCACCCTTAGGACAGTTCAGCGCATTTCTCACCAGAGGTCTCACCATTCCTTTGGCTTCCGAATATGCTCATTTGAAATTTTTAGCATTCCAAGTTTATTTTCAATTCTAGAACAGTTTAACATGTTTAATGATAGCAAATAATCGGAATAAATGTAGTTCTAACATCACTTTTTTGAATTATATGATTCCTTTAGAGCTTTTTTTAGCCGCTGGTTTTATAGTTTTGGGATTACACTTTGGAACGTGTTGACAAAAATACATAAATTATGTTATTACTTTTCACGAAAGTGCTAGATATTTCATTTTTGTTTTGTAGTATAATACGCGGTTCGGAAGTTAGTCACAAACAGCGTCGCAAAGGCACAATTTAGAGCCGTTGATACTCCCACCACCTCCCAGCTACCTGCACGGAACGTGCGCTCGTCGGTGATTGGCCGTGATCGTTCGTTGCCTTTGTCACTTGTCGCTTTCCTGCTTTAAAGTACAGTCGAGTACACCATTGTCAAGTTGTTAGTTTTGTTGAGTTGCGAGTTTGTAGTTTTTCAACAGACTGTACAAGCGCAAGCCCGCATTCGCATCTAACTTCCGAGTCTTTTAGATTCGTGGCGCGTATTATACACTCTGGAGTAGAATAATGATTTATTCCGACACAAAACTACATGATAACGCAAATTCGGTAATCTCTTAACAGCTGGATCAGAATTACCTACATGCTGGATTAAAGTCAATTCATTTTGTTCAGATTAAGACATCTCGTATCACAAAAGTTGACAATGTAAAGGAACTACTACGGTACTATCCAGACTAACGGATAGTCGCGTTGCGGTATTGGAAACCTTCTAATATACATATCTGGGTCAGCGAGTTCATAAGTCTTCTGCAAAAAAGAAGATAAAAACGAGGAAATCTTTTGAAATAAAAGCACAAAAGATAGAACAAAATGTACATTTTAACATACATGATTTAACGATGAATGTGGCCAAGTAAAATTCCAATTGCAATAACTAGATAAATAATTGTTGACGAGTAACAATAATTCATAGATTATTAATACAAGCGGCCCGGCCCGACTTCGCCCAAATTTGTAGATTATCACAGTTTTTTTTTTGTCGACTTACGTTGCAAAATTGGTCTCCACGAAAAGCGCTTTTATTTTAATGTGATTATATAATATCTTATATCTTATACTAATATATAAAGTTTCAGACTTTCTTTGAACGCGTTAATCTCAGGAACTACTGGTTGGAACTGAAAAATTATTTTTGTGTTGGATAGTTAATTTATCGAGGAAGGCTATAGGCTATATAATATCACGCTACGACCAATAGGAGAGGAGCATCAATGAAAAATGTTGCAAAAACTGGAAAATTATTCATTTTGACAACTTCCGTTGCGTGCGCTGCGTAAACGGTTAAAGTTACTCAAAAATCATGTATGACGAAATTGTTCTAAAGTTCTAAAAAACAATATAATATTTCCAGAACAGCTTCGCACTCGGGTAAAACCGGGCTAAAAGCCTATAATATTAAGTTCGATTTGAAGATCTAATCTATATTTGACTTTCCCTTACCCTTCAAAAATAGCTAGTATTTGTCATTTTTCATAATTTTTTAAAAATGTCTAACAATTCCATTAAGATGTAGCAAATTATACATTCATTGTGTGAGAAATAATTTTATCTGATGATGACTTAGGTCGAAAGCGCTATAATATAATAAAAAAATTTTTACAATTTTGGAATGGTTTTTCTTTACATTTAAAAGTTTACCTTTTACAATTAACATGCTTCCAAATTTCTATAAGTACAACTCTAAATTGAAAATCTATTCTAAATATTGGTGAAAAAAAGTGCTTACAAAAAAATAATAAATAATAATTTAATAAACACAGAGAGTTACCTGACAATGACAAATAAATTTATCAGTATTCGAGATAAAGGTAAATGTAATCGATAGAACCTCAAATAATATTAGTTACGTAATAAGGCTGTACATATATCGGCATGCAGATTACTATATATACAGAGGCAATCTGTGTTAATTTGATTCATTTAACGCCATTTAACCATTAAACATAACCACAAAACACGATCACATCTGGTCTTATTTTAACAATTCCTTAATTATTAACGGGTTAGCGCGTCTTGATTACGGTTTCCTTCAGGAATTTCGTAGAAAAGAAAATTGCAAGTGTTAGAGAATAACAGCCTCAGTTCTTTTTATAAATTAAACGCAAATACAATGACAGCCATACGTAACCTCACAAAAAATTGAGAGAAGGGTCGAATATAGTTGTAAATCGAGCTTTGCGGTATAGTATGGGCCACGGATCTAATAAGTTCGGAATTTAGTCACAAACAGCGTCGCAAAGGCACATTTTAGAGCCGTTCATACTCCCAACACCTACCAGCTACCTGCAAGGAATGTGCGCTCGTCGGTGATTGGCCGTGATCGTGTCGCTTTCCTGCTTTAAAGTACAGTCGAGTACGCTATTGCCAAGTTGTTGTTTTGTTGAGTTGCGAGTTTGTAGTTTTTCAACAGACTGTACAAGCGCAAGCCTGCATTCGCATCTAACTTCCGAACCTTTTAGATTAGTGGCGTGTACTGTACATACTGCTTCAGTAAGATTTAATGGTACCAGAAATTTTGGAAGAACCACTTAAAAAATACATTTTCAACAATTTGATATCATCAAAGATTAAGTTGTTTAATGCTGTAAAAAGGCAACGAAGCTTTTTGTTGAAATATTTAAGGTACAGAATTTTTTAGAATTTTTAATAATATAAAAAGTTAACTTTATTTACACAACTTTATCTAAAATAGAACAATTCTTCGTATCAATCTAATTAATAAACAAAGAATATAGTAAAAACTGTATTTCAAATTGATGCAAATGAAACATGCTAATATAATAGATAAGACGCCAATTTCAATGCAAATAAGAAATGTACTAATATATCAAATTTGTTTAGTCCATAATATCTATATTTTAGAAATTCTAAAGTGAACCTCACATTTTTCAATTGGAAAGACAAAAACAATACATCATAATATATCATATCCTGGTGTAGACGAATTCATACAATGCTTAGACATTTCAGGAAACGATCAGTTACATCAAATGTCTATACATTTTATAGATCAATGTTCACTTATAATACTTAAAGCACTACGCTTAAAGTACTTTGTCAAACAGTAAAGCTGTAAAAGTATCGAGAAATTGTGTACCCGTATGTATTCGTTACTTAAAGAACCAGTACCCGTTACTTTCGTACCATTACGTTACTCGTTACTTTTTATACGACATACAATCGTGTACTGACAGCATCAAGCATGTACCATCGCATCGAGGCGCGTCGCATACGTGATACGATATGACTTCGTTCGTATAACCGCATCAAACGAGTCGAACTGTCATGGATACGACAAATGCGAGTAACGAAATGAATTTGTAAGTAACGATTCGTTACTTCGAGTCAGACGATGTACCCGTTACTCGCAGTAACGAATACATACGGTTTGTTACAGCTCTATCAAACAGGTTAGTAATAACTAAAAAGTGTTCCTCATCGGATGTTCTGATGGTAATAAACCAACAGGAGCAACAGTAGTCTGTTTGCGTATACTGCAATAATTTCTTCGGTTTCTGATACGACTTTCAGCTTTGAGTGTAATTTATCATACAAAACGTATAGTTTCCAAATCAAGTGATTTACGATGAGGCGAAATTGTTTGATAAACCTGTTACAATTTGGATTGCAAATATTAATTTGCGTATTGCCACTTGCTACTAACATTATCGCCCATGCTCTCAAGTGTTTCAGATAAGTATATTTACTATATGCGAGGTCGTTAAGAGTGATTTATAATTGTAACATACTAATGGAAAGTTCGTATTAAACTCGTAGTCCAACGGCCGCATGCAGAACAAAAAGAAAACGTATATATCTCATATGTATTTTTCTAAAGACTCTTTTTAACTGTTCTGAAGAGAGAGACGAATATTTTTTACAGACTTCAAAAAAAAGAGGTTATACAAGTCGATAGATTTTTTAAAATGTAATAGCCGCGATATCTCTTGCAGTTGGGAACCGATTTTATAACGATTCTTATTCTAATAGACATAGATTTCAGTTAAATCGGTTCAGTAGTTTCTTTAATCAAAACTATAAAATAGATACCTACAAATACAGTGTAAACTCTATATAGCGACACTCAAGGGACTGTGCACTTTGTGGCGTTATTGAGAGTTGTCTTTAAGCGGAGAGAAGAAATAATCAATTAATATTTTTATATTGTTTGCAAGTTTGTGGGCAACTGAGAATATTATCACTTAATAATTAACTGAAACTATGAAAAATAATCCCAACCAACAAAAAAACGAATCTTTTAGAATCTTCGGTACGCATGGTGTCGATAACAAAGCAACAAAATAACAAACAAGTACTGTTTATTGCTCAATGATGACGTATTGTAGTCGTTATTTAGACTGTAGCATTTTACGAGCGACAATGGTTTACCTTGTCGCTCATAAAATGCTGCACTAGAGTTAAGTAATTTCGACGTTTTAAAGAGTTTCTCGTTATATCGAGTGGAGTTTACACTGTAGTTCATCATCCGCAACTTAATCGCTCAACGCATCACAAGTCTAAGCGCGCACGATATCTCAGTCGGGCGATCGAATGAACCGACACAATATCGGTCTATTTCGGGCACGCTTTTGTCATTACTATCCGACAGTTCGATCGGGTGATTGGGCTAACATTTATGCGCGCTTATAGACTAATTATAGATTTTGAAACTGTCAACTTAATCGCTCGATAGTCCGCAAGTTTGACATAGGCTTTACACATATGAAACTAGTTCGTATACACAATAGCAGCTGCCGTCGAATAGTGGTCTGGGCAAGTTGTCAATATTTTCAATAGGCGGAGAGGTGATTAACTAATTGTTATTCAACAATCAACATATTTTAGTTTTAACCTCATTATTTAACAAATGTGTGCCAATATCACCACAACAAATAAACAAGCAAGCTGTGCCAATTGATTTTATAACGACTATATTTATTGTTGTAAAATGTAACAGAGTAAGTTAAGAGAGTGTATGTGTGAACAATGGTCGTAAACATACCTAGTTTGATTTATTTTGAGTATAAATCCACGTCAAATAAATAAAGGTATAATAAATTAGAGCCAATTTTCTCATAATTGCAAAAATGTTTTATCGCAAATGGTACGGCTTTAACGCTGAACTTATACCCAAAGTTTAGACATTGCGTTTGTTACTTCAGTGAAATGTGTCTGCGTTTGTTTTAAAAAGAATTGTTTTAAAATTGTTTTTAGAAAAGTCCGGTTATGAAATATACGTGCAAGGGTACCTAAAAATGGAAATATTATCACCTCACAAACATTTTAAAAAGAAGAAGTTTCAAGTATTTAAAAGTTTAATTAGTTATTAAGTTAATTAAAGTATACATAAAGAGAACTTTGAAAAATGATTTCATTAAAAGAACCTAAATCGATCGATAAAGTGACGAGCCTAGACGAAAATAATTTACAAATAAATACCCCACCAAACAGTTGAGTGGTACCATGTACAGGGATGGTCCCACCCCCATGGGGAGACAGTGACCTAGACACGGCGGGGGAATGGTTAGAAAAAAACGCAAACCTGGTGGAGAAATGGCTGGTGGAAAGAGCCAGTCCGGATCTGGTCCGGCGTCTGCACACAGCGGCGTTGCAGGCGTCGACGACGTCAGAAGTAAACAGTTCCGACGTCCATCCCCCCAGCGACGTTCCCCCGCCGTCATCAACAAATACCAAATCAACAAATGGATTCAAGATCACTAATTGTACTCCAGACGAACATAATAATAATGGCCATCGACTGGATTTCAACAAAACAACCGACGAACAAACAAATGAATCGCATAAAACAAACGACGAACAGAGCAAGAAAAGAACATCGCTTACTCGACAGCAGTCGTTCGAAAACAACAAGTCGTTCCAATCGTCGGACACGTCGTACGAAAGTAAGCAGCAAAAAAATCAGATTAACATCGAAAATGAATCCCGAAAAACGTCGATCAGCTCTTCGAAGCACGGTTCTTCACCCGAATCCAGTAAAAACGTATCGGATTTGTTATTGAGGATAAATATCGATAGTGAAAAACGTTATCGTTCGTCGACAGATTCGTTATCGATTCAAATTCCCGATTCGAGAAAGACTTCGTTGAACATAGATTCGCGTAAGACGTCTATAAATTCGCCCAGTCACAATTCGTTAGATCTGAGTCAAAGCAAAACGTCTTTGGAGATGTTTGATTCACGCAAAACATCAATAAACGTAGACACGAGCCATTTAGATAACAACTTATCGCCAACGACTTCAGATCAATGTCATGTAACAGAACATCAATTAGCGTCACTGAATTTGCCGAACACGTTGTCCAGCGATGGAACCGTATCGCGGCGGCCGTCGACGCAGCTTGTACAATCGCCTAAATCAATATTACAAATGATACACTCGACAAAGAACCCGCTGGGGAGTTCGACTTCGCGCCGAACGTCAATAACGTCAGATTTATTTCAATTATGGCTGGCGGCGTCTCCTATAAAAAACAGTACGTCGGGGACATTACCATCGAAAAGAGATCTCACGCATTTAAATGAATCCGAACTGTTTATGGAACTGATCAGAGATGTTGCCAATGAATTAGATATTGATGTGTTATGTCATAAAATTTTGGTTAATGTCGGTCTGTTGACCCATGCTGATAGAGGATCACTTTTTTTGGCTAGAGGACCCAGCGACAATCGATATTTGGTTGCGAAGTTGTTCGACGTACGCCAAGATACAGGTAAGGAATTAAAACTGATATTTTTATGGTGTACATGAAAGTCCCTTCGTTTTAACGCGATAAATTCAAAAACTACCGAACGAATTTTCAAAAGGTTTTCACTAATAGAAAGAGCGATAAACGAGGAAGGTTTCTGTATATAATTTTGTAAATATTTTGTACAAAATGGCTGACGGTGTTTTGTCAAAAAAAATATGTTTTCATACGCTGACCAAATCTTTAGAGATACATCAAAACAATGTACTTCGATAGTTCTGCTGTGTAGATGGGAATGTCAATATAATATGTCCAGAAGAGTTTCTCATCTGCGGGTGAAACCGGGACGGGTCGCTATTCTACATAATAGAATATGAATGAATAATTATTTTAATTAACGTTGCAATTTTGTAAAACTGACATCGCGTTTTATAGGCCCAGATGACCGCATTGCGGAGATAACGGCCTCATTTTTAGACATGTTTGGCTTACCAACAGTTCTAATTAAAGCTTGCACCCAAGATATATGCTGGCTCTACAATCATTTGCATATTTTTTTAGTTTAGGTGACTGTTCGGACAAAAATCTTTTTTTTTGGGAATAAATGTTCACCGTTTCTTTTCTGGAAGTTGTTTTAAAAGACAGTATATTTTAGGTACCTATATGTGTTTGTATTTGACTAATCCTTATCTTTTTTTGGAACAATTTTAGGGAAATAAATATGATGAAGGAATGTTTTGGTTGAGGATTATAAATAAGCTTTACCAATGTTACGCTAGTGGCCACAAAATTTATTTTATTTGACCAGCTTGAGGCCCTGAAGATGAAAATAAATTTTTCGAAACGTTTGCAACTAGCGGAACATTGGTAAAGCTTATTGATCCTCAACCAAAACCTTCCTTCATCGTAACATTCTATTGGATCAACACTAGTTTATACTGAGGAAATAAATATATTATTATTATTATCTACATATACTTGTAAAAAATCATAAATGTCTCAAATTTTGCCATTTTCCCTAAGGATGAACTTTTGATTGAAATGAAATAAATCGTTATTTGTCACATGCTTACTGTCACTTACTGTCAAGTTTTCAAGTATTTTTGTCTTAGAAGATATCAAAATAAACAATATTTGAAAGCGACTTTTTTACGTAACGTCAATTTTTGTCGGGACTCTCTGATCAATCAAAACCAACGACAAAAATACAAGATGACAGCGAATACATTATTTGTTTATAAATAAAGTATGTCACGTGTCGCGAGATTTTTTTTAAAAGAAAACATCAATGACAAGCTTATAAGCTCAATATTGAAGCTCAGCTCAAGCCCTGCCCTTCAGTATAGCTTTTTATATACAATAGAGCTTACGCTTCGATGGACTGACGTTTCGCTATTAAATTATACGTCAAAGCATAAGATATTTGCGCGGGTGAAACTGGGTAATGACGTATTTGTTACTTCTTTTTTTTACTTTGAAGTATAAAACGTACAGTTTTTCTATAAATACACCAATTGACTGAAAGGAAACACGGCCATTTATTGGTTCACAAAACTTCCGATTTTTGTAATTTATTGTTCTCTTTCTTCCGCTTTCAATATTAATATTTCGATTGATAAGATTTTCTCTTGTTTGTTGTGGTATCCTTTGTTTTAATTTTAAACGGGTTCGTCAAATATAATTTCATCTGATTTTCATATTAACTTTCGTAAATACTTCTAAAGTTTATTTACCCCAGCAGAACGAAATATTTATTTGTTTCAACACTAACGAGGTCTTCTTCGGGACCTTAGAAATAATTCTTTTATTTTCACTGTCTAAACAATTTTGCAATACATTTATTACCGGTGTACTGTTTAAAAGTTTAAATAATAATTATTATAAAAGAACTTTTTTTATTATAAACTTAGTGAAACCCATTTTATATACATTTTTTTAACAACTGAATTTCTTAGTAAGGACTTGAGACAATAGACGAATTTATATGACATTTCGATGGTTCCTTTATTGGAAGACCCCAGTTCCTAGGACCCAACCGGAGAACTGATATAAGTATATTATAATTCAAATCTTTGTTTAACCTTTGATTAGAACTCTTCAATAAATAAAATTATCGACCAATTTTTCAGACAAATATATTAACAAAGAATATAAAAATTAATACATTGACGTTTTGGTCCGGATTTGGATCTTCTTCAGAGATATGTAATCTAAAAATATAAAAATGAATTAGTATCTACTTATTTTACAATAGAATTAAGACTGATTTTTTTAAATGTATAAATTCTTATATTTTTTGTTAATTTATTTATCTGAAAAAAATGGTGGATAATTTTATTTATTGATAAGTATATTATATTTTCAGTGTATAAATGCTTTAAATATATGACTTGGGACTAGGTCCAAGTAACTGCTGGCGGTATTGAAAAAAATAAACATTACAGACTGTCCTATGAACCGATACAGCAATAAAACAAAACTCAACACAACAGAAGAACCTATCAGGATACTTTGTGCATCCCAGTTCAGTGTTCACGTGAGAAATATATCTGTTGGTAGGAATGACTACAGTTTCTGTTTCTCAGAATGAACTTCAAAACTGTTGAAGCTTTCAATAATTTATTAGGTACACGTGCTACTAGAAGACGAAGAAATAAAAAACAAATTTAATTTTACCCTCGAAAAAATATCGTTTATTTTTAAGAATCTTTCGCTTTGATGTCAAATGTCTCAAATGTGACGGCATATTGCGACTTATTACTTTAGCATTTCTTTTAAACGTCAAAAATCATAAATTTTCATTGAACTAGTGTAAAAGGAAAAACTGCTTATGTCAAATTTTATGATCCAAGCCTTACACTTCGAACGCAATTTTGCGAGAGAGTAAAAATATGCAGACTATGAGAATAACTGAACTTGTAGCGATGGCGTTATTTACTAAATCTTTCCAAGACTCCTCCATTATAAGCCCCCCAGTTCCCAGATTCTAATCAGAAAACTGGTAATAATTATATTAATAACTGAGTTTTCAGTTTAATAATAAAAATAATATACAAATAAATAGCTCTAGTCTACTGTATTGTATTGCATTACGTTTTTGTTCCGTAACCAAACTATAATCAAAAATGATAATAAATTAAAAATATGAAAATGTGCCATTTTGAGGAGACTTGAATTAAAATCTGGCCTTGTTTCCGACTCTATAACTACTCTTCCATTTCCTTCCAGAATATGGATGTAAAATTACCATAAACGGTTTTGATTTTTTTACCACAGATATTCATTATGAATCCATTTAAAAATTCATCATTGAATTTCACTGGTATTTGATTTAATTTTAAAAAGTAACCTGCCTCAAACAAATGTATATTTTTCCAATTCGTTGCATTCTTTTAAAGATTTCACTTACAAAATCGGAATGCACTGTATAATACTCCATAAATTTCAAACATTTCATGCAGCCAAACAAGTAGAGAACAATTTTGTTCCCTCCATGAGAATGTAATAAAGGAGATATAGGTAAAAGTGGTGCGTGCATGTTTTCTGAAGTCACAGAACTTATCTGTGCGATT
Organism: Xanthostigma xanthostigma; assembly: GCA_963575645.1. Taxonomy (NCBI): domain Eukaryota; kingdom Metazoa; phylum Arthropoda; class Insecta; order Raphidioptera; family Raphidiidae; genus Xanthostigma; species Xanthostigma xanthostigma. Next base: position 3,198,799 of record OY754475.1, on the reverse strand, counting down.
AAATGCCTACCTACACGCCTCCATTCTTATTATGAATCATATGTGACTCAACAGACGTAACCGTATACTCGACCTTGAATCCCATGCCACTTATTTCAACTTCGAATATTTAAGTTATATACACATTTCTATGACAGAACGTGTAGAAGGAATAAAATCAAATATGAATCATATATGATTCATGACCTTGGCTATGAACTGAAAGAATCAATATCACTTTTTTTCTTATGATGCTTTTTACAATCAAAAAGATGGCTATGAACTGAAAGAATTAATATCATTTTTTTCTTATGCCGCTTTTTACAATCAAAAAGAAAAATAAACAACGGCCGCCATTTGCCAACTATATTGAATAAGCAATGCCAATTTCAAGGAACTCTACTGTAGGTACATGAAACGCATTATAAATCAGTTTTACAATAGCATAAAACTGGTAGTTACACCAAATTATTCACGGGCTTTAAGTCTCATAATCAGCTTAAAACATGCAAACTTAATGATCATACTATAAAACAACTCATAACGTCTAATTATACGCATAAAGGCGATCGAAAAGTTTCATCAATTATCATTGTAAACTATTACGTTGGCTGTATTTATTTATTAAAATATTTATTACTAAAACTTTAAAGGAATCAAAGATCCATTCATACAATGCTTACAGTAATGTTTCAAAAATGGTAGACGTTAATAACTTTGTGATTTTTAAAGATTAGTTTGTTTTTTCAATATCGACCTTTTTGGGTCTAAAATTACATGCTTCTTCGCTTTTAATTTCTGGGCATCTACTAGAAACAATTTAAAATATGTTCGGAAATTATGAGCCGTTATTATTAATGATCAAAAGAGAATTTTATTTCGGCATCCTCAGTTTTAATTTAGTAACTTTGTTGGTCACCTATGAATTATTTTAGAAACACTTTATATGGAATCTGCATATATACAGGTATTCGTTTGTCGCATCGCGTATGTTGTACATACACGGACCTTCAGATTAAAACTACTAGCAATGCCATACACTTTCGTACCAATGACTACAGATCTTTTATAGTTAACCAACGGTCCATAAATAAAGCTGAAGCATCAGCAGAGTTTCAACTCCGTAAACCATTTCCACACTTGCAGAACGCAGCTGTTACTTACATATTTCACTAGTTTCTGAGGCGCTTGTCTCTGATTTTGATGAAACTTTATTTGTGAAAATATAATATAACAAGCGGTCCGATTTAGTTTACCGAGATGAATGTTGTGTCCAAATTTCATGATGATCGGAGTTACCGTTCCAAAGTTTTTGTCGGACGGACAAATTTTGAGTTACATTTTGCAACGCTCCTATTGATCGTAGCGTGATATTATATAGCCTATAGCCTTCCTCGATAAATGGGCTATCCAGCAAAAACATTTTTTTCAATTCGAACCAGTAGTTCCTGAGATTAGCGCGTTCAACCAAACAAACAAACTCTTCAGCTTTATATATTAAGTATAGATGATAATGATAACGTATTTGCCAAATTTCATGTTCTTATGTCTCAAATACGACCGAGGAACACAATAGGTTCATTCCAAGCAGCCGCAAACGGTAATAGAACCGTACACAGTCTTGTCACTGCGCAAGACTAATTTGCGCACTAGCTCAAAAATCGATACCGCGCAAGACAGTCTTGCGCAGTAACAAGACTGTGTACGGTTTTATTACCGTTCGCGGCTGCTTGGAACGAACTTAATATTGACCAATTTCAAGTCTGATTAGTTTGGTAGCAAAGTAAGATTGTCAAATGGGAGTTTAATGTAAGCAAAGGTAATATAAGAACACGGAGAAATGCAGCAGCGCCATGTGTAGAATGTAATGCGGTGTACATACACGGGTACCGTTGTTTTTATTGCTCGACTGATGGGTTCTTCGTGCTATCACATTAATTAAGTCCGCACTGGCGCACTGCATGACGGTTGATAAAGGCCATAATATTATATATGTATGACGTAGCATTAGGGTATACTCTCCAGGCTCCAGATTGCGGCAAACGAAGATAAAAAAGGGTAGGTGGTAATCTATACTAATATATAAAGCTGAAGAGTTTGTTTGTTTGTTTGTTTGAACGCGCTAATCTCAGGAACTACTGGTTCAAATTGAAAACAATTTTTTTTGTTGGATAGCCCATTTATCGAGGAAGGCTATAGGCTATATAATAACACGCTACGACCAATAGGAGCGGAGCATCAATGAAAAATGTTGCAAAATGTATCTCAAAAATAAGCGTCTATTTAGGTGAAATGCTGTAACTAAATATACCAATATTAGCGGTGCAAATCCAGAAACTCGACTGCCTCAGTTGGTAGAGTACGTGACTCTTAATATAAGGGTCGTGGGTTTGAGCTCCACGTTGGGCGAATATATTTTTTATTTACTTTCTTACATTTAAATTTATTTTAATTTTATTTACGACTAATTAAAATTATAAATCTAATTAATAGCTCATTTGAAAACTGTTATAACAATAGGGACCTATATAAAAATAATTTTCCTACAGTGTTTTCAATTAAATATTTATTATATTTTATTAATTCCAGTAATTATTGATTTAATACTTATAAAAAGTATAATTAATCGACAAAAACTTTTGAACGGTAACGCCGATCATCATGAAATTTGGACACAACATTCATCTCGGTAAACTAAGATGAATGTGCGTTCTCATGTCCCTCCCTTCCTCATTCGTTCTTTTGCTCCCGGGTGAAACCGGGCGGGACCGCTAGTTTATTAATAAAGCACAAAAATATTTCAACGGAATGAAAGGTTAAAAGCTGTTGGCTAATACTAAAAAATTAAACGTTATTTCTATTAATGAAGTGAATTGATTTATCGGAATTCAATATCAAAGAAAGTTTTTATGTACAAAAACAGATTAAAACGAGCATGAATTTTTGATGACACCGAATTAGGATTACTGCTAGATTGGTTTTAACGTAGTTTTAATTTTTAATTATCCACTCATCTTTGGCCGAAATGAACAATCGCTTATGTAAAATTTAAAAAAATGTGCGACTCTATGAAATAGTTGTTTTACATGCCTGTACAGCGGTTGTAAAATACGCTTTTTAGCATAATGCGTAGAGTACCAACACAAGTTATACGATTTTAACAATATCTGTCAATTGGCATTTAAATCCATATGAATAACAGATAAGCAAACGAGGCTTTTTCTTCGTAAACAATTCTAATTTCCTTCAATAAATAAAATTATCGACCAATTTTTCAGACAATATATTAACAAAAAATATAAATAATGCATTAACGTTTCGATCCGGATTTGGATCTTCTTCAGAACAGATCTAAAAAATATAAAAAATAATTAATATAAATTATTTTTTATATTTTTTGTCTGAAAAATTGGTCGATAATTTCATTTACTGGAGAGTTCTAATCAGACGTTAATCAAAGATTTGAATTCGAATTTCCAATATGGCCGATCCGTCAGATATATAAATATATACTCTGAAGTGAAAATCTGATATACAGCTCGTGCGTGATTATTATACGACTCGTATGATTGTAAAAATTTGTTGGGCGCTCGTTTTCGCCATATAATGTCACACTGAGCCATTCAATAAAAATTCACGTACTCGATACATAATAGTTAATCTACTACTTGTGTAGTTCAAACATTATTTTTTGATCGACTCATTATAAAATGGCGACTTTCTGCGAAGTTTTGGAAAATGTATAACGAAATGATATTTTGTCTTGATAGATGGTTACAAAATGTAACTAAAAACTTGTTAAGTTTTTGACATATAAGCCAGACAAATGCTGTACATTATATTCTTGTTATAATTACTGAGAATTAAGTTAAACAATTACTCTACAAGTGGTTTTGGTCTCTAAATTTATGCAAATTGAAAATTTTGTTTGCTGAACAGATATGATGAACAAACATAAAAGCACGCAATATTTTTTTAATAAAAGCTCTAAAAAAAAGTTTCAACTGTTATATACAGTCACAATTTGAAACACAGTAAGCTTTATTTTTTTTAATGAATTTTGTAGAAAAAACCATGGCGCTATTATTTTCGTGGTGTGAAAAATACAATGTATTATTTAAATTTGAATTATTTATGAAAAGACATTTTAACCAAACTTGCTGGAACGTTGAATTCATATTCATCTTCAGTTAGATGTCTTTTGTTTCAAGTTTTCAACGTTCAAATTTAATCTAGCTTTATATTGAAAAGTTTCGTTTAACAAAACCCTTCTTTCATAACTTTTGAGGATCTACCAAAGCCGTAAATTAAGATGTGCAAATCTCGCTTTAAATTAAGTAAACAAGATTATAAAAAAATTGTCAGAAAACACACTTTTTACTTAATTTCGATGATGAATAAAATGCAGACAAAACGACGATAAAACGGAATTCAAAGTCAAGATGTATGACTCCAAGTTACTATTCCAAGTTAATTGATATATACTAATCTTGAAAAAATAGTAAAATCTTAAACTAAGAATAAATAATTATCAATATAATACGGTTCAGTCATTCTTTCGCGATTCAATAATCTACAGTCAATATGCCTTTCGATTAGTTAACGGAACGACGCGCACCTCGACAAATTTTGGAACGTCTACATCCCTGACAAAATAATACATGCGTTCGGAGTACATCGTAATTCATAAGAAAATCCAGACTTATTTGCGCAGAAAACCTTCAAACACTATTCTCATAAAACACAACCCACGAGACTGCGCGTTCTTTCAAAGATTAAAATTGTTCAGAGAACTCACACAAAACAATAATTTGTAAGTTGTAAAACATCAAAGATAAATAAAACACAAATAGTAATTACAATAAGCCGGTGCCATTTTATTTGCAGAGTTGGAAGAGGCTGTTCAAAGGGCAAGATCTGAAGAAATTATAATACCTTTCGGTACTGGAATTGCTGGAACAGTCGCACAAAGCAAGGAGATTATTAACATAACCGATGCTTATGAAGTGAGTATTAAACATTCATTTCATTTAAAACGCAACTAGAGACCCTCTAATAAGAGAATGGACACTGGCAATCTGTGATTGGTTCATCCATAAAGTTCTTTTAAGACGCATTGAACTTGCAACCAACCAATGTTTAAACCAGATGGCGAGGCCAAAAGTAGATATGTACCCAAAAAGACTTCCCTAGATATGTGGTCAACTGTTTTGGGACAATTCTTTTCTATCAAAATTGTCCTTAGAGTTAGAGATACAATTTTTAATATTGCATTTAAAAACTAGAAATTAAAGAAGGATGTATAATTGCTTCTTTACGGATGAAACCTAATGTTTTCTCTTTCAATGTGTTGGGTTACACTTTCTAACGAATTAATCTTCAATTATTATTACGAAATCAAAAATACTTTTGTCCTTCTTTTGAAGAAGGTAGACATCAGTATTGTTTAGCAGGAGTCTCAAGCACCATTAATTTATAAAAGAGCAATATACGATTGAAGATTGAAGAGATAGAAGAATCAGTGTGTTATTTGGTTTGGTCTGAATTAAAATGAGTTATTGAGACTTATATCAATATGTGATTGGCCAAAGAAATGCACAAAGAGATTAAAAACATTTCTCTTTTTTGATGAGTATTTGGAAAGAATTCCGTGGCATAAGGATCGAAAATGAAGCAATACTGAGATTTTTTTAAACTTGCATTTAATACTAACGTTTCGATACGTTTTGTATCATCTTCAGAGTGTTCAAATGCTGTCACATGTTATCAGTATATCGAAACGTTGGTATTAAATGCAAGTTTAAAAAAATCTCAGTATTGCTTCATTTTCGATCCTTATGCCACGGAATTCTTTCCAAATACTCATCATTAACTTCAATGGATCACAGTTACTCTATTTATTGAATAGAGTCAATCTTCATTTCTCTTTTTTATTTTGAGGAAAGATAAGCCGTGTCCATTCTCTTACTAAAGTGTCTCAAAATGTAGCCACCAGACTCCTTTATATGCCTCAAACCCATTGAACACGTCACATCGTATCTAGTTATGCTGGATAGAATTGTGACAACTACACGCCGTTTATCTATATTGCCCCATAACCATCATCATTAAATTCTTTCCCTACTTTTGTGAGATAGGGCTTCCACAATTTAAAATGATTTTCCATTGTCTCCTATTAATTTGCAAAGCGGGTAGCTTCATATTCGGAACGTAGTGAAGTCAAAATCCAGAGCAAATGTGGCTACGAATGTTTCTTATTACCCAAGAAATAATAATTACTAGTACCGACATTCTTGTTGAAGTTTTCCATGGTTTCCCTTATTATTTCACGAAGTGGCCTATCTTATCCTACTTCTCTATAATTCCTCCACTTATTGTTGACATTTATGAAGAAAATAACAGGAACGTAGCGAGTTAAGAAGATAGTAATGATGTAGTGACGTCTGCTATAACATAATGTTTTGTATTATTTTACAAATTCAGAAGCTGCTTTAACGTTTCCTTATGCTTCCATTTAAATACTCTTTTTACAAATTTAATGTTGGTATTCTGAAAAGAGATGTGCGTATATCTTCGCGAGTTACCTGTCCATTTAGGAGACGGGTATTCATTATTCGTACCCTTATTACAGATGAAATTACTTTAGCATTTAATTGAAATTTGATGATTGTTTTTCTTGCTTCAGGACCCAAGATTCAACAGCGAAGTCGACATGAGGACCGGCTACAAAACTAACCTCATTCTGTGCATGCCAATTTGTAATTACGAAGGTGACGTTATTGGAGTTGCTCAAATAATCAACAAAACAAATGACTCCAACGAGTTCACGGAACACGACGTGGAAGTATTTCAGCGCTACCTCACGTTTTGTGGAATTGGAATACAAAACGCTCAGCTGTTCGAAGTTTCTGTTTTGGAATATAGACGGAATCAGGTGAGAACGATTTTTTTTGGACCCGTATAACCTTACTAAAGCGTTTTCTGCACCCTACGCAGACTTTCTTAATAATAAATCATGAATAAATAAAAACATCACCTGGAAGAACAGAGCTTTTGTCAATTTAATTAAAAATAGCTCGGCATCAAGTTGTACATAAGACCTACTCAATTTCATTTAAAAAGCCAAGCATTGCTTAATTAAGTTTACCTAAGCGCAGTTGTATTCCCAAAGTTTATATATATATAAAAAATGAAAATCAATACTGTACCTACTCTGATTCTGCTATTTATTATTTGAACAATGTACTCCAACGTTTATATTATTTAATGAAATTACGCTGCGTTTTCATTTCGCATGTTATTTTATCAAGACAACGATGACTAGATATCGAGCAGTTAAGTATAAGAATACAGGGATGGACTTGGATTTTTACAAGGCCTTCAATAGATTGGGTTGTTTGATCCTAATAGTTCAAGAGCTACTTAAGAGACAATGGAATTAATTGCTGAGGATTTATATTTTTTGTAATTTAATTTGGAATAAAAGAATATCAGATTTATAATATTTTTATCAATTATTATCAGCCCCCGATCTACGATTTTTTCGAACCGGGGCAGAAACTTGTTAATGGTGCCCTCTCTCCAGCGTTTGAAATAAATTACTTTAAAAAAAACTCTTAAATATATAATGACATTTTTGGTGAACGGGAAACCATCAGAAAGCAAGCAGATTGAGTAAATCGGAAAAAGAACAAATTGGGTCTGGTTTTGAACCATATTATAGTATGATCTTCGCGCCCCCTGAAACTGATATCCTGGGCGGGTGCCTCAGTTTGCTCTCCCTAGATTCGGGGCAGTCAGTTATGACTGCAATCGTGTCTATATTCTAGAGTGTAGAACACTAGATTTTTAAAACAACATATCGTCGTTGTTTCTGTAATAGCTCTTATGTGCATAATTGGCAGATTTTACGTTTTTTAGATGAAAAGATTCAGGAAACGGAGCTATATACACTAGTAATACCTCCAAATTAATTTTACAGTAACCAACAAGGGGAAGTAACTCTTATGTGATAAGTTGTATCAAATAATTCCTCCCATGTGCCAATAAATCCGAAATTAACGTTAAATATTTTTTAAGAAAATACTTCGTCTTATTTAAACACGTATAGTGAAGATATAAGTATGAATTAGTAATATACCTCTGAAATTGCTAGTTCTTACCATCCATTGCTGAAATAACCACTTTTTAGTCTTTCCTGCAAATTTTACTTTTTGCAAATTAGAGGTATTACAGAACCAACGACGATATTGTACAAGTTCAGTATTGCAGTTCGTGATTAAATCACAAACGAGTTATCAATTACACTTAAAATTGGCAATCATCAATAATAACATTTGACCCTTGAAAACAGATCAATTTCCGTTTGACAGACATAACGGATGATGTAAAGAAAATTGATGGAGTTCAAGTGCGCGACACCTATTGTATTCTATTTTCATCTATATGTACCTGTTCCATTCACGTGAATGAAAACCATTAAGCGTCTTATATTAATGGCCTAATATATCAACCATTTCTGTTAATGGTTACATGTCAAAGCTTTCTTGTCGTAAATAAATGTGTTCTAGCACAGCCGTTCTCAATTGACCAGACCCGAGCTCTAGATCTCAGTGATGCCAAATTATATTATCAAGCTATACTAATATTATAAAGAATGTAAAGTTTGTAAGTTTGGATTACTCATCCGATTTCAAAAATTTTCTCACCAATATTTAGAATGAGCCTTCAGGATGGACATAGGATATTATCGCGTTAAAATAAAAGCTCTTTTCGTGGAGACTGATTTTGCAACGCAAGTCGACGGAAAAACGGCAGCAATCTACAAATTCGGGCCAAGCCGCTAGTGTTTTATAAAGAGCTCTCGCGGCACTGCCCCCCAACCCGTGATTATATATAGCCTAAAATACTTTCAGGAGTGGCCTATAAAATTGTGGAAATAAAACTGAAATCGGTACAGCGGTTCTCAAGTAAAGCTCGTAATAATAAAATGCATTTTGTCTAGTTTGCTACGTTTTCCCTCTAGTTTGCTCCGTTTTCCCTCTAGTTTGCTCCGTTTTCCCTCTAGTTTGCTCCGTTTTCCCTCTAGTTTGCTCCGTTTTCCCTCTAGCTTGCTCCGTTTTCCCTCTTGTTTGCTCCGTTTTCCCTCTTGTTTGCTCCGTTTTCCTTCTAGTTTGCTCCGTTTTCCCTCTAGTTTGCATTTAGTCACGCCATATTTTTTGCTCAGGTCAGAGCACTGGCTGCCAAATATTTTCGGTTTCGCCCACCACATATAAAAATTTTTTTAGATTTAAAAAAATGAACACTTACAATGAAATTTCTGCAATTACCAGATCAGGGCACCAAGCGTAGACTGCAGTCATACCACATGATAAATCCGATTTTCCCCTGTTAATAAAAAAAAACTAAAATTATTTTTGGTTACTTATTACTATTGAATTGAACTAATTATTATCGGGGTTGAGCAGCACAACCTAAATGTAGGTGAGCTCGTAGAGATACCTACTGCAGAGTTCGTTACAAATAACAAATAAAATCACAGCATTATTCCGTCACAACAATATAATTAATATGTGACATTTAAATCTGTACAAACTTGCGATCTATTTATATGGAGACTATAGCTTTTCATGATGATAATAAAATTGTTGTTGTATTTGTGTATAATTAATTTTTATTGGCCAACGAATAAATAAATTTGATGGAGTTGATATTAAAATTTAACAGCATAAACATGGATTCGCCGTTGACTATTTGCACAATAAACTTGTTTTTATATAATAAAAACTTATGGGTTATTTACGTAATTACTCATTTGTGTATGTTATTTTTCGATAGATAATGACTACACTAAACTTTTGTAATATAAAATATAACAACGCTGACTGACTGAAAATAAAGGCTGAAAACTTTTATATTAAAAAAAATATAGTAACAGCTCACTAAAAAATGTTAATGTTTCAACAAAGATACTGGCGTTTTTCGTACAGAGTAGGATTTAGGGATACAGGGGTCCTGGGATGACAAAATATTAATATTAATAATTTTCATAGTCCTGCATAATTGGATACAATTTCGAAACTTTTAAGAAACAAATAAATCGTGAATTTTCTTTATAAAGTAATTTATTTTTTTCCCTTACTTACTTCAACGTCCGAGGAAAATTTCTTTAAACGAAATACAACAAAACAGCTTAAAAATGATTATTAGATATATCTGTCAAACTAAGTATTAAGAAACTTCAAACATTAATTTTGTACGTGTTTTCGTCTTGAAGTAATTATCTAGATTTACGTGAAAACAAAGGATAAAGAAACGTTCCTTCCAAATTTCTCTGAACTACGTATTTATCAAAATAGTAACATTTATATTAATGTTTCTTGTTTTTTCTTTAAAGAGATAATTTAGGTGGCCGCGAGGCTTTATATCTACTCTTAAATAAATATAATTCTTATAAAAATAATTATTACAAATAATATATTTGCATATAAAGATTTTGTCTGTGTTTTTTTCTTCAAGAATTCCTTTATTTATTTGAACACAAAGTACAAAGAATTATTTCCAGTAGAAAAAGATCTAAAAGAAAAATATGTGGAAACATACTTTAAATACTTTGACAGCAATCTCACTGCCTTTCATGAACATATATGCTTGCCAAAAAGTCAGTGCCAAAACCAATAACAATTATCTGTTCACCGAATGTCAATTATGTTGTACGATTCTATCATATTTTTTATCTCAGGCAATATAAAAATATTTTTAAGTATAGTGATGCTGTTTATCCTGTAATACGCGGTTGCAACACCGCCGCAACGCGACTGCGACACAACCACAACGCGACTGCGACACAACCGCAACGCGACTGCGACACAACCGCAACGCGACTACGACACAACCGCGACGCGACTACGATTTGTTGACAACAGACCAAAACGCGCCTAAATAATTATTTCCATAATCCTTGTTTGTTGCAGTTCAAGTCTCATTTATAGTGTGTCACGTTTTGTCAAAATCGGTTCCGACGTTTCGGAGTGATAGGCGATTTCCAGTCAAGGTATAACCTAGAATGAGCTTACAAAGATCTTGTTACAGCTTTATATATGTCTATGGATTTAATTTACTTAAAAAAACCGAACAGAAAACCTCCATTTACCCCTCGTATGGACGTTTAACGTAGAGACCGGCATTAAATCTAAATTTGGCCGGTTTCGATGTTAAAAAAAAATATATAAAGTAGTCAAATAAATCAATAGATGTGACGTAAGGTGCAAACCGTAAATAAAAGAGAGCTGCAAACAAAAGAAACTGTTTTCTCTTCAGGTAAATGAAAAGAGTCTGCCAATATTGTACCTGTAGGATTACAAAAATAAACCATGAAAGCTCCGCAGAGAAAAAAAAACTACATACGTTTACGTCAGAATATTTCAGGTAACAAAACAAATCGAAACAACGGAACAGTGTCAATGAATTTAGACACGTATACAAGGTGGATCAAAAGATTTTGGACGAGCGGAGAACGTTTGTTACACGAGTCAAAATCGTATTCTGCACCGTTGACTCTTAGATTTTTATTGCGCTGATATTTATGCCGAACGAATGTTTATGAACCAGTCTCGTGTGCGGCGAGCTTTAATCGTGAATTTTGAAGTGGAATTTTATTTTAAATCCTGATAAAACGGAGAACGTATCAAACGTAACAAAGAGCTACAACCGCCCACAGAACTAACCGTAGAGACTTAAAGGCACACGATAAAAGAGTGGAGGTATGAGAACTTTGTATTATTTCGAGAACAATATTTAACAAAGTTCTGAAGCCTCGGTTAAAAGAATTAACAGTTTAAACTGACCGAATGTTTTGAAAACTGTGTCTTAGATTCCGAAGTTGTCAAAGAGTTTATAAAAGCTCTAACCGCACTTAAAGAGCAAAAGGTCTTTAAAGCAAATAAAATTCATCATGACATATCTGTGCCTTAGAGGCGAAATGGCGTATATACAACTTCTCGTTATTCTGCATTTTCAGTTTTTCATAATAATAATAAGCTTTTATTTCAAGAAACTGTAAAGTACAGTATTAAAAATGTCAGGTGAATGAACATTACAGTAAATATTCATTTAAATTATAAAAAGCGTTTTCCAAAGAATTTCTGAAATGTTTTACATCTGTAGCTAATTTTATATGTGCAGGCAGCTTATTAAAAATAGTTACTCCTAGATGAACTGGGGATCTTTTGCTCAAATTTAAGCGACTATAAGGAACTCTTAGAGTGCTTTTTTGGCGTGTATTGATGTTATGAATATCAGAACCTAGTTCATATTTATCCTACTAGCTACAAAAAAAGTTTAAATAGCTTTTTCTCAACTCGAGATTTACTATCGGAAACTGCTGAGGAATATTTTTTTTTGTACTTCAAGTTCAATCAGAAGTGTACATATATTTTTGAAATTTCCATTTTATACGTTCATATAAAATTGTCATAAGGTTACATAAGAAAATATTCGAGAAAAACGTTATTAATAAATTAATTAAAAACTATTTTTCATAGCACTCCAAACATGTGTTAAATATTATTACTGTTTGTTTATTTAATAAATTGATAACATTTTTCTCGAATATTTTCCTATGTATCTATGAAAATTTTATATACTAGTTACATGTAAATTTTACAGTTTTGTTCATATTGACTGATATACACGTTCAGCATAATAAAAAAGTCGATGCAAATATCTAGTGCTTTTAACACAAAATGAGATTAAAATAGAGAGAGGATAATTTTACATGTCCAATTTTGTTTTGTGACTGTAAATATAAAGTTTATATGTAAATGTAAACCCGTAGACTTGGAGTCCATTCAGAGAGGAATTCTCTCTCAAATTATCTCTTTATTCAGATTTCGGCAGGTTTCGTTTGAAAACTAACTACGTCCAGAGTTGGTCATCCTGTCCTACCTAAATGTTATCTTTTTGGTTATAAACTGTTTGTATGCTAATAATAACATGAATAAAACATCCTTTTGGAAATTGAATCTTTTGGATGATTTTATAGTGACTCAATTAATTCATAACCGCATATTAAAGGATGGTCAAATTCTACCAAAACTTCTATTTCGGTACAGTTTGTTAGACCGCAGTAAATTTTGAACAGTTTTATCCATAAGAGCTTATGTTAATTATTTTAAATTTTCTAAACGAGTTAATAAACCGTTCTGAAATTTTGGGTAATTAAAAATAATTTGAGATAAATTTTCTACTATTATTTTAAGCGTAGGTATCCCTATATTATTAAACGAGCTAATCTTGTATCTACCTATCTACATATGTACCTATGTCCCTAAATATTTTCTCGAAAACGACCCTTTAGATTTGGATGAAATTTACTGAAAAGAGATTTTGGGGGGCAAAAAATCGTTTTAGCTAGGTCTCATCTCTCGAAAAAATCGTTTCTTACAAATTTTATCATTATAAAAATCAATTTTTTGACGTATGAAAATACTTAAATATTGTAAGTAGGTTTTGGAATTTTATATACTTAAACAATAAAACAATTGTTTTCAAAATATTATGACAGTTAATCTTTAATTACTATCCAAGTGAGACTTAAAATAAATACGTATTTGAATATCAGTATTTTATTTAACTTTCCGAGCAAAGCTCGGTCACCCAGGTACTAAGAATATAAAATTGAATCGCAATCCTTTGAATAAAAAACAAGGCACGATTAAATTCTTTTTCTTTTGAAAATTAATTAAAAGACAATTCATCCCCAGAAAAATTAAGATTAACCTACGACATATTCTTCCTACCTTAATTACTTTAGCGGGCAACTCTTGAACTTTAGTTACAAAACTTTTCATATTTTCAGTGCAGTAGAAGTCAGTTATCACTTCCGTTGTCTAGATTTATGACGTCATATTAAGTTGCTCTATTAAAAACGAAATGTCAACTTTATTGCCTCTCATGCCAACGCTTTCCACTAAAAAAAAATTCCTTTCACTGTTTTTAAAAACCGTCAAGACAGATTATACAAAAGTGCACTCGATAACACTGCTGAAATTCGTCATACTCACTTATTTCTGTTCGAATCACAGCGATTACATAATGTGTACGCCCCGTTTGTAAAATAATCACTAACTAGTGTGATCTGTGCGAATTATTCGCACTAAATAAGTATAATAATTATCACTTTACAAAATTATTTTTTAAATATGATTGCAGGTATTCAATTCGTTTCTAATTTTGCACACCGCTTATAACGTTCTTCTTTTTGTTGTATTACAATATGAAGCTCATATGACAGATATTATATATATATATTTTACTAAAATTGTCATAATATAGAGGCGCAAGTAGCAAAAGCGTTGAGTTAAACCGTCAGATGGCATCATGCAGCATTGCTGTGACGTTGTTCAGCGTTGCTCGCTGTTTCAAAATTAAAACCGTCAGCTGGCAGTATGCAGTATTGTGTCTGTCGTATTACAATATGAAGGTCAGATGACAGATCGAAGTGTTGACGTTGTTTTAAAATTTAAACCGTCACATGGCAGACGTTGTTCAGCGTTGCTGATAATTAATTTACAAAAACAAAAGCAATAATACATTTTTTAGTTGTCGATGTCAGTAGAGCAAGCAATTATCTGTAAAATGATATATAATTTATGTGGAGAAATTGTGAGGTTTTTTTCTAAAAAGGGAGGAAAACATCTTTAACCTTAGCGTATTAATATATACGATACAAGAGCTACTGAACTTTTAGAAAGCTTACAAACTTTATAATGTAGTTTAATCAGCGATAACGACAAAAATAATATTTAGCGTCACCAAGTCCAGTCGCATTTAGGGTTAAAACCGCCAACTCATTTTGACAAAGCTGAGACTTTCACAGTATTTCTCAAGTGTTTCAACCAGAATTTTGTTCATGTCTTCGGGGAAAAAATGTAGAGTTCGTTTACTAGATGGCACAGATTAAATCGCGATTTGGCGTAACAAGTGTTAACTTAAGTTCAAAAATGAGCTGAGACTTTCACAGTATTTCAAAAACACTTTCTCTAAACTGTATTTAAAAAGGCAGTACAAAATTCCGATCGGAACACTCCGTCAGACTGCTTTGAACAACCCTTCAGTCACCCCTTCAAGTGTTCCAACCAGAATTTTGTTCACGTTTTCGGGGAAAAATGTAGAGTTCGTTTACTAGATGGCACAGATTAAATCGCGTTTTGGTGTAACAAGTGTTAACTTAAGTTTATAGATGAATTTTTTTTTGTATCACCTTTTATAAAAACAGTAAAACACGCAAAGGAGCCGAGAGTATTTTTCTTGTCGAAATAATTAAGTACATGCATGAAGGGCCGCGAAGAAAACAAAGAAACAAGATATTTTTTTTTCATTTCAGATACTCCTGAACCTAGCAAGAAGTATATTTGAGGAGCAAAGTAATTTAGAATGCCTGGTTACAAAAATAATGACAGAAGCTCAAGAACTTCTCAAATGCGAGAGGTGTGCCGTCTTTTTGTTGGATTTGGATTGCTGCGAAGCGGTGAGTACAATAGCGTTATAATATACAGCATGTTTCAGAAAACGCGTTATATGTTACGGTCAATATAGATGATTGTATATTTCGTCGCGAACTTCAATTTTTGTGGGTCAACTTATAGTCCAGTCGGTGGAGACAATTCTAAACCAAAAGCTCCAGAAATTCGCAAACAGACTCAAATAGATACATAGTTTATCGATTTTTTTGCGGGCAAACAATAAGTCGGACGAAAAAAGTATAAGTTATCTTTTTTATAGAAAAAAACGTCTTCTATAACGTGGTATTTTTTATTTCTTCCTATCTTTTTTACGTTTCAAAATATCAAATTGATTTTCAATTTTTTTTTACTTTGGGAAATCGATAGACGAATGAACTTTTTTTTGTTTAAATCAGTACAGTTTAAACTACTTATAAAAAAAATTCAGCCTGTTTGCGAATTTCTGGAGCTTTTTATCTCCACCGACTGGACTATTAAAATTTTCTGCTTATATTGTCTAATAATAATTAATTAATCATTTAACATACAATTCGAATAATTCCATGGACCCGAAAACGGAGTTTTTTTCAGTCGTTCTTTAGATGACATACGCAGAATAAAATGAACACCCTTTATGACATGCGTGCAAGCGAATGACAAAAAACGAAGAATACATGTATAACCTTTAACATTGTTACAAATGTCCTTTGAGAAATCATCCAGACATATTAAAGGAACTCCTTTAATTTTTTTCTTGTTTGCAAAGGCCGCGATTTCTTTGAATTTGTGAAATGTTAATAAATACAAATTTTGTAACTGTACAATTCTATCAGTGAATAAATTTTATTTTAATTGTATACGCTTCTCTTCTTAAGATCAATGAATTTTAATACAATTTTTTAAAGTTTAGCAACTCGGGACTAATTGCAGCGATAAGCAAATCGCTATTTTTTAAACGAGCTAACTTTATGGGACATAAACTTTTTACCCTTTTACCGGAGAAAATAAAAGGACTTTCTTTTAAACATTTCAAAAAATTCACAAAGCAATTTTTGATCTTAGAACCATTTTACAGTTTTGACGAATATTATATGTGCAAATATGACACAAAGTTTTAAAAAAATATATACAAATTTACTGTACCTAATTCTGTATCATTTATATAATTTTGTATCACTTTTTTATTGACAATGTCTGTACAATTTTAATTGTGTTTCTGACTAATAAAGTTTGAATTGAATTAATAATAATGAAATCATAACAATTTCGACGCATATAGCGTAGCAGTTGCCCGTCTTTATTAATAAATAAAAAAAAATTATAACAAATAAATTATTATTGGTGTTAAAGTATAGATGGTCATTTTATTATCTATAAAATCTTTCAGTTGTAAAATTTTCACAAGAAAAAAAAAACAGATATGGTTTAGTGTTGTCAAATGAAGAAGCGAATATGTTATAGCAATAGAAACGTTTAAGTTCCAGTATTACTTCAAAACTAGCAGCGTGGTCCGGCTTCGCCCGAATTTGTAAAATACTATCGTCATTTCGTCGATTTACGTTGCAAATTGGTCTCTACGAAAAGCGCTTTTATTTTTACGTGACAATATACAACGTATGTCCATCCTAAAAATCCATTGTAAATATTGGTGAAAGCATTTTTGATTAATAGTTCACCTTCTACATCAAGTATTGAAAATAAATTCTTGAAGGCTATTCTTAAAAAAGATTTTGTCTTTACACCATGTCAACATTAGGAATTCTTTCAAAAAGAAAAAAAAGCACAACACAAATTTTAATTCAATTAAATAAAAACCCATTTTTATTGTCTCGAGATTTATCCCGAGGGAAAAAAATACAGTGGACAAATCCAAAAGACTTTAAAGATATCATTTTCTTGATTTATTATACAAAAGAATCGTCTGAAACAACTTTAAAACAAATCCTGTATTCGACTCACAAAACGTATTTTACAGTCGAGTTGTTACGTATGTGTATACAAGGTGTTTCACAAAACTGTTTGCATGTATTCATTTGTATCTTAAAAAAGACGAGATACTTTTCAAGTTGTTCCAAAATCGATCTTACAAAAGTTCTTATAGACAAACCTGAACTTGAGGAACATCATGACGCTCTTTAATAAAAATTCCCTGGTGGATAAATATGTTTATCCTCCCCTAAAACGTGGGTAATGGACACGATATCTTAAAACATTCGCAGTACGTTTTTCTACAAAGATACTGTAATAACTTTTAAAAAGGATATTTTTATATTATGAAGCAACCATTATAGTACCAACCTACATACATTTTATAAAAAGACTACGAAAAAGCCTTCGGCTTCTTGCGACTAGAAATAACAATGGAAGGTATCCTTATCATGTCAGGGTTGGATTTAGGAATATTATCAAACGAGATATACAGTAGATATGAGTTCTTTACATATAAAGTAACTCCAGTCGAATTTCATACCCGAAACACATTTTCTATATTTCAAAAAACTTACTCGTCTATAGTTTACGAAAAATTTCGCAATCCAATATATTTTACTTATAAAGCTCGTAGGTCTCCGAAACAACTCATTCGATTTCAAATTTTTTCACCAATATTTAGAATGGACCTTTAGGTAGGACACAGTTATTATATATTGTCGCGTTAAAATTAAAGCGCTTTTCATGGAGACCAATTTTGAAATTCGGGCGAAGCCGGACCGGATCACTAGTATTTTATGAAAAAAAAGGTGCGTAAAGTTTTGACGTGATAACGTCTTATAAATTGATGAAACACCGGCTGCACGCACGAAAAAGTGTCACGTTCCGCCTGAGCCTGAGCGTGCAAGCGAGAGCGCGGTATAAGCGATAGAGAGGCACGATCGGCCCAAGCGTCGGCTTGTACGCATTTCTCTCTCTTCTCGCGTGACGTCAGAGAGTTCATCAATGTTTCTTTATGACGTTATCACGTAAAACTATCGTCCGTAAACCGACTTTACAGACAACCAATTTTTTATGGCTGACGAAGGAGGATAAAATATTCCTTATAGTAAAACTTTGCGTTGCTTTCTTAAAGAAAAATATTTACAGGTTTTGATCTACATTTAAACTTATCAAGACAATTGAAATTATCAAAAAGAATGGTGTCTGGAACCTGAAGAAAAGGTCTTATAAAAAATTAATACGGGTCTTGCATCTAAAATCAACGTTTTGTTAACCTTCTCTTAATGATAAATATGTTGAGCCCGTACCTGTGTTTACAAAAATACTTTCATTAAATCTAAAGCATCTCGAATTTAAAAAAAAAACATAATTATAAAAAAATTAATTTCGCGAACGTAGAAACAATTACACGCATTTTTTGAAACCGTATCTGATTTTGAAACCAAGCTTAAAATATTTAAAATTTAATTTCCTTGTGTTTAATTTGTGAAACGTTCAAATTTCAATGAAACCCAACTCTGCGAAAACTCATTTCCGACGGAACGGTTGCGTTGGTTAAATTCGATGAACAGGAAATATCCATTTCTTTAATGCGCTTTCCGGCATCGCGAGTCTATTGAAGACTTTGAATTTTAGACACTGTGCATGAAAACACACATCCTACATTTTTTGACACGTCTAGGCTCTGAACATTGAGGAATGAGGATAGAGACACTTAAGGACGTAGTCCTATGTTCAGGCTCGTTTTCAACCGTTATTTCAGATTTTTTTTTTAATATCAAAATAATGTACGATGTTTTCAATTTTGTTACATGTTTTTACTGACATCGTAAACTAAGAAAAAAAATTTTTTTCGCTTAATTTTACGCCATTTTATAATTGTTTTTTTAACCTAAAGTAGACAACTTTAATCTCCATGCATTTGTCGTTACCTAAAAAATGATGTCCATGTTACCAAAAAAGTAATCGATGCATATTGAGTTCGGTCTATAATCTACAACAATATTGCCATCTGAATCTATATATTGAATCAACAATCTCCTTAGTCCAAACCTATCTTTTTTCATCACAAAATAATATTACATTACCCGGCCGGACATTAGTTTGCTACATAATAAACTAAAAACGAAATAAAACATCCCCGAGGAATTTTTTTGGATGGAAAACAAACATTATATGTTTTTACGGGCACATATTTTGCATAAATTTAATCAATCTTTACGATCTGTTACATTTACTCTCTAGCTAAACCGAATTTATATATCCTAAATTAAGAAAATAAAAGAAATATATTTTTTAAATATTAGTAGGTACCGCGTTTTTAAAACGAACTAAAAAGTATAAAATAATTTCTTTACAGACATATTTTTAACTATTTTTAAAAATGCATTCCCTAACGAGTTTCTACAAATTTAATAAATGTTTAGATGATACTAAAAATTGCAGAAATCCGATAAACAGTCAACAAATAATACCGTAATACGGTGGAGCCGATGGCTACTATTGTATAAAACATTATTTCATTTCAATCGCGACTAGCAGAGTGCATTTAAACATTAAAAAGTTGCAATCTAATAATAAAAATTTCCATTAAAGTACTTTGTTTAGTTTTTATTATATGCAGTTGTTGCAAATGGCGTATTTGAAGGTCAAACGATGTTATATACTGAAAAAGGTATTTCAGACACAATTAACTATTAAAGCATAAAGATATTGTTCACATTAATTGGAGCATATTAAGTGTGCTTTGCGAAACTATAAAATTAAATGCACAAGTTTAAATACAAAATAATCCTGTTTTGCAGTCGTGTAGTCGGATAAAAAACTATGCAACCGACTGCAAAATGTACTGCAAACCGCCTCATTCGACGACACTCACAATTACTTTGAAAGTATGATAATTGGTTATTAAAATTCGGATAGTATTTAAACGAATGACTGTAAATTACAATTTTGGGTGACAAAAATAATCAATTTGGGTTATTGTATTACTAAGTGAGCGACTGACTGCGCGTGACGAGAAAATAATAGTTGGGTGACTAAATTACTAAGTGAGCGACTAAATTACTAAGTTGTTAATAGTTAATTGTTTGAATAGAACTGCATTTTCTAAAAAATATATATTTAATTGACTGTCAATTAAATATACATTTTTAACTATTTAAATCGCATACCCCGTTATCGTTCACCCCGGAATTGTTTTTTTTAAAAACTCCACATTTGCCCCATCGCGTTTCACTGCGAGACAATTCGCATACCCCTTTATCAAAAAAAGCGGTGGTTTTCAATCTTCATGAAAATGTGAGTTTTAAGTTGTAGTCTCAAAGTGAAAAAAAAAAAATAAAAAGTAAAAACAAAAGAAGATATCTGCTTCAAAATTACCGAAGGCATTCTAGTCGCTCACTTAGTAATTTAGTCACCCAACTGTTATTTTAATATCTCAAGTTATTAAAACAGTATCTCATCATCAGTCACCATTTTTTTTTTATTCGACCGTTTTATAATTCCCTTTAAAATTCGACATACGTGATGTTGCTTCGAGGCTATAGGCAAAGGCATAAAATTTGCAGGAACAGATATCTACTAAAGTTGATTATATAAGTCGCTTTTTATTACCTAAATAACTCGATTATAGTCAACATTGCGAATTGCAATTTGACTTCGCGTCATTAAAACGAATTGTTTTGAAAGAGATTTTAAAGTTTGAGTTAAATGAGACTCAACTAAATCGGTCAATTAAATAGTCGCAGACTAATTAATCGTCAGATTTAACAGTTGAAGCTCCTGATTCATAATAGTAGTCATTAAATTTTAACTTATTTTATGGTCGGATAAAGTTCTGATCTTTCAGATTAATCTACTTAAAATCTCATACGATTATGATTTTTATTTTATGATTGGTCTGAAAAAAACGAGTGTTTAAAGTCGATAGCTGAAAGGCTGAAGTGGAATATTAAGACATTCTATTGAGGCAAGAACACATCAACGGAGAATATAAAAAACTGAAGTGTTACTTAACTGAAGAAAATAAGATTAATGATGAAAGAAGTTACAAACAAAAATAGTTCATCCTGTTTTAGATATGAGTACAAAATATTATAAATATTTTTTCGATTAAAATATACCTACAGGCTACTCAGTAGTGCTCCGGAAGTCATCAAAAAACGTGGTTTCATGAAAAATACTGTTGTAGAACTAAAGCTGAATTCATCGGAAATTTTTTATGTTTTTCGCATTAAAAAATATGGATATAATTAAAAAGTTAATGTTACAAACTGACAGGGGATGATTTTTTCTGAACATACAGTCACAAATAAAAAAAAATTTAGAGTGCTAATTGTAATTTCAGTTCATTAAAAGTACTTAAAACCACAAAATATCTCTTCGCTTTATAAACACCAGGCATAATGTCGCAATTTGTTGGGTAAAATAACTTTAAAAGGTTTAAATGCAACTTTTAATTTAAAATATAGAAA
Organism: Xanthostigma xanthostigma; assembly: GCA_963575645.1. Classification (NCBI taxonomy): domain Eukaryota; kingdom Metazoa; phylum Arthropoda; class Insecta; order Raphidioptera; family Raphidiidae; genus Xanthostigma; species Xanthostigma xanthostigma. The sequence continues at coordinate 3,176,910 of OY754475.1, read as the reverse complement.
CATTGTTATCACTACAAAACGATGGATAAATTATTTTAAAAAAGAGACTGTGTATTTTTACACTACACACTATAAAAGTAAAACTAGTGTAATTGTAAAAAAAAAAATAATATGAGCGACGGTAGGGATCGAACGTACAACCTTTAGGTTACGAGGCAGCCATTCTACCGTTTCAATAGTTTCGATACATTTTCAATATCGTCGTTGGTTCTATGTGCATAGTTCGCAGATTTTACGTTTTTTAGATGAAAAGATTCAGGAAACGGAGCTCTATACACTACTAATACCTCCTATGTGAAAAAACTGAATTAAAATACTTTAATTTATTATATTGTAAAACTCCCAATCAAATAATTCCTCCCATGTGCCAATAAATCCGAAATTAACGTTAAATATTTTTTAAGAAAATACTTCGTCTTAATTAAACAAGTATAGTGAAGATAAGTATGAATTAGAAATATACCTCTGAAATTGCTAGTGTCTTATTATTCATTATTGAAATAACCACTTTTTGGCCTTTCCTGCAAATATTTACTTTTTGCACATAGAAGATATTACAGAACCAACGACGATATATCGATTATACCACACCGTGCCTAATGAAGTAAAAATTACCAGATCTATTAGAATTAAATGGTACTTACATATATTTTCTCTGCAATAGTAATATTGTTCCAGCACACTTTTTGGTAGTCCACATCTTTTCAAATCACTAATCACAACACACAAAATTATAGTAAATACGCACTGTTTATTTAGAATATAAAGATTAAAATCAACTCACAAATGTAGATATCTTACTTAAAACTCAAAAGAGATCTTTACTCAATGAATTAGAAAAATTTGAAATACGAAAAAATAGTTTTAAGTCGTATATAAAGAAATAATATCATAATTATGTTTAACTATTTAACAACCTAAAGTAATACAAAAAAATGCATCTGTAATTATTATTATAATTTAAGATGTTAAAATTAGAAAATATGCTGCTTGGAATACAATAATTTGTTACTAAAGTTCTAATGCCTGTTTTTTTTTGTCGAAAGCGTTTATAATATTTTTGAGATTGTTTTTCTATACACAATTTTATATTTACACTGAAGATAGATTTGTTAATGTCACAAAACTCGTAAATAAATTCACTATACACTCCAGACTGATCTATTCAGAACAAAATAATTGCACTTTACACCGAAATGCAGCCGACTGACCGAACATGTTCAACTTTGATCCAAAAGGACATTACGTAACATGTCAATAACGCTTTGATATAATATTTTTGTATAAAGGGGTTCCTAGACGGTCGACATTTATTGTCAATTAATATAATCGGACTCAATCAGTGCGACGGAATTTCGGGTTCAAGTTCCGGGAACGATTGGGGGGGGGGTCTGTTGTTGCGCCAAAGTTGTTCGAAAGTCTGTCTGCAGCTACTTACTTCTAAAAGTCTTACAGAATCTGCGGTTTAAAGACGAAAAACATTTTTTTGGAAGCAGCGGAGAAAAAAATTAACTCATGACCAGCTTGAGGCTCTGACGATGAAAATAAATTTTTCGAAACGTCGGACACTAGCGTAACATTGGTAAAGCTCATTTTTTTTAATCCTTCCGACATCGTCTATCAATTTTGAGCAAGATCATTTCTTAAAAGCGCAATTATTTACTGTAAAAATGGCATACTACGACTACGATTTATTTTACTTCACTCAACTTTACAGCACTAGTGTTAAATGTATCAGCAATAAATAAAATTATTATAATTTAATTTTATTTATTGAAGAGTTCTAATCAGACTTTAATCAAAGATTTGATAAAATGTATCAGTTTTCACGAGCGCTGCAAAAAAGCAACTATATCGTAGGGGAATGTTCAAAAAATCTTTTTGTTTATTTTGACAATGTATTCCGTTCATAACACGTGTCCTGTATAAAAAACACATTTCATAGGCGTTTCACAAATAAATGGCGGTGTTTATGAAAACAAAACACATTTCTGTCATTAGAAAATCGTAATAATATTTTTAGTGAATAAGAGGGATTTTTTTAACGACTCTTTGTTCTGTTAAAAAAAAAATGAGTCTTGCTAATCGACAAAGCATGTCTGTTGGATATTTCTACATTTTCTCCGCTATTTTCATAATGTCATACAAACCGTAAATAATGTTGACAGATACATTCTTCCATATAAATATGAGCTTATCTCGGTACCTTTTGTTTTCTTTTATTATTATATTCCCGACTAAAAAATCAATACCTCACGATTTAAAAACATGTATTTTCAATAGGAATTCTTTCAAGCAAATACTCTGGTTTGTTTTGAAATGTTTGAATTGAACAAAAACAGGGATGGACTAACAAGGCACAACTGCCCCTTAAAAATTAATTTAGTTGCCTTTCACTGAAGAATTTTACTCAAAATTATTGAGTTCTGAGTCAAAATAACAAAGCACTATAGATAAAATGTTTTATTAAACCCGACGCGTAAGAAACAATACGCTGCAAACTTTCCAACAATCGACATTAGGATAGACTGTCGATTTACCGAGGGGAAGGAACAAAGCTCGATAGTTGTTTATTTTTTCTCGTATTTTTTCCATGGCGACACCAGAGTCATCTGCAGCGAATCGTCGAACGTCCCGCCGACAGAATGATACCGGACCACAGACCTCTGAGCAGACGCGAGTCCGGTAACCTGGCGGCGGAAGATATGCGTCTTTCCGGGACACGGTCAATGTTTACGACTGTGTTCGAACTCAAGCAAGTCGGTTCGGAAACGGTCGTGACTCGACCGACACCGGCCGATTTACAGGTAAGGAGAAGATTCCGATTTGCATCCCGACAGTGACAATGTTTGAATAGCATTTTACACGCTTTATATTAACTTCACTTGTAAGTTTGTATGTATGTATGTTTGCTTGTAACCTTCTTTGGACTACAGCAAGTGGTTTATTACTGTAGTGTAATATGCCAGCACTGTAACTACAGTGCTTAGCCGTGCGGTGTAAAGCACGGGTCTTCGCTGACGTCAACTCTCAGAATCACGGGTCGTGGGTTCTAATCCCGTCCACGCTGAAAAAAAAATTGATTTTTTTTCGGCAAATTTTTGACAATAAATCGAACTAAAAAGTGGAAAATAAATATAGTTTAAAAAAAACTAAAAAACAAGCTTAAAACAATACTAGTATTATTGTGAAAAAAGCGTGGGGCGCTCGATGTACGAAAATGTGGAACAAAGCGCCCCACGCTTTTTTCACAATAATACTAATATTTTTTATTCATCATTGTTTTAAGCCTATTTTAAAAACATTATTTTTTACTTTTTAGTTCGATATAAAGCGTGTTTTTTAGTTTTTTTTAAACTATATTTATTTTCTTATACTGCATTTCAACGTCGACAACGGGTGTTTAATAATATAATAGCAAACTCTAGCTATAATAATTAAGGTAGATCGCGTTCACCAACACTATCTTACTTTCTTGTTCTGCAGCATTCGACGTTAGCGCAAATATCGAGTTACGTCGCGAACACCGGTCAGATTTTAAACATTGGCGACGTCCGCAAATGGTTAAAACACGAACCGGATGAGGATGCTAAATCGGCTCGAACAATACTCTGCATGCCGATTGTGAACGGCCAGAAAAGTGTCATTGGAGTCGCCCAACTAATCAATAAAGCCAATAATGCCCTTTTCACCGAATGCGACGTCTCACTCTTCGAAGCGTTCGCCATATTTTGCGGACTAGGAATTCATAACACACAGGTGACAAACAAATCATCCATACTCCAAAACACATCTACAAAACTCTAGGAAAAAGAGAGGAAGATTTTTCCTAATAGTCTAAGATCCGATTTTAGAAATATATCATCAAATAACAGATGAGGGTATATATTTCTAATACCGGATCTTGCATTATAACAAGCTGTTGAAGTTCTAGATTTTTGAGTCAAAGTATTAAATTTCATCAAGTGTGTATAGGCTTTCACGGTCGGTGCTGTTCCAAATCTTCTTGATTTCCGGGCTTGTAGGCCATGGTACATTGGTATTTCTACCTGCGAGCAGCTTAGGACACTTCGCCCGCTACCACATTGCTTTTGAAAATGTCTACCGAAGTTGTAGACGAAACGTCAGGTAGAAATACCGATGGACTACGAACTCGGAAACTAAGAAGAGTATTTAATTCAAATCGTTTGAAATTTTGACAGATTTTTGGGAAGGCGATTTTGAGATCAAAGTATAATAGTGATAGTATAATAATTTAATTTCTGGTTTAGATGTACGAAAACGCTTGCAAGTTAATGGCCAAGCAGAAGGTAGCTCTGGAGTGTCTCTCGTACCACGCAACGGCCAGTACCGATGCGACAGTAAAGTTATTGAACGATGACATACCGTCGGCCGAAACTTACAATCTGTACAGCTTTACGTTTATCGATTTTGATTTATCCGACGAAGATACTTGCCGGGCCGCTATCCGAATGTTTATGCAATGCAATCTCGTTGAACAATTTCATATTCCGTACGATGTAAGTTTGGAATGAAAATATTTACACAATTTTCGAAACATGTATCCAAGTGTGTAGGCTTTCACGGCCGGTGTTGATCGAAATCTTCTTGGTTTCCGGGCTTTTATGCCGTGTTCCAATGGACCACGGCATACAAGCCCGGAAACCAAGAAGATTTGGATATAAACGACATATTTAGGCAATATTTACTACCTAATTAGCATAATTAAATACGCCCTTACTATGTTAAACAATCGACAACAAATTTAATTTATCGCTACACGACAACTTTATATAACTATTTCGAGTATCACATTTACGAATTCACATATTATAATAAACACACTTAAGCCTTGTTCACACCAACAAATATTTACATTTTTTATATCGTTGTTTTGGGTTCGTTTTGGTCGAGAAACGGTTCTAATACAGCCATGTTACCTGTTTATAAAGTAGATGGCTAGAACGAAACAATAAAAAACTTTTAAAAACAAGCTTTTATTAAAATGTATTAAAACGAATATATAATAACGAACAATCAAACATCATTGACTTGATCTAGATCTAGAAGATTGTTGCGAGATATGTTTATAAAAAAATCATAATTTAAACTTCTTGCGACTAGCTCTTAGGTCAGGTCAACAATAAATAAAACGAGTGTTTGTTTTTTTTTCCTTTTAGTACATTTTAATAAAAGATTTTCTTATAACATATATTTTTAAGTATACAATAGAAACAGTTATTAATGTGGACAAGGCTTTGGAGGCGCAAGGGTCAACTGAATTATTTACGTAATCAAGTCAGGATGATAACCATTAGAAGGACTATGAAGACCCTTAATCAAGATATAACAAACAATGGAATGTCTAACGAAGTTAACATCCGGACAATAAGTCTACTAATTTCATTTTTACCTTAATTAACATGTTGTCCTGCCTTTGCTTATTCTCTTTTGTGATACACGGAATCTATTTTCTGTATGTCGTAGGCCAGGGATGTCAGACTGATTTTTCCAAAGGGCCATTTATAAGATTTAGAGTGTGTTAGCGGGCCAGACTCTAAATTAAAAACTACAAATCTTTATTTATATACTTTCAATCAATTTTCATATAAAGGTAATAAAAAGGGTAACCTTATCATGAGCTTGAGGATTCAGTAATTTTAAAAATATAGTGCCGTCAAAAACCTTACTGTATAGATTCTGTTCTCGGACCGTATTGAGATGGCCGTATCTTTGACATCATAGTCGTAAAAAAACGTAAAAAAAACCTTGACTAGATATTCATCCCCTTCAAAAAACGTCCAATTGTCGTGAAATTTTGCAGTCGTATGGAGTTTTGATGACAACACAATATCCTGATACAAGTTGTGGGAGTGATGGTGTTGATGATGGGAAAAAAATTAAAATATTGTAAATAATATAATATAGTAACTAAATAAAAAATAGAGAATAGTTACTTCTTACCACAACAAGTTTATTAGTGGATGTACATTTCGAGATGAAGATGAGAGCATAGCTCTCGAAATGTACATCCACTAATAAACTTGTTGTGGTAAGAAGTAACTATTCTCTATTTTTTATTAGATTCAAACCACAGTGCTCCTAATATTTTTGTTTAGTAACTAAATAGTAAAAAAAAATTATACTTTCAAAAACCTGTATTTAACAAAGTGTTCCCTGCAGTTTAGATAGATTACGATGGCCGCGACTAAATAAATAGGATCGAGAACAATCGAGAGACTCGAAAATACAGTCGAAAGTGTATCGATTCTGTTTCCTTGAATCCTTTATTCCCACATTCAAATCAGAACTCAATTTTTATATTATTATGGACTTTTAATTTTTATAGTATTTTAATGCCTACATTTTATATTAATTTTGTTTGTCTTTATATTTATATCGAAATTTGTAATCAAAATTTTGTATTCGAAGGACAGATGGAAGACTAATCCTAGGATTGAATCTGTGTCCTATTGTCTCGGCAATAAATAAAATTATTATTATTATAATAAAATAAAACATGAATTGAAGATTTGGTATTTGCTGATCTCCGAAAAAATTCCTAATAATCAATATTGGATTTTTATCACCACCACTTTTTTGTCCACGATTTGGAAGCAACCAAAATTTCTATTATATTTTTTCAGGTTCTGTGTAGATGGATTTTAAGCGTTCGCAAAAATTATCGACCGGTCAAATACCACAATTGGCGCCACGCGTTGAACGTTGCGCAAACGATGTTTGCGATGTTAAAAACCGGTAAATTGGAACGTTTCATGAACGATCTAGACATCCTCGGCTTGTTGGTAGCTTGCCTATGCCACGACCTTGATCACAGAGGTACTAACAACGCGTTCCAAACGAAGACCGAGTCGCCTCTTGCGATTTTGTATTCCACGAGCACGATGGAACACCATCACTTCGATCAATGCGTCATGATTTTGAACAGCGACTGCAATAATATTTTTCAGGTAAAAGCAAAATCAGTTTCATCCTTCGAAGTGAGCTTAATCCGAAATCTACACGATTCGAATACGGCTCGGCACGATCGACACTAGTTCGGCTCGGACCGGTCGGATCGACTCAGCCATGTACTTAACTAAAATATTTTTGTATTTGACATTTTTGTTGTCTTCATAACTATTTGTATTGCAAAATTTTTAACAAAACTGTAAAAAAAAATGTTCAATATAGAATGAAAACAAATTTTTCATAATTTTCTTCTTTTTTACTGTCGAGAAGTAGCAAATGTGTTTCGATCGTACCAACACAAAGAAGAAAAAAACCATAAAACCGTTACGTCACAAAACGTTGTGTTATTAGGTACCTCGATATCTTTACTATTAAATAAAATACAAGTGCCCCACTTCTTATACATTACGATTCCCATAAACTGAACAGAATAATCTACAAGTTACTTGAAACATTAAATTCTTAAATGTATCACAACATATTTGTTTGTACAACTTCTAATTTCAAACATTTTTCTATGGATTTCTTTCAACATTTGTCTTGAAAAGTTATTTTCTTGTATAAATCTCGTTCTTTCAACACAGACAACGCGTTATAGGCACACATATTTTTTTTGTTCATGGGGAATCCCCGTGGACAGACTACTGAATTCACTGTAAGAAAAAAATTCGGAGACACAAAGTACCTGTTGATGATGGAATGGCGACTTGACAAAATCTATAGTCAAATGACCAAATTTCTATCTTAAAATTAAAAGTTCGGAAACAATAAAAATCCATTTACTATGACGTATGAAAATCGTTAATGCATTACATTAAATCGTTCCACATAAAATGCAACATAGACTGGATGCCTAAGGAAGGTACGTCTGCATTTTAAATGGAACGATTTTCTGTAATGTATTAATGATGCTACCAGCTAGCATGAAATTCACTGAATACAAATAGAATAATAAATGAAGGTGACACGTTCAATATTAAGGAACTTTACTGTACATGTGATCCGGGACCGTTGTGTTTTATAGGCGCTTTCCCCGGAAGACTATAAAAATGTAATGAAAACGGTTGAAACGGCCATTTTATCGACGGACCTTGCGATGTACTTTAAGAAGAAAAGCAAATTTATGGAACTCATCGATAATGGCGAATTCGATTTCCAAAGCGACGAGAAAAAAGAATGTGAGTTCTATTTATGAATAACTGATTTCGATTGCAAATAAACATTTATTTATCCGTATACAGTGTGTCTCAAAAACCAACGCCGATTATTTTAAGAATAGGTTTCTCGGTATATTTCAAATAGATCAACTCTTTAGAATAGTTTATTTAAAAGTAGACAAACAATCTACGAAACGTTATAAATTTTTAAATTTTAGGATTTGGTTTATTTAATCCATAATATACTTTTATTCTATACTGAGCATAGCAAACTATTAGGGCGCAAACATATACTTCTGTCTTCTTTTACGCCGTAAGCACTGGCGTATCCAGGAAAGCAAAACAAGCACGGAGGACCCGGCTTAAGAAATTTCTAATTTGCTCCCTCCTGGGAGCCTATGGGTACGCCTATGTTAACGTCATAGAAAAAGACAAAGTTTTTGAAACAGAGATACTTTATTCAGATTGAATGCAAGTACATCAATCCCATCATCGGAGAAATCGGGGATTTACATCGAAGAAAGAGACGCAAATATATTTTCGATACGCTTTGTTGCGTATACTCACCGCACATTGAGTAGATAGGCAATGATTCATATAGTTAATTAATAGATATATGATTTAATCCAAGTTCCCATTATCCTACTATTCATTTGCTATCACGAACGATATCAATTTTATTTTAATTTAATAAAAAACTTCTTTTAGTATTATGTGGAATGATGATGACTGCTTGCGATGTCAGCGCAATAGCCAAACCGTGGGATGTTCAGCACCGAGTAGCGAAAATGGTTGCTGATGAGTTTTTCGATCAGGGCGATCTGGAACGACTCCAGTTAAAACAACAGCCGGTGGTAAGTTTCGAATTAAAAATACTCAATATTTTTATATTTCTTTGATAATTATTTTCAGGCAATGATGGACAGAGAAAGAAAAGACGAATTACCACAGATGCAAGTCGGTTTCATAGACTACATCTGTTTGCCGTTATATCGAGTAATGTCGGAAACGTTTCCTTGGGTGAAACCGCTTTACGAAGGAACAATGGAAAACAGAAAACATTGGCAAGATTTGGCTGAAAAAGTTGAAATGGGCCTTACATGGATCGATCACGATACCATCGATAAGCCAATTGAGGCATTTGCAGGTGTGAGATTTGTATTTTTATATCGAAAGATTTCCAACTTTTGGACCCAGCGATACATGTCTGGGGTTTGATGAGCAAGTAGCAGATATGGCTACAATAGAATACTATACAATGTAGTAGTAAGGAAAATTTAGTTCTGGGAAGTCAGCCTTGCTACGATCCCGAAAAAATATATATTATTAGACAATAAATAAAGAAGTAATATCCAAGTGTGTAGGCTTTCACGGCCGGTGTTGATCCAAATCTTCTTGGTTTCCGGGCTTGTATGCCATTGGTATTACTACCTGACGTTTCGTCTACAACTGCGGTAGACATTATCAAAGGCGATGTGGTAGCGGGCGGAGTGTCCTTCTAGGCCGCTCACAGGCAAGTGTGTCGACAGGTGTGGTACTTTCATCTTTTATAGTCGGCGTGCTCGGGTTCTCTACTCGGTCGTAGCATATTACGACCCAGTAGAGAACACTTACCTATAAGGACAGTTAGCCCGCTACCACATCGCCTTTGATAATGTCTACCGCAGTTGTAGACGAAACGTCAGGTAGTAATAACGATGGACCACGGCATACAAGCTCGGAAACCAAGAAGATTTGGAAAGAACTAATACACTTAAAGATGAAGATGCTTTTGTTCTTTCTTGGTTCAATGTTTCAAGGTCTCTGTATTTTATTTTATTCCGGATGAAGTCCAACATTTACGACTGGTTTTCCAAGGCTACCTACGACGATTTCAGTGAAACTAATTATTCCGCTTTGATTTTCAGAAACCGAAGCTGTAAAAGAATTGGAGTTTACAGTTACGACTTTGCATCAACAAAGTTCTTTAGCAAATACAACGGACATCACCACTAAGAGTACTACATCGACGTCCTATCATCCGAGACTTGCCAATCTGAAGAGCAAATCGTTTTCAAAAGCAGTTCGGGTCAAATTGAGCAGATCAATACATAGTAGTAGCGCGGAACAATCTTCAAACCCCGAAACTCCGTTGACCTCCAAAAGTAAGCCGCTCAAACATCGGACAAAATTGTGCTCACTCTTGTGACATAAGGACAATGCGTCTTGTTAAACTGATTCGTTCGTTCCTCGGTTGGGGTCAAAATTGAGCAGTCGTCGAATGAAATATATATTGTTTTTAGACCACAACAGTTAGGCTTAATTGTGCCTGGCGCGAATACATATTTTCAATAAATAATTTCTTTAATATTAAATTGAAAATTAATGTAAAATAAAATTTCAAAACTAACAATTATTTCAATGAACTTTCTTTAATTGTTGGTCTAAAATTCAAACAGAAGAAATTTGAAATTAATTGTTAAACAAACTACATTGTTTCCTAATGTTTGGTAAGTGTTTCCGATTTTTTTAAATCTGCTGGACAGAAATTAAAATCGCATGCTTACCAAATTTTGGAAAAAATTAATTTACAAATGGATGACGATTTAAATCCATAACTAAAAAATATCGATATGTTAAAAGTGTTACACATTCCAGTATTTTTGGACTGTATAGAATGTGTGATACAAAAAAAAGGCAATACTCTAATATTAATAGGAATTTTTGGCTGTTCCTTTGTTAAAAATTTCTGTTTCATACACTAGCAAGTTTCCGTCGTTAAAAAACATTTCGTATTACATGTATTGGCTATTTAGTAAATCTTTAGAATTTTATAAAATTATTTTATTCATGTCAAAAATTATCGATTAATTTTGGGTTTCACAAAAACAAAAGATTTTAATTGACTGATAGCTATTGTAAAGCGCAGATCTGTTCAAAAAAAGTATTCGATTATTAGAAGCAAATATATTGTAATCAAGACGATTTCTCAGAAACGGTAGCACATTTGGGTGCCAAAAATGCGTAGAAGTCGCAAGTTTAATAAAAAAGAAACACGCATTCCAAAATTGCTCAGAAGAGAAGATAGATAATAGAGTCAATAACAGAAGCCATCAGCATCTTTACAATCGCTTAGTCAACTTATTTCTGATAACATACTGAAAAACCCACTATTAAAAATTTGTTTTAAAAAAAATTTAACTTAAAATAGAATAAATAATTGCAATTGTTGTTATAAATAATTTATAAACTTAGCTCGTCGAAACTTATTATTCTGCAGTGCAGATTTTATGATGTTAATTTTGTATGCTTCAAAAACCACAATAAAATTATACATAAACTGTAGAATATTAAATTAGAACATAATCAAAATTAAACATTAAATTAGAAATAATTAATAAAAATTAATAAATGTAATTGTGGCGTTTGCTAGCCACTCGCACTACATTTTACTACATTTTCTCCATTTGTTTATATTTTACCTTTGTAGGGGTTTTGGAAGTGAAACTTTTTTAGGCGCGGTAGCTGGCAAACTGTCCTAAAAAAAGAAACGCCCCTCCCCCGATATCAACCGGCGCAGTTGAATGGAAAAGAGTAGGAGAATCGTTTCTACTTTCTCTGTCAAAACGTCCTCTACACGCATGCGCAGTGCGTACTGTGTGTATACGTATAATACGCGCCACGAATCTAAAAGGCTCGGAAGTTAGATGCGAATGCGGGCTTGCGCTTGTACAGTCTGTTGAAAAACTACAAACTCGCAACTCAACAAAACGAAAGTAACAATAACAACTTGACAATAGCGTACTCGACTGTACTCTAAAGCAGGAAAGCGACAAGTGACAAAGGCAACGAGCGATCACGGCCAATCACCGACGAGCGCACGTTCCGTGCAGGTAGCTGGAAGGTGGTGGGAGTCTGAACGGCTCTAAAATGTACCTTTGCGACGTTGTTTGTGACTAACTTCCCAATTTTTTAGATCCGTGGCGCGTATTATACCATTTTCTCTAGCCACAGTAACAAATCCCGCATTACCCATTTTCTAATCTCGAAATAATAAAATCGTCAACTAATGCTAGAACCTAAGAAGTTTCACTTCTAGCGCGCGAGAATCTCGCGCAATATTTTTTAGTAAAAACATTTTTGTACTGTTGCCCAAACATGATTTTTTTACTTTTACTTTATTAGAACACAAACATCTTGTTAACGCATCTTTCGAAAGTTTTTTTTTAACCCTTAACATTTTGACAGTCCAGAGACGCGCGAAGTAAAAATTGAGTCCTTACTCTTCAAACAAAATTTTGAGTTATGTTACGGGGGCTCCCAGTTCGTGACGTTCTGACCTAACTATTTTTTTGTTAATTTTATTTTCAGTCACACACGGGCATCGAAAAATGTAATAATAAATTTTAAAAAATCAGTGTCAATTTTTCAGTAAATATTTTGTAAAGTGTTACAGCCGGTTGTTTAAAAATTTAGATAGTATAAATAATAAATGTTGACAATTTTCCAAACAGCCTATCACCTAATTCAACGGATCCTGCATCTATCTAGAAAACGTTTTTGACAGCTCGCAATTTATTTCATTTTTTAAACTCTCGCCGCAACGTCTGAACTATACTTTAATTTCATTTGAAGTTTATCAGCGAATTTCGAAGACTGTTTTTTGTAAACAACAGTTTGCGTCAGAACTGGCTTGCAAAGAACATGGCGGTCGTACCTTCGAGTGATTCAGCTGAAACACCTTTAAACTGTGAAACAATGTATTCTCATTGTCAATCAAATTTTATTACTTTATATAAACTTAGATATTTTTTTACTTTTACGCAATTCGCTGAGAAAGAGCGAGTCGTTTTTTAAATCGGTGCAGCTCGTAATTAGGCTGTACATATTTTTAAAAATATATATTCACATTTTTTTGTGAATATTTTTACATGTATATATACTATAAACCCTTTACTCGTTTGTGGTAGCTGGATAAAAATTTCAGGCCTCAATGCAACTTTCACTTTCAGTATATCATAAAAGATTTCACGGGACTAAAGATCTCTGACAGACGTTTGGACGGATCCTCAGGTTGGGATCTTTGCGTCCTACCTACCGCTTCTATTTTTGTGTTCTATTCATCTCACATAGCTGGTCGACCCCTTGTAGGGTCCATACTGAAAACTCACTCTAACGAATTATTGGATTATTAGAATTAAATTTTAATTCGTACCACTGTATTCTACAAAGTATTTATATAGGGTGTTAGTGAAAATGGGTGCCCTGCAGAAATGTGTTGAATTTTTAAACGATCAATAATTTTAAATCTGAATTAGAAAGTTTCCCATATTTTTTTACTTTTAACAATAGTCCTAAAAATTAATGGCAAAGCAATTTTTTTTAAAAAAAACTAAGTTTTGCTACTTCAAAGTCCAATTCTCCACGCAATGCGGGTGACGTCACGCGGCACAAGTGTCATATTTATAGGAATTAATAATACACAGCAAGTCGTGACGGCATAACAATTAACGTAATGTCAATTACGAAGTTTGACATATCGAAATATATTTTAAATTCATGACTTACTGTATTAATACATGTAAGTTACTAATATCTGCTAATATGACATTTGTGCCGCGTCTGACATCGGTCGGTTTCGTTTGCGAAAATTTGAAAATGTTCGTTGAATTTTCAAGTGGAAATTTTCTAATTTTCCGCCGTTTTTCTGAAATATAAAAATTTATTTTCGCACTCATTTCATTAACACGTTGTACAAATATAAGGAAAGGATACTGCCAGGATTGTTATATTTTATTTTGCAAAATAAATTAAAAAAAACAACGCTCATAAGTGTAAAAACTATATTTGGACAATCTATAGATTTGTATAAAATTCATTATTGACTAAAAAGAAAGAAAAAATCGTGTATTCTATAATGTAGCGGCTCTCAAACTGTTCCATTTTAACACTTAAAGAACTTGCTTTTTTTTAGAAACACTCCAGAAGACTAATTTTAAGAAATAAGTATCCTAATTAGCAACCTGGTTGTAAAATTCGACTTAGTGCATAAGTGTCTTTTTTTGTTGCACTATAAGGTTAGCTGAATGTAGACATTAGCAACCCTAGTGGTCGTGTTACGAACAACCGGTGAGATCTATTTATTTGTAAATTGTCGTACGACTGTGAAAATAAAAAAAATATTCCGATTGAAACATTTTCTTGTTAAAAAAAGTAAGTTTTCTAAAAACTGAACTCGTTAAAAGTTTGAGAGGCGCTGCTTTAACGTAACTATTTAATAATTAGGTAGAATGTATGACAAACATTATTTACTTTAAGAAATCTTTAATCTTAATACAATTTGAAAATAAAACTAAGATCGCGTCATCATGGAACAAAAAAATAAATTGACTTCTGCAGTAAAAATAATAAAAATAACGGGAAGTATAGCTTCAGTGGACGCGTGAATCATATTTTAAGTAAATGTTCACAACACGAGCATTGTGGATGCACGGACGAACGAGATTTATTAGCGTGAAAAATAGACTTACGTGATTCACTTGTCTACTGAAAAATCCAGTAAGAAAACAACATTTCCATAATGACTAAAAATTACTTAAATAAAAAAAATGTAGGATACAGAATTTCAAATCGACTAAGACGTTTTAGACTTTAATTTTGTAGAAATAAATAAAAAACAATTGAAAAGTGAGAAGAAAATAAGTGATATTGCGAAAATATTTAAAATGAAGTTGTCAAAACTATTGATAAGCATAATATTATGACGTAAACATGGAATTTGGTAACAGTAATTTTGAAAATAACGAAAATATTAAAACAAAAAAAAAAAACGTGGCACTGCTACCAAATGCCATAATGAGTCATATTTTTAAAATAATAAATGAAAAATGAAATATAATTCTTTAAATCTTTTCCAATTTCATTGTAAATCCATTTATCCAGCCCTGTATCGAAATATTTACGATTTTTTTTTAATTCAAACATTTACAATATCAAAATATACACTTCCAATTACAACTAAACTTATCTAGAACGTTCTAAATTTCGACATTTAATTAAATCAAAATGGTCTTTGATCCTTCCATATTCATAACGTATTTATTTTCAAATCCGTCTTAAAATCAATTAAATATATCACACTTTCTTGCACACCCTCTATAAAATAGTTGTTTTTCATGTTTGTATAGCGGCCGTAAAATGGCTCATTTATCACTAGTGCGTAAAGTAAAAAAAAAAGAGATCTAACGACCTAAGGCCTACCCATTACAAATAAAAATAACCTCAACAGAAGTGAAACTTCTTTCACAATCGAACTGTCAAAAATAATAAAAATGTATATGTAAACAATTTATAGGAGGTGCGCGTGAAAATTGCATTATATATCTCGAACGTAACTATTTATGACTCGTGTTACTGATGCTCGTTTGTTACACACTCGCATAATAACATCATTTACGTTCTAGATGCATACATTACTATTTTATAATTAAAATTTTAAACAAAAAAACTCACAAAACAAAATCCAGCCTCCAACACGATTTTGAATTACGAAACATTAAAGTAATCACTCAATTTGAATAAATATTTCTTAATAGTAATGAAAATGCAAAATTAAAAATTGACATTTCGAAAACATGTTCAGTTTAATCTATCGAGATGAAATGAAGACGGCGGTCAATTTTTTTTCGCATCGGCAAAATAGAAAAGTGAACGTTAAGTATATATAATGCATGGTTACACTTTTGTATAACAAAAGCAATAGTGTCAAAAGTGTCACCACGACACCAAACACACATCGAGTTCAAGATTTCGAGCTCTTCACCACTGAGCTATATTATATAACAACTGGACGCGAGTCCTTTTTTCTTTATAGGCAGTAAGCTGACAAGGGCAGCAGCGTAAAAAGGTGTATCTTTTCTACGCGTTTCGTATGCGTTGCTTGGTACAGTCGCTCAATAAAGATAGCTGTAGCAACTATCTTTATCAACTCGCTTTACAGTTTTGTGGACGCGTTCCATGTTATTACAGTTCAGTGATCTGTTCTCATTGTCGTATGAAAATATGCGAATATTGTTGCCAAAGACTAACTGAATTTGACCGCCAGAGGTCAGTTTGGTGTTTTAGGATCTCAAAATGTTTTCATTAAATGTTCAGACCTACTATTTTTTTCGCCAAAAAAATTTATTTGTATTTTTCTTGTTCACTAACATATAAAAATCTATTTCACAATGCTTATTGCACTAAAACAATTTATATCCAAATATTAAAAAAAAAAACACGCGAGCCTCGTCCACATAAGCTCGCGGGCGAAGTGAAACTTCTTTCGTAACTATAGTTACTATAGCCGAAATGATGACGTACTTGAAATAACGAAATATGTACACATTTTTAAAATAATAAATGCATATATGCAAATGTGTATATGTATACAATTGCCGCTTTCTTTCTCAAGTCCTAAGATTTAATCGCTGTTGAATCATTTAATTTCAAAGAGGTACGTTACTTGAAGAAGTTTCACTTCAAAAATAACATCCATTTCAGATGAAAATATGTAGAGGTTACGGTAAATAACGCAGACTTATAAATAATGACGAACATAAAAATTTATAACATTTACCATAACATATACACAAAATAAACAACAAAATAATGTTTTACAATACGTTTCCTAAAAATATATTCTTCCAGTGCCGTAACTAGGGTCATTGGCAGGCGCAGGACTCCGATTTCTTACGCAATTAGGAAGTTTTCCATTCTTTAAAAATTAACGATGCAAGAATATTTGCAATATCTTTATGCTACGTCAATCAATTGTGTCGATCGCTGTAGCGGTGACGTCACGCGGCACATGCGTCATATTTAATAGCAACTATTAATATAGCAAGTCATGAAGGCAACAGAGTATGAACGGTTAAATAGATATGAAAATTATTAGGAAGTTTGATATACCTAGGTATCTGAATATAATATTTTAAATTCATGACTTTCTATATTATTGAAGGAGATTTATTTGGTTGAGGAACAATTGAAAATAAGCTTTACCAGTGTATCGCTTGTGGCCAACGTTTTCGTAAAATATATTTTCATCATCAGGGCCTCAATGCAAGTTGCAAGGCCCTGATGATGAAAATATATTTTTCGAAACGTTGGCCACAAGCGATACACTGGTAAAGCTTATTTTCAATTGTTCCTCAACCAAATAAATCTCCATCAATACATATTTTGGAACAAAACTTCTACTAACAATTTCTATATTATTATTTATTAACTTTGTACGTAATAATGGCCGTCCAGACGTCGCTTGCGACCCCACGTATAAAGAACCAATTTAAAGATATCGAAATATTGTTTTCAGCAGTTTGAAAATTATTTTTATTATCATGATGTGATATTGGAAACTTTCTTATTCTACGAATGTAGCCTCCGTGGTTTGCGCGCTCGTTGCCAGACCCTAGCTACCATGTTGCCTTATTCGAAGCGACAATTTATAAATAATCTTCAAGTCTCAACAATATCTTTGTTAGTGCCCTCAAACATGTTTGTTAATTTCTTCTAACTTGATTGTATTAAAGTAACAAAGTTTGGTATTATTAAAATCATGAAATCTATTTCAGTTTTCGAAATTTGTACCAATTTTTTTCCGGAATACGTGATAAAAATTGTAAGAATAAATAAAAAAAATGTACGTACTTACGACGAAAATATGGCAATCGTTTCTTGAAAATAGGTTATTTTTTTTTAAACAAAACGGTACATTCTGGTACAAAATAAAGTTTTAAATCGAAATGTATTCAAGTGCGGAATCCACAGGGAGAAAAAATGAGCGGATTTCTTTGACCTTGAATATTCACTTTTTGTCGTCGTAACAAATCTGTACAAATTTTGAAAATACTTTCTTTTTTATACGAATGTCGGACAGTCTAGGAATTTTCAAAAACAAACAACCAGAGCGGGCGTCAAGAATCTGTCTCACGAAAAGAATACTGAGTATTTCTGTGATTTTTTTTGATACTTATTTTAAACAAATCAAAATCGTAATTTGAAAACAAAAATTGAACTATGACAATAACGATAAAGAACTTATTTACAACAATTACAGTGGAACTCGTGTATTTTCAACCTGCCGGGTTTAAACGATTTATGTATTTTCAATTTTTCGTTCATCGTCACTACGTAGCAACAAGAAAATACTTTTCTTAATTGTAGTTAAATGTATTTTTCATTGGCGTAGGAGACACTCGGCGTGAGAAATAGGAACTAAAAACGCGAATAAAATCAGTTGAAAATACAGGAATCGATTACTTCCGTCAGGTTGGAAATACCTACACGAATTCTACAAACAATTCTGAACAAAAATCATAAAACTCGATCGCTCGTAATAAATAATTTTTTTTTCTTACGACAATTAAATTTTAGGCGTGGAAAAGCGTTCTCAATGTCGCCCTTTCTTTCGATTCAAAAATCGGCACATCCATACCCTTCTTTTAAAAATCATTAACAACACTTTCGAAAATGAATAATTCCATCGTTTTATTTTTAGAGTCAACACATTTAATTAATTAATAGATTAGTTTTAATACAAAGCCATTATGACTATACATTTTTTGTTTATTTTATATACCTAAAATAGGCAAGATGTCACATAAAAAACTCCTGCGTGGAGTGACTTAGCGTCAGTCATGCCGTGGGTGGCCGATCGAGGCAACTGATCTCAATCACTCTTAGTCCTCGAGTGCAAGGATCGGTCAACAAAAGACCCCTTGGCACATAAACGCGTTCGTTTTGTTCGGCAATGAACTTCGACACTTTCCGTAAACACTTTTCGTAATGCGTCTCAGTACAAATGTATATTAGATACGCCGTCAAACAAGCTAAACAACCCTCGCAGTAAGTGCTGCACGAGGCTTTTTCCGCTTCTGCGAAGTATGCGTTCAGTTGCGTTATCGTATAGGTAAACGCTTGTCTTTCGATCTGAAAACAGCAAGACGTGCGGCGTTTATAATAGGCCCAACTCACGATCAAACTTCATGCCACAGTTCAGTGTTCAAACTTATGGTTCAGTGAAGCATGATAATGTGTGGGACAAATAAACACTGAAACCAACACTGAAGTCAAGCATGAACTCATCAAATGCATCTTGATTTTTGAACGACTTCAGTGTTCAGTGTTCAAGTAAACTGCTGTGTGTGTGGGTTTTTTTCAGTTCAGTTTTTAGAGTTCTGTGTTTTGTACAACCAGAAGCCAAAAATCTCAATGTTGTTGCAAGTCTTTCTTGTACAGAAATAGATTTTCGCATATTTGTATCCTGGTTAATAAATAGGGTAACTAATTTCAATAAATAATTATAAGTTAATTCATCCATTCGTAAATAATTATTCCAATCAAGCGGTTCAAGATTTATTAATCAAATAAACATGACTTCTTGAATCACGTATTTCTAACAAATTTTTCACCCATATTCTTCTTTTTTTTCTTATTTCCCTGTTTTAAATACAATCCCATAGCTATGAACAGCCAATCCTCACCATTTAAATAACTCATTTATTTCTTATTAATTAATTATCTATAGTATAATATTATAGTATGTATATAATATATATTTTATATATCTATACTCGACGAGTGTATGCCAACAACTGAACCAAACTGAACACAAAAAATTTAAAAAAATGAGCAGTTTGCATGAACTGTGTGTGGTACCAGTCAGTCTTTCGATTAATCGGTCCAACTTCACTGAACACTGAACTGTGGCATGAAGTTTGATCGTGAGTGGGGATAAGCGGTTTATAAGCGCTGAACTAGCAACATAGTCGGGACGTCGGTACCGCGGGGAGGATGTATGGACAGAGGAGGTTTTAGTCGGTATGGGGCTTTGTCCGAGTCCCACCAAGGACCATCTTCCTGGGGTATGCATACATTTCCTTCTCCGCAAAAAAATAAATTAAAAAAGGCTTTCAATCTTCGAGCGGTGGTGTCGGGGTTTTTGTTTTACAGCCGCACACGAGCCTGGTTTTGTACTTCTGGAAGCACTGACCTTGGTTACCCACTGAATTTAAAAAATTGGAACCGGGGCTACTTTTCGTGTTTGATTCTCTGCTGGTTACGAAACTAGTGACTAGTTCAAGGTTAATGTAACGAGTCTAGATTCTCGACCATATCTAAGATAAACAATTTTTAGGGTAGAGCATGTTCCCTAACTACGGTCCTGCTTGCCCGTTATAGTTTGAGAGAAACTGCCAATTTCTGGTGCGAATAGCATTAGTTCAAGATTGAATCTGTGAGAACGTTGTATCTCATTATAAAAAAAATTGGCAGCCAGTATTGCCTGTCTCTATATGAGCGACTCTTTTTCAGGTCTGTATTGCAATCGTTCTCTATGCTAATAGTGTAAAGAGAGACAGAAATATTTAATATTTCTGTATGTGTCTCACATGCATGGAGCGAGTAAGAAGATTAAACCAATCACCATACATAATCACAGAATTTAGAAAATTCTGGAACGCGTGGGTAGACGATGCGATAAAGATGGGATCACGATTTTTAACATCTTGGTGTAGGGTTAGCAAAACCTATGACACGGCATTGATTGAGGTGCAAAATCGAAACTAGATGTCAAAAACAATTGACTATCAGCAAATAACAAATACGAAAAAGTTTCATGGCACTATTATCATTTTTATCTGTTTGATTCAGTTTTTTGACAACTAAATTCGGCACGTCATGGCTACATTAAACATTTCTGAAAAAAAAATTGGCACGTACGTGTAAAAAGGTTCGTCACCCCTGGATTAGTGAAACTGCACTAGATATAGCATAATATACAAGACGCAGAAGAGAGGAGGATACCTTTAACAACTATCTTTCTCGCTTTTAAGCACAGAAGAAGTCGAGATGGCGCGTTCCATTATTATACACCTGAAGTGAGTTAAAATTCGAATATACCAAAACACCCTGTATTATTTTCGTGCTTATGCTAAATAAAATAAAAATTGATTTCTCAAGACAAAGAGTAATGTTTGAAATATATCTGGAAATCAATAATATATATGTTACGGTTAATACAAGAAAGTAGTTTATTCGCGAATTAACCGGCTAATACCCGAATTAACCAACGTCAAGGATTGGTTAATTCGGGTAATTAGCCGATTAATTCGCGAATTAACTACTTTCTTGTATTAACCGTAACATATATATATTTTCGTCGCGTTAGGGAAAAACAGTGGTTTTTAAAAACGGAATGTTTAAAATATTGCACTCTTTATCGTAATTTTTTTTCGTAGAAAATTGAAAATCTAGCGTCTCATAACAAAGTCTGGTGAATTTTTTTAAATTTTGAATAAAAGCCGGACAAGGTGTTTTAATATACGTGATTTTAATCGCCAAATTTAAGTATTAACCAATCAAATTATTGGGAATTAGCGTCGTGTAGGTGCCTTAATATTTTGTTAGTTAGAGTTAGGTTAAAACTTAAAATTTAAAAGCAGCAAATTATTGAATTGCCTAACTGCATTAATATTGCTTCATATAAACGAATTTTGGCGTCACAAAATATGCAGTTTTATACACATTTCTTACAGCAATTATTCATTAATTAATTAAGCGTATTATTTAGAAATACTTAGGCAAGTATTTATAGATTTTGTTAGATTGAAAATAGATAGATAGCTGATATTGGAGACCGCAGGCGGAAAATAGATAGTGTAAGAACGTAGATAATAGAAGAAGAGTGAAAATAATAAATGTACTTACCCGATTTTCTAGTTCAGAAGGAAACCTAGTTTGAAATCGTACTTGGGTACCTTCACTGTAATCACGTTGTATAAATATTTTCATACATGATGATTGGGGGGCACCGCCTGTCCCCTCCGGTGACTGGTGATTCCCAATATTTGCGTTCTACAAAAAAAAAGAGTTATAATAACCGTATGCCACAATCAAATTGTAATAATTGTAACTATGAGTACTTGAGCAAACTTTGTACTTATTGTATTGATAAAAGAGTAAATAATTTTGTTGATATGGTCCATGTGAACTACATATAAAAAACAAGTAAAACACTTACCGATGGCATGTTAAAATATGTTTATCCACGTTAAATTGATTATAAAACACTACACATATAAAATTAATTAAAAAACACACTTGAAATTAACTATTTTGGCCATAAATTTAACTATAGTCACCTATTTTGTCAGTAGACGCCATTTATAGATTCAACAGCTGTCAAAAATCAGCTTTAGCTGGTCGTGACATCGGACGGCAAACTCATGAAACTGTGTATTCGTCCCTCTGCGATGGAATAGGGGAAACGTAACTATTTCATTCATGAATTCCGTGCATACACCTTACGCAAGGCCGTTTGCTAGCGTAAACACCTGTTCCAGCGTACAAACTAGGGGTGGTTAACAGGGAGGCCGAGCACAACGGCCAATTAATGGATTTTTTTTCACAATTTGTTTCTAATCGATTTTAACGCGGTTTTCACTATTGTTCTTTAGAAATATGTATTGAATGATGATTTTAATACACTTAAGAGACAATTTTTAAGATAAATAGTGTTTTAATTCCGTATTAACAAGGAATTAAAACATTTTTTAAGCTTATTTTACGCATTTGAGTGTAATAATATAAGAATAATTTCTTAAATAGTGGTTTTAATGTATTTTATTCAACACGCGTGAGTAATATGTAATTTCGGGGCCCTGCTAAATTCAGGAGAAATAATAAATTACTTCATGTTGACGCGTAGAGTGCTAATAATGTACGATAATAAATTTTCTGGACCAATAGGAACGCAGTAGCGAGCGGAAGCGTACAATAATGAATAATAACTGCATAGTTTCTGGACCAATAGGAACGCGGTAGCGATTTGTATATATGAAAACAGCATCGCAATTCAGCGAAAGTCAGGGCCATCTTGTGTGCATCGAGGACGGTGGGTACGTCAATCAATGAAGTGATTTATTATTTTTCCCTCTTTTATCAGGGCCCCGATTACATATTACTCGTGCTAGTTGAATAAAATATTATGTGCGACCATTGATCGAAGGAGAATATTCCACTCGCGTGTTACCGCACTCGCTAAGCTCGTGCGACAAATTTCACGCTCATGCAATCTTCTCCTTCTCTCACTAGTCGCACAATATACTATTAACGTTTTATAACACATATGATAATGTTTTTTTTTTCAAAAATTAGGTTGAACAAAAAAAAATAATCAGTGTTTTTTTCATATGGCACACTATTGGCGTCGGTCGGATGCCGGGACTTAGGGGTC
The DNA here is from genome assembly GCA_963575645.1 of Xanthostigma xanthostigma. Taxonomy (NCBI): domain Eukaryota; kingdom Metazoa; phylum Arthropoda; class Insecta; order Raphidioptera; family Raphidiidae; genus Xanthostigma; species Xanthostigma xanthostigma. Next base: position 3,153,525 of record OY754475.1, on the reverse strand, counting down.
GGACCAGACGTTTCAAGTGTTCATAAAAAAATATAAACATTGATAAGTGGCCATTATGACGTAATTTGTTTATTTATTGACGATGATCTAATTTTAAATAATGCAATAATATTCGGTATACCGTTACATCATTTATGCTTCATAAAAATAAATTAGCAAAATATGCAACATTCTTTCGCGGAGTTTAAAAGGTAACACGATCTATGTAGGTCGATTTTAAAGTTTGCTTCTTATCTTTTTTTTTAACGGATCCATAAACAGCCAAACAGAAAAAAAATCAAATACATCTATCAATGTATATATTTGAAAAACATCAAATTAAAGCGGGATTCCGTTTCCCGAGGCTAAATAATCACTAATCGCGTATTTTTTTTAAAGTCGATCAGAAGTAACTGACCTTCGACTTTTAAAATATCTATCAGTATTGAAGATCTGATATATTAACAAATTTGACGGGTTCCTATCACTCCGTTTTTTTACCGAGCTTCTAATGATGACAGTTCGGTTGAGACGTTCTTAGAATTCGTAAAAAACACGGTATTAAATTTTTTATTGATTGCGATGGACAGGGGCGGCAATCTCATATAAAATTAAATTAAAATGCAACCCTAAATTCTTCTTACCTCGGTTGGAAGTACGTACTTTCGACTTATGTAAAGCATCTACTGATTTTAATACTGAACTAGAAAAAAAACTGCTGAACCGATTTAAGTAGAGACCACTCTGAAGGTATTATTAAACAAAAAAACAATCATCAAAATCGAGTCACAAATGCCAATGGGGTAACATACATAAAAAACATCCAGTTTTGATGTCAGTTAAAAGCGACTAGGCCAGGGATCGGCAACCTGCGACTCGCGAGCCTCATGCGGCTCTTTTGATGTAAAGTTGCGGCTCTCCAGTTCCATACGCAAAAAATAATTATTTTATTATATAAACCCTTAAAAATCGTACAATCAATCCATGATTGAGTACCATGTCTATATCTCTCAGACATTTCCACTCGCGTCTCACCCGCACCGCTCCCGTCTAACGTGTCGTCCTCGGATATATTATATCTATATAAGAAAATACTATAATACTGAAACGAAAATGTTTAGTGGCTCTTTAAAACTGGAAAATTTTGTAAATTGTAACTTTTGGCTCTTCCGTCTTAAAAGGTTGCTGACCCCTGGATTAGGCCTATTAAAAAAATGTATGGTGCCAATACGTAAACACTATGAACAAGAAAATGGTGTCGCACTTTATCAAACACGTTAACCACTCGAAATGCTGATGAAAAGATTAAATATATATGTCGAATGTTTTTTTTAAGTCGACGCTATTATGTGCTGAAAGGACCGGAAGTTTCTATGAATACCTGAGACAGTCACTAATTTGCCTGGACAAAAAACGTTAAGTATGATTAGAGGACGTAAAGAGAGTAAATTTTTTCGCAATTATCAAAGAATCGCGTGATAACCCATAGGCACCAGTTCAAGAAACATAACGCATTGAGGTTAAAATTATTAAACTAACATTTCTGCACAAACACGACATTAAATGTATAAAATAGAAATATGTATTTAAATTTTAAAAAAAATCCGTGCTCTATCAGAAAATTGTCATTTAAAATAATACCAGATTCAAGTTATTACTTTGTTTTGTGGTCGCCAAGTAATCGAAATTCGAACGTAATTCATTAAATTTTTAAATTTGAACATTATTGAGGTTCTTACTAGGGATGTGCCGGATCGTTAAAAATGTATATCCACGGATACGGATCTGCAGAATACGGAATTTTGGCTTCAAGATCCGCGGATACGGATACGGATTTTAACTTTCTTACAGTAAGTGGCGGTAAATATTGCACATCAACCTTTGGAAGGAGACTATCTTTTATGGGAAAAAGTTATTGACCTCTTTAAGAGTTAACTCTTATAACAGATTGTCTCTTTCCAAAGATCGATGTGCAATATCTCATTATAAAGATAGTTGATTTAGTACCTTTGAGTTATGTACTATTAGTATGGTACTCACTACGATAAATGTTTGCAACATAAAGGTGCCAAATACGATTTAAAAAAATAAAAAATAATCTGAATGGAATTTAACAGGTTTTCATTATTACCTAATCACCTATAGGTATATATAAAATTTCATCTATGAATTGAAAATTAATAAAGGAAAGATCCGCAAAAAAACTAACGGATACGGATCTTTCTTCTCCCTCAGATATCCGCGGATATATATGAAACATATATTGTGCGCTTCCCTTCATTAAAATTTAGAGAACGTATATATGAGTATATAGAGAAAGTATATAATATGATCAATAAACATGATCACAAAATATTAAATATCCCTGCTTATCATTTCGTTTTCTTTTTAGGGTTTATTACTACTACGTATTTTGTACCCTAAAATAGTAAACCTACGGTTATGATGGGTTATATTTTGACGAGTTGTGACGTTATGTTTGAAACGAACGCCAGCGAAACACATTCACATATGCTCGTTTGTTTCAGTTATATTTATGGAATCCGATCAACGACGTCTTAAGGAGGTTGAGCCGTTTTACGAAGATAATGAAAAAAATCTAAAATAAAGTTTTTTTAATAGATTTTTTATGACAAAATTTTCTGTAAAAAATCCAAAATCATTAGGAGATTTATAAAGTTAAAAATTAAAAAAAACTTTTACATGTAGTCTCTTGGAAAATATGTCAACCTAGCATGCAAACGGTACATTTTAATTTTTTGCAAATAACCAAATAATGTCAGCAGTTCCGAAAACTAACTATGTAAAGCATCGATGTCTTACGCGTATTTTAATATTTTTTCCAATTTAATTAGGAGACTTTTAATCATTAAAAAAAATTATTAAACCTTAGCACTTTTCGATTATGGACTTTTATTCTTGACAATTTCAACAATTTTTACTGAATTTTCAACCTTTTAATGATTTATTTTTAATTTTTATTACTTCTAATTTCTTTTTTTAATTATTTACTGCAAAAAATATGTAAAATACAGATATTTACATAAATTTATTTTTTTAACCTTTGTACGAAAAATTCAAATGCTAGAAATAATTAATTAATATTAAAAAAAATATATTTATTTATGCCTTTTATGACAATAATTTATTGGTACCATCGACTTATAACCTTTTGTAAAAATTTATTATGGATAAGTTCCCATTTACAATTCGACTTACTTTTGATTGGGACTGTAACGGATCAACCTCCTTAACAAAACGTATGTCTATGTCCCTCAATGCAAGAAAAAATCTTTTTCTTGCACTTCACTAATTTGGCATCCACGAGCCACCACTGTTTTCACTATAGTGTAACAATACGCAAAAAAAATAGACGAGAATAATAACAATGAATACTATCAATGACGTTTCAATAATATGTCTGTCCCTGTCTCTCAGTATAAGAACAAATCTTATTTTAGCACTCCACCAACCTTGGTGTTCACGAGTCGCAGCTGTTTTTACTCTAATGTAACAACACGCAAAAAAAATATAGGCGAAGATCTACGTACGTAATGTTTTCATCGTTTTTCATTGCAGGATAAAAAGTGGTGAAAAATGGGTAAACGCGGCATTGAAATTCCCAGCTGGAATTAAAAATTATTCTAACGGAGACAAATTATATAATATTTTATGTTACATTCACGTGAGAAACGGGCATGACATTTATTTTATTTACTGGCGTGAAACACAAAAAGAACATAAACTTTCTTTCAACACAAGGGACGTAAAAATTGTTTTCAGTTGCGATTAAAAAGTTTCGAAACGAAAATATGCACAAAACTTCAAAATAATGCTCTTTAAGCAGTCAGTTACTCTAAACAAAACGAACATAAATTCTCAGGGGATTTAAACAAACAATAAACACCCAAGAAACCCAGAATTAATTATGTAAATATTAAAATATTGGTTTTCTAAAAACAAATATCTTTTCTTTAAGGTTTAACCATAATTTTCAAAATGGTGGCTACATTACATAAATTGTAGAACTCCTTTAAGTTACAAACCGCATTTGTTTATTATAATAAAAACAAAAACTACGAGCTGATATTCCAGAACAATTGAAGATTAAACGTAAGCGAATTTTTGTTTTACAGTTAAAATCGCAAGGTGTAAAAACTTTAACAAGTGACAATCATATCAAAACAAAATATTTCCAGTAACAAAACAAAGGCTTGCGGAAAACAGACGAATGTGTGTTAAGTGCTATTTAATGCGAGTGTTAGATGTGAGATACTTATTTTTGCTTTACAAAAAAATGTACTACAAGCCCAAATATATACCGATGTGCCAAATCAACACTTGCAATCATAATTGACGTTTTAAGTATATATATTAAAAATAAACTAGAAATGGCATTTTAAAAACTTGTGAAAAGATCGAGGCTAAAAATTAAGGTTAAACCGCAATTTTTTACAAAATGCTCAAATTAAGAAAAAAACTGTCTTTGCCAAGACTCAAGCTAGCGTCAGTATAATTCATGCCTCAGTATTGTGAAATGGAAATAAACAAACCAGAACACGGAGAAATATTTTTTTAATAAATACAGGGAGGAAAAAAAAGAGTTTGGTACGATTTGAGTGTGTTAATTCGTACGTGATGAAAAATACATCGTTCTGTTCTGTTTTAATGAGGGGAAGTGCACAATATATGTTTCACCACGATTTGTACGAATTACCGATTCAAGAAAAACCTCAATAACGTTTAAATTGAAAATTTAATGAATTACGTTCGAATTTCGACCGCACTAGTAATAATAATAATCTAGATTTAACTTTCAAAAGCTACAATAGTAGGAAAGTTCGTCAAAAAATAATTTTACAAAATTATGAAGTGCAATATAATTAATAATCATTGCGAAAAAAAAATAGAAGTTACGCTTTAGATATTCCGAAGGGCTATAATAGAACGCATTTTCAAGCAGGATGCGTTTAATAAGTTATGTAAATTCGCCTGTCGACGACTCAGCTGTTGAGCGTCTATAATTCACAATCTCTCTCTCGCCTGTCGACTTGAGACGGTAGTTTATTAAAAATTGTCTCTGACGTTCATATATTTGAATATAATTTAACCTCCAGAAAGATTCATTGCAAGTGCAATTCATGCAATTACTTCTTTTTTTATTATTTAATTAAGCGATCTAAATGAATGCAGCTTCGCGTCTTTGATTCATCAGTTGCGATATAATCTTTCTGCAAAATTATTACCGAAGAACTCAGGGTAAAACGCGAAAGAATTTCTAATAACACGGTAAATTAATTTCTTTTTATGTTTAAACCAAAATAGTTGTTGATGTGTGTTCATCGTTTTTAACTCGATACACGTTCAAATAACTAGATATATTATTTTGTGTAAGCAGTTTCTAAGACGTGCTTCAATCCAATAGAAATAATTTAGGAAGTTAGAAGCAGAATGCAAAAAATTATTGGCCCACATGTAATCAATTAACTTCTACTAAAACAGATGCTTAAAGTACTAACAGACGGCCGTACTTGGTTCGAAGCGGACAGCGGATCTGGTCCGCTCCGTACCAAATCTGTTCGTCTGTAGAGTAGTCTGCGTGTCCGCCCGGTTCGATGGGATGCACGTCGTACTTGGCCCGGTCCGGTACAATATCCGAGCGTGTGTAGAGCAGTACGACGGACTTGATACATATAACCGTATAACGACGTCATTGTAATTCAAAACGTTGTGTACAATGCCGGATTTAGAGGTCTGGAGGCCTCGGGGCAACAAAGGAGTGGAGGCCCCCTGGCCCCAAATCATTTTCCAAATAAAATAGACAATTTTTTTAGTCGATTTTTCCAATAAATAATTTATTGTGAAACCAAGTATAGATTCTTTTATTATTTAATTAACAAACATATAAATATAATCAGGAAACAAGAATTATCTAAAAATTAAATTTTAGCATTAACGAACAGAACTTTCCGAGCTGAAATCCAGTTCCCGAAGTAAATAACTTTCAATGCTCAGGAAATTTGAATTTTTTCTCCAAAGTCTCTATTGTGGGGGTCCCTCTTTTGTGGTGGCCCCAGAAATTTTGACAGAACGCGAAGTTCTTGGTGGAGTATTGGTATTATAAAAAGATTTCTCATGTTTGTGGGATCTATCAGATAAGTTATATTGTAACAGAGAAGCGCGTAACAACGCTCTAGAAATTCTTCGGGAGTGTTATTCAAAATATAATCTTCGCTATCAAGCGATTTTATTAACTTCATATGACTAAATTCATCGCGATCTTTCAAATAGAATTTTGCCCACTCCTTTCTTTTCTTCCTTGTTGTTTGTGGCGGCATTAACGTTGCCGCTAGAACAATCGCAATTTTCGTGCGCTTATTAATCATAGGCATGATTACGTATCTGTGTACACAACGAGACTGACAGATCCGGTCGTCTGTTGCAAGCAGCGGACTTGATCCGCCGTACCATGTCCGTTGTCGGACCGGACCAAGTTCGAGCGTCTGTTAGTACTATTAAGTTGCAGAAATAGAAGGTCCGTAATGAATAATTTGCCAATATTGATTACCAAAAAAATTTATAAAAAACGACTTCTAAAAATTAATGACCTTGAGTTGTTTAATTTAAATGGCAACTAGTTGCCCAAATATTTGCACATTTTGTGGCAAATAGTATTTAACATTTAAGAACATAACTATTCTAATAGTGCGAGATCCGGTATTAGAAATACCCTCATATGTTATTTGATGATGGCAAAGATTATATGTTACACTGATAAATCGCACATGGATTGCCTAGCTAAATCGCGTACCGATGCTGATAAATTAAATAAATTCTAATTAACTTTTTTGGATCAACTGCCCCGATTTGTTAAGCATAAAAATTGAGTCTAAGATGAGAGAATATGACACAAAGTACACAGAACACGACTTTTTACAAGGTATGTTTATGTGGATGATCTATATTTATGTACAGAATATATTCCAATTCATGATTAACAAATCGGGGAAATTGATTAGAATTTATTTAATTTAACAGCATCGGTACGCGATTTAGCTATGGGCAACCCGTGTGCGATTTATCAATGTATATATTATCTAATATTTAATCTCTGTCATCATCAAATAACAGATGAGGGTATATATTTCTAATTCCGGATCTTAGACTATAACATATCAAATTAATATCTAAAAATAGCAAAGTTGCTAGTATTTTATTGCAATAAATTTTTATATCCAAACGAATAAAATTATGATTCGAAGAAGATTAGAGTTACTAGTTTAACCCATGTGAAACATTATTATTTTTCTGATTTGAAAAGCACGCAGATTTTTTGTGCTAAGTTGCATTTGCAAGTAAAAATTATTGATGCATTCAAAAGTCATTGCATCGTAAATAGAATTAAAATTGTTGTTTCGTCACAAAAACAAAAAATTTTTAACTAGGTGTCTTCTTTATACTGTTGCTGAGCTTATTTTCGATTCGTAGAAGAAAAAAAAGAATACCGATCGAGAGTCAATTGCGAAATAAAAAGTAAACCGACAGTATGAAACAAAAAAAAATGACGCGCGAAATAATTGATGCACGTTAAAATACTTCATTTGAGCTACTAATTGAGAAGCAGTCTACGAATTTTAATTAATATAATCTATTAGGTCAAATCTCTTGTTTGACTAAGCGCTACTACTCAAAAACGAAAAAAAAAAAGAATTGGCAATCGATTAACGACAAAGCATACATTGAACAAAAGCATGAGAGCACAACAAAAATAAATGAATGCAGATCAAATGATATGTGAGAGGGAGCCTACTTGCTCTATGTAGAGAGGTACTAGTCGCTGATTGATTGTCAGAATTGTACCGAGAAATATATAACTGACCGGCCGATATCAACTGTTTGAATAATTTGCGAATCAAACTGTCTAACAAAAATTACAAAAAAATAATAAATCCGCTACTTTAATAATAATAATTAAGTGTTTAGATTCTAACATAGCAAACAACGAGTATAGTTTTTTTAGGAGCTTATTTAAATTTAAAATGCCCATTGGTTAATAAATTTCGTCGTAGCGTTCGCGAAGTTCGCGTGGTCGAAAAATGCCTCGAAGCGTGCGCTTTTCTCAGTAATTTTGTTAATTTAAGTCAGTGGTTCCCAAACTTATTTGGCATAAAGCCCCCGTTCCAGAAATTATCTTTTTTAAATTTTAATAGAAAATAAACAGAAAGAAAAAAAACTTTTCATTGAACGAAAATTTTATTTGAAAATTTGTATGAAATTTCCCAACAACAATATTATTTTCTTTCGTTGTTTATTGTAATTTATTGCATTTAACAAGATAAAATTTAAAATAACTACGTCACGTCTGATTTCTCTTTCCTGACCCATCAAAAAATCTGGATCATCAATTAATTATATATAACCAATTCATTAAAGACAATTTCAATAAAGCTAACGAGTCAGGTAAGGCGATGCTGCAGCATCTAGTCAAAGTAATCATGTTACAATATCACATAAGACATTGAAGTAACAGGATGCCTGCAGCCGATCATCTGGACGTTACTCACATCCCTTCATCAACTTGAAAAGACCTGATTGCATTGCTTAGGAGCCCGGACAGGGTTAATCCGGCCCTGCATGTAAATATGACATAAATGTAATTCGTTGTTATTATTATTAATATTTTACGATTTTTGACAGTGTAATTTTATACGGCACGTTAAATCGTTCAAACTGTATTCTAGTATCGACTTAAGTCATTCTATTATACGTCAATATCCAAGCAGTTCTTTCGGTTCAGCTTCCCTGCGTCCATCGAGATCTATCTACATTATGTGTTTATGCAAAAAGTGCACAAAAAAAAATCTCACAACAAAACACGAATACGGTGTGTCTGGTTGTTTATATGTTAAAACTTCAATGGTCAGACATAGGAAATAATAAAGGTAGACTCACATCACATACGGCTCTGATTTTGCGCCCTACTTAAGAAACAACTTTACGAAGCAAGACTTATATCCTTGTCCAGAATTAGGGTAAAGATATGGTTAATGGATGGTTTGTATGATACTTTTTAGGCTGCAATAAATTATTTTATTTACAATCATGCAAAGGTTTCGATCGGTAATATTTAGTGAGCTGCCCTGATTTTAAAGAACTAAAATGGCGCTCCAAAAATCTTGAATAAGCACCTTTTGAAATCTGATGATAAATATGTTTCACTTATTCGTGTGAATTGCCAACACTCAGGGCAAAATCATTTACACTGGCATTCTTCAAGTGGCCGACATTCGACCGTAATTCATTATTTTTTTTATTTTGAACGTTGATAAGGTTCTTTTATGGATTTGTTCTGAATCTATTTGAGCTGTATGACATCGTCTATCGGGTAGTTCCCCTCATTAAAACAAAGAGAACAATGTATGTTAAAAATTGAAAAATCAATTGATAATTTTACCAGTTCTCTCAGATAAAAACGTGAAGACTGGGGGTTTGTAATTGAATAGCCACTTAATATAAACAACGGCACTACTACACATTCGGATATTCCAAAAACATTGAAAATGATTTTAACAATTTGCACGCATGTGCCATAACTTTATTACCTATTGCTCTACTTTTTCTGTTTTCAAAGTTAAAAAGTTTAAATCGCAAACTAGTCGATAAATTAAAAATAGAGCAACGACCTTTAAATTTGCTATAAAAATGTCTTAAATTTTGTTTTGCTAAAATATTATCTCACAGTTAAGAGTTACGTAAACTTTTGACTATTAAAAAAACAAGTTCGGTGATTAAGTGTACTTAAAAAAATGTTTTAGCTGATATAACTATTACACAACATTTAGAAGTATAATTAAAAGATATTTATGCGACAACTTTGTGAACTGAACTGCTTTTGACCAAGTTCAAGTATATTTTTGATACGTGAACAAAAAATTTCATAAAAAAACGCATTTAAGACATAAACATAAATATAATTGCACATTTTACACGGATGTGGCATATTATTATCACGATATCATACTGCTCGTTCTTAAAATAACTTCCTTTTTAAAAGAAATTTAACTGTTTTTTTCTTGAAAAGCTTTTTTTTGAATATAAAAAAAAATAATTGAAGTCAGGTTAGTAGGCCAAAAAAGTAAGGGCCTTATTTATGTTTTCCATTTAAACGAAAATACCAGTTGCTTAATATGTTCATTTATTTATTTGAGTAAAACTTGTGTGACTTTCGTGAAGGGGCTACTCGATGAGTTGCCGTTACGAAGAAATGTAACTTTTTACGGAGTCCTATTGTATTATTTATTGCATGAAGATTGACTCTATTCAATAAATAGAGTAACTGTGATCCATTGAAGTTAATGATGAGTATTTGGAAAGAATTCCGTGGCATAAGGATCGAAAATGAAGCAATACTGAGATTTTTTTAAACTTGCATTTAATACTAACGTTTCGATACGTTTTGTATCATCCATATGCCACGGAATTCTTTCCAAATACTCATCATTATTTATTGCATTTACATTTAGGAAGCTGTCCTTTACCAATTAAAAAATTGGAAGACAGCTATATGAGCACAGTCTGTCAATAGATTTTAATTATTTTTGATAATAGAACAATGCATAAAGATAATTACTAACTAATAATTACCTATACCAGTTATCGATCAACCTAATTACTTTTCCTAGCTATGAGAATTGTGCCGGCGCGGTTGTTGATTATGTGCATATACTTTTATTCTATACCGAGCATAGGAATAAAATCGCAATCGAACTATTAGGGTGCAAACAAATACTTCTGTCTTTTTTACGCCGTAAGCACTGGCGTAACCAGGAGGACAAAACAAGCACTGGGGACCCGGTTTAAGAAATTTCTAATTTGCCCCCTCATGGGCCAAAAGCTGGGTACGCCCACGTTAACGTCGCATAGAAAAAGACAAAGTTTTTGAAACAGACATACTTTATTCAGATTGAATGCAAGTACATCAATCAATCCTATCATCGGAGAAATCAGGGAATTACATCGAAGAAAGAGACGCAGATATATTTTCGATACGCTTTGTTGCGTTCACTCACCGCACATTGAGTAGATAGGCAATGATTCATATAGTTAATTAATAGATATATGATTATGTGAGTGTATTAACCACCGCAGAAAATGTAAACATGATGCCGGTCTGTCATCTAATCCGTTCTGCAAATATAATACGTTTAAAAATCAAAATCCGACACCGCTACTTCACCTATCTTCTACCAGCCATCATCAAAGGTAAGCGTAAACATCATTTACAGTGTGTCCGCAAATATATCCCGGATATAACTTGTCAATCATCCAAGGTTCGAGTAAATTTAGTCTGAAAACTTGATTCCATTAAGGAACGCAGCGTAACAGCTGGCACTTTTAGAATCTAAGTAGGGAACGTGATTGTAAAATTAAGGACCGAATTATCTTATCTTTTTAAACGGAACACTTATAGAATCACTTCGGTGTTCGTTCGTCACGAGCGATTTGACGGACAACGAAAAATAGAATTATTGTTCTATAAAGCATTTATTATTTTGTGTTGTCATTCGATGAGTTTGTTCTATTAATAAAATTTTTTTTACACTCTCTATATTTGATATCGCACTCATGAATTGCAAGTTTAGATTGTAAATGTTTTTTTTGTTGGGGGATATCATCCATTTTTGCTTAGAATGCATATAATACTAGCGGCTCAGTCCGGCATCGCCCGAATATGTCACAGTTTTACGTTGCAAAATTGGTCTCCACGAAAAGCGCTTTTATTTTAACGCGATTATATATAGCCTATGTCTATCCTGAAGGTCCATTCTAAATATTGGCGAAAAAAAAATTTAAATCGAATGAGTAGTCTCGGAGATTACCCTCCGCGTGTATACAAAATTCGCGATCTCTCTTTATAATATAGATTTATATTTTTTTTAAATAATAATCGCGTCTTTGTAAAATATAAAAAAAAAACAGTCATATTCATTTAGTACTTGGATGATAAGGATAATATGCACAGTAGCGCCATCTCTGGGTGTAAAAATGAAACGCCAAAGTGCATTTGCAATCCTGTAAATAAGGCTTTTAAGATCGTTTGCCTCACGACCTCGGCGCCTTGATTTTCAAACATTTCGCCGGCCTTTCTTTAAGCTGCGATATTGTTAGATATTGTTGCGTGCCCCTTGTTGGGGCGACTATGGATTCTGTAGGAATTTTCTAGTAACGACAACAATTACAATCGAAAACAGGTATAGACCCGACCTTTTTTGCAATTGCTTGGAGAAACCAATACATGTAAAGGAAGGAATCTCGGAACTACGAGAACATTCTAGAAGCGTGGGACGAAGCTATAAAATGCGGGCGTAGTGGTTGGGTCAGGTAGTTAGTTATTCGTGTTGTTCATGTGTTGATACAAGTGCTCTTGCATTACGACATACATTATTCAGTTATACTGTGAAAATAAATAAACTTTAGTGAGTGCAATTATATAAAATCTGTTTTTACATAAATTACTTATAGTTAATAGACAAGTGTGCTGATAAACTTTGTGTTGTGTTTCTGTGCTTTAAAGAAGTACGCTTTCGTTTGTGTGTTTAACTGTTTTGTTAAACATTTATTATTGTAAATAAACAATTTCCACCACGGACTACAACGGTTTTGTAATTTTAGAACGCACTGTAGAGACTTTAGCATCGACGATGTCCCACCCTGTTCGCAACGAACGTGATATTGGAGCTAAAGAGGTGACTTTAAGCTAGTGACCTTAATATGCAGAGAATATAAAATAGTCTGTTTGCATTTACCTGAAACATTTGATCTAGTGAAATTCACAGTGCGTTACGTCGCCGTAACACTGTCAAGTTCAAGGTACCGAGAAATTGTAACAAAACGATAAAAACACTCGACGTACGTGTGTCGAAGAAATTGGTTCGAGAAAAATATTCAGTGTTTTTGGTGCGACGATGGAAATGAAATCATTAATAATTTTTAGTGTTTTAATAATAGACGTGTTTTGTTTGACGGACGATTACTTGATTGAAAATCATGAAAAGTGCAAATATTCACATAATCCGGGAACATGTTTCAAATACCGTTTGATCAAATTTATATCAACTACGGCTAAAGGTGATTTGAATTTGAGCGGACATGTTGGTGCTTTAAAGTTGGTGAAACTGAATTCGAACGGTTCAAACGAAACTGAACATTTATTCAGTCGTGAAGCGAGACAGTTACAAACCGACGGAGAGTTGATGAAGTTTTTTAAGTTTATGAAAAGACAGTTTGACGTATTCGTTAATAGACATGGCGTACAACTGCCTTTGCCGGAAGGAGAAATTCAAGTCGTCGAAGATAATGATATAGGTAGATTAAAAAGGGATTATTTATAGTTGTAAATATTTTAAAAGCACTTTCTGTTGTAAGAAATGTCGAAATTATATTAAGAGTATTCGTCCCTGCAAACACCCCCTGCACCCTTCATCTGAAATCTTTTCCCCTCGCCTAAAAACGGTTCGCGCTCTCCCGACGCTATTTTTAAAGCTAGAGGGTTCTGGTAAACGCCAAATGAAAGACAAAGAATCAGACTACAGATCCTTCAGGCGAATTTTTTGAAAAACAGTTTCGCCTACGTGTGAAATATTACGTAACTTATTATTTTTTTCAAAAGGTTGTAAGTTTTTTCAGGAATTTTTTTTCACAAAATTCGCCTGAAGGATCTGTAGTCTGATTCTTTGTCTTTCATTTGGCGTTTACCAGAACCCTCCAGCTTTAAAAATAGCGTCGGGAGAGCGCGAACCGTTTTTAGGCGAGGGGAAAAGATTTGAGATGAAGGGTGCAAGGGGTATTTGCAGGGACGAATACTCTTAATTATCAAAATGCTACATTAGAAAGGGATTTCAAATGAGTTGAAGGTACTTTTGAAAGCTTTATTTCATATGTCAATTTTTTTAAAACTATTTTTATTAATGCAGGTATATTTTAATTTAATTTAAATAATAATAATATATGAACGTAACAATTGGGGCACTGGGAAAATATGTTATCAGTCCCACAACTAGTAATTTTGTCTGTTACTTAATTTATTAAAAAAAAACGCATACCAACTTAACGAAACAGAAAAAAAATATGCAAAAGGCGCATATAAATACCCACTTTGCAGTCTATAAGAAAAAAAAATGTGTATAGATATTAAAAAATAAATAAATAAATTCGAAAACTGAGAAGTTATTCAAAATTATCGTAATTGTCGCTGCTGGGCAAAGCCTTTGATGTTAAGATGAAATTTGAAACAAAATATTAAAGCGTATCATTTATCAATCTTTTTGTTTCAAAGACTTGAAACTAGGGCAAATAAACATTTCATAAACAATATCCGATACTTCATAACGAAACTTTTCTATATATAACAACTTCCTTAAAACTTTCGTATTATCTGCTCGGGTTAGCTTTTCTAATTATTATAGTTCATTGGTTTTCTAAACAAGAACTGGTGATTAAAATTTTGTTTTAACGTCGTAGTACAATTATTCCGTTACTGTAATCGCTACGAGAATATATAAATTTTTTGACGTGATAACGTCTTTATAAATTGATGAAACACCAGCTGCACGCACGAAAAAGTGTAACGCCGTAACGTTTTTAACATATTTTTATGTTTCAAGATAACTACACTATTTTAGTATATGGTCGTATGTTCGTACGTCCGTACAAGAGTACGTACGTACCACGTGGACATTTCTTTCTAGTACCAAATCTCGAGAATAAAAAACGACATCGACTACTTTAGGCTACCAATCCAGTAATCCAGCCGTTTTTACACAAAAAGTCTGCATTAAAAGTTTAATTTAGGATTTCTGGGGTCTAATTTGCTTATATACACGTTTATTATTTAATTTTTATGTTGGTTCTGCGAGCTTCACGGGTCGCACTTGTAGAGAATACTTAACTAAGAGAATGTTAACTATTAAATTCGTTGATAACATTTTAGTAGTCCCCCACAGAGGGGAAACATTGGAATGTAGATTGTATTCCAACATTTTTTTGGGAATTAAAAACTCCCAAGAACCAGTCGGTTTGTGTATACTGGACGGCCGATTCTCTAACACACAGCTGTCGAACGTCTATAATTTAGTAGTGTACTTTTTTGCGGGGAGAGGTCGGACTGTAAAATATATGGGGGGGGGCACGAGTACCGTCGGACTTAACAGCTAGTAATAAATAAACAATTAAACAACCGTTTAAAAAAATGTCAAAAAAAAAATGACATTGTATATAAACAAGTCTGGCCCTATATAAAATAATTATGCTCTAACGTAATAATGACACAAGATTTAATAAGTGTAACGAAGTTACTGAATTATTTAGTTCTTTGAAACACGTACGTCACGTTAAATGACAACAATATTATAAAAAAGTTACCAGTGTGTGACTCTTGTTGACTTATACATGCGTCAAAATTAATTAAGAATTCTTGACATATGCAATGTATTCAAATTCGTGACGGATATAATATGACAAAGAAATGGCACGGAGAATTAATTTGTAATCTAGATTCAATTTTTAACTGTAATTCGTTTCCAATTTTAGTCAAATAGCTGTACGGCCGCTTTTTAAACGACAGTAGCGGTCCGGTCCGGTTTCGCCCGGTTTTTCGTCGAATTATTTTGCACAATTGGTCTCCTCGAAAAGCCCTTTATTTTAACGCGATAATATATAGCCTATGTCCATTCTATTAGACACTACACGCAAGCCAACATGGTCTCAACCTCTATTCTGTTGGTAGTCTCTATTCACGTAAATTTCATAAATTTGACAGCTGAACTATGGCGCCGCACTTAGTTCATGTATTAAAAAAAAATAAGTCGACTGAATGTAAAAAAAAACATATATTTAATAATAACCTATATATGAATCATTGCCTATCTACTTAATGTGCGGTGAGTGTACGCAACAAAGCTTATCGAAAATATATCTGCGTGTCTTTCTTCGATGTAATTCCCTGATTTCTCCGATGATAGGAATGGTTGATGTACTTGCATTCAATCTGAATAAAGTATATCTGTTTCAAAAACTGTGTCTTTTTCTATGACGTTAACATGGGCGTACCCACAGGAGAGAGCAAATAAGAAATTTTTAAGCTGGGTTCTCCGTGCTTGTTTTGCCCTCCTGGATACGCCAGTACTTACGGCGTAAAAAAAGACAAGTATATATTTGCACCCTAATGGTTCGATTGCGATTTTATTCCTATGCTCGGTATAGACTAAAAGTATACGAAAAAAAAACACAACAGAACAGGTTAACCGCAAAAATTTGCAGTCGATTTTAGTAAGCATCAGCTAATAACTTGAGCGCATTAACCGCAAGTTATAAAGAGACAAGCATAGTAATTATCTAGTAATCTATCGACCTAACACGGTATTTGAACCTGCAATTATTAATCATTTACTTGTTGCGTGCACGAATACATTCCTTTTGTTTTTATTTGATTGTCCGACGATTATAATCCAATTATTTCTATTGTACGCCAATTTTATTGTATCATAAACTTTCATCATATGCACGGACATTTTCTTATTGATCTGTAAATTTTCTGTAGGTACCGGCAGATCGCATGATTCCTCCGCGGAAATTGAATACACGAAGCATAAAGGTAATTAGATATGTTTATTTTCAATTTTTTTTAACAAAAAAGAAACAACCCACTCAATTTTAAGACTAGGCGTCTTCCATACATATAATATGTCGCAGGACGATAGTTAAATTAGCGCTCCCGGGTGAAGCCGGACTGTACATCTAGTCTTTTTATATTTCTCGCGCGATTTCGACACGTTTGAAATTATTTTTTAAGCATAAATTTACTCCATATTTGAATCTAAAATAAGATTGGAAAACAATGTTTTCTATACAAACCGGCACATATGTTGGATTCTTTCTTTTAAGAAATCAAGCAGACAAACTACAGATTTCTCAAAAAAAGATGTAAACCAACTTTTAGTACATAATATGTTTATTTTTAATTTATTCAATAAAGTAGCTGTACCCGACCACGCGTTGTTGTGGCCAAGTCAGAAAAAAATAGACTATACTAATGAAATGAACGCTATGGTAAACGGCACCGCTCAGTTCCAACGCAATATCACAAGAAATAATTAAATAAAAATGAAAATAAATCTATGAAAATACAGTCGGAGTCATTGAAAATGCTCAGCGATACCGGCTGTCACAAAGCACGCTGTTCGGCGGTATTGCGCTGTTACATTCTTTACCGTAAAATATTTAGTATATAGTTTGTTGCTTTAACGTCCAACAGATGGCGCTGTTCTTATAAAAAAGCATGTTTTCGCCGGTTACAAGTGTGGTATCTATATATGCAACGTTGTCTCAAAATTTCAAAGCAATCGGTCAAGAGCTTTCGGAGCTTTAAGATTTTGAACAAACGAACACTAGATTTTTATTTATATAGATTAGTGATGTGCCGGATCGTTAAAAATGTATATCCGCGGATACGGATCTGAATACGAATATATTTGGTTTCAAGTTCCGCGGATACGGATACGGATCTTAACTTTCTTAGAGTACGCGGCGGTAAATATTGAACATCGACCTTTGGAAAGAGACTATCTGTTATGGGAAAAAGTTATTGACCTCTTTAAGAGTCAACTCTCATAACAGATTGTCTCTTTCCAAAGATCGATGTGCAATATCTCATTATAAAGATAGTTTTTCAGTACCGTTGAGTTATGTACTATTGGTATGGTACTCACTACGATAAATGTTTGCAATATAAAGGTGCCAAATACGATTTTAAAAATAAAATATAATTTGAATGGAATTTAACAGTTATTAGCTAATCATCTATATATATAAAATTTCATCTATGAATTGAAAATTAATAAGGTAAAAGATCCGCCAAAAACTAACGGATACAGATACGGATCTTTCTTCTCCCTCTGATATCCGCGGATACGGATATCCGGCACATCACTAATATAGATATATCAACTCGACCGTAGTAATACTGACATCTGTCAACTAAATTTATGAAATTAAACATTTGAGGTATAGCTTTAAGAGATTTTCAATGAGCCGACGTAACTTTTAACTTTTGTTTTAGCCATTTTTTGTGCGTAAAGTTTACTAGAAGTTTTAGTATTAAATCAGCAGTTCCAGGAAAACTTTTCTGTCACCACAAGTCGGAAAAGCAATAAATCGTTGAAAAACAATGCCATTTCATGTTTTAGATATAAAAACAGTCACCCACCAATCTATAGCAATTTATCTTTTGTTTATACAGTTGAGCTAAAACTTCCCGAAGAGTTCATTATTCACACTTTTTTCAAATGATTCTTCGATAGGTTTTCGTCATTTGTTGCTTTCGTTTTTTTTTTCGTTGCACACACGCTTCATTTATATCACGATCGTGCGATTAAGTAGTAGATAATCAACTACTAACACGGTAAGTCTATACACTATTCGTTGAAACTGGTTGCGTCACGAAAGTGCGATGATTTTCCGTAATGTGATCATTCAGTACATATTATGCTTTGTTTCTTTTTATTATTATGTTAATATGAAAACATGCTCGAAATACAAAATGCGTTATTGTAATTAAATTTAAAAAAAATAGGTCATGTTTTGAGATGAAACGTGAAATTTAGCCATTTTGTGCGTAGACATTGCGTCTGTCAAAGGTTAAAAACAACATACGATGCGTGTGCCCGAAACAAAAGAACAACAGTGAAATAATATAGCTCAAGGTCATTGCGTACCACGTGAATATATTATTACTTTGACAAAAATCGTGATGTTTTCAGATATATGGCAAATTCGGCCTACAAAAAGAATACGGATTAGAAAAAAAGCTAGGCATATTTTTTTATTCGTGGAAAAAATGTTAAGAGATCAGCGGCGGTTCATTTATGGTGGGTTGCAGAAACCATTGTCAGAAAATATGATTTGGGAGCATATACGTACAGTTCTCTATATTTATTTTACTAAAAATAAAAATTATCTGTGATATTCAAGATTTTTGCAAAATTAGTTACATAATCAAATTTAATTTAAAATAATAACATAACTAGCTTCTAAGTAATTATTTATTCAGAATTATAAATCATAATTCGACATGTCCTCCATCTTTCTCCATTCAAAGAAAAGTTCTTCTTCTAAAATTTTCTTTGGTGTTTTAGAGGTTTTGGACGAAGCAGAACTTTTCCACAGAAAAAAATTTTGCTCCAATAGTTAATAAAAAAAAATTCCATTTGTAAAGAACTTTCGTGGACACGCTGTATATAGGAAAAGCATAATCAAATTTTACATACATCAAGCAATAGAATAAAAATCGACTTTAATTTGCGCGAAGTCGCAAATAAAGGGCTAGTATCAAAAAAAAAAAAATGTAGACGGTACATTGTTAAAATATCAAATGAAGAATTAATTTGACAAATCAAAATAATTATTTTGTTATACTCTACTTCATTCAAATAAAGATTTAAAGACAACAAAACAAATTATTGTTCCCAAAATAAATTATCAAAGAAAAATAGTAATAATAGCAATCAATAAAAAGGCTTCTCCAGTCACTAAAA
Organism: Xanthostigma xanthostigma; assembly: GCA_963575645.1. Taxonomy (NCBI): domain Eukaryota; kingdom Metazoa; phylum Arthropoda; class Insecta; order Raphidioptera; family Raphidiidae; genus Xanthostigma; species Xanthostigma xanthostigma. The sequence goes on along the minus strand of OY754475.1, from coordinate 3,133,957 downwards.
CATATTGTTGAAAAATGTTGATAACAAACCAGCGAGCATAAAACTATTTTATATGTCATTTCAAATCTGCTTTTAGTAAAAATTACTGACAATTTATATTAGATAATGTGTCTACTGTCCATTGTGATAACATAATATTCAGGAAAAATCGCAGGTATGTGGACAAAAATAGCAGATTTATTATTGTACGACGTTTCGTCTATAGATTTAGACTTTTTCAAGTACAGAAAAATGTAAATCTAATATTTTTGCCCAAATACCCGTGATTTTTCTATACATTACTAAAACAATAATTAAACACCACCTCTAAAAGAGAAGTTTTTCTGAACATAAAGAAATTTATTTTGGTTGAGGAACAATTGAAAAAAGAAGCTTAGCCAGTACGCTTGTGGTCAACATTTCGAAAAATATATGTTTCTGAATACAATATTTTTTGTTCACAGAAGCCCGCGGCAAAAAGAAACAACTCAAGGTATTGTTTCCGTTATTGGTGTTGGCGAAACTGTTCAAAATCAAAATACTACTCGCTATTACTTTGGCCGGGGTTCTGTTCATCAAGAAGGCGATCATAATCGCTGCAATGATTCTACCAAACTTGTTGAACATGCTGAAGATATGCAAGCATCCTCCGGTACATCATTGGGCACCGGAAACGACTGTTGAGTACAGTACGGGCTACGGCGGTGGTTTCGGAGGGCACAGCGGCGGCGGAGGTGGATATTCATCAGGACATGGAGGTTATGGCAAGGACTGGGCACATGACAGAGCTTATGCGGCTCATAGACATTAAGTTATTGAAAGAAACAAACGTGAATTCGTAGCAAATATTTTACATGTCAGTTGATTTTCAAGCTCGCCAATTGTGGCTGTATATTTTGTAGTGATTCCTTCTATTTTTTTTATCGTAACGTCATCAATATAGTGTTTGCATCAATCAGGATATAGTTAGAACAGATTGTAGATTATAGACGCTCGACAGGATAATGTGATGATCTTGAAAATCAGCTACTAAGTTAGAATCAACAAAGCTGAAACTTGAATCGGGGTTGATTCAATTTTGGGATAACAAATAGTCTTGCATTTTTGCTGTCATCAAATTAGAGACAAAAAAAAAATGATCGCAGACGATTTTTGAAAAAAACACATCACGCTAAAAAGTATTCGTTAACACGTGATTTTTGTTTTACATAAACTTTCTTGTTATTGAAAACTTTTTCTTGGAAAAGTTTTGCAGTTGAAATTTCAATTCTTTGGTTTTAGTTTTGTGTTTTCATAATAATAAAAACTTGTGTTTATTTCAAAAAACGACTACTGGACTACTGAATACCAAAATTGAATAATTTAATTAATATGTGAAGTTCAAAAATATTTTTCAGGGTATACGAAACACATAGAGGAAAAAACCGCCACGTCAATAAAGAAAAAAACATGTTCCACAATTACATAAAATTTAGGATACAATCTACGGGTGCATGTTACTTATGTAATAATATGGAACATGACAGTACCAAAGAAATAAATTAAATAGGTACAAAAAGTATTGCTTTTAATGATAATAAAATTAAATATATATATATTACATTATTTTATATGTTGGACTGTAAGAAAATACTTCATATTTTTCATCGACAAAATGACTGCATGTTTTAATTATTTATTTATTTATAAAGTATTGTTAATTGTAATTTATGTTTTATTTATTAGTTAGAACTGTGATCAGTTTTAGAAAACAGTGAGTTTGATTTCAATCAACTGTCTTTACATATAATATTATTTATTCAACACGCGTGAGTAATATATAATTTCGGGGCCGTGCTAAATTCGGGAGAAATAATAAATTATTTCATGGTGACGCGCACAGTGCTAATAATGAGTCGAAACTGTACGATAATGTATTGCTGCATAGTTTCTGGACCAATAGGAACGCGGTAGCGATTTGTATATATGAAAACAGCGTCGCAATTCAGCGAAAGTCAGGGCCATCTTGTGTGCATCGAGGGCGGTGGGTACGTCAATCAATGAAGTGATTTATTATTTTTCCCTCTTTTATCAGGGCCCCGATTACATATTACTCGTGCTAGTTGAATAAAATATTATGTGCGACCATTGGTCAAAGGATAATATTCCACACGCTCATGGAATCTTCTCCTTTTTTCACTAGTCGCACAATATACTATTATTGTTCTTGATAGAAATTAAATGCACTGTATTTACCAGCCATGTTTGATAAAAAATTGTGGTTTTTTTAAAATTTATTTATTAATTTGTCTTATGTAATGATTTAAAAAATGTTCTTTAAAAATTATAAGTTATTATAATAGAAAGAAAAGAAATAAAAAAGAAAGAAAATAAAAGAGATATTTTACGATACATTTTTAAAGTGACTATTACGAGAATCGAATGTTATAAAAATGAATATCAGATTGAAAAACATTTTTTTAAGGCTTCTTATTCAAAAGCAATGTCGGATACAAAGAAATAATTTATTCAAAGTTCATTTCAGCGTATTGACTCATAAAAAAACTTTTAAATGAAGCCATAATAAGTCTTTGTTAATATTATTAAAAAAAAAAAAACAGAAAATTAATTTCGTGCAATAAAAAAAAGTGTAAACCATAAAAATAGCTAAATATAATGAAAAGTCTGGTTGCTTCTGGAATTTTAGATATTAGGCTTTCATAACGAAACTGTTTGTTTAATATAAAGCTTTTAACGACCCTTTTTGGGGAAATCCATTTATTTAGATTATTATTCAATTCTTTACACGTTGGAAAAGCTCTCAAAAGCCTGTAGTAAATCCTTTTATTTTTAGATACGAACTTACACATGTCATGTCTCATAATAAATATAATACACTAAAATATAATTTATCATTTCTATATTTTAATACTGTGGTAATTTATTATTTGAGCTATGAAACGTCGCGCCGTTTAATTCGCTGTTGGACATCTTGTTTCGCTTATAATTAAACCGCTATAGTCATATTCATTTTAAGAACAGGGTTTCAGAACAGCCGAGCGTTCGACAATGTCGCTGCTTATACGATGACTCCATGGCGCAATTTTTACAAGCCCCCAGTTCCCAGATTCAAATTTGATAACTCCTAAAATTATCGATTGAATTATCAACACATTCAATTGGTTTAGATCCAAATAGCTTCAGCTCTGAGTGGGTTTAAAAAAAATGTAATTTAAATATTTCGTCTCGATGCGACAGGTTGCTTTTATTTTTCTATTGCACATAGAAATAAACATTTTTTTCAACGGCAAACAACTGGGAATATATAAAAAAAATATTTAAAACTCGATTTAGACTTGTATATTAATATTATTATCTACTTGGTTAAAAAAAATCTTGTTTTTCAATTTTACAAAAATTTACAAATAAAGTAAGAAAATCTGAATTTAATGGCGACATTTTTAATTAGAGTAGTAGAAATTATTTAATTTCTAGTTTTCTAATTAAAAATGTCGCCATTAAATTCAGATTTTCTTACTTTACTTGTAAATGTTCACGAATATATAAGCTAAGAATATTTTCGACGTAAAACGCGTTTTTAATGCTATTCAACACGTTTGCATCCACTAACTTAAAATGCCAAAACCCTGAGACGAATTTAGGTTTATCGGTATCTAAGGCTTATGGAAGTCCAATGGGACCCCGTCATGTCAAAATTTACCAAAAAAATTGTCAAAATTAACTATATTTTACTATCTTCATTGTTAATGAAATAGTACAAAATAATAATTCAAAATTTGTGAGCATCGGATACTTGGGAGTCCAGGGCTTAAGCCCTATTAGTCCCCATGTAGATCCGCCCCTTAAAATATCAGAATGTGTAATAACTACCTCCCCCTGTAATAAAATGCTACATTCTGAAAGTGAAATTCGTTATAAAATACACTTTGTTTCTCGACAACAAATCATTCGAAATGAAATTCTGACATTTGCTTTATTTATGTGGTGTTTAAAATCTTTAGTTAAATTATTTATTTACGCAATTTGTTTAAATTATACGAAATTGAACTGAAATAAATTAATTCATTCAACAGATTACCTTTAAACCCTCTACAATATAATTCAATTTAAAATAAATACGTACATGTTCCTTCGAAAAGCAGGGAAGGTTAAAATATGTTTTCTTAATTTGTAAAAAAACAAATATGTATATAAAAAACATGTTTGCCTTTGTCGAAAAAAAATCTTCAAATGAAGAATAATGATAGTATGTTATGTTATGTGTTTAATTTGAATTTATTACAGCGCCGTTCCTACGTGACGAAAAATACTAGAACTATCTCTAAAAGGTATTTTGAAAAACCCAGCATTTAAGCAGGAACTGAAAAAGGACTACGTTTTTTGTTCGAATATGTTTTATTTATTAAAGACCGTGAACTACTATTTTGAAAACTTTAGGTAGAATTATTATTTTCCATTTTAACGTCCGTAATATTTATTTTAAATAATTATGAATAATGAAAATGCAGACACACATAATTCTTTTCTTTTTATTGCCTATACGTTTCGTCAGTATTTCTGACTTTTTCAAATTTCTTAATTACTTACAAAGCTTTGAAAGCTCGTACTCTAGTTTGTACTTTGCACTTACTTCCTACTGTATTCATTGAATTTTATAAATTTGGGCTTTCCCCCATTAGATACAATTTTGACAAATAAGCGGTGACACGATCATCATGCGTAGCACTATAAAGTGTTTTAATGCATAATAGCAATTACACTGACCGCTGTAATCTTTTAATGGATGATAACACAGCATGTCTCTAAGTGATTAGATGACATATTTATTAATTAACAGTAGCTTATTAGTAAGGTCGTGGCCAGGGTTGGATCTGAAACAGAAAAATGCACGAAATGCAATCAAACGAGTGAATGCGCCTATGTACAAATATTTACCCCCTCTTTTATTTTCGAAATATAATTTTCTAATCCCGTTTAACAAACTCCATAATCCTCAAATTACGACAGTGTGTTCCCGTTGAACTAATCGTAAATCAGTAAGCAACTGTGATTTTAAAAATGTCTGGGAGATTTCAATGAAACGTCTCACATTATTATTTAAATTAATTATTTTTTATAGGAAAAACTAGCAGCCCGATCCGGCTTCGCCTGGATTTTTAAGCTGCCTATTGAAGATACACATATTATGCTGACTTTTTTAATGGAATATAACCGTATTAACCCGGCGTTGCCCGAGAATAACAACCCCTAAAGCATAATGAGACATAGTCTAAAGCAATCCCACATATTTTATCGCGGTATTAGTGGAAAAAAAAAATTCTCGGCTAGAAATTCTTGTACATGTGCCGTGTGAAATCAGAACACAAGGGCGGGAGAAGAGGGAATACCGGTCTGCTTTGACAATGATTGAATTAACTTTGCGGTAAAATAGTGAAAGTCTATAGCACTTTTGGAATGACAAGAAATCATAATTCGTCAAATAATTGTTGAGATAAAATCGTTCAAAGAAATTTATATATTAGTATATAGTTATAGAAACTGTATCGTTACATTTTATGAGTTATGAATGTTTCAATGTGTTCCTGAAACCTTTAAGAGCTACAGGAGCTCCGCGTGTACCCACTGAGTTTAATTTGAAACTTTTAATTTAAAAAAAATTCTTGGAATATATTTTAAGGAAAATCTTTTAGTAATTTTATCTGTATATTTTATGATAATGACGATGTGCGAATGTGCTATGTAACTGAAAAATTTAATTAGGTATGTTTGAAATTTCACAAAAACGTAAACGCCATAAATTATTATGTTTACGTGATTCTATTAACTAATAAACCAACGAAAAATTTGTCATTACTATGTGAATGAATTGTTTTTCTCTGGAGTTTAAATTTATTTATACAAAATTTTATAGGCTTATTAAATTAAGTGATAAACACGTTTAATTTATTTTTGCTGCACACAGAAAATATACACGTTCTTCAAGAAACTGCGTATTTCAAAATAAACTTTTTTTGAAGTTGTAAAATTTATTTTAGTAAATTTTATTTGTTGAGTGACAAGGTTCTAAAAAAATCGGCTTTCGATATTCGATTCCATAAGATGAAACAAAGTGTATTCATTTTCAAAAATTGCGATACACCTGATAACCATATTTTTAACGAAATGCCCTAACAAATAATTAAAAACATAATTGTTTCTGTTCGTTTTTATGGCGTCAAAAGAGCTTTATTGAGTAATATATCAACTTAATCTGAATTTGTATAGTTTATGATAAGACTAATATATTTTTAGTTGATATAATTTTACGATAAACATTCTCCGAAATTAGTTTTAATGGAAAATAAAAATATTGATGTCCACTCATGTAGATTACGACAGTCGCTCGATACTAGTGATGTGCCGGATATCCGTATCCGCGGATATCCGAGGGAGAAGAAAGATCTCTATCCGTATCCGTTAGTTTTTGGCGGATCTTTTATCTTATTAATTTTCAATTCATAGATGAAATTTTATATATATAGGTGATTAGGTAATAATGAAAAACTGTTAAATTCCATTCAGATTATTTTTTATTTTTTTAAATCGTATTTGGCACCTTTATATTGCAAACATTTATCGTAGTGAGTACCATACCAATAGTACATAACTCAAAGGTACTAAAAAACTATTTTTATAATGAGATATTGAACATCAATCTTTGGAAAAAGACAATCTGTTATGAGAGTTAACTATTAAAGAGGTCAATAACTTTTTCCCATAACAGATAGTCTCGTTCCAAAGGTCGATGTGCAATATTTATCGCCGCGTGCTCTAGGAATGTTAAGATCCGTATCCGTATCCGCGGAACTTGAAACCAAATATCCGTATTCAGATCCGTATCCGCGGATATACATTTTTAACGATCCGGCACTACTCGATACTACAAAAAAAAGTTCAAAATGTTAACTTAAGACTGCTGTAAACGCGCCTGATTTTGACGCTAGATTTGGCTACTAGGTTTCAAGCGCGCTGTGGCGCTGATCTTCGTGTCCCATCAGTGATTCCAACGGCAAAACCAGCCTTTATATAAATACGAATTTAGCAATGGTATTAATAGACGATCGAACTTGGTACGGACCGGACAACGGATATGGTCCGCTCATCTTTTCGTCTAGACAGTAGTCTGCGTGTCCGCGTGGTTCGATGGTCTGCATACGCTCTTGGTTCGCTTCGTACTAAATCCGCGCATGTGTAGTAAAGTATTAACAGACGATTGAACTTGGTATGTACATGTAACGACGTCATTAGTCAATGATCAAAATTCAAAACGTTGTGCAACATAGTAGAAATTTTGACAGAACGCGAAGTTCTTGGACACAAGGAGACAGACAGATTCGTTCGCTGTTGCAACCAGCGAACTTGATCCGCCGTACCATGTCCGTTCCCGGCCCGTACCAAGTTCGATCGTCTATTAATACTATAACAGAGTTTTCAAATACTTGAGGAACTTTCTACTAGTACTTACGACATTTCTATAACATCCTGTATATCCACTTTAAAACAAACGACATGTATATATATTGGAAATACAACATTTGTACGATTTTCCAAGTGGAAATTATCATAAATTTCCATTTTGAACTTTTTAATCATTTTCAAACGTCAAGTAAGCTAATGAAATGGAAATTTAATAATGAATCGATTACAATGTAATTATTTCAATAATGATTTTATAGTTTAATTTTAATAATCTACTAATAAGTATAGTTATAAATAATTTGTTCTAATCCAATAATGGCGTAATGATTCAGCACAAATTTAATCAATTTAATTTCAATTCATTTAGTACACATACCGTTTGAACATTTTAATTAGTTTTTAAACAAATGTTTTCACAACAAAAGAGAGAGTAGTATATCAAAGAAGGTAGATTTTATTACGCAATATTGTGGACTACTATAATACGCTAATCACTAAAATATCTGACTTATTTTTTTTATTAATTTTATTAAACACTAAATTTGAAAGTATTAAATGCCTCAACGCCTTTTTTTGCAAATACTATTTCGCAAAAGTTTAAAGTTCAAGGCTGATAGGCTACACTACCCGAGATCTTCGACTTTGTGTTTAAACATTACAAAATAAGTGTTAAACAAATTTTCGTGCTGCCTCGAATACATACACAAAAATGTTTGAGAGCTCTTGGACTAGAAGTAGACTTAAAACGTACAGACATATTATATAAAAATTGAGCAGATGTACGAAGAATAATTGATAGTAAATATTATTATCCGAAGAGTTTGAAGAATAATATTATTAGTCAACATAAAAATATTGCGATATTTATACTAAAGATTGTGTTACAGAAAAAAAACAGATAAGTTTTAATGGAAAGTCAGTTTGTCTTGGCTTTTATTTTGTCTACAAAAACAGTATTTATTTTTTACTTGTGTAAAATAAAGAAGTGCGTTGGTAAAAACAAACCGGTCTCCTCTTCAACAGCGCTAATATTCATAAAAGAGCAATTTTCGCAGTTTTTAATAATTTTCTTCAAAATAATCAAATAATATAAAAAAAATATCATTGTTATTAGCTTTCATTAGACACGACGGAGTTTACCTTTTTTCATTTTTTCATAACCTGTTTGGCCCCCAATTGGAACCGGTATTTATGCGAATATTTTAGCTATATCTAAACCACATAAACAAGCTTCAACTATGTCAAATTTCAAGTCTCTAGCTTGTACAGACAGACGGACAGACAATTTTGATGAAGAACATAAAAACTATTAAATTATTTATTTTTAAAAAAACTGATTAGGTGATCGTTTTGAGTGATTTTTCAAACGTTTAAAGGTTAAAAGACGCCTTCGGTCGAAGAATCGAAATTACTGGCGAGATATTCTAATCCGAAAGTTTCAACTATAAGTACTGTATATTTCGTAAAAATAAAAATAAAGAGACGAAAAGAATGTGCACGTTTTGAGTAGGTATTGTATACAACAGGATTAAGGATTTAAGAAGACAACTGTACCGGCATATAGTTTAGCCTTATTCTTTGAAATGACAGTTGGCTTAAGACCGCTGCACACGTGGCTAGAAACGCTGCTAGGAATTCTGCTACCCGGCAGGCTGGGCCCGAAGCTGGAAATTACGTCACTGCGGGCTGGTCTGCTACCTCACAAGATTTTAAAATTAGAATTTTCCCTGCTAGGTATGAGCAAGAACTAATCAGGAAGCAGTATCTTGTCACGTGGGCACTTAAACAAACGCCCACAAACCAACACGGCATCATTCTGCTCAGAGTCTCAGACAACACACACGTTAAGCTCTGTGTTTATATTCGAACTGTCACTGCGCGCGCACCAGATCTATCCACAAAACAAGCTTGAAAAATAGTCTCGTGGGAAGCGAGCACTTAACAGGAAGCAGTATCTTGCCACGTGGGCACTTGAACAAACGCCCACAAACCAACACGGCATCATTCTGTTCAGAGTCTCAGATAACACACACGTTTTGCTCTGTGTTTTTATATTCGAACTGTCACTGCGCGCGCACCAGATCTATCCACAAAACAAGCTTGAAAAATAGTCTCGTGGGAAGCGAGCACTTAACAGCAATCAAGAAAACCAGCGCTAGAAAACTAGTAGGCAAATCTAGCAAGAAATCTAGCAGCTTTTCTAGCCTCGTGTGCAGCGGTCTTTACACGATTCATCAATAAGAAAGAACGCACTGTACGTAAGTCCTATCTTTATACAGAACGGAATTGGTACAGTCGAATCAATCGTCTGTAATAACTGATTCTTCTATACAAGACAAGACAGAAAAAAACCTTTTTCCGATTATTCCGAGAATACATACCGCACTTATTTGCCGAGATTAAACTTTACGTAAGAAACGATTGTTTAAAAATCACACGAGAAAGTGTAACAAAAATTTAAATCATTATTTTCAATATCAAATGACAATAATTACATATGTAAGGTTAAATAATATTATCCATACCTACTAAAACATATTAAAAAATGCAAAAGTACCTGTGTGTCTGTTACGCTTTCACGGCCAAACCGCTGGGCCGATTTTGATGAAATTTAAGACGAAAAAAGTTTGAAGCCTGGGAAATTATTACAGTCTTGCTTGAATTTCTGAATTTTTTAATCAATTATATCAACAATTCCACGCGGGTAAAAGCTAGTTAATATATCACTACATGTAACCAGAGTGACCTGTGCGAATTATTCGCACTAAATAAGTATAATAATTATCACTTTAAAAAATTATTTTTTAAATATGATTGCAGGTATTCAATTCGTTTCTAATTTTGCACACTGCTTATAACGTTCTTCTTTTTGTTGTATTACAATATGAAGCTCAGATGACAGGTCGAAGAAATATTTTACTAAAATTGTCATATAGAGGCGCAAGTATAGTAAAAGCATTGAGCCAAGCTGTCAGATGGCATCATGCAGCATTGCTGTGACGTTGTTCAGCGTTGCTCGCTGTTTCAAAATTAAAGCCGCCAGATGGCAGTATGCAGTATTTACAATATGAAGGTCAGATGACAGATCGAAGTGTTGACGTTGTTTCAAAATTAAAGCCGTCACATGGCAGACGTTGTTCAGCATTGCTGTATTTTAATTAACTTACAAAAACAAAAGCAATAATAAATTTTTTAGTTGTCGATGCCAGTAGAGCAAGCAATTATCTGTGAAATGATATATAATTTATGTGGAGAAATTGTGTGGTTTTTTTCTAAAAAGGGAGGCAAACATCTTAACCTTAACGTATTAATATATATGATGTAATAAGCCAGTTTGAAATAAATGTTAGATTTTATGTATATTAATATATCTCCCTTGGCAATTAGAAAAGCTATAGGTGTTTTGGATAATGAAAATATTTATGTATCTCGATTCATGTTACTAGCGCAAAGTGTATAAAGTTTGAGAGATTTTAGTGAGCATAAATTTAATACTGCCACGTTAAGTTTTAATACCGTTTTAATAATGATTGTTTACAAGCTTTCTACCAATACAGCTACGCTAATTATTGAGCTGTAAGACTAGAATTGAATATTATCAGAGGAATTTTCGAATATGTTTAATTTTGAAACTGTGCTTGTATTAATTTATTTACATCAACCAAATAAATCGAATCAACCTACTCTATTTACAGTATATATACCTAGCTAGGGTTAGCAAATTATAAAAATAGGCTTTCCAAAAATTGTCTTTTTTATCGATCGGACTATACGCCCATGAACATCATAATATATATTACCTAATACGCTAAGGTTTAAGATGTTTGCCTCCCTTTTTAGAAAAAACCTCACAATTTCTCCACATAAATTATACATCATTTTACAGATAATTGCTTGCTCTACTGACACCGACAACTAAAAAATTTATTATTGCTATTGTTTTTGTAAATTAATTAAATTAATTAAACTCTGAACAACGTCTGCCATCTGAGGGCGTAACGTTAACACTTCGATCTGTCATCTGACCTTTATATTGTAAATACTGCATACTGCCATCTGACGGGCAACGCTGAACAACACTTTTGCTACTTGCGCCTCTATATGACAATTTTAGTAAAATATTTCTTTTACAACAAAAAGAAGAACGTTATAAGCAATGTGCAAAATTAGAAAGGAATTGAATACCTGCAATCATATTTAAAAAATAATTTTGTAAAGTGATAATTATATTATACTTATTTAGTTTTTATAAGATGCGTTTATATCAAGAATAAATCTTGGACGACATTGCAAAAATATTTAACTACGTAATTGTTGTATTTAAATTAACAAACATTTTGATTGAACGGACCAGGATTTTATTGTTTCGTTACTTATGAAAATCCCGGGGACATCATAATCCCATCCGCAGTCCGGACATGTCCGGAAAAATCCAGACGCATGACAACTCTAAATATAGTTAATATAAAAAATGGTTGCGTGTACTTATGTAGGCGCGTTAGAAGTTTTAGGCGTGATTAAAAAATTAATTTTTAATTTATTGAAACAGAGTAATAAAAGGATCGGAGCGGCATTAACATAAATACGCGCATGCGAACACGGTTACTGCCTCTATTCTGTTGGTAAACTTTTTCTGTGGGCAGTTTCATCCTTCTAATTAATGTACTTGCCGCAAAGACATCCTATAAATTTGAAATCAGAAATCCTCCGTGGGTGATATAAACGATGGTATAGAATTACTAATATGATAGAAAACAAAATTAGATTTCTACTTTATTTTCTCATCGGAGTATCGAGAAAAGATGATGCCAAGGAGGGCTTAATTAAGTTTGCCTACATAGCTTGTAGCTTCGAAGGGCACTTCGCAAATCAATAAATTTCAAGATTCTACGGAAAAAACAATTGAAATTAATCACATTAATGCTTGATTTGTCACTCTTGTGTTAACATATTTCCGTATTAATTAATTAAATCTGAAATACAAAAACTCCAATTCACAAAGTTCTAAATAATAAAAATTGTAAGATTAAAGGATGAATCCTGGTGGCATAGGATCGATGAACTAAGCAAATACTGAAGGTTTATTTATTGCATTTTACTGTCTGATTTTTTTTATTTTTTAAAGTGAAACATTTATTCTATCGCCCCGAATTTTTCTGGCCGTCTGTTGCATGTCGCATTACAGGCGGCCGCGAAGTAGGGGTAAAGTGAAAAGCGTTCGGAGTAGGCGCTCGGTAGAGCAGCCAAGGCCAATATGGCGGCGCCCATGGTTAGCATCAGCTGACCGTGTAGTATGTATAACACATAGTCAGTCTGTCATGCGGGCAAGTGCTGTACAGTGTTTACATGTTTTTATTCGTGTATTCATGTGAATATTGTTGTTTATAATTAATCGTGATGGATAAGTGTCTACAATCCAACGCCTGCAATCCAATAAAAGTTTCACTTGCGTCGAGGTTTCTTAAAACCACACAATTTTTTTTACTTTTATTTTATTTTTTATAAAAACGGCATACTTTATGCCATCTTCGGAGAATCTAGAAGATTTATAAATAAAAAGTTTTAAATTATTGCTGTTACAGTCGTTATGCCACCAGGATTCATCCTTTAATCTTACAACATTTAAACAGGATCATCATCACTCTAAATTATTAGATTATTTTTCACAATAATAAAAATCTTAAATCTCCGAAAGTTCTGCACTGATTGCTTTGACATTTTGTTGTTTTCAACATTGTTTGAAAATACTGTGATTTAGGGACTTAAAAGACTTTAAAAAAATACCAAACCTTCTTTTCTATTCAGCATTGAATAAGCTAAGGAAGGGAATAAAACAGTCATATTCTTTATTTGTTTACAATGTTTGCAAAAAGTAAAAAAAAAAAAACTGTTGTGGTTCATTTACCTTTAAAAACGATTTTAATAATAATAATAATAGTAAATACAAACAATTTTTCAATTTATAGACATCCCACGCATGTGTTCTAAAAATATATCGAAAAATGTTTATATACGCAGAATTTTATTATTTGGTTGATTGACTACAGATAGTACTTACATTGTGCAATCACGAATTGTTTTCATCCTATTGAAACCCAACCCACGCTGAAATTATGTCTGCATTATTTTGAAACTGTTTCGGCGCACGCGCATTGAATAAACTCAGTTGACAATAAGGCGGTTGCCTTTCTTGCCGTATAACACATTAACCATTCGTTTGGTTATACGGTTATATTGCATTTCAGGCCTATCGCAGGACAATTTGCTTGATTTTGTCGCGAAACACGTTTTCCGCTTTCATGGTAGAGCAACTCAGACCATCATGGATTACACGCAATAGAAGTTTCACTTCAACGTAGCTTTCATTGGTGTGACGTCACTGTTAACGAAATTAATTTGGCAGCGTGGGCATGTCCTGCCAACAAGCCAACAAATAGGGGGTCTATTTTTCTGAGAACCAAACGTTCTGAAAATTTTAAATCTATACATAACTACGGAAAGGAAAAGATACCGATTTGAGTGCGTTAATTCGCATGAAATAAACATTGTTCTCTTCGTTTTAATGAGAGGAAGTGCCCGATATATGTTTCATCACGATGTGTACGACTTAACACTGATAAAATCGATTCAGGAGAGATCCATATAATGACAAAAGGACCTCAATAATGTTCAAAATTAAAAATTTAATTAATTACTGTCGAATTTCAATCATATAATAATATATCAGATTTAAAAATTGTATTAATAATAATAATTGTATTAATAATTGTATTAAATGTAAATTTTGGCGAGGAAAAGCTACATTTTAATAGCGTGCGGAGCCGCCGGTAGCGGCTAGTACACTCTTCAAATGCAGTTTACTTGAAAACATACTATAAAATATGGTGTTTCTAACCCTTGTACAATTAACGCAGGCTCAGTTATATGATATATAGATATTGCGGTGTCTGAAGGGCGTATAAGACCGACGCTCGGCGTCGCGACGTGCACTAGTAGTCGCCGCGCGCTGCAGGAAACATCGTGGAGAGAATACGCTCACAAATTGTCGAACATTTGCTTCGTCGATTCAACGCGCGTAAAACGATAACACATTAAAAAGCTTTGCGTCAAACTTTTTTTAATCATGTTATCTAAATTATGAAAATGAATAAAATTATTCGTGTGAACTATTTTGCAGCGATTGAATGAGTGTTGAAAAGAAATATTTTCCGATTTTTTTATCCAAAGAATCGATTTATAAATACTTTTATTTAAATATTGTTGACAATTTTTTTTTAAATAAAAAATGCGGTATTAGGGGCACAGCTTTATTTTTCTATTTTATATGTCGGGAGGAAGCAATTTTGTTATCCGTTGTTTATCTTGTTAGAAGGTTTAGTCAAGCGTTAACAAAATGTCATTAAAATATTCCTGATTTAATTTTATTATACAGAAAGTGTTAAAATGAAGTGCGCATTTATTCATAATTACTTAGTGGAAGTTATTAAAAACGGACAGTGATTAATATAGTTTAAAAAAAAGAATACATTTTTCACAATAAGTGAATTTTTCCGAGTGATCGTTATTTTCATTATTATTATTTAAGTACTGTTTCATGGCGATAATAATAAAATTTATATTTGAAAATTGATTGAAAGTTCTTTAAAATATTTTATGTACGATGACATAAAAGTAATATTTATCATAAATAACATTAAAAGCCGAGTGATAACAATTCTATTAATTATTATCTGTTATCAACTTTTTGCTTTAATACACTCAGCCCTGATAAGATTAAATGGTTTAAAACTCGAGTGTTAAAATAGAAGCTTCTGAAATGTACTTTTTACAATATATCAATCAGCTGCTAGAAATTTCATTAATAAATAAATAAAAATTGTAATTTTTTGTAAGCTGTCTGCTGTACTACCTGTGTCTCTCTTATAGTGAAAACTGACAGTCGCATTCGAAAATTGCTGTGTGATTAGTAAGATTTGTTTTAGTTTACAACACTAGTGTTAAATTTGCTATTTTACGGGTACGAAAAGCCGTCTTTTTTAAGTAATTAGTTGCTTTACGTTCATATATACAGGCCGGTCACTTCCCCCCTGCAAAGAGCGGTTCAGGATTTGAATCAAAAACATGTTTGGTGCAAAAGTTATTTTCTTTGACCCAAAGAACAAAAATCCGAGATCCTATCTAAAAAAAAAATGGAAGTGATCTTGATCTCTAGGAGGCACCTCCACCAAGTGAAAAAAAATACACCATTCTCGGCAGCTTTTGTCCCCCTTCATCTACTACAGTGATTCCCAAAGTGGTCTATATCGACCCCAGGGGTCGACGACAACTTGCAAGGGGTCCATGTCAGCGGGAAAAAAAATTGGAAGTCCACGAAATGAAAATGGTGGTCAACGATAGTGAATCTCCTAACAAAAAAAGAAACAAACTGGACATCGTTAACCGAAGAGATTTAAGATTAAATCTAACTAAATTGATGCCAAATGTTGAAAATTTATTATTAAAGCATTTATTTTTTGCTTAGTTATTTTATGTAACAGAAAGTAAATTTTCATTTGATTCGTTTAATTTGAATCTAATTAGTAAATGTATAAAACTAAACATTTCACACTACATTTCACTACCGTTATAAATTTAAATCGTTCAAAGTTGTCAAAAATATATTTGAAATTAATGAATTTGCAAAAAATCAATATCAGATAAGCAGAGGATCTACCCAAAACTGAAAAAATGCCAAGTGATCTACGAGACAAAAAAGTTTGGGAACCTCTGATCTACGAGATACAAGGATGTCCGGATTTTAAAAATCAGCCCTGTATGCACTTGATATATTCTAGGATTGAAAAAAATCCTTATATTATGCGACCATTTTATTTCCCTTTTTATCGATTGAAGTTTCATTTGTTAAATTTTAATACCCAGTCATTTCAAATAGCTTTCCTATAAAAATAACGACATCTATGAACGGCGCTCAGTTTTATTAACAACGGTCAGTACAGGTTTATTGTATGACTGTAAATAATGGACAATAAAACAGTATTTATTATTTTAATTCCCACAAAAGCACAGAACACCGTAAACTTGTACGCCTTTCTTTATTGATCATTCACTGTCAAATCCAAAGTCTATCCAGACGCCGTATTTTCGTTTAAGTATTCAGTAGGAGGCACTGTTGCCTCCAAACAAACACGATTTTGTATAAAGCAATATTAACTGACGAAAGCAATCATTAGAGTGTCCGCAATTTTTCAAGCTTTTAAACGTCAAATGAACATTTTTCAAATAACTGTAATAATAATTAGACGAAACCCTAAATTATCAAGATTTTAATGCCCGGTTAAGGAGACATGATAATTTTAAATAATGTTGAAAAATTTATTTCGATAACTTTCAAATATATGCCGTTCGTAGCTGGAGTTTTGAGAGACATCATTTATAAATTTGACAGTTTAAATTCTAGAATGCAATGTGAAAAGGTATTTTTCACAATTACCTTTTCGACTTCAGCAAAACTGAATTTAAGTGAAAAATGACTTTTTTTGTGCGTCTGTTTTCTTGTAAATCACTAACTAATTACAACGATATACGTCTTTCGTGTTGGCTCACTGCCCATTATCCTTTCTGCAACTATTTTCTTTACCGTTAAGAAAACAAACTCTGATTTTATTTTTTCTTAAAAATTCAAAAATTAATTTGGAGAAATGATTGAAACGACTTTAAATGATCTTTTCAAAGGTAATGTGAAAGGCAATTATTTTTATTTGAAAAGTTGGCAATGTTTAAGATAAATGTTTAGAAATTACTGAGACAAATTTGTCGTGTGCCTGAAGCAATAATCCTAATGATCTGACTAAAAATAATTTATTTTATAAAGAGTCGTCTTGCACAAGCATGACTATAGTACAAGAATAAAATATAAAAACCAGAAGCATAACTTGGATGTGTCTACCGTCGGATTTGTGACATTGGTTCCAAGTAAAAGATGCTTTTCCACAGGCGTACCAAATCTGTATATAGATAGCAAAATTCCGGTTGCGTGTGTTAGTAATTATTTTCCTCCTAAACGGCTTGGCCGATTTTAGTGAAATTTTTTATGAGGTCACCTAGGTTCTTAGCTATAATTGAAGGTGGTCCTGCTGTCGAGATACAATTTTTTTTTAATTTTCCGACCAATTTTTTTAATCCGGGCGCTAGTCAATTTATAAACTTACGATTTTATTTAAAAAAAAATCTATTTTAAAATTATAGCAAGCACAATTTTAAAATAAAATAAAATAAAATAAAACAAGTACCTAGATTAAGTAACTAAAAAATGTGTCTTTAAACCCGAGGCGTAAGAAACAATTTGCTGTAAAACTTCGATACCGTAAAGTACTGGCCATTTCAGGATAGAATCTCAAGGTCACAAGAATGAGTAGAGGTCGTGGTATATAGTTATATTTCTGGTTATTTATTTATTTATTTATTGTGACTATAGTTCGTGAAACCGATGTTTGCGAACGTATAGGTCCGAACTATCTCTTTTTACTTTTATTTCTAGAAAGATAAACACCACAAAAAAGACTTTATTTCTAAATAGTAATTATTTATGATCTAACTAAAATATTTAAATCTAAGTAAATAATGTGTGCTTCTAAACTTTGTGTGCATAAAATAAATAACTTACGCTAAAAACAATTATTTGAATGTAAATATAATGACTATATTCTTGGAAAAATTTGATAACAAATTTCGTCACATAATTATTTTAATCAACGTTAAGTAAAAAATGTATTATTTGTGCGTGACTTTTTTGTTTAATGAAATTATTTTTGTCACATAATAATGTGTCGGCATTGCAAAAATGTAATGAAAAATTCATATATTATTTTAATGTCGTGTAATTATTCAAATTACCAAAAATGAATGCATTATATTATTACAAAACTAAAAGAGAACACAAAAATTCGTCGGCGAACATTTTAAAAAAACGAATAAAACATTTTAAAACGAGTTATTCTAATTGATTAAAAGAAAATATAAATTTTTCAGTGTTTTTTCTTCAACAGTGAGCATGAAAAATTCTTTAATGTCAAATGTTTCTTATCAAAACAAAGGAAAGACGTTTCAAAGTACATAAAGAAAAATTCTGAAAAAGTTTTTTTTCTCTTGGAAAACATCGAAAGTCCTTTTCTGGTCGAATAAGATAGCAAGTCATTTTCCAATGGTGAGTTGATTTAAATTGTTTGCTTTTTAAGTTTCTTATATCGGGTGGGTCATCATTTTGCATACATATTCCATTTAAACAATTCATTAGAGCTGTAACAAACCGTATGTATTCGCTACTAAGTAACGGGTACATCGACTGACTCGAAGTAACGAATCGTTACTTACAAATTCATTTCGTTATTCGCATTTGTCGTATCCATGTCAGTTCGACTCTTTTGATACGGTTATACGTTATATGAACGAAGTCATACCGTATCACGTACGCGACGCGCCTCGATGCGATGGTACATGCTTGATGCTGTTAGTACACGATTGTATGTCGTATGAAAAGTAACGAGTAACGTAACGATACGAAAGTAACGGGTACTGGTTCTTTAAGTAACGAATACATACGGGTACACAATTTCTCTTTACTTTTACAGCTCTACAATTTATAAAGAGGTGAAGTTTGTAAGCTTAGATGTAGGAGGTATCTAATCTCCGAAACTACTAATATGATTTCAATTTTTTTTTCACCAATATATAGAATGAACCTTTAGGATGGACATAGGCTATATATTATCACGTTAAAAGAAAAGCGCTTTTCGTGGAGACCAAAAAAGTCGACGAAAAAATCTACAAATTCGGGAGAAGCCGAACCGGGACGCTAGTTATTGATAAAAAGAAATATTTTTATGTGAATGGGCTCGCAACACAACCAATTAAAAGACTCGCATTGGATAAATAATAAAATACTAATAATGTGTGTAAAAATTAATCAAAGCATGCTTGTTCAAAAAAAAAACGAACGTCAATCATACAATTACAAAAAAAAAAGGTAAAACGCATTATCATGAAAAATGTCGATGTCTTTCAATATTTGAAAAGGTCGGTGTCAATTAAAAATTTTATGTCGACCACAAGTTTAAAAAAAGCCAAAAAATCGACAACCAATCAGCACCAATGTTTGTTAACAAAACACAGTCATTATTAAATCATCAACGTATCGGTATAAACCAATTATATTTACAGAGATTATTATTTAAATTCTGGTGTTCAAATTACGTATAGATATATAAGCTGTTATTTCAAAACCGGATTATATTCAGAATTTAGCCTATCGGCTTTTAAAACCGATTTTATTCGCCAGTGTCGGAGCAGGGGATTTTTTTCAGCGAAATAAAAATGGTTTGAAAAAATTGGTCAGTTTCAATTTCATGTGTACACAAAGGGTTATGTAATAGTTGCAAGGAACTTTTTGTGTAACAAACTGGATCGACACACACATTTGCAGTGGTTCTGGGTACTAGGTTGATTAATTATTAATACTAAGTCTAAAGTTGCAGTACTTAACGTTAAAGTAATGGCTAAGATATAATAAAGGAGTTGTAACAATTATTATTATTTTATTCAACATATTTATTAACGTAAGTTTGTGAATATTATTTAATTCAACACATTTATTAATTTAAGTTTTTTAACATGAACACTACTTCCTAGTTCATACGCTCCGCTGCCATTTTGCCTCTGTTTTTTCACATGACCACCCGAGTACACCAGTGGCAGTGTGGCTTTTTAAGACGTGGTGTAAGATAAAAACTTTTCTATTAAAAACATTTTTACACTGATTTTTCTGATATTATTATTCGAATGAATTTTGCGAATTCGAAAGTAAAAAAATATGCCAATATTCATTACGTCACTAGTGTTTAACTTTCATTAAAGACTGTAATCTATAAAAAAACGAATAACAATAATAAAAACTTTAGTAACAAAAGCTTTGTTTTAATTTAATAGCTGCACGGTTAGATGAAATTTTTCTCTTCGCTTGCAAAGTATTACATTGTCTATATGTATATATTGTGTGCTATTGCTGATAAATATTATGCTATTTTCTTTATAACATACTCTTCGCAGCTCTGGTATAGTAAATCTACAATCGTTATATATTTTATGGGTCATTATGAGAGGGAAGTGAGATATTCTACTTATTATTTGCCATCCGTTACGATATCGTTAAAAACGAAAAACAGTAAATAGTTCACAATTTTATGATTTTTGATATTTTACGGCTAATACAGGCGTCTATGCCACTGAAAAAAAATGACACACCACGACTAATTTTTTGATTTAACGAGACACATATAAATTTAAGTTCTTTTTTTGATAATGTCCTAATTTCTCGAAATAAAAAATTCAAAACTGACTATAATGTTTCAATGTTAATGATTGATAATACTTTTGAATTTTATTTTTGAACAATTATTATTATTTTATTCAACATATTTGTTAACGCAAGTTTGTAACATAAATAATATTTAATTCAACACATTCATTAATTTAACTTTATTAACATGAACACTACTTCCTAGTTCATACGCTCCGCTGCCATCTTGCCTCTGTTTTTTTACATGACCACCAGGGTACACCAGTGGCGGCGTGGCTTTTTAAAACGTGGCGTTACATTTTTTATTTTATTAAATATAAAATTAGAAGTTGTTTAAATTTTAAAATCCCTTGAAGATATTATTTGCCAATAAAATTTAAAAGCTTGGCGAGGCCCCACTGCCCTTCAAGCAGATGTTCGACTTATTTTATTACAAAAGAAATGTTAAACAAATTGTCACGATGGCTCAAATACCTATCCAAAAATGTTTCACGGCTATTACAGTCATGCTAGGTTAAAAATAGTGGATTGATAGTGCAAGGAGTGGGGATAATCGACATGAGAAAGAAGGTGATTTATCGAGAATGTTGCAGTTATTTTGTTCGTTGCTTAAACCTTGCATTATTTATATTTAAACCGTTACCTGTAGACTGTGCATCCAAATGAACATTGGCAAATTTAATAAATCAAAAGATAGAGCGAAACAACGATAGAGTGCGAGTAGAAGAAGAGAGATGACTGTTAATGGATTTTCTTATCGTTTCATTTTCCACATGACTGGAGTAAAACATTAGTACCTCCATTGTAATTGATTGTAAGAACCACTTAGAGGTGTTAGAAGTTGATGCCTAAGGGTACAAAACAAATCGCTCTCGAAAAAACAAATGCTTCACAGGTAGCATTAAACAGTTGAAGCCGCTGTTTTTGCATTGTTTTTAAAAATATCTTTTCTTAATTTGAGAAAAGCCGAACATGCGGCCTATTACAAACTTTATGTAATCCGAGAACTAGAGAGGGTGTCAACTGGGTTTTCAATTTATTATTGAAAAAATTTAACCCGTCGTGGGACGCCTGGCAGATGTGGAACATAAATTTAAGCGAAATTCTAGTAACAAAGTTTAGCCCTGTCAACAAACAAAATTCAAGTTACTGAGTTACATACAATCTACAATTGTGAAGATGTGATATAATTCGTCGCCCGATGCAGAATATCATAAAATTGAGTTTTATATTTTGATGCTACACCGTCAATTATGTTTGCACATTAAAAGAACCATCTTTTATCTCCATTTTTATGATTCTATTAATTACACAGAAAGCCACATGCTTCATTTTCATTATGATTTTAGTGCGTTTTTTTATTAGTTCCTCACCTTTTCATTAAACAGATTTCCAGTTCCACGTGTTTTAATTAACGTGTGCAAGGTATTCGTCGTAAATTCCGAAAATTATTAAATCAAAGAGACAACAGGTCGTCACAGAATATTTACGATAATTCTATCCTGAAGTTGCGGATTGTCGGAATCCATTCAGAATGATTTTTTCTATAAGTATGCATGATATTAAACGAATCTATTTTTCAAAAATTTTCCAATTTTGTAAGAAGGGTACCCCCTTCATACTTTTTCCGATTTTAAAAAAACACAAAAATCACAGTCATATTGTTCGCATACGACTTACAACAGAGGTTATTCTTATGTAAAAAATCCCGCTGAATCGATTCTGATCACCCCCACATCTGTATCATTAGTCGTTTGAAAGTTACGGCGTTTTTAAATTTTTCTCAAATAAAATAAATAAACGCTAATATCTCTGAAACTAAAAGTGATAAAAGGTTGTGAATTGTCGGAATCGATTCAGCTTGAAATTTTCTATAAGTTCGGTTAGTATAGAACGGTCCAAAAGTCGCTTAGTGTCTTAAAAAGTTGCATTTTTGCAAAACGCATATGAAAACATGAACGTTTTGCGATATTTGGCAAAATATATAATTTTTTCAGATATGCTTAATAGTACCGATCTTATAGAAAAAAGTACGCTGAATCGATTAGGCCTACGCCCAAATTCGTATCTCGCTTAGTTTAGACGCTATGACGGTTTAAAGTATAAAAATATTAAACACTTTAAAATGGCCATATCTCCGAAATCAAAAGAGATACGAGGTTGCGGGTGGTCGGAATCGATTCAGAATGATTTTTTCTATAAGTATGCATGATATCAAACGAATCTATTTTTCAAAAATTTTCCAATTTTGTAAGAAGGGTCCCCCCTTCCTACTTTTTCCGATTTTAAAAAAACACAAAAATCACTGTCATATTGTTCGCATACGACTTACAACAGAGGTTATTCTTATGTAAAAAATCGCGTTGAATCGATTCTGATCACCCCCACTTCTGTATCATTAGACGGTTGAAAGTTACGGCGCTTTTAAATTTTTCTCAAATAAAATAAATAAACGCTAATATCTCTGAAACTAAAAGTGATACAAGGTTGTGGATTGTCGGAATCGATTCAGCTTGAAATTTTCTATAAGTTCGGTTAGTATAGAACGGTCCAAAAGTCGCTTAGTGTCTTAAAAAGTTGCATTTTTGCAAAACGCATATGAAAACATGAACGTTTTGCGATATTTGGCAAAATATATAATTTTTTCAGATATGCTTAATAGTAACGTGTCTTATAGAAAAAAGTACGCTGAATCGATTGGGCCTACGCCCAAATTCGTATCTCGCTTAGTTTAGACGCTATGACGGTTTAAAGTGTAAAAATATTAAACACTTTAAAATGGCTATATCTCCGAAACCAAAAGAGATACGAGGTTGCGGGTGGTCGGAATCGATTCAGAATGATTTTTTCTATAAGTATGCATGATATCAAACGAATCTATTTTTCAAAAATTTTCCAATTTTGTAAGAAGGGTCCCCCCTTCTTACTTTTTCCGATTTTAAAAAAACACAAAAATCACTGTCATATTGTTCGCATACGACTTACAACAGAGGTTATTCTTATGTAAAAAATCGCGTTGAATCGATTCTGATCACCCCCACTTCTGTATCATTAGACGGTTGAAAGTTACGACGCTTTTAAATTTTTCTCAAATAAAATAAATAAACGCTAATATCTCTGAAACTAAAAGTGATACGAGGTTGTGGATTGTCGGAATCGATTCAGCTTGAAATTTCCTATAAGTTCGGTTAGTATAGAACTGTACAAAAGTCGCTTAGTGTCTTAAAAAGTTGCATTTTTGCAAAACGCATATGAAAACATGAACGTTTTGCGATATTTGGCAAAATATATAATTTTTTCAGATATGCTTAATAGTAACGTGTCTTATAGAAAAAAGTACGCTGAATCGATTGGGCCTACGCCCAAATTCGTATCTCGCTTAGTTTAGACGCTATGACGGTTTAAAGTGTAAAAATATTAAACACTTTAAAATGGCTATATCTCCGAAACCAAAAGAGATACGAGGTTGCGGGTGGTCGGAATCGATTCAGAATGATTTTTTCTATAAGTATGCATGATATCAAACGAATCTATTTTTCAAAAATTTTCCAATTTTGTAAGAAGGGTCCCCCCTTCTTACTTTTTCCGATTTTAAAAAAACACAAAAATCACTGTCATATTGTTCGCATACGACTTACAACAGAGGTTATTCTTATGTAAAAAATCCCGCTGAATCGATTCTGATCACCCCCACTTCTGTATCATTAGTCGTTTGAAAGTTACGGCGCTTTTAAATTTTCCTCAAATAAAATAAATAAACGCTAATATCTCTGAAACTAAAAGTGATACAAGGTTGTGGATTGTCGGAATCGATTCAGCTTGAAATTTTCTATAAGTTCGGTTAGTATAGAACGGTCCAAAAGTCGCTTAGTGTCTTAAAAAGTTGCATTTTTGCAAAACGCGTATGAAAACATGAACGTTTTGCGATATTTGGCTAAATATATAATTTTTTCAGATATGCTTAATAGTACCGAGTCTTATAGAAAAAAGTACGCTGAATCGATTGGGCCTACGCCCAAATTCGTATCTCGTTTAGTTTAGACGCTATAACGGTTTAAAGTGTAAAAAATTTGAATACTAAAATCACTGTCACATTTTTGCATACGACTTACAACTGAGGTTATACTTATGTTAAAAATTGCTCTGAATCGATTCCGACCACCCCCACATCTGTATAATTAGTCGTTTGGAAGTTAATAATAATAGTCAAAAGTTTCGCAACGTTGTCAAAGTTTATTTAGTTTCATTTTTAGTTTGAAAAGAGCATGTTTGAGAAAGCATACAAACGTTCTAATCCTTTTATAATCCTGCAAGAAAGTCTGGTTGAACATTTAACCGTTATCCTGCGGTCATCACAGTGACTGACGAACAAAGACGGAGAGAATCAACTTGCTCTGTTTTCAAATTCAATATCAGAGATGTACTTTGTCGTCATTTTACTATGTTTCAATTTTATTATATCAAATATCTCGAATGTAAGTAATTTCTGCTACGTTCATTGAATTCAGTGTATCGTTTTTTTATAAGCCTAGAATATAACACAGCTCTGAAATGTTTCCTAAAAGAGTGAAAAAATATCTAAAGTTTGGGTATTTTGTGTGGTCAAATTAATCGTCTTCAACTGAGATTTGACATATTATGGGCGAAGTTTAAGGACGTAGTCTGGTGTTCGGGTTTTGAAAAAACGAATTTATTTTTTTTACATTTTTAGTAAGTATAATATATTGAGAAAATACTGTAAAGATTTTAGAACGAAATATTAAATATTTACAAAGCTATAGCATATAGTCGAGAGCAGCAACGGTCTTACGGTAAGACTCTTACCTGCTTTTACCTCTCAATTGTTATCACGTTACCCTTATACTCTCGCAGAGTAGAGCAAACAAATTAACAGAAAACGATGCCTTTGAAGAAACGGAATGTTTAATATTCACCAGACATAGCTGATTAGTGTAAATATTCATTTTTATTTTTTTGTAAGAAATCTGAAATTAAAACTTTAAACGCGTTTTTCTCAAAACTACGTTTTTCTAAGCGGCGCGGGTGATTGAAACAATTGTATACAACCGATGGCTTTCAGTTTTGCACAGGGTATTCTACACAACAATAGCTCCGTCCGGTACTAGAATTACTTAATTATAAAAATTATTTCTATTTTTTTAACCGATTTTCAACGAAAAAATCTCGATTTTCTCGTTGTTTTTTTTCTAAAATCCGCTATTTTGTTATTTATCAATAAAAATGTTTATTTCTAGTACGGGATAGAGCCACTAGCCTACGAAACAATAACCAATTTAATTTTTATAATTCAGTTGACTCCAAGTGACGTTATCACCCGCGCTACCCACCTACCTCCACTTAAAGTTGTCTACTTTAGGTTAAAAAAACAATTATAAAATGGCGTAAAATTAACCAAAAAAACATTTTTTGTCTTAGTTTACGATGTCAGTAAAAACATGTAACAAAATTGAAAACATCCTACATTATTTTGATATTAAAAAAAATTTCTGAAATAACGGTTGAAAACGAGCCTGGACATAGGACTACGTCCTTAAGCCAAACGTAATGTCTACTCACCGAGTAGCCATTTGCGAAATTCACTTCAATATTATGAAATAGTGAAAAATTAATATTAATCTAAATTGTTAGTACCATTCTTTTACTTAAGAACTTGGAACTTTAGAAGCTATAAACCTGTACATTTTAAGTATTAATTGATTTCAGTGTGTCATTATCGGTTTTATTTCCTGATTTATGATCGTAAGTCGAATCAATATAGTAAAGCTTTAGTGTCAGTCCATAAAATATTTACTGAGATGTTTCATAACATTACTTTTTCCTCGTCATCACTTTTAAAATGTTCCCTACTAGTGTTACGAAAGAAGAAACCAGGGCTGCACGTCCGTACTGATTCTAGTTCCAACAACAATTTACGAACATAGTTTATAACAGTAGCAGTTACTGAATAGTAACCTGTTCCGCTATGTATTTCAAAACAACAGTTCTTGAACTAAACTGTTACACAGTTACGTCACTGGAAATTGAATTACGGTGATTCCCCGTTCGCTAAAACATAATTTATTTCCTTCAACACAAAGATGTCGGTAAAATAGTGCACCGATATCGTTCTGGCGCTATTTTTCGTGTTTGATTCTCTGCTGGCTTTCGACCAAGCACCAATCAGAAAAGAGTATATTGTCACGTGGGCGACATGGGAAAACGCCGCAAACAAACGTGACATCATATAGTGTGCTCTGTTCAGAGACAATAAAAGTCAATTTTGAACATGTCAAACGTCTACAAATCCAGCTTCAAAACATGCATATAAAACACAGTGCCACGCTTGGAAACCAGCCTAGTATGCAGCGGTCTTAGTTTTTAACTTTTTATTAATGGTCGGTTAATAACAATCACAATTACAGTTGTTATAAAAAAAATAACAATTTCACTGTCGACTACGATGAGCACAGCTACATTTGGACGGCTATAGTTACGTGTGAACACAGTCACATGTTTATGGGTCGTGAAAGACGCTAAAAGCACAGCTGGAGGTTTATCTAAACGTACATAAGGTTTGTCTTCATGCGGATCCAACAATTTAATTTAATTTTCTATGTCTATGGGTAATTGCACAATGGTTAAATATTCACCCATTTCCTCTATTCTCTTTTCAGATTAGATTAATTTCTTGCTTTCCGTTCAAATTGAATTATAACACTACGTAATATAACGAATTCTTTTTTTGTCTAGATTATCATAAATTGTATTTTTTTTCGAAATGAAATCTTATAGCGCTGTAGCAAAAAAGTGACACGTTAAAAATAGACAGACTGAGGAAGACAATCCAAGTACGCAGGCTTTTGCAGCCAGAGTCGTTCCAAATCTTTTTGGTTTCCAGGCTTGTTATCCACGATATATTGATCTATAACTGCGGGAGACATTATCGAAGGCGCTGTGACAGCGGAAGAGGTGTCCTTCTAGACGGGTGACAGGTAAGTGTGTCTTCTCTGCTCGGTCGTAGGTCGTGCTTCCTACTACGACCGAGTAGAAAACATACTCATGCTTAGATAGCAATCATCGACACTCTTATCTAGAAGGATATTTCGCCCGATGCCACATCGCCTTTGATAATGTCTACCACAGTTGTAGATGAAAAGTTAGATAGAAATACCAATGGACCACGATCTTCAAAACCGGAAACTGACGCATTATTTATGAACTAGATTAGGATGCATTTAGTTGGTTTAGCAAAATGGCCAAGAAGTATCACTTTGTAGTCTTAAACAATTACTTTTTTTGTTATTTTCCGCAGTACAACTTCCTTCAATCTGAATAATATTTGCAAATTGACTTAGTGTTTCCATTGAAAGCTATCTACACTAATATTATAAAGAGATAAAGTTTGTAAGTTTAGATGTAGGAGGTAATCTCCGAAAACAAAATTGTTTTCACCAATTTTTAGAATGAACCTTCAGGATGGACATAGGCTATATTATATTATTGCGGTAAAATAAAAGGCGCTTTTCGTAGAGACTAATTTTATTCAGCTCATGCGCGTTATTCATGTTTTATCATGCCTAAAAACCGAACCCTAAATAGCCATTTACCGACTGGTGACAATTACTTGTCATAACTCAATGAAGATTCCTACTAGCTCGGCCATTGTGGAGTAATGAAAATAAACGTAACTATTTTCTGAGTCGTAACGAAATAGTAGGTAACAACAACTCCATTGTTACCCATTGAGGCTAAAATTGAGAGGCCGAATGTTTTTGACATGGAGTTTATTCATAACCGGCTAACCTCAAACCAAAACATTGAATCGTGCTGTTTGGTGCTGTTAGTATTGACAGTTTTTTTTATAAAGAAATAAATATAAATATTTACAACATCTCATTATAATTAAAACATGAATAACGCGCAATTGTTGAATAAAATTATGGGCGCAACTTGTAGGCTAAGTCATGACCTGTCAGCGCGATGAATGACTTAGACTACTAGTTACGCCAATAACTATTGCAACACAAGTTGACGAAAAAACGGTGGTAATTTACAAAGCCGGTCCGGACCGCTAGTTATTATCATTAAATCTGTTGAATCCTATAAACGTGATTTAAGACGTTCGAAAATTACGCAATTTCAAAAGAATTTTTTTTTTGATACTTTCCTTTTTCAAATCACAGGGCGTTTATTTATTTCTTTTATACGGCCATTGATATGATCAGTATTCAGACTTCAATTTATTTTGTGTCATCAAAAGAAGAAAAAATAAGTTTCTTTTAATACAAAGCTGAAAACATATCACACACACACGCACAAACACACATATTGAACGAGATTGGATTCCCTTTTGTATTGTTAATTTGAATACAAAACATCAAAGTAAAGATTTAATTTAAAAGGGAATGCTTAAGGAATGGCTACAGCGACTTTATTTATAAAAATAACAATCTCTTTCCAATACTAGGAAACATTAATTTGTTCGAGAATTGACATTTTAAATTGCCTATTAGTTGCGCAAAAATTGAGTATTCTGAAAGTTCGTCGTTTACATTTCTTTTGATAAAAAATAACAAGGCTTCTTCCCTATGTCGCTCGGATGTCTATATAAATTATTACACTACTTATTTATATTCGGATTATCTGGGTCTACGATCAAATAACATTTTTAACTGATATTTTTACTTGTTCGTAGAATTCTGAAATAGTGGACTCGCTTCGTGCGAAATTTCTATTTACTAGCCTATCTTGGAATCAGCTATATTTAAAAAAAACCCTCGTTAAAACCGTACTTAAAAACGAATAAATCACGTAATACGGCCCTGTGTAAATGTGTAATATTGTGTTTAATAGATACAGTTTACAAGCTTTTCTGGATAGCTTTTATCGACATGTTGAAAAACTTTAGTTTGATTGATTCATCGTGTAATTGAGAAAAGTTACATTAAAGTTTATCATCATATAAAAGTTATAATACATCATAATATCTACGGAAAGTTGCCAAAAATATTCACTATTAATAATAATGATTTTATACTGTCATAACTTGTTGAAATTGTGGGTAAAGGGGCCAGAAAAAATGTTTACACGTCAATGATATCAATACATATTTTATAAAACGAAGTCCCGTCGCCGCGTCTGTCTGTCTGAACGCGATAAACTCAAAAACTACCGAACTGTTTTTCATACGGTTTTCTCCAATGGACCGAGTGATTCAAGAGAAAGGTTTATGTGTATAATTCATTAATGTTTTGTGACGATGATTGTTGAAGATGTCGGAAAAAATCAAGCCGACTAGAAGCTTTTATCGAAAACACTGCCTATCCCTTTGAGATGCAACAAAACGATTTATGGTGGAATTCTTCCTCTTTTATAGATTTACAGAAAATTCCGCGATGCCATATGTCTATCTTTTAAGGATAGTTTACTATACAAATTTTAATGTAAATCGCTTTTCGTGGATATCAATTTTGGCACCGTAAGTCGACGGAAAAACTGTAGCAATCTACAAATTCGAGCGAAGCCGGACCGGTCGACTAGTCAAATTATAAACATGAATAATTGTCACCAAATACGCTAGAGATAAAGCTGACTGAACTTGAGAAGAGAGGAGTTGATCTTTGGATGCGTTGTTCCTGTGCATCCTCCTTGTGCAGTGGAAGCCATTAAGAGTATTCGTCCCTGCAAATATCCCCTGCACCCTTCATCTCAAATCTTTTCCCCTCGCCTAAAAACGGTTCGCGCTCTCCCGACGCTATTTTTAAAGCTAGAGGGTTCTGGTAAACGTCAAATTAAAGACAAAGAATCAGACTACAGATCCTTCAGGCGAATTTTTTGAAAAACAGTTTCGCTTACGTGTGAAATATTACGTAACTTATTATTTTTTTCAAAAGGTTGTAAGTTTTTTCAGGAATTTTTTTTCAAAAAATTCGCCTGAAGGATCTGTAGCCTGATTCTTTGTCTTTAATTTGGCGTTTACCAGAACCCTCTAGCTTTAAAAATAGCGTCGGGAGAGCGCGAACCGTTTTTAGGCGAAGGGAAAAGATTTGAGATGAAGGGTGCAGGAGGTATTTGCAGGGACGAATACTCTTAACACCTTCAAATCTCTAGTCTTCTTGACCGATACTAAACGCAAATATAACCCTACAGCCGGATAAAAAAAGTATTTTAACGTAGGTTTGTCTACAAGACGTTAAAGAATTGCGACGAAAATAGAAATTTGTTCGTCATTTTCGCTGAATTTTCCGTACAAAATCGTAATAAGGCAGCTGAAACTATATTATGTTGGGACAGATGTCCCCTAATATATTAAGTTTATTCACTGATGGATAAAATTGGAATTCCATTCACAATGTTCAGACCATATTATTTCCAACTGAATAATTCAGTGATCGAGTTTTTACGTGCCAAATATTTACTTTAAAAAAAGAAACAGATAACAATTTTGCACTCGCTGTCGAGGTTAGGTGAAGTGAGCAGTTTTATAACAAAAGAAAACCAAAAACGTGAACCGTTGTCTTTTGTTATTTACCAATCCGAACAAGCATTGACGATTTTATATAGGTTGAAGTTAAGTGAGACTTCTTTATTTAGTATTTAGTAAACTCCTAGATTGATATGATTATAGACATCGAGGTCATCAACGCCTACAAGTAAACTGTTATTTATTATTGAAATAATTTATAGAAAAATCGCGATATGAAAAAGTGACGGGACTAAATAATTTCCATATATTTACACGTAACTAAAAACGTATGTAAAACAGTTAATGAAACGAGATGTGACTATATAAAAAAAAACATCCATTTAAAATTTAAATTTTCAGGAATATCCAATATTTTTTTTTTAGTATTAATGTAACATGGCCTCATATATCCATTAAAACCAGTTCGAAAAAATAAGCAATCATCATTTTGAATTTATATTTTAAGTATGCTGAAAGGGTAAAAAGAAAAACACTTAACCCTTTGCAACCGATTCTACACGGGCGTGACTTACGACAATTTTTTTTTGCCGCGATAAACATTAATTTTTGTGAGCGCAACCAGTTTCGCATGGTTATTTCGTGAGCGTTATTCTCACAGTTAAGCAGGATTACACAATTTTTTTATATTAATTATACTAGGTTCTTTCAATCAAAAACAAAAAAGGTTTCGCCGGTTGTAAAGGGTTCAAATAAATTAAGAACGGGCAATACATTTACTTTTTATTACTCATGCGGGAAAAGTGGTATGTTTACGCACGCTGTTACGGTTGAAAAGTAGCTATTTTCATTTGCGTGCGGAAACTTTATTTGCCGCACTGAAATTATTGTTTGCCGCACGCAAATTCAGAGTCACCATAGTTACCAATGCAATAACAATTTTAACTGAATTGTCAACTTTTTAATGATTTAATTTTAATTTTTATTACTTCTAATTTCTTTTTTTAATTCGTAATAAAATTTTAATTTTAATTTAATTTAATTCGTAATAAAAAATAGTATGTGCAACTCGTGCGGCATTGTCGCACTAGTTGCACAATATACTATTATAGGTTCAATTTTTAAGAATAAAAAGTATTATTTTACTCTGACAAAAAATAAAAAACAAAACGTAATGTTATTTGTCGTTTAGTTATGTAATAAAACAGACTCGTTTTTATTATAGTGGAAAATTTTACGGAACTTTGGAGTAATTGAAAACAATCTATCAAAGAAATTGCAAGGCGCAGAAAACAAAACAAAACTTCAACAGGTGGTTCCATTGTGTCGCCAACTAGGATATTAGTTCGTGTGGCCAGAAAAACTCAGTTAAACAAAAGACAAATTCAATTTCGCTTCAACGAAATAATACTGGCTAAGCGAGAGTCGAGGATAGAGAAAAAGGAGACTTTCTTACAATTTTGGAATGAAATATATTGAACACCAGCGGCTCGTTCCGGCGTCGCCCGAATTTGTAGATTGCCGCCGTTTTTTCGTCGACTTACGTTGCAAAATTGGTCTCCACGAAAAGCGCTTTTATTTTAGCCTATTATTATAGCGTATGTTTATCCTGAAGGCCCATTGTACATGCTGGTGAAAAAAATTGGATGAGCAGTTTCGGAGATTACCTCCTACATACAAACTTACGTCTTCATAATCTTTAGAAGTACCTATACTACAATGAAAACCATTTTCTTTTAAACACGCCAACTCCTAAAATAAAAAAGAAACAAAGTGTTTTACATAACGTAAATTTTAACGGATTTAATCATTAAAAAAGTTTTTCCGCAGAAGAACAATGTAAGATAATTTTTAATGGTGATACAAGAACAAAAATTTAATTATATAATTCAACACAGACAAATTATCAGAACCGGGCGTTAAAAAAGTTGACCTAAAAGTGTGTATATTCAATTATTTAGAGTGCAAAACATGAAATTGTTATTCAACGGCATTTATATTATGGAAAGTGTACAATCGTAAAATAGGCACTAGGACGACAGCGGAACGGCAAATGTAATGAAAATGTACCTCTCTATCGAGTTATTTTACAACTAGAAAGAAAAAAAATAAATAAGAAAAATTGAGTAAAAATAAGAATAAGTGTTAGTTTATATTTTATAATAATAAATGCCTATGTAACCACCTTCCACATTACGAATCAACTTTTATTACGGAAATACAGACAACTATGTTGCCATTAACTTCAAAATGGTTCTAAGTACATAAGTTAAAAAAGTAAATAAATCACTGCCCGAACACGAACCTGAAACTCACAGGATATCAAACTTTTCTTGTATAGTCGTTTGAAAACAATCTAAAGCCCTGATTTCAGAAGACAGTGGTACCGCAATATAGCAGCCGTGATATGACGGCGAATGACGTTATAAAACGTATGCCGATTTATTACGTTACTGAAAAAAACTACATCCATTTACTTCTATGCACACGTTTTTTGTGACGTCATTCACCGTTATAATACGGCCGCCAAATTGAGGCGTGTTTTAACACATTTTTTATTGATCCCCTGGACCCACCCTATTATCCACATCTGCTTTGAATCTAAAAAAAACTTATAAATGGATGCAGCGATGCTGCCATTGTCTCTGAAAGAAAATTGCGCGAATGATTGCAAACTTTAGAAGAGAAAATTCAAATTCATTTTTTTTAGCATAAGAATACAACTTTCCCTTCGGAATTATCATGATTTCAGTCGAAAAGGTAGGAAAATTTATTTGATAAAAATTCAAATTTTATTTTTAATTAAATTAATCTGTTTACAAAACTCGGAGAGCAATCTCAAGCCATTTATACCTATTGTCTTACACTATTCCAAATACAGGGTACGCCATAATATTAGCGGTTATCGAATATTCGTTAAATATCTAATTTTTCAAAATAAAATTGGGTTACGGGCAGGGAGTGGAGCTGAGCTGTTTAAATGAGAAAAAGTAATATTTTAAAACCGGTTCTAGAAAATTAACTGAGATTGCGGCAAGGTAGAACGCTTGCTTCATAACAGATCAAAGATCTCAGTGGTCGGTGCCATTATTATCATTTTTGTTTTTTTACAATTATACCAGTTTCATAGTCTCTTCTTTTAATCTGTACTAATATTATAAAGATGTTAAGTTTGTAGGTTTGGATGTAGGAGATAATCTCCAAAATTACTCATTCGATTTCAACTATTTTTTCATCAATATTTAGAATGGACCTTCAGGATGGACATAGACTATGTATTATCGCGCTTTTCGTGGAGTCCAGTTTTGCAACGTAAGACGGCGAATACCGGGGTTATCTACAAATTTGGGCGAGACCGGACCGGGCCGCTAGTAAATGATATTCTAGAAGTCAGTTTTACACATTAACATACCAAGAAATAAAAATATTTCATTACAGTCGTACCAAATTCAGTATTTTATAATGGAGAACCCAGTATATGTCTATGTAATATTTTATCTAGTTCATTTTAATTTTAAATTAGAAAGAAGGAGAAAGAAGAACAACAAAACAGTTAAATAGATAAACTTAAGTTTCTCAGTTACTCTTTCAAATGCGTCTGTAAGATCTTAAATTGGGAGTTACATGTAGAATAAAGTAACAAAATTAAACTGAAGAAGCAAAGATACTGCAGATTTAAATATTTTACATAAATTATACGTATACGTGCGTTGAATCGTCTGCAAGAATTTAAATTCAAAGGTCCATTTTTTTTTATCAAACAAGGAAATCGGATATTTTATTTGTCAAACTTTCCTGGTTTTCTTTGTTAACTGTTATTAATAATAAATATCTCCTTATACTGTTTTATTATGCAGAATGTTTATTTGAACTCAAAAATCCAAGAAACAATGAGTACCAACTTTTACGAAAATTGCAAAAGCTGTGTTGACGTCAAAACTAAATTTTTGTTAGCACTTTTGCCGTCGCGTGGTTAAATACAGCAATAAATTTAAGAAATGATTAGGATTCAATATTTATCAAATTGTTCAAATTGGGGCAACTTTTCCGTTAATAAAAACGCGTCAAAAAATGTCAGTTGCCTTAAGTAATTTAGTTTTTAACCTCTTGTTAGAAGTGACGAGATTTTTTTATGAGCATACAACAGGAACTGTTTTGATAAGATAGGACAGTCAAATATACCAAACCAGTCTGCTTGAGTTCCGTATTTGTTTAAAATTTTAACTTTTGACTTCTGTTTGATGTCTGATATAGAAAGGTTTGAAGAATAATATTTATATTTAAGAAGTAAAAAAAGCGGCAAATTATAAGTCGGTTTTTATGTATATTTTACCACGAAGGATATGTATGATAGAGTCATCATAAAACTTTAAATAAGCTGTGCTAGCGAATATACCAGTAGTCCCTAAACTTAGTCCCACAAACCACCAACCAATTCCTCAGCAAAAAAATTCGAAAAGTATATTTGAACAAAAATCAAATGAAAAATGAATGATTGAAATAAATTTCTTATGTGAACATTTTTTGGTTTATTTTTCGGTCAGCAAACGGCTGATGGATTTATAGCACAAGATTTAAGGGACACCTTGCATACAAATATGTAAAATACAAAATTCTAGATTTCTACTGAAATAAATTGTTATAAACTTCGATATTAACAACACAAATACAATAAATCTTCAGTGTTTTTGTTTGTTAATTGGAATCTTTACTCTACTTGTATACACAAAACTGTAGGATTATATCTTCATTAAACTTTTGTTTCAATATTTTTAAGTTTATGATGTTTGCTTCATCCAAACATACGTCAATCAAAATTTCATTACGAAATGCTTAGAAGCTGCATTGAAAAAATTTAATAATATTTTCTGTGCTTTTCTCGATAAAAAAAACTTAAATAACAATTTGTAAAAAAATATGAAAACATATGATAGGTAAACAAATATTTAATGAAAAATTGAAATACAGTAGACACCCTTTAAATCCTCGCATACGGGAATGTTGTAAAAGAAAGCGCTGACATAACGAGAACACCTTTCATCTTGATTATAGCTTCACAAAAAAATTGATTAGCTATATGTCTATCTATTAGTGACGCCTCGAAACGATAGAAAACTAAGTGTAGAGAAGCGTCGACTAATAGAGAGACTACTGTACTTTAAAATAACACAGTCACGGTACGAAAAACACTCATCATATAAGCTACAAAGGCCGTATTAATTTTATGCAGGATTCAATTTTTTAATATATTTCAGGACATTTTTTCAGTGTCTATTTTTACCTTTTTCATCAAAGTCTAATTTTAATAGAAACGGCGGGACATTTTTTAATACATTTTATAATAAAACGGCTTTGAACAGTGTGAAAATGAAAAAAATAATTAATTATTGAAGAATTTCGGATGAGATTCGTGCGTTGAAGGTTCCGCACCAATAACCAGATTATGTATTTGATTTTTCGAAAATTATATCTGCAGGAAACATACCTTTACCATTTTTCTCGAAACTTTAAATGTACTAGTTTTGAAAATAGGCAGGGGAATACGATTTCGAGATCAGCTTTTTACGGAAAATCTCAAAAATACGTACCAACATTCTAAAAAAAAAGTTTTTAGGTTCAAAAGAAAAGCCTTTCAAATGATAACCGTACGCAATCTAATTCAAAGATATTTTTAGGTGACAAACTCAACATCTCCACTCCCAAACTTTTGATTGCAATATTTGAACTAAACAAGCTAACAGGTGAAGTATAATAAATGGTTATAAAAAATGGCGTTCCTGCACACGTTTGCAGGACTGACATTTGCTTCAAAATACAATATCCATAATCTGATGTGGCGGTGGATATTTTTGTTTGGCAAACAATTTATCCATTCCTAAACCAAACAATTCTGTTGTTAAAATAACAATATATTTAAAAGCCTTTTGCATACTCCATAAAACATATCTACAGTCCCATTCAAAAATTATTGTTCCATTGAACAAAAATAGATTCACCTGAAAAAATACTGCTTAACTTGGCATGCCTGAAAGAAATTAAAAGGGAGCAATTATCAAAGTATTCCAATTTTCATTAATATCTATTTCTGTCCTACCGAGCTAAAATATTTAGTTAGAAAGAAAATTTTGGCAAAATTTCAAAAATACACTCATAGAAGACCCTGTATTATTTTGATTATTCAAAGTACTTTCGTAGTCTCATTTTATCTTAATTAGCATTTCTATTAAAAAAAATAATGCTAGGCGCCAAAATATGTCCAGAAGAAAGAAATGATTAAAATAATTATGTTTCGGATTTAATTTGTTTAACATGTAAAAATATGTTATGATATTTATTCAGAATTTTTTTAATACAGTGTACCAATAAACGTAGGTACAGAAAATATTTCAAGGATCAATTAATTCCTTTATTTAGGAAACTCTATTCAGCTAAATTATGAAAGAAACAATATCACGGAAACGTTTAAATCTAAAACAGAAGATTGTATGATTTTTAGTATCTTGGCCGAATTCATTCATGAAACATTTTACATCCTTTTTAAGACACACTGTATAGTATTATAGTTCACATTCAATTAACTAAATTAAATTATTTTCTCATCTGCTCGAAACTTTTGTTAAAATATATTAAAATAAAACATTCACTGAAAGCGAGTAATAATCCCCAACGGAAATAACGACATATTCATCAGAGGAAATCTGTTTCCTAGATTTTCACAAAAAATATACACGTGCAAAACAAGAGATTTAATATAATAATAATTCATGACGACTATTTATTTAGAAATTATAAACTCAAATATCTTTTTAATATTAACATAATTTTTATAATTATTTTATGTTGTATTTAGGAGAAGAATGGAACCTTTAATCGTTGGACCTAGCTCGATTATTTGAACACTATCAATAAAACAAATATTTTTTTTAAAATAAGCTTAAAACAATAATGAATAAAAAATACTAGTATTATTGTGAAAAAAGCGTGGGGCGCTTTGTTCCACATTTTCGTACATCGAGCGCCCCACGATTTTTTCACAATAATACTACTATGTTTTATTCATTATTGTTTTAAGCTTATTTTAAAAAAAATATTTTTTACTTTTTAGTTTGATATAAAGCGTGTTTTTTAGTTTTTTTAAACTATATTTATTTTCCACTTTTTAGTTCGATTTATTGTCAAAAATTTGCCGAAAAAAAAACAATTTTTTTTTTCGGCGTGGACGGGATTAGAACCCACGACCCGTGATTCCGAGAGTTGACGCCAGCGAAGACTCGTGCTTTAGACCGCACGGCTACCCACTGTACTTACAGTGCTGGCATATTATACCACTATATTAAACCCCTTGCTGTAGTCCAAATGGAGATTACAAACAAACATACATACATACAAACTTACAAGTGAAACTAATATTAAGCGTGTAAAAAAAACGATATTTTTTCAAAGAAAACAATTCGCGAAATATTGCAATAATTACTGATTGGGTATTGAAAAAAAATTAAACAAACACTCGTTCCATATGTGATGTGACAAAACAATTGGTGAGGTTATGGTAAAGGAGTGTCTACTGTACGGCTACAATTACACAAGAGTTAGCTGCCAGATATTATCTAGTTATTATAATAAAATAGTTATTTTAGATTCAGCACAACGTATAGATATAAGATTCAATCTATTTATAAAACAGTTCTGCCTTCTGAAATAGCAAATCGTAATTATAACTAATTTAAAAATTATTAAAATTCATAGCTTTGCAATTTGTTTTAACGAATTTTAGATGTATGGTTTAAAAACATTTTTAAAATGCCAACAGCAGCCCAAAAAAATCGACATTGGACACTGATGTGAGCGTTTCTGGGGGGAAATGTTAGTTTCATAGGTACGTCGATGGCTTCACTGATTCTGTGAATGTACATTGTACAGTCACCTTGAAAAGTCATCAGCAAGCATATCAGGTTATACAAGCTTTACACCCATTGTTCTTAAAATAGATCTCTTGATTATATAAATCAAATTACAATTGGCGTCCGTTTTTCAGTTACATAAAGTCAATATACGTTATTTTTAGAAGCAAATCAGCTGTTATAAAAGCTCTACACCCCTTGTCGATAAAATACGTCTTTAAATTACATAAATAAAGTTATATTTAGCGTGAGTTTTCCGTTTAATATGGTGATACAATCGTGCCCAACATAAAATCAAATTCTGCTTGTACTGTCCTCAAAAAAGTAGTTTGTGAATTATAATTTTATGAAGCAGAGTAATGTTTATCTGGCCTTATTGAGGGAAACCGTGGAAAACCTTAACAAGATGGCCGGTACAGGAATTACCGTTGTTCGGCGAGAGGCAGCAGGAAAAAATCCCAGCCACATCTGCCTCCGCCGTGATTCGAAGCCGGCACCTCCCGAATGCAAGTCTAGTGCTCTTATCACTACGCCAGTTCGCTCGGTCAATTACGCACAATTAAAAACAGAGACATGTTTGATGTTATAGGCATAAGCCTTGGATGAAATCTTCGGTTTGCTTTTTTGGCGAAACCGATTATTTTGCTGGATTTTTATACACGAATTGTATATTTAATAGACGCTCAACAACTGTATCTTAAGATCTTCAATTAAGAAGTTATTGGAGCTTAAATTTTTCGAATGTCGAGTGTTTTAAGAGCAAATTCTCTCCGTATATTTGTCTAATCTCAAAGACATGCGTTTCGTTTCGTTATCTCGATGCCGTCGTGTTACTCGAATTTTAATGAGACGTCATTATAGTTACATAACACGGATTTCTAGTGGATGAACTAATACGATTTATTTGATACTGATTGGTGATTACTCTTACCCTGTTAATCCCCTCAACAAATCTACAGGCTGTTCAAGAAACTCTGTTCTCAAATTCAAATGATCCGATTGGTCCAGACAAAGGGTGGGTTCATTTAGTGCATGTCCGGCTTAACGCATCAAGGGACACAGTTTAAATGTGATTACAACAAAACAATGAACTTAATTACGAAGGGTCAAAATGTTCCAAACTCGTCAAGGTTCCGTTCGTTTGATCGCATTAAAGTTAGTTCGCAGTTTTGATTGGATATCGAAACATATGAACGCATTCAAAACCCCATTACGTATTTAAATCTTATAAGATGGCGATTATTTTCCCTTTTTACACGACTGTATTACATTTATTGATTAGCAACCCGATCCGATTGCACCTGCAGGGTTTATGGATTATCTGTTAAAGATAAGACATAATAAGCTGCAGTATAGCTCAACAAATCTTCCGATCCGGTATTAGATATACTCTCATCTGTTATTTGATTATGACAAAGATTATGTTAGATAATTATTATGTTAGATAATATATTGATAAATCGCACGTGGGTTGCATAGTTAAATCGAGTACCGATGTTGTTAAATTAAATAAATTCTAATTGACTTTTTGGATCAATATCCTCTATGTTAGATAATATATTGATAAATCGCACGTGGGTTGCATAGTTAAATCGGGTACCGATGTTGTTAAATTAAATAAATTCTAATTGACTTTTTGGATCAATATCCTCTATGTTAGATAATATATTGATAAATCGCACGTGGGTTGCATAGTTAAATCGGGTACCGATGTTGTTAAATTAAATAAATTCTAATAGACTTTTTGGATCAATATTCCTGATTTATTAATCATAAAAATCGAGCCAAAAATGAGAGAATATGAAACAAGGAATTGGAATATACTATTGATTCTATACATAAATATAGATCATATACATAAACATACCTTGTAAATGGTTGTGTTCTGTGTATTTTGCGTTTATGTCTTTTGTTAACATTGTATTTGTGTCATATTCTCTCATTTTAGGCTATATTTTTATGATTAACAAATCGGGGAAGTTGATCCAAAAAAGTTAATTAGAATTTATTTAATTTAACAGCATCGCTACGCGATTTGACTAGGCAACCCATGTGCGATTTATAAACATATTATCTAACATATAATTTTTGTCATCATCAAATAACAGATGAGGGTATATATTTCTAATACCGAATCTCGTACTAATACATTGCACTGAACGATTTAAGCAGCGTATGCAACAGGGGGCCACGTGTCCAGGGCCCATACGGAAAGGCGGCCCCAGAAAGAACAAAAAAAAACTGTACGTATTTCAACAACTTTTTGGGAACGTGTCCGAAAATAGTGGGTCAGCGCAATTCGGTAAAATGTCGTGCAACAAAACAACAACAACAGTCAACTATGTGCTGTATTTTGTCCCTTCTAAGCCAGATTTTTTGAGGTTGTATGTAGCTGTCATCCGTATCCGATTCTTAATGTTTACAAATCTCGACGCACTGTTTTTTTTTATATAACTTAAATAATACATATTTAGTGTTGGCTTTCGCTTGATAAATATGTATGTAAGTAGCAATCGAGAAAAGGCAAAGTCATGTATAAAACATTATTATTAATAACGTCTTAAGGACTTGAAAGTTACTTGTCAAGACTGAATATCATTTAAGAGGCTTACATACCCTGTCTTAATATCCATATTCATGTCTAGTTTTAGAGCCTATTTGATCTTAAAAGTCAAATTATAATAAAACGGATCGAAACTTTTCTGTACTTAAATAACCCGCTGTCTAAACTTTCAGGTTTGAATAATGACAGCCACACATAACCTCAAAAAATATAATAACTCACATTATATTGCATTACTTAATTTACTGAATTTTAGAACCTATTTGATCTTAAAATTCAAATTATAATAAAACGGATCGAAACTTTTCTGTACATAAATAAAAGGCTACCCGTTGTGTAAACTTTCAGGTTCGAATACAATGACAGCCACACATAACCTCAAAAAAATATAATAACTCAAGTTACATTGTATTACTTAATTTACTGAATTTTAGAACCTATTTGATCTTAAAAGTAAAATTATAATAAAACGGATCGAAACTTTTCTGTACATAAATAAAAGGCTACCCGTTGTGTAAACTTTCAGGTTCGAATACAATGACAGCCACACATAACCTCAAAAAAATATAATAACTCAAGTTACACTGTATTACTTAATTTAGTGAACTCTGTAGTGGTCAATTTTTCAACCAAAATTGTAGCTTCTTGAGGACATTATAAACACAGGATCTGAAGAAAACCTAATCAAATAATTATTCGTGTTTTTTTGCATTGCAACTCGTTTTTTTCGAAAGTAATAAGAGACCCCATCTCTCTGTCGAAAAATGAAAAGTCAAAATTAATTTGTCTACTTGTAAATGAGGTCTTTAGGTATGGGCCGACCTGGCCCGAGCCTTTTTCATCCCAGGGTCTCGAATGTACCAAAGACGGTCCTGGACAGCCCTGTTCATTCTTTATTGTTAATTTAATAAAAAAAGTACAAGAAATATAACAAATTGTAGTATCAAACAAAAAAAAAATGTAAGAGCCTCTTAAAAACATGTCAGAGTTAGTCAGCAATGCAAAATTGAATAGAGATATTTTATTATATAACGAGCGGACTTTTTCGTTCTTTTTTATGTTTTCAAAGTATAATTTATAATATTCTAGCAAACAACTTGGAAGAAGTAGCTCGCGTATTGAAAAAGACGGAAAGTGACGTGAAATAAAGTTTCAAGATATTACAAACAACCCAACAGCCACTCATAATAGTTCCCTATTGGAAGTTATTATGTGACAACCTACGTTATGATGAACGAGCCTCTAAATATTTTGATAAACATTGACTACAGGGCCGGCTTAACTCAAATAAATACACAAAACAGATCCGCATTTGAATAATACAACGAAGGAAATTGTTAGACATTTTCTTTCCAAATTTATAATTACGAGTCAAGCTATAAAATAGATAAATGCGTCTATAAAATGTACCCCTGTTTCCCCTAATATTCTCTTTGCCCAAAAAGTTCAATAAGAAATATTTCATAAAAATTATGAATTACTCACCCAACGTTTCATCAAAATCTGCAACAGAAAAAAAATTATTAGTATAATAAAACAGAAAATTATAATGTAGAACTATTAATAAGAATCGCAGGATTGTGGACAAAAAGTTCTTTATTCAGTGTACGACGTTTCGTCTATAAATTTAGACTTTTTTAAGTACCTCGATTTCTAATATATATAATGTAGAACGCTGATAACCCTAGCTGTTGAGCGTCTATAATCTACTTAATGGGTGTGTTTACGGAGTGTATGCACTACATTTAAACTACGAAATACTTTTTTCATTCATTCTTAAAACTTTTTTGGGGTTAATAGATCGAGATCGATTTTTATGTGGACTTTTTTATTTTAACTCAAATAATAAAGAATTGAAAACTGTTCTCTTTGTTCTAGATGGCGCTAATGAGCAATCGCATAGGTATCAACGGTAGCAATATGTCAAACGTCAACATATCGTGGGTGTTGAATTTAAGCGAGAAAATTGACCAGAAAATGATAACGGGATTTATAGCTAACCGAAACGTCGAACCGCCAGCCTTTCAAATAATCATTTTCATGTACACGGTTCTCATTGTGATTGGTGCTTGCGGCAACACGTTAGTGGTGAGTAAAAAAAATAATTGAATGTTATAAGGGTCAGCCCATAAGATCTCATATTATCTTATTTTCCATATGTATTTAAAATTGATTTATGGCAGTAGATAGAGTAATATGACGTTATTTGTATTGCTTCATCGTCACCAATTTGTGTATAATACTCGCCACGGATCTAAAAAGTTCGGAAGTTAGTTCCAAACAGCGTCGCAAAGGCACATTTTAGAACCACCTCCCAGCTACTTGCACGGAACGTGCGCTCGTCGGTGATTGGCCGTGATCGCTCGTTGCCTTTGTCACTTGTAGCTTTCCTGCTTTAAAGTACAGTCGAGTACGCTATTGTCAAGTTGTTATTGTTATTTTAGTTTTGTTGACTTGCAAGTTTGCAGTTTTTCAACAGACTGTACAAGAACAAGCCCGCATTCGTATCTAACTTTCGAGCCTTTTAGATTCGTGGCGCGTATTATAACACGTTTTTCTTTTCGATCATTTTAACCTCCGTATCGACGAGGTTGCTGCATAAGAAATTTCATTTAAGGGGTTACACTTCCCAGGCGCGTCGAAAAAATAAGCTTTTTTTGTGAATTTTTTTACGAGTTCTAGGTGGCGGATCAAAAAAAGATTTAGGGCTTTTTTATGCATATATTAAAGTTCTCAAAAATATTTGTTATTTATATAGGTATATATAACAAAATGGCGTTGTGGTAATATAAAAAACAGACAACAATTTTTTTTAGGTGAAAAACGGTGTACATTGTAGCAGTCCTGGTGTACCATCATGAACAAAAAAGAAATTTTTTTCTTTTTTTACAATCGTTTTTCCATGGAAGTACCGAGGATTTTAAATTTTGATCGAAAATTCACAAAACTTATATGAGTTAGAAAATTTTTTTTTCATTTTTTAACAAAAACTCGAGCTTAAATTGTTAACTGCAAACGTCAT
This sequence comes from Xanthostigma xanthostigma, assembly GCA_963575645.1. Classification (NCBI taxonomy): domain Eukaryota; kingdom Metazoa; phylum Arthropoda; class Insecta; order Raphidioptera; family Raphidiidae; genus Xanthostigma; species Xanthostigma xanthostigma. Next base: position 3,089,260 of record OY754475.1, on the reverse strand, counting down.
AATTTTTCAATCATAAAAATCGTGTGTACTTCCACAGAAAATCTATCTAAGAAGTTGTCATTTAAATTTCAAGTCAATCGGACAAAAATTGAGCGAGATACAATGTACACCAATTTGAAAAACATAGTTTCGAGAAAAACGCGTTTAAAGTTTAAAAACGTATTTCTTATATGAAATTTTCAAAATTTTTGAGAACTTTAATATATGCGTAAAAAAACCCTATTTTTTTTTTGATCCGCCACCTAGAACTAGAAAATTATAAAAAAAGCTTATTTTTTACGCGCCTGTGTGTGTATTCCCTTAAAAAAATTGATGAACTTGTCGATTGACATTGCGTCGTGTAGTTTTATTGAATACCGGCAGACAACAGGTTAATTACACCGCGAGCCACAAAAAAAGCCAATATAAACGCTCCCCCGTTTTGAATATTTTCACAGGTGCTCGCCGTTGCTAGGAAACCCGCGATGCGAACAGCGAGGAACATGTTTATATTAAACCTGGCAATATCAGACCTGCTACTGTGTCTGATCACGATGCCTTTGACTTTGGTGGAAGTTCTGCACAAGTACTGGCCGTTAGGTAAGAATATGGTCGTCCTCTGTAAGATGATCGGCACGCTGCAGGCGATCAGTATATTCGTGTCGACCATTTCGATCACGGCAATTGCGCTCGACCGATATCAGGTCATCGTCTATGCAACCAGAGAAAATTTGCAGGTATCTGTACGTATCGTATGTTCTAATTTTAAAACAATTTAGATGGTAGTCGCCGCTGTGTAGGTTGATTTAAAACGGTGATTAGATTTTATGTAGCGCTTCTATTTGGTCTCGGCGGTGTAGTCCAGGAGGCAGTGAAGATTTTTGGTACTTATTTTTCCAGTCAGCAAACACCGATATAATTAGAATTATTCAGTTTGTTATTTCTAAGCCAGTGATTCCCAAAGTGGTCTATATCGACCCCCAGGGGTCGACGATAACTTGCAAGGGGTCCATGTCAGCGGGAAAAAAAATTGGGGGTCCATGAAATGAAAATGGTGCATCTCCTAACAAAAAAAGGAACAAACTGGACATCGTTAACCGAAGAGATTTAATATTAAATCTAATCTAAATTGATGCCAAATGTTGAAAATTTATTATTAAAGCATCAGGTTCATCCCTCACACTAAAAGCATTTATTTTTTGCTTAGTTATTTTATGTAACAGAAAGTAAATTTTAATTTGATTCGTTTAATTTGAATCTAATCAATAAATGTATAAAACTAAACATTTCACACTACATTTCACTACCGTTATAAATTTAAATCGTTCAAAGTGAGTAGCACTATACTATACATGTAGATTGACTCTATTCAATAAATAGAGTAACTGTGATCCATTGAAGTTAATGATGAGTATTTGGAAAGAATTCCGTGGCATAAGGATCGAAAATGAAGCAATACTGAGACTTTTTTAAACTTGCATTTAATACTAACGTTTCGATACGTTTTGTATCATCTTCATTTGAACACTCTGAAGATGATACAAAAACGTATATGATACAAAACGTATCGAAACGTTAGTATTAAATGCAAGTTTAAAAAAGTCTCAGTATTGCTTCATTTTCGATCCTTATGCCACGGAATTCTTTCCAAATACTCATCACTATACTATACATTTGAAATTAATGAATATGCAAAAAATCAATATCAGATAAGCAGGGGGTCTACCCAAAACCGAAAAACATGGCAAGTTGGCTACGAGACAAAAACGTTTGAGGACCTCTGTTCTAAGCAAAATTCATATATATGTAGGGGGAGTCTTCCGATGGGTTGAGGCGGAGAATGCGTCAGAAAGTAAAAAATATACTGCACTTTTTTTCCAATGATAAAAATAGTTCTATTAGTGAGAGATATAGTGAAGTTAAGAAAAAAAATAGTCTGGCTAGTCTGTGAGTATGGGTAATATGTAAAAAATTTGAAAAAAATAATCATAACTATTGCCCTTATTTTCGCAGTCCTAAAAATTTGTTAGATGATAGTTTATATTATAATTACAGCTGCAAATATAGTCTGGCTAATGTGGAACACCCCGAAAGCCTTGCCAGACTCGTCCAACGCTCGTCAGGCGTGCTCATTTAACTATCTGACTTGTTCTGGCGGGGCTTTCGTGATTGTAAATGACAGCCACACGTGTATTTTCTATGAAATTATAGTATTATTTATCATGTGACAAATTTTCAAATCCGGGAAAATAAGAGCAAAAATGTTGTAATTTTTACGATTTTCAAGATGCCGCCAAACTCATTTGCCAATTTCGTAAATCAGCCAGACTTAGCATAGGAAAATAAGGGTTACGGATTTCAAAAATCGGTCAAATTGCATCCGCAAATTTTCAGCTGACTTTCCTCCACTTGGAATGTGCCAGACTGTTATTTCCATTAATAAAATGATTCACTTTAATTTATGACTGGGAAAATAAGTGGACTTGTCTTTTATTTTATCTAGTGAACCCATCCGAAAATTTCAGCCAGACTCACAAATTGTCGTTTTGTGTCACTATCCGAACAAACTATTTCATATTCACTGACTGGGAAAATAAGTACAAAAAAAATTCACTGCCTCCTGGACTATTGTCTTGTAGATGGTAGCCACTAATTGATGAATACGATGATCACGTACCGTCGATGTAATATTATTTTAGCAATCAACACTTTATTTTTGCTTAGCATATTGTCAAGTAGATTCTAAAGCGCTGTGTTCGATGATTGAATACGCTTCGGTGAAGTCGTGATTAGAATAATCAAGTAACATTTTATGTTTCCTCGTAATTGTTTGGGAGATGCTAGTTACAAATTGATGTCTACGATTATTTCCGGCGCTGTGATTTCATTTTAGATATCACACTATTCTTTATGGAATCCTTGCACTAAGTAACCAATATCTGTGCACTAAACTGCATAGTTTATATTTTCGCACAGGCTGTAGTAATGAAATATTATTCAACGATGTATAAACGGTGAAAAAATGATTATTTAATGAAATTAATACAAATTCTACTGGCTTTTTTTACGGTAGTAAATGGCTAAAAGTTGACATTCAAAGCAAGGATTGCATAAACTCTTGTATGCTACGAGTCAGGAAGGTGACTATTTGGCTTGGGTATTTACAGGTCGTGCTGTATCACAGGAGGAGTGTAGATTGTCATTCTGTAACTACCCCATGCCATAATTCATCACCTTTCCGACTCGCAAATAGCTATTTCCTAGTAGTAGATATTAATGTTGTGATTATTGTAAAATTAATGTTTCGATTATATAGTCACCAATTTCCTCGCAGAATATATATGAATGATTTCTTCTAAGCATAGTTTAAAGTGGCTATAAAAATCGCTTTATAGGATAATTTTGGCGCGCTGATTTTATTTCAAGCGTCGCAATATTTTTTCCATAGCCGTTACTCAAAATAAAAACTTCTCGTACTCAAATAAATTGCATTTTTCGCTTTATGCTCAATTTTTTCGGGATATATGTCGACCGTAAAGCTAGATATGAGTGCACTTAAATTGGTGAGTATATTTTTTTATCAAAGGACATTTTGACTGTATGTATATGAAATATAATACGCGGAAAATTGCACATCTCGAATGTCAAATTACTGTTTTTTTTCTTCATTTTACGATATCTATTTGCTCAATGCATGCATTCAATCACGGCTGTTATTTTATTCAATCAATACCAGGCAATGGATAAAATACGTAACGTTCTGTCTCTCTTTAACCTTTTCACCTTTCCTCCTTGTGTTGTAAAAGTAAACTCACAACCGGATAAAATACAAAGCATTATCTTTACTTGAAGTGTAATTAATACAAACTTGTAAATCATCCAATATTCCCCGTATACAGTCGAACTTAATTATCTGGTGTTCCAGATATTTATTTCTACTCAACAAAAAAAGAGATAGAACATGATCAGTACGTCGAATATTACAGTATCTCACCGAGCGGGGTGGCGTAGCGGTGAGAGCACTAGACTCGCATTCGGGGGGTGCCGGATTCGAATCCCGGCGGGGGCAGATGTGGCTGGGAGCTTTTCCCACTGCCTCTCGCCGAGAAACGGTAATTCCTGTACCGGCCATCTTGTTGAGGTTTTCCTTGGTTTCCCTCAACAATTCCAGATAAATATCGAGATGGTTCCTTATTCAAGGCCATGGCCGATTACCTGTCAAACTCCTATGCACAAAACTTGCCTACTTTATCCTAATTTCCTAAAAATTCCTTCATTCGCCCATTGCTATTAATTAAGTTAAAGCATAAAAATTGTAGAAAATAACAGGAAGTGTGGTAGAAAAAAATAGTAATGATGCGAATGGCGTCTGTCATGACATGAAGTCGAGAAACGGACGTTAAACGCATTATTATTATTTATTTATTATTGTAACAAATTATTATAATTTGTAACAATTATTATTATTTGATTTAACAAATTTATTAAACATAAGCTTGTACATGAATATTATCTAATTTAATATACTTATTAACTTAAGTTTGTGACATGAATATTATTTATTTAATTTATTAATTTTAAGTTTTATAACATGAACACTACTTCCTAGTTCATACGCTCCGCTGCCATCTTGCCTCTGTTTCTTTACATGACCACCAGGGTACACCAGTGGTGGCGTGGCTTTTTAAGACGTGGTGTTACATTATTTATTATTATTATTACAGTATCTCAGCTGATTAATTGACATTACTACTCGAAATCTGTTGGATTCTAGACGATCGATAACGCGTTTTTAGGTGTCACAAATGCATCTTTCTACAATACACCGTCATCTTTGTTACAGAGATGCGGAGCCATCATTGCCTTGAGTCTAATATGGCTGATCGCGATCGCTTTATCAATTCCATTGTTTATTAGCCGCAATTTGCAACATCACAGTATTACCATTGAAGATTATGGCATAGATGGCATCAGTTACTGCTTGGAAGAATGGCCAATGACTCATGGAAGAGCCTACTATTCCGCGGCATCACTCATTCTTCAATATCTTCTTCCAATCATTATAGTTTCCGTAAGTTGGAACAATCATTTCTTCATGTGCACATCTATATTTTTAATAATACTCTAACCTTTCGTAAATTTTAACACACAAACTGTGCAATAAGGGCATTAAGTTGGCGATTACGAACGAGTGTATGAGTTGCAATTTTCTGCCCTAGTTGCACAATGTACTTTATTCAACACGCGTGAGTAATATATAATTTCGGGGTCCTGCTAAATTCAGGAGAAATAATAAATTACTTTATGTTGACGCGTACAGTGCTAATAATGAGCCGAAACTGTACGATAATGTATTACTGCATTGTCTCTGGACCAATAGGAACGCGGTAGCGATTTGTATATACAGATTGTATCAAATCAAAACGGTCCATAGAACATTCTGTGTGTAAGACAGAGACGATATATAAAGCAGTAAGTAAGAATGAGATAAATGATCGCTAATAGTTACTGTGGTTACGTAAATAAATAATTATGTACACTGTAAATCTTTTTACTAATTTATCAATTAAAACAACTAAACCGTAATATTAATTCGTATTATTATTTATATCTGGTACAAAAGTTTTAACAATACTTTTAATAATCAATTTATTAAATGTTTAAAAAGACCTCCACGTTCTGCCAAACTTACCCTTTACTACTATATTATCTACTATTTATTAATGTCTATACTTACCCTCTAGCTTAGTAACTTTATACTTACCTAATTAATATCTTATAATATTATAATATTTTGTATTCCATAACATATTTTGTAACCTATTTTTATATTATGTGCTAATGACCTGAGTAGTCGAAGCGCATTTCTTTTTTTTTTTTCTCTAAATAAAAAAAAAAAAATATATAATAAGTAGCCATTTTATCAATAATTTCACTAGTGAATACTGACATTTGATAAAATTGTGATTTTTACTGTAGAAAGCAAAGACGATACTATCAGATTGTATAACCACAGTAACTATTAGCGATCATTTGTCTCATTCTTACTTACTGCTTTAGTGCTTTATATAATATCGTCTCTGTCTTACACACAGAATATTCTATGGACCCTTTTGATTTGATACAATCTGTATATGAAAACAGCATCGCAATTCAGCGAAACTCAGGGCCATCTTGTGTGCATCGAGGGCGGTGGGTACGTCAATCAATGAAGTGATTTATTATTTTTCCCTCTTTTATCAGGGCCCCGATTACATATTACTCGTGCTAGTTGAATAAAGTATTATGTTCGACCATTGATCGAAGGAAAATATTCCACTCGCGTGTTACCGCACTCGCTACACTCGTGCGGCAAATTTCACGCTCATGGAATCTTCTTCTTCTCTCACTAGTCGCACAATATACTATTTCGTTACAAGTGCGTCGAAAAAATTACCGTAAGAGAACATTTTATTTCAGAAATGAAAATTATGAGGCGTTCTGTATCTCTCTGTTGATCTAATATTGAATCGAACTTTAATAATAATTACTAAATTATAATGTGTGGGAGTAAACAATCACCACATGTCAATTAACGTAAAGTAGCGATCAATTTCTCTTATCGACGTGTTGAGTTTTTTGTGTCAACATTTACAGTAAACGTTCGTTTATTAGGCGGCATATTTGCGCATCTACTACAAGCTACGCTACCGTTACGTCGCCGGATGTAGAGGTCCGCCATCTGTCAACACGCCTGGTAAACAACGGGGGCGCCGAATGCAACGAACGAACTCCTTACTGGCCGCCATTGCCATTATATTCTGCATAAGTTGGCTACCGTTAAACATTTTCAATCTGTGGGCCGATCTCTACGCGAACGAACCGGAACATCCGTTGGATGCGGTAAGTAAAAAACATTTCTGAAGTTAAACTTCTTTAACTGCGTACGAAGATACTTGTGAAAAAAAAGAGTGTGCTTTAGACCACACGACTGAAGTAAAACTTCTTCCTGCCATAATTATTTTAAATATATTTATTAAGAATAATGCGTAAATACCTCAAATTTGCTCGTGTTAAATTCATAAACGAACAATAATATGCAGTCGGTTCGTCTCAAAGTTTATCGAACACAATATAACCTCAGTATGTAGCACATATCTACAAAATATAATTTTTGATTAATTAATAGGCAAAATATGTATACAGGGTGTCCCATTAAGAATGGGACATAGAACAACCGCAGATTCTCCAATTCAAAATAAAACGATTAAGCGAAATATGCTTAGATAAAATGTTACTCGTTTCCGAAATACGTGTTGAAGTTGAAAACTGAAAAATTATTAATGTCCATAATTTTTTTAATACACCGTATAATTTTACTCAAATCGGCACACTTGTTAAATATCATAAAATGCACCTAACAATAAAAAAATTAGTTCAGTACGCTCTACCAGTGGCGTACGGCAGGAGTAAGTAATGCTTGTACCCCTTCTAAATGTTACGCCGCTGTCTAAATTTTAATTTTGACTATAATTTTAATTTTTTTGATATTTTCTAAGTCAATAATGTACACTTGTTAGTTTGTTGTAAAGTCATTGGTTTTCGAGACTTAGAAAATATCAAAAAAATTAATATTATAGTCCAAATTAAAATTTAGACAGCGGCGTAACATTTAGAATGGGTACAAGCATTACTTACTCCTGCCGTACGCCACTAGTAGAGCGAGTAACATTTTATCTAAGCATATTTCGTTTAATCGTTTTATTTTGAATTGGAGAATCTGCGGTTGTTCTATGTCCCATTCTTAATGGGACACCCTGTATATATTTATTAGCATAATTTATAATACATTTAAAAGGATTTATTAACTAACCTACATTATTTCCCGTTACAAAATGCAGCAAAATTCGATGAAATGTATTTTTGATACAAAAAAAACAGTTGTTTTCATTTTAAACGTCAAATAGTTGTATTAATGCTCCTTCTTTGTCGCGCTCACTAACTTATATCTCCCTCTCAACTTAACGCTCTGTCTTTGTCGCACTCACTAGCTTATATCTCCCTCTCAACTTCGATGATGCACTTCCGTAAACGGTTTCGTCAGGCATCGCGATATGATGCACTTCCGTAAACGATTTCGTCGGGCAGCCTACTCCCCAAGCCAAGCGTGCCTAAAGAAGTTTTACTTCTAAAAGTGCGGACTTATAAATCAGATTTTCTTTCATTCCAGCACACCTTTGCCGTTTCGTATGCCGTTTGTCATATGATGGGAATGTCGTCAGCTTGTTCGAATCCGCTTCTCTACGGCTGGCTCAACGACAATTTCCGTAAAGAGTTCAAGGACATTCTGTGCTGTTCGGGCGCCCAGTTCGGCGAATCCCTGAACGAACGCGAAACGACCAGGGCGCCGCCGCCGGCCTCGTCCAGAAACCGTAAGTTGGAAATAACTACTATGACTACAACCGAAAACGGTAACGCACTCAACACGGTCGAAACGGAAATGTCGGTTTTGACGACCAAAACTTAAAAAAAAAGACCGGTTGCACTCCGGGAGTGCCGGCAGAAATATTAACGTCTTAATTTTTTGCATTTAGAAGCATTGTTTATTTATTGACAACACTTGTAAATAAAATGGTTTGTATCATAGATTGCATTTTTATGTAGGTACGATATTTCAACGCTAGATGTCTAACGTTGTATAAAAAGTATCTGGCAATTACTATCACTTAGAGAGTCTTACCCAGTTCTTACTTTTCCTGACGCGAGTTTAACATTTTTTACCCATTACAAAAAAAGTGTACAACGCCGCTAAAGAAGTTTTGTAAATAAAATGGTTTGTATCATAGATTGCATTTGTATGTACGATATTTCAACGCTAGATGTCTAACGTTGTATAAAAAGTATCTGGCAATTACTATCACTTAGAGAGTCTCATCCAGTTCTTACTTTTCCTGACGCGAGTTTAACATTTTTTACCCATTACAAAAAAAGTGTACAACGTCGCTAAAGAAGTTTTGTAAATAAAATGGTTTGTATCATAGATTGCATTTTTATGTACGATATTTCAACGCTAGATGTCTAACGTTGTATAAAAAGTATCTGGCAATTACTATCACTTAGAGAGTCTCACCCAGTTCTTACTTTTCCTGACGCGAGTTTAACATTTTTTATCCATTACAAAAAAGTGTACAACGCCGCTAAAGAAGTTTTGTAAATAAAATGGTTTGTATGATTGCATTTTTATGTACGATATTTCAACGCTAGATGTCTAACGTTGTATAAAAAGTATCTGGCAATTACTATCACTTAGAGAGTTTTACCCAGTTCTTACTTTTCCTGACGCGAGTTTAACATTACAAAAAAAGTGTACAGCGCCGCTAAAGAAGTTTTCACTTCAAAAACGTCGCGCAAAAGTCGCGTCGAGAAACGCGCAATCATTTTTGCAATGTTAATGTTACGTTAACGCTATGCTACGTTCATGTTACGTTACGTTTAGAAATGTTTTGTTAAAGTTATTGGTTTGCGTCTCGAAAATCAAAACGCAGAGAGAGAAGGGTTTCATTTAACTGTAGTGTAGTGCAGTGAACGTAATGCGAGTGCTCAGTAATTATTCAGCTGTGTTTATGTTAATATATTGTAACCTAGTACCGTTCGAACCAGTGGCGGCTATTCAGGTGAAACAGTTGAAGTGCGCACCTTAACCTTTTTTTAGATCGTTTCCCACAATCCATATTTTTTATACATTTAACAAAGTATGTATAGCAATAACAAAAAAAATACATCTCATAACAGAGAAAACGCTGCAACTCACAAAGTGACATACGCACTACAATGAAGAACTTTGCCAATCGAATGTAAAACATGCATTTGCGACGTCCGTTGCCGTGGCAACCATGACGTCAGCACGGTCAGCCAGTTAGTAAGGCGTGTGGACAGTTAGACGATCACATTTTGAACATCGGTTATACCTATGAATTATCGACAATGAATCCGATCAACGACATCTTCTGCATCTCCCACAAGCCGCCACTGGTACGAACCGGTTTTATTTTAAAGCAGGCGCTGATCAGTCGTAAAAACAATATAATTACGTTTCAAGGACCGCAGAAAAAACATAGTTGAGTGTTTTGTTAGCTTCAACACCGCGTTTTTTTTTCCGAAGCACTACATTATATTTAAACGGTACACTTTTTCTCTACTAACATTTTTGAAGTACTTTTTGTATACTAATTCCTAACATATTTCTCGTAATAACGTTTTTTTTTTTAATTTGTCGGCTGGTTTAGGATCGCAATTTTAAACCAAAATTCGTTAGCAAATTGTTAAATTCAAGTTAAATTTCCGTGATAAACAGAAAACGGTATTATGTCCTTTCGAAATGAAGTCCTAAAGTTATTTACATAAATTCCTTGATCCGTGAAAAGGAACTTTTATCTTTTATGCAAAAGAGACAGATAAAAAAGGAGAGGTATAGGTATATACCGATTTCTTCTAATAGTACGGTCGGTTCCCCTCTGTCAAATATTGAAAGGATAGTATGAATAGGACTTTATTCAAGTCCCTTTCCAAGGATAAATGTACTTCTTTCCAGTTCGAAAAGATTTGTGACATTGATATATAAAAATATGTCACAGGTACACTAAGGTAAAAAAAAGGTAATCTTATCAAGAAAACTGAAATAGTCTGTATCTTGGCGTTACATAAAAATATTGTTTGATAAAAATATTTCTAAATCATAGTCCGCCGTAAAATATTGCAGACTGCTGACTAACAAATAATTTTGCTCTGAAATTTTTGACAGCTCATTCTAGAGTACGTACCTAGTCATTTTTTAATTCATTTCCAAATCCAGGTAAAAAGTTAATAACCAATCATTTTTTTAAACTGTTTTATTATATACTGTTATAAATTGTAATAAATGTATACATGTCGTTAAGTTATAAAGGCTTTACTTGAATTTGGGATTGATTTAAAAACAAGGCTAAAGTTACTCTTATGATACTACTGAAATTTGTCAAAAACTTCAAACCAAAATTATTTATTACTCCACAGCATTTCAGGATGTTTATAGATTGATTTTTTTCTTGATAGTGTTTTTTACCAAACTACGACACCCAGCTGTCCGGATAAAATTTTCTAAACTGTAAATATTTATATAATTTATTTATTGTGGCTTAGAATTAAGCATTAGAAATAAAATAATATTTAAGCAAGTTTTGGTCAAAACAAAACAGGGTCGTTAAAATATTTTTGTATTCATTTTTGATAGATTTAATATTTTCAGCATTATTAAAACGTGAAAAATAATTAAAATACATAGGTAATAAATATAAATAAAAAATATTTTTTAAAAGTTTGCGATATTAAACCGGAAATTAAAATATGCCCACTATTTGCCTAGGCAAAGACAAGATTTATTTTAGTTTGTTTGATAAAAATATTCGAGTACAAAATATATATATTATTTAAATAACGCAACATAAATATTAATATTTGTGTTGATAATATTATTGCTCGAACGCAATAATTGTTAACAAAAACACGTCTGTGTTTTGTTTCTAAACAATTGAATATATGACGTCACGAAACATTACAACGACAAACTTTGCAGTTATAACTTCACACCTTTGTCATATAAATAGTAAATTTAACATTAATATCATCGAATGGCCCTCTCTACTAGCTTGCAACTTTATTAAATTAATTTAGAAAGTTTACAACACAAACTAAAACCGTTTTCAAACAAACAAAAGCGCTTTAAATATCTTCCCTCGACAGAATTTCTGCACAAATTTTAACATTCGCATGAAATCACGAAATATTTGTTTTTAGTCGATGAATTATGTTCATTTTAGTAAAAGTTTTCACCAAACAATTTAAAAAAAAAGAACGTCGAGTCGCAGTAATAAACCCTGCCGATAAAATAGTCCATTTGCAACATTAAAGGTATTATTTACTTTGTTTTTTGAAAATGTAAAAAAATTATCCCCTATAGGTATCTCTTTTTGTTTATATTTTTAATGTTAAATTAGCTTGAGAATAATTCATACATTGACTAACTAGTTATATGTATTTGATCTAAAGCTTGACCTCCACTATGAGCTTTGAAGTCATGGTTGGCAAAGCAATCTAATTATGGACGATCCATTGTGGCATATTGTAGATAATTTACTGATGAGTAATTTAGCTTTGCTCAGAACAGACTCAATAACGCGTTATCAGAAAATCTGGCTCAACAAATGACCTCAAAAAGAAGCACGGCCCTTTTTTAAATCGACCTTGCTTAAAAAAATGAAATTTCATTCAAATTGTGTCTACGAGTCCAGCTTCACCGGGATTTGCAGATTGCCTATTAAATATAGACATATTTTGCTGGCGCAAGCTTTTTTTATGACAGCATAAATGTTATTATCAATTCAGACCTTTTTTACAGTTTTAATGGTTTACAACTTGGATGAAAACAAATTAAGAATGTCGATTTACAGTTTTCTGATATCTAGAGTCATTTAAATATTTTATCGTGTTTATAAAATTCAAAAAGGTAACTTTAAGCATAAAAATGTTCATCGTAACCCAAACATAAGTATACAAATATCTCTTTGCTGTACTTTTCAGTGATAAGAAGTTACAAAGTGCTTTTTGGTAAACCTTGCTTGCCTCTTTCTCTGTACCCAAATGCGAAAAGTTTTTAAACTACTGTGATCTACGTAAAACGCACCACAAAAATTATATATCTCAACGAATTCCTTTAATTATCGGTTGGCACAGCTTTTTGACGGCTAGTTTTAAATTAGAATTGTATTTAATGTCCGTTTAGTCCACAGCTCACGCTGCAATTGATTCAGTTTACTTGGCTTTTTTAATAATAAAAAGCTCTTATAAATCATTATTTTAATTTTTTGTACAAAAATAAAACAAAAAAACAACTCCATCTGTTTGGAAACATTTCATTCAAAAATTGTCTGACTGGTATGACGTATGCGCGTTGGTAAATCAGTGACCCAACGTCTTTAGGTTCAACACGAATAGGCGGAGATATTTGATCTCGCACCATATTTAAGTATTTTTGGGAATTTACTGTCCCATTAATAAAAAAAGTCAATTTTGTTCTAATCATTTGAATATTTTCTTCGGTAATATACACATTCATTTTGCAAAAGAATATTGTCACATTTAAAAAAAGATTTCAAGGTTCACTCTGATCCAGTCATTTTTTCCCAATGCTAATTTCCCTATGTGCACCTTACATATTTACATACTGTATATATGTTGCAATTTAAAGAGTTCACGGTATAAACGCGCAGATATACGAAAGGCCCTCTAGAGCCAGGATCAATATCCATTTAGTGTTGTATCTATTGGTAACGCTGACGATAGCAAAATACAGACGACGTGTCAGTGTACTCATCTGTTCCACCATCTGGTAAACCATCCTCCTTTCCGTCTTCCACCTACACCCAAACGCTCCATTCAACTTTCTACCTCTGGCATTACTCCATTCACATGCACAAATTGTTGCTAAATGGGACACCGCTTTTTAAACTCAATTCTACAACAAACTCGGTTATTAATAAACGCATCAAAGATTCGCACAATGTGTACAAAATTTTGTTTTCTAACTATTTCCGACGCACTCTCAAATCAGCATCGGAGGTAATTGTAAACAACTCAAGTTTAATGAATTTTGTGTCGGAAAAACACAAAATATTTATGTTGGGTCGGAAAATCTGATTTGATAATGATCTTAGATTGTGACCACTAATAGTTCTGAGTACAGTCTCATAAAATTTTGTTTTCGAACTATTTCCAACGCACTTTCAAATCAACATCGAACAGTAATTGTAAACAACTCAAGTTTAATGAATTTTGTGTCGGAAAAACACAAAATATTTATGTTGGGTCGGAAAATCTGATTTGATAATGATCTTAGATTGTGACCACTAATAGTTCTGAGTACAGTCTCATAAAATTTTGTTTTCGAACTATTTCCAACGCACTCTCAAATCAACATCGAAGAGTAATTGTAAACAACTCAAGTTTCATGAATTTTGTGTCGGAAAAACACATGAAATATTTATGTTGGGTCGGAAAATCTGATTTGATAATGATCTTAGATTGTGACCACACAGTTCTTCGAGCAATCGTTGTGTGAGTATAGTCTCATAAAATTTTGTTTTCGAACTATTTCCAACGCACTTTCAAATCAACATCGAACAGTAATTGTAAACAACTCAAGTTTAATGAATTTTGTGTCGGAAAAACACAAAATATTTATGTTGGGTCGGAAAATCTGATTTGATAATGATCTTAGATTGTGACCACTAATAGTTCTGAGTACAGTCTCATAAAATTTTGTTTTCGAACTATTTCCAACGCACTCTCAAATCAACATCGAAGAGTAATTGTAAACAACTCAAGTTTCATGAATTTTGTGTCGGAAAAACACATGAAATATTTATGTTGGGTCGGAAAATCTGATTTGATAATGATCTTAGATTGTGACCACACAGTTCTTCGAGCAATCGTTGTGTGAGTATAGTCTCATAAAATTTTGTTTTCGAACTATTTCCAACGCACTCTCAAATCAACATCGAACAGTAATTGTAAACAACTCAAGTTTCATGAATTTTGTGTCGGAAAAACACATAAAATATGTATTTTGGGTCGAAAAATCTGATTTGATAATGATCTTAGATTGTGACCACACACAGTTCTTCGAGCAATCGTTGTGTGAGTACAGTCTAATGTTCTACAAGACAGAGAGTTTCATAACGGCACAAAAACTGTGATCACAATACAAATAAAAGTTTTTGACAATGCAACGTTCAATCTTTAAGAAGCCCGTAAGCGAAAAAGTTTAGGAAACGCTGGTTTAACTAGAGCCGGATGACGAGAGAGAGAAGAGGAGACATCGTGTTTAAGGTATACATGTGTTCGTGTTTGACAACAGAAGAGGGCCCCGTAACACGCACTTGGGGAACGAGTTCCAGCCAGAGGAAGATATTAATGGATAATGCATGTTACCACCCTTTCAGCCTCCTTTCCCCCTGCTGAAAATTGGGTGTTGGCATTTTTTTACGCTCTTGCCACAACGTGTTCTTTTTTTGTCTTCGTCTTTTTCGAACATTTCCGTGTAATCGACTATAGTTTTCAATTATCCGTTTTTTTGTGAGCAAATTTAATTTCGCATTTCGTGCGTTGGAAAATGGATGTTCGAATTCTTTCACGATTTTGACACGTGTTTTTCTATTCGTTTCTTTTTTTCAAAAGCATTTCATATAGAAACCCAATTTATACACTTTTTTATCATAATTGGTACTCAGATAAAAAGTGTACATACAGTCTTTTCGTCAAAAAGATGTAGGTATGACAAAAGATTGAATATGATCATATATATTAATACGTTAAGGTTAAGATGTTTGCCTCCCTTTTTAGAAAAAACCACACAATTTCTCCACATAAATTATATATCATTTTACAGATAATTGCTTGCTCTACTGACATCGACAACTAAAAAATTTATTATTGCTTTTGTTTTTGTAAATTCATTAATTAACAGCAACGCTGAACAACGTCTGCCATCTGACGGCTTTAATTTTGAAACAACGTCAACACTTCAATCTGTCATCTGACCTTCATATTGTAAATACTGCATACTGCCATCCGACGGATTTAATTTTGAAACAGCGATCAACGCTGAACAACGTCACAGCAATGCTGCATGATGCCATTTGACGGCTTAGCTCAACGCTTTTGCTACTTACAATTTTAGTAAAATATTTCTTCGATCTGTCTTTTGAGCTTCATATTGTAATACAACAAAAAGAAGAACGTTATAAGCAGTGTGCAAAATTAGAAACGAATTGAATACTTGCAATCATATTTAAAAAATAATTTTGTAAAGTGATAATTATTATACTTATTTAGTGCGAATAATTCGCACAGGTCACTCTAGTTCTTCTTTATTTCTAAAAGTGAAAAAAATGTATTTGGTCTAAAATTAAAGTAAATTAAATTAAATCAGAAGGTTGTGCAGGAAATGGTACCTTATCTATTTAACTGGTAGGTGTTTTGTTATTTATTCACCCGTTCCATTCGAGCGTCTTTCCAAACATCCCGCTAATGACGTCAGTGGTCGGGCGTCTTCAGCCTTCAATCTATAATCCCTGTCTCTCAAAGAGTAGACGCGTTGGGACGACGCTGTAAAGATAAAGTCTCAAAAGATACCCGGTTTAAAATGTGTTATGTATCGCCATCTTTTGTTTGTCAAACATCTTGTTTATATGTACGGAGGTGCTGTCCTGCAGCGAAATCGATGTCACACACTATGATACATACAGACGATAAAAATGAGACAAGATAAACATTACACGTACAATGTGTAAACATAATGGCTTACGTTCGTAATATGGTTTTATGGGCTTCAACTATTACCATATAACATCAGTACGCCATTTAACTTTTCGCCCATTGTTTACCAGCAAGTATTTTCACCGACCGTTGCAATTTTTGCGGTTGTCTTTTTTCGAAAAAAAAATATACTTGATAAATAAATTAATGCATTAATGATTTTCATAGCTACATCAACAAAATCATTCGAAAGCAGTTATTTAATAGTACAAGATCCCGATTTGGCTCGATCTTTACCCATTTTCTAATTTCATTAGAAAACTCGATGGCTAAAGATCGAGCCAAATCGGGATCTTAGACTATAAGGATAGAAGTATTGGCTTGCCGACAACGACAAGATTCTGTAACTTATTTACTTTAGATATAGGTACATTTTGTAGCTTCACGAAAACTTTTCAACATTTGTTCTTAAACATACATATAACAAAAATTCTGTGAACAAGGTAAATTTCAGATCATGATTTACATAATGTTTTTCTCGTAAAATTTTGAATAACGGAAAGTTTTATTCAAATACAATAAATTAAACAAAAGGAAAGAAACAAATTAAATTATATTGTTGGGGGAGACAACTTTTTTCATTTTCCTGTTAACAGGTTGTAGTATTTCAAACGCAATATTAATATTTGCTTGGTCAAAGTTGAAAACAATATTTTCTTGTCAGAAATATTAATAACTTTTCTAAGTGCAATAAATTTCATCTCACCTTTAGAAGATGTAAGGTCCAAGTTTGTAAATGTTTATGGAAGGTTATGACGGCCATAAATTTAAATAATTAAACAGAAACTTGAAAAAAAAACAATATTAAAGCTATCAAGTTTTAATTATTCATCGAGCATCGTCAAGTTAGAAACTTTCACTCAGAAATACATTTTATGAATAATATCTTCATTATAATTTCAAGGTCATACGAGGGGTGCGTTCTGAATGTTGAGAGTCGTGGGTGTTGAGTAGCGACTTAGCGGGATAACACTGTATCAATCCATACTAAAGTTTTGAATCCATACTAATATTATAAATGTCTGTCTATTAGGCTTTCACGGCCAAACCGCTGAACCGATTGTGATGAAATTTAATACTGAGATAGTGTGAAGCGTGGGGAAGGACGTAGGCCACTTTTTTTCAAAAAAACATGTTTTTCTCACGGATTGTACACGTGTATCGGATCCACAAAATTTTTATGTTTTTATGAAAGATAGTAAGTAAAACAAAAAATATTGTTTATAGAGCTGTCTAACTTAAGAGTCCTGCTGATTTCACGCGGATGAAGTCGCGGGTAAAAGGTAGTTTAAAGATTTTAAGAGTTACTTTAGTTTCAGATTTTTGGTGAGCCTGTATTTGAACCCTAAATCTTATGATCAGGTTCGGATATTGTTATTTCAGTGGTCTATGTTCTGTGTAGCAAAACTGGATTAGTGAGATTTATGTCAGATATTTATCTATCCTATTGAAACTGGCACCTCTGTTAGCACTGAACGTATGTATATTTACGAAAGAATCTTATATATAAAAAAATTATGTTCGTTTGTTCATCTCCTGTGCGTTCCCATACCATTAATCCGATTATGACGAAATTTTGGTGAGTCGTGCGCCCGCGTAAGTTACTCCATTCTCTCTGGCAAAGCGTCATGCGCAATCCTCACGCATGCGCAGTGTGTATAAGAAGCATTTTTTCTAACAAATTCCAAGTAACCGTTTCGTAATCCCATTTTTTTTATTAAAAATCAGCTAAACCTGGATTTAAAAAAATAAAAACAGTGATGCTCCGCTACTACAATAATCGATATATCGTGAAACTTGGAGGATAAATTACTAGGAGCGATTTGGGAGTGTCAATAATCAAATAGTAACTTACGTTTTACCTAAAATTGAATAAAGTGAACACAATAAAGGGTTTGTATATATAGATAGAAAGGGACGGAACATACAAAGTACGAAAGATGATTCTGCGAAATGATTAATTTATTTGTTGGACTGGATTATTCAGAGGAAAGTATCAACACGGAATGATTATGATTTACAAAGGCAAACATAATACCGTGATTTATATGCCATAAGGGTATTCAATACCGGATCATTTTCAACAGGAGTGAATATTTGGTTACTCAGTTACTCAATTCTGCGACTAAGTTTTCGTATATGCTTTTCATAACGGTTTATTATTCAATTTACTTTTCCAAGAAAGTTTTGCAAAAAGCATCAATATTTTTGAAGTTGACATGGTTGTAACACGTCGCTCAATTGGCTGGAATTAAACCCGGAATTCCGATAGTCATTTCTTCAGTTCCGGAATTGAGTTCTCAGTTACTCAATTCTGAGACTTAGTTTTTATATTGAGTGGCTTTTCATAACGGTTTATTATTCAATTTATTTTTCCAAGAAAGTTTTGCAAAAAGCATCAATATTATTGAAGTTGACATGGTTATAACGCGTCGCTCAATTGGCTGGAAATTAAACCCGGAACTCCGACAGTCATTTCTTCAGTTCCGGAATTGATATATAGGTAAAGTTATTATCCGGAATTGCGGAAACTGAGAACGGAAGCCCTAGTTATAACCTCTTTGTTAAAGGTTCGTTAATATTCTGTAACTACATATTATGGTAGGATATGTCCATGTTGTCCATCCATAACGCTGTAATGAACCACCGCACATGTGATCTCATTGCAAAGCGGACAGGAAATTGTACTAATTTCACACATTAATATATCCCTCGAATGTCAGTTTCTAAAAGGACAGGTACGTAATAATCATAAAACTACAGTAAAAGCACGAAAGTACCTACCCATCTAGGGAGTCACAGTAAGGCAATATCATGCTTTAAAAAACTGACTGCATGAAAATCTCACACGTCGCTCAGAGGGAGTCGTTCAAAGGAGCGACACTAGACAGTACGCACTACACAAGAGTGCAGACTGCAAAGGTGTGAACTGTCATTATGCATGCTCAGGAGTCACGAAGCATTGCACAGCACAATACACACTCAGCTCTGAGCTCATTTTAATATGATTCTGATCTTATATCATTCGCATTTCGGATAAACTATAAAGTATAATAAAAGTTTAACAATAATAATGTTTATTGTTACAATATCATATCTTTGTCAACGCCGTCAATGTGAATGGTTTAAGTCACTGTAAGCTTAGTACTATTACACTTACAGTGTGTCATTCAGCATTAAATGACTCAGCAAAGATAACTCCGTACGTGCAAAATTCACTAGTGCCTCTGTGGCCTGCGCTGTGTGCGCTCTGTAAATGTGCGAATGCAACAGTACAGAACAGCGCAGCACAGAGTGAGTCATTCACAAAAAAAGAGCGACTCGCTCCGCTCCGAGAAAGAAGTCGTTCATTATGAACGACTCGGTCAGGAGCGATACATCACTAGTCTGAAGTGAGTTATTTGTAATCAAGTCAACACTAAACTCTCGACCCAGTCCCAATCGATAGTAGCTCACTCCCCCCACTCATGATGGTGTCGTTTTTCGTTACATTAAAAAAAGTCTCTCATCGCACATTGAAAAAATGGAAATATCCCGCCCTTAGTAAACTTGTTTTGGAGAGATCTATTAAAGAGATTCAATAATCAACTCAATTTATAATAAATTAAAGTTTCGTTGGAACACAAAAAGGAACAATTTGGGGGGGGGGGGGAAATAACAAAATGGGTATCTTGAACTCGTTGCATAAGCTTTGCATGCATAGAATGTTACGTAAGATTCAAATCACGTGTACATTTTATATAATTTATTCTGCTTTAAAAATATAACAATATATTTCCGTGTAGAGTTCGATTTTACGTGACTGAAAAATCGTATGCAACTCAAATCAAATTTGTATAAAATATATATCCGTCGAAATATGTAGGAAAATGGCATCCACTACAAATTGGAAAATGTTCAATTTATTGTAATATAAATAGTATTCGATATTGATAGCATATCGATTTTCATACACACACAAAATATTAACCACACTTCATATCATCATTGCGTTGAATTTTCGAATAAATTGCCACTTTTTCAGATTTCGCCAAAAAATAATAATAATTTTGATTATTGGCACACTGCCGCGGAATTGCCTTTCCAAGGCTCCTCTATTACAAGCCCCCAGGTTCAAATTCCAGAACCAGTAAATGTATCAAATGAATTTTGTAACATTTGTTATTATTTTATTCAACATAATTATTAACGTAAGTTTTTATCATGAATATTATTTAATTCAACATATTTATTAACGTAAGTTTGTAACATGAATATTATTTAATTCAATACATTTATTAATTTAAGTTTTTTAACATGAAGACTACTTACTAGTTCATACGCTCCGCTGCCATCTTGCCTCTGTTTCTCTACATGACCACCAGGGTACACCAGTGGCGGCGTGGCTTTTTAAGACGTGGTGTTACAATTTTCAATTTAATTTAAAATATGAGATGGTACCAAACAAAAATAACTAGCGTTTGATGGCCCTAAAAAGAATTTGAAAAATTCTTGATCTGTGATTGACACACGCTGTGAAAACATAATTTTTCACAATATTCGTAATTTTTCACATCTTTTCCAAATCACAGTTAAAACAGTCGCACATTTTTTTTATCTCAGAAGTTATAAGTAGTTTAAAGCTCCCAAGCTCTAAATAGCTTTTAAACAAAACGAGATTTGGAAGTTTGTTTGAGCTTATTGGAATCAGCGCAACTTTGAAAATGACCTGAGAGATGTCGAATAGTTCAATTTCACACAGAAATAAATTTGCCATAAAAGTTTTCAAATTTATACCACGCAAAGACAAGTGAAGTTCAGTTTATTTGTTTTAGAAGAAACAAAACAAATATACGACAGTGTTTTGTTGTGGCCATTTACAAAGTGTACCGGAAAATTAAATGACAACAAAGTCACGAATCTCTAAATTAATTTTATTATCTCAGTTGCAAGTTGCACACAATTTTCGTTTTCTCTCTTATTCTTACATATTTAAACTGGGTAGAAGCGAGATAGTAAACGAGTTTCGAAATAGTTCAATGTACGTACCGTAAATTTGGGAAAAGCTATGCGGTCGTGTAAAGAAAAATGAGACACGTTGACAAATTTTCTTAGTACAGAAATCGGGGTCTGATAATATATGAAAATGTATAAAAAAAATTGCATTATTGTTCGAATCCTGTTACGAATTTCAATCTCAAAGTATTTTCAGTAAATCATCGTACAGAAATAATAAAATTAAGTACTAACAATAATTTTGCCTATTAACTATTTTTAAATCTTGCCAAGGTGGGTAGGTAGGTAACTTCTGTAAGACTTGTTTTTTCTTTTCTCTTGTAAGTGTGTAAATATTGGATGGAATGAATAGTTTTATTCTGTTTGAATTTCATAGAATACCGAGAACTCTCCTGCACGGGTCGAAGCCTAGTATTAGCGTGGGGTCAAAGTTTATTATGTATTGGTTGGCTATTTTACCTGTAACCGTATCGTATGTTTCATTCCAAAGGATGCGTTAATTATAATTATTAAAATGCCATCAGAATCCTTCTGGGAAGGACTTTCCCAAAACCAACGGTCCTCAAAATTTCAGTTTCCGACCCTGTACGTCACCGTCGTTTCCAAAATGTTCCTCTGGTGTTTTGAAGTTGTCGAACTAATGCTGTTTTATGAGAAATGTTACAAACTTCTGGAATTGCGCATAACATGTAGAGGAAGTGTATATACAGTCAGTCGTTGAGACAACATAATATTCCCGGTTGGTTTTTGCTCGTGGCCACGCCGCCATGATATATTACATTAGTAGACACCGCTAGACGGGGTCATTTCACCGCCAACCCTTGTAGGGATCGGTAGACAAGGCAAAATCTTTCGTTTAACGTAACCCATTCTAAAATCAAACGTGACCTATTTATTGAAGCACCTTCATGCTGAATATGTATGGCAAAATAATAAAATAATTCAATACTAGAGTGACCTGTGAGAATTATTCGCACTAAATAAGTATAATAATTATCACTTTACAAAATTATTTTTTAAATATGATTGCAGGTATTCAATTCGTTTCTAATTTTGCACACTGTTTATAACGTTCTTCTTTTTGTTGTATTACAATATGAAGCTCAGATGACAGATCGAAGAAATATTTTACTAAAATTGTCATATAGAGGCGCAAGTAGCAAAAAGCGTTGAGCTAAGCCGTCAGATGGCATCATGCAGCATTGCTGTGACGTTGTCCAGCGTTGCTCGCTGTTTCAAAATTAAAGCCGACAGTATGCAGTATTGTGTCTGTTGTATTACAATATGAAGGTCAGATGACAGATCGAAGTGTTGACGTTGTTTCAAAATTAAAGCCGTCAGATGGCAGACGTTGTTCATGGTTGCTGTATTTTAATTAATTTACAAAAACAAAAGCAATAATAAATTTTTTAGTTGTCGATGTCAGTAGAGCAAGCAAATATCTGTAAAATGATATATAATTTATGTGGAGAAATTGTGAGGTTTTTTCTAAAAAGGGAGGCAAACATCTTAAACCTTAGCGTATTAATATATATGATATACAGATCGTTGAGAAGCCAAGGGCGTAGATGAAGGGGGTTAAAGGGGGTAGTTATCTTCGCAGGATCATAATAATAAAAATATTAAACTGAAAATAATATACGAATACCTGGCTAAAAAATAAAATTTAGAAATACTTCTTGAAAAAAAATTTGTTTTGTTTGGGAATTAATATTTTGCTTGACACTTTCTTTCGTGAGTATTCTTTTGTGATATTAATAAAACTTAAAAAAATATTGATTTTATTAACGTACAAACAAACAAACATTTCACTCGCATCGCTCACTGTATTTTCAAGTTTAATTGTATTGTTTCGGTGAAAATATATTTTTAAATTAAGTCACCTCAAAGTAATCAGCTTAGCCTAAAGGTTAGGCTCAGAATAATGTCCGGTGAAATTAAGGTCATTATATATTGGGTTACACAAAAAAAAGATTAGGACGTCATGACAAAATTGAATTGACGACAAAATAAAAGAATAACGGAGATGATGAGTTAGTGACGAAAACAATGTTCAACAATACGGAAAAAAACACAAGAAATATGTTGAAAGAAGCAAGTTGATAATGAAAATGTCTTCGAAGATTCAAGAGGGATTAGCTTGAAACAAATAGTTACATGTAACGTTGTTACATTCACAATACCATAAATAGATTCGCTTTGAATTTGAAAATTTAAATTGACAGCAACGAATTCCCTATTCGCATTTATAATCAGTGAAAATTGTGTATTTTTAATGATTTGGTTATTTACCTGTTTGAATTCACACTCAGTTCAAAATGAAATGTACATACGTATGTTGTTTAACAACGAAATGCACTAAACAAAATTACAAAATAGTGAAAATATTAATACTAGCCGTTATAGACTAAGAGCTGGCTACGGAGAAAATGGATGGCTCGGTGCAGAGCTGAAAATTTGCAGAATAATAGGAGATAGTATAAGTAAGTAGGGAAAAAATTGCCAGAAGGCTAGGCGGAAGATAAAGAGCCGCCAGAAGGCGCTAATATTGCGAAAAATCAGTGCACTTCTGGCAATTTCTATACTTATTCTGTAATTCAAAACTAGATTATATATTATATATATTATACATTATATAGTTATAAGGGCATACTGAAAATTCAAACATGATATAATAATTACATTCGACAAATATTCAAAATTATTTTGGTAGAAATAAAATTAAATAAATTAATAAAATTACGTTGTTATAACAACGTAATTTTATTAATGAAAATATATAACGATTAATTTTATTTCTATCAAAATGCCATTAATAATTTTGAATATTTGTCGAATGTAATTATTACTTATATCATGTTTGAATTTTCAGTATGGCCTTATAACTATATAATGTATAATATATATATATAATATAATCTAGTTTTGAATTACAGAATAAGTATAGAAATTGCCAGAAGTGCACTGATTTTTCGCAACATTAGCGCCTTCTGGCGGCTCTTTATCTTCCGCCTAGCCTTCTGGCAATTTTTTCTCTACTTACTTGTACTATCTCCTATTATTCTGCAAATTTTCAGCTCTGCATCGAGTCACCCATTTTCTCCGTAGCCAGCTCTCCGTCTATTACTCACGCGATTGAGACGAAACACGGCAGCGGCAACACTAGCTGAACCTTCGGCTCTACCGTATAGCAGTAGCTACTTTAAAACACAATATTTTCACACCTATTTTTATGGATGCTCATAGGCTATATATTATCGCGTGAAAATAAAAGCTCTTTTCGTGAATTGTCGATGGCAAACTACAAATTCGGGCGAAGCCGAACCGCTGGCCGCTATAAACGAATTCCGTGTGACCTAAGATATTTTCAAAAAGCTACAAGTCGATCGGATTACGTGCTGACATAGATATAACTACGCAAAACGATAATAGAGCATGCTCCGGCTAGCGGTGTGCGCAATACTAAAAAAAATGCTTAAAATGTTAATTTTACGAAAACACAAAAACAGCGTTTGTTGTTTGGTATCTTCAATCGAAACTGCACAAAAGAAAATGAAAGAACATATTCTGCAATTTCTTTTTATTGAAGTATTCGCTGTGTCGGAAATAGAATTTATTTTTGTCATTTAGTGAAGCTGGTACCACATACGTTTTAGTTAAGTACAGATGCTATTGAAGTCCGTGTGCAATAAACGATGACTTTGTGTTACACAACACACCAGTTTGGGAATTGGCAGTCAGATCAGTTGCCATTTATGATATATTTCCTGAAGATCATTAAAAATCAACTATAGAAATGTTAAAGAATACGAGATATAAACAAACACAATATACAAATTTTTGATTAACGTCTGATTAGAACTCTTCAATAATAGTATATTGTGCGCCTAGTGAGAGAAGGAGAAGATTCCATGAGCGTGAAATTTGCCGCACGAGCTTAGCGAGTGCGGTAACACGCGAGTGGAATATTCTCCGTCGATCAATTGTCGCACATAATATTTTATTCAACTAGCACGAGTAATATGTAATCGGGGACCTGATAAAAGAGGGAAAAATAATAAATCACTTCATTGATTGACGTACCCAGCGCCCTCGATGCACACAAGATAGCCATGACTTTCGCTGAATTGCGATGCTGTTTTCATATATACAATACCGCCTACCACGTTCCTATTGGTCCAGAAGCTGCGTGCAGTTTTTTTTTCATTATTGCACGCTTGAGCTTGCTACTGCGTTTCTATTGGTCCAGAAAATTCATTATCACACTGTACGGCTCATGATTAGCACTCTACGCGTCAACATGAAATAATCTATTATTTCTCCCGAATTTAGCAGGGCCCCGAAATTACATATTACTCACGCGTGTTGAGTAAATAAAATTATCGACCAATTTTTCAGACAATTAAGTAATGTAATTTGTTTATCAATAATATTATTAATAGGATTTCTTTTTGTTAATTGGTCGATAATTTTATTTATCAAACACAATATAATTACATTTTTTGAATCGTAAGAAAGGTATATCCTTGTTTACGTTATTCGAATTGTAGGTCTTTTATTTAATTTAAATATAAATTTATTTGATTTAATTATTTTCGATTTTAGCCGCATGATAGTTTTCCAAACCATGACGAATAATATTTTAAATAATATAAACATTAGTAACAAATCATATAAAAGATTATAAATTCACAATTCAGTTGAAATGTTTTCAAAATCTCAGAGTATAAAATTTGGAAACGTGGGGCTTGCAATAGAGGATCCACGGAAACGATCACTCATTATTTATCATCTATTAATTATTATTATAAATACTCTTTGTTTACAAGTTTCAAAGAATATTTTCACAGTTTATTGAAAAAGGCTTTGTTCACAAATCAATCAACTTCCATTACTCAGTAATTAAAAAAATATGTTAAAATTTCAAAGCAGGAGATAAACCATTGTGAAAAATATAAAAAAACACGAAGTTGACAGTTTGTTATTTTTTTCTTTGATGTACATTTCCTGTAGGCACATTAAAATCTTCTAATTACAGGTAAACGGTGCTTTCATTAAGTTCTGCTGTTAAATAATAATGTTCCAGCTTCACAGAAATTACAAACTGAAATTGTAATACATTTTCAAAGTGAAACTTCTTTTGCCGCGACGAGCGAGTAATTTAGTTCAATAGCGTAACGAAAAAAATGGCGAGAATGTGTTACAATGGGGGGGAATCTATTGGCTGGCTGGTAGTGCAGGTCTGAAAAATCGTTGAGGGGAAAATTTGTAGGCACGCATCTTTCTGTTAACTTTCATGAAGACACGGTACATAGAATTCCCTTAACGGTCAATTATACGATATTTTAAATTGAAAAGGGTGCTTTCTTTACATACACTTCATTGACGTTTAAAAGAGAAGGTCTTTTAAAGCTTTTTATGTAATTAAAATGGGGTATAAACTTTCAATTGATAATAAAAGAAAACTTTAAATTAAAAAAAAAAACTAAAGTGGAGTCCTTTGTATAACAAATTATTGTTTTAGAACATAATTTTTTCGTAACTTTTTTAATGGCTCTGACGGTTTTTGTTGACGATATTTGGCCACTAAAAAAAATATAAAATCTTTAATAATGCGGTTTTTAAGTTTAAAAAAAAATCTGAAAAAACCCATCATTGAAATATTGTTTTTAAATGCTTTTTTTGTGTGACTTCAGCCAACGTTTTAAGGTAGTTTGGGAGCCCCAATCCCAAGTCAAATAAATGACTTTTTTTCCAAATCATGCTATAATAATTAATAGAAATTCATTTACAAATTTATTTGATATAATTTAAAGCGAATTATAATTAAATAATTATAGTAATGTAATTAATAAAATATTAATTGATTAATACTCAGCTGTCACTAGTCACTGTCACTACAACAACAGAGATAAACAACAGAGATAGAGGCCACATGTCAAAATTAATAAAATCAAAAGTACGTGGTAAATTATTCTGAAATTTTTGCAGTGTGTATTTCAGACATCGTTCTATCTATAAAACAGTTTTTTTGTGGGGTCAAGCTTGTCAACTTTTTGCAAACCCTCAATTTCCGGAGTTATTGAACAAGGACACGTGTATTTTTGCATAACTTTAATTAATTATATCTCTTAAACGGTGTGGTAAAAAAATCTGATTTTTTTCTGTAGGTGTCTTTAATTATAATCTTTTGAATAAATATAAAAAAAATGTAGGGTCAAGTTTAAGTAATTTGGTTACCAAACTACCTTAATATAACTGAAATTGTTTTAAAACTTGTTTTACGGAATACAGTCGTTTTTATTTCAAAAACAATATCCACATGGAAACGAATTTCGGGTTAGTTTGTGCTTGATATCTTGTTTATATTCTTACGGGACAGCCAGTTGCCTGTATAAAGTTATAAAAATAGTAATTTATATGCAAATTATCTACTTTGACATTCTTTTACATAATTCTCACGATACGGTGTTTACGACCATATATGCGCATATTATGTTTTCATGTAATAATTCTCGTACCCTATGGGGACTGTTTATATATTTTATCTACTGTCTTTTCCAAGAAATAATAAAACTAAAAGAGTACGTTTGTATAAAATTAAAAGAACTTATTCAAAACTGAACTGTCAACAATTTTAAAAATCGTATGAAAATTATCAATTTATGTACGAAAAATATTATACCTACGTATCTCATGCGTGATGATATGTCTCATTTTTATCGCTCGTCTCTAATATAAAGAGACTAGAAAACGTAACCTACTTTTAAATATCTCATTTTATTTACAGCTGTGTAAAAAAAAACTTCTCAGTAAGTGCAACCCCTATTTTGAAATTAGCTCTCGCTTTACCATTTTAAAACTACAATAAATATTCTGATAAACGTATTTTATAGTCTAAATTTTCTTCAATGAAAACCTCAAGGGCATTCATAAAGGTTAGGCGTCTAAATAAAATATCATACACTAAGCGGACCACTACATCGAGTTTTTTTCCGTTAAAAGCTTTTTTTTTACAACATAAAAATTGTCACAGTACACGGTACAAAATGGACGCGGTACATGTAATTTATATGTACTCACATTTTCCCTCGGCGTTGACAAAAAAAAATCTTTACACCATACGGTGGAGGTAAAGTGTCTATGACACGTCACCTCCACCATCCAGTTGAATACTGTTATAGGCCCCACTCACGATCAAACTTCATGCCACAGTTCAGTGTTCAGTGAAGTTGGACCGATTAATCGAAAGACTTACTGGCACCACACACAGTTCATGCAAACTGCTCAGTTTTTAAAATTTTTTGTGTTCAGTTTGGTTCAGTTGTTGGCATACACTCGTCGAGTATAGATATATAAAATATATATTATATACATACTATAATATTATACTATAGATAACTAATAAGAACTAAATGAGTTATTTAAATGGTGAGGATTGGCTGTTCATAGCTGTGGGATTGTATTTAAAACAGAGAAATAAGAAAAAAAAATAAGAATATGGGTGAAAAATTGGTTAGAAATGCGTGATCCAAGAAGTCATGTTTATTTGATTAATGAATTACATCTTGAACCGCTTGATTGGAATAATTATTTACGAATGGATAAATTAACTTACAATTATTTACTGGAATTAGCTACCCCATTTATTAAGAACCAGGATACAAATATGCGAAAATCTATTTCTACACAAGAAAGACTTGCAGCAACATTGAGATTTTTGGCTTCTGGTTGTACAAAACACAGAACTCCAAAAACTGAACTGAAAAAACCCACACACACAGCAGTTTACTTGAACACTGAACACTGAAGTCGTTCAAAAATCAAGATGCATTTGATGAGTTCATGCTTGACTTCAGTGTTGGTTTCAGTGTTTATTTGTACCATACATTATCATGCTTCACTGAACTATAAGTTTGAACACTGAACTGTGGCATGAAGTGTGATCGTGAGTGGGGCCTATTAGTTCTTTAGTGTCTCTTAATTTACAGATGTTTAAATTAGAAGCAAACATTACAACGCCATTTTGGGATATACTTTAGTAATTGAATCGTTTTTAAAGAGTGAATTTTCGATTAGTGATCGTGTATCTAGTTGCGTATTATATCATTACGCAGGATAGTTACAGCATATGGTGGAGGCAAAGTGTCTATAACACGTCACCTACACCATCTAGTTGAATACTGGTAATTTCTTCACGGAAGGGTTGCATAGATCGCGGCCCGCCAGCAACCACGAGTCCAAAAAACGTATTTTAAAAAAAAAGCCTGTGCGTCCGTTTGTCTGTACACGATACAGGTGTCAAACGGATAAGCGGATTGAAACAAAATTTTGGGAGGATGGTTGACATGAAGAACCCTACTATTTTTGGGGAAAATCGGCGCATGCTCAGAAAAGATATATGCTATAACGTTAACATTAAAATACCAGTCAATTGAGCGATAACACTCCAAATAAAAAAAATATTGATATTTTGACATGTAATAAATAAAATTGTGCGGTGACGCGGGTAACGACTAGTAATAAATATCGATCATAAAACAGTGTTTTCATTAGTTGGCAATTACTGGGCCGTCATGAAACTGGAAGCGGTGTTTTGTTTTCTATCAATATACCAGCATTAAACTATTTCAGACGTCTATCAATTTTGATTATGTTTTACTATCCCGTCAACAAAGTTACGCTTCCGCTTCCGTTACGCGGCGAGACTAATATAATATTATCATCATGATTGTGCCGTAAGAACTATCCAGTCAACACAATGTTTATTATCCTCGCGTTACATAAATTAATTAAATGCCGCATATAAATACTTAGGCGACCGGACGAAACGTCTGCCAAACATGTCATCTTTTTTCAATCCATCCATACTATTATAAATGCGAAAGTAAGTCTCTCTCTGTCCGTTACGCTTTCACTGTCGAACCGCTGGACCGATTGTGATGAAATTTAATATGGAGATAGTTTGAAGTCTACTTTTTGACGTGATAACGTCTTATAAATTGATGAATCACCAATCTTATAAATTGATAAAACACCGGCTGCATGCACGAAAAAGTGTAACGCTCCTAAATCCTAACGTTCGTAACACGTAACGCGTAACGTTCCGCCTGACCTTTGCGTGCTTTTTGCTAATTTCTCGCTCAATTTAAATCAGATCGGTTTGAAACCAGTCTTAAACGAAAGAGGAGAACATTTTACATAGATTTCGTATAACAGAATTTGCCTAAACAGTTTTTTTATACAAATTTATATAGAAAAATAGCTGTATAAATGCAATGTTGTCTAATGCATGGCGCGACGCGGTCGGTCGTCTTTGTTTGCCGTACATGGAAATTAGAAGATAACGTATGTCTTGTCTTAACATGAAAACGGCTGCATTTCTAATGTTTAATTCAATTTTCTGACATTAGTATTTTGTGAAATGCAACGCCTTCTAAGTTAAGTATTGGAATAACTAATTATTATTAGAACATAATACTTTGACAGTTGCAAACGTCACTTTTGACATTTCTTATCATTCCGACACCAAGGATAAGCGGATTGAAACCAAATTTTGGGAGATTTAGGTTATGTATTACGGAATACGTTATCACGTAAAACTATCGTCCGTAAACCGACTTTACAGACAACCAATTTTTTTGTTCAAAATTCAACCCCTGTCGGAATGAAGTGAGGGTTATAATATTGTATGAACTTAAGCTTTCATGGCCAAACCACTGGACCGATTGTGATGAAATTTAATATGGAGGTAGTTTAAGCTCTGGGGAAGGACATAAACTACTTTTTTCCTTCAAAAATTAACCACTAAAGGAGTTATGCCTTCTCATAAATTAAGGCGGGTGTTTAAGTACTTTTAATGCGCCCAAATTATGTAATGGTATACCTTTAAATAAAGACTTATTAAATCTCTGAATAGTTATAGAATAGTTAAATTTTATTGAACCAATAAGGAAAGTTGGTATTCATGAAGCAGAACTGTCAAATATATAACTAATGACTCGTTAAGATTTGTGTCCTTATTATAAATTGTAAATTATTCAGTGGATATCAGGTAAAATGAAATATCCCTAAATATCTTATCTTTTTCACGCTGATGAAAACAAAACAATAATCAAATATTGTTAGGGCTATTATAATTAGTGACAAATGTAAAGGGTATTTGTATTTACAATTTAAAAGATTACAAATTAAAAACTGCTTTCGGAATAACTATAAACAATGCACCAAGGGCAAAAAACTAAAAATATCACTTTGTAAAACTTGAATAATTTTGGTTGTG
Source organism: Xanthostigma xanthostigma (assembly GCA_963575645.1). NCBI lineage: Eukaryota > Metazoa > Arthropoda > Insecta > Raphidioptera > Raphidiidae > Xanthostigma > Xanthostigma xanthostigma. Next base: position 3,057,615 of record OY754475.1, on the reverse strand, counting down.
CGAACTGAGTTTAATTTTTAAATATAAATATTGAGGATTCAGAACAATGAGATAAAACTTAAAAGCTTTTATGTCAACACAAATATTAATTGATTTAAATTACAATAATTTCGCATGAGACGCTGTATAAAGAGGAGGTTGTCTCGAAATCAATTCATATAGTATCGAAAATTAAAGTTGCTTTGATCTTCGAACGGGTAGTATATGACGCGTTCTGTTGTCTATACATGAAAGGTACAGAGGTTCTATTTAATACATTTAATATAGCAATCAAATTCCAGCGAAATCGTTGCCAGTGTGTGTATTTGATTTAGGGAATATTAAATTTTCAGTATTCAAATACCAAACATAAATCTCTGAGAGTTATGACATACTAACTTTCCAGCGCTGCTTCACTAAAGTAGATTTTTGTTTGATAACGAAATAATCAAGGGTAAAAAAAATTATCAAATATTATGCCGGCACTTCACATGGCTATTTGTATTTGTGTATTTGGAAAACAATTACCAAGTGTGAACAGTCTATTTGACAAAGTGTTGGCCTTATTTGCCTATGTGACAAATAAGGCCGATACCAAATACGCGTTACCGTGCGCTTGTCGGTTTTTCGAGGCACATCAAAGGAGTCAAATAGGCAAATACGCAAATAAACCGTCCACACAATGGCCATATTCAGAAGCGCACGCGCCGTGAACCTGTACGGACGTGCAGTATTTTTGTGTCTGTGCTGTGAGCGAGAACTGGAACAATTACTATTGAAAATGAATTGGGACAATGAAACAGTGCTAAAATTCCTGGAATTTTAAACCTTGCGTTCTGCTGCCAAATATTTGTGTGTTTGCTATTTGACTGCCATGTGTGGATGGTCGTATTTGCCCCTATTTGCATGTTTGGCTTGAACGGCATATATTTTGGCAAGTACAACAAACACCCAATAGCGAACACAAATAGCCATGTGAAGTGCCACCTTTAGGTGTGTTTGACATAGTGTCGACACTTTTGACACTATTGCGTTTGTGATAAAACTGTAATAAAATATAGCATAAATAACTTCAAATACATTTTTTACACGTTTAATGTATTTTTTCAATTCTCTGTCAGTTAACGAAATTTATTAGTTTCTTAATACAGTGGAAAAACCAATCCTAGCAATAAATATGATTTTCCGGACTATCTGAGCTAAATTTAACCCCATAAAGTCAAGATAAGTGGATTTCAACAATATATAAAAATGAATAGGATTATTTACTGACTGCACATTTTGTGTTGAAAGTATTCGAGAGTGTATTATGCATAAAAGAAAATTCATTCAAACAAAATAATGCATTTTTCAATGCAAGTTTAATCGGATTTTATGTATTTTCGTTCCCGAGCTTCAAATGCATTTTAAATATATATCGCAAATATGATTTCAAATGTTTCAGGATTGTATTTACTAAAGATAGTCAATTATTATCAAGGTATAAATAATCGATACTACTAGAATAAAGCTGGAGCTATTCATGTCCGGAACTATCCAAGTCTAATAATTGTGAAGTTCACCAAAATAGAATAGTTCATTGCAAGATTGATCTATTATATTTTTATCATCTTCATTCTTTAAAATATTTGGTAGTTGACCTCGAAATACCTCCAACGAGATATATCTCTGCGTCAACTCATTTCATATATACAAAATTATTTACATTATAGTCACTTCAGTTGCCTAAACATAAAGAAAACACTGCTTGCAGAAAATTTAACATTTGGAAATTAAAAATTTGGAGACTTTTCAACAAACAAATAAAATATTAATTAATTATATGTTCTGAATATATAATTAATTGAAATATTTTCAATATAAATGGAACAATATGAAAATGAATTGAATCAAAAATAACATACCTATGCATAGTTTGTTTCAAAATTTAAAAAAGAGTCCGTTTGTGCTTGTTTGTTTTAAAACTAAAAAAAAAATACAGCTTTACGCGGCTTTATGAGCTATAGACAGTATATTTAAACTTTCTTTAATGCATTTCAAACAATAAACTTTGCAACGAATAAAAAATAATAATATACATAGTTAGATAGTTTGGAGTTGGTAATTTGACTTGATGTCAGAAATAGTACGGTGTGATAAATTTTTAATAATAAGAGAGTACCTTCCTGGCACAGGAATCGGATATCAGCTACGACAGAGATAACCTATCAAAGATATCTTATTTATCTCACGGGAATCGTTTTATTTAGTCACGTATTGGAATAACGCTATACAATAATTTATGCAGAATCTAGTTTAATCAACTAGAGATACAGAGCTTGAGAAGGGTGCTTTCCATGGCTCGTCTATTACAAGCATAAAAAAATTAATTTAAAATATAAATTGGAGCTAGATATTAACCGTGGTAGACTTGAATAGCATTTTGTTCACGTTCCCTAAAATCTTCTTCGAGTCATACCCGTTCAAGTATAAGGACCGATTTGAATCAAGTTTGGTACACTAAATGTTGGCATAAAGACTGATAGAGTTTTTAATTGCGCGACACTGTCAAATTTATGCTAGTATTAATTTTATGTCATAAAAAATTGAATTTTCATATATTACAAGATATCCTCCATTTTATTACCCAATCATTTATATTTTAATGTTTCATACTAGAGCTAAATTGAACTATATATTTTGATTTATGTTTCCACATAAAAATAAGCTTTACATATTTTTTGTTTGCACCAGTCATAAAACATAGAATAAGTGCCAAAGAATATAGATTCCGAAATTTATAATCTTTGGCATTAATTCTGTTTTAAAAAGTTGGGACGCTGAATATGCCGTTTAACAACAAAACACTTCTCGCTATTCAGAAAATAAATTCGTTAAAGGTATAGTTGGGGATCGTCCCACATTTTTTTTATTGCGCCATTATTTCTTAATAAAAAAAAATGTTTAGTCGTCAATAATAATAGCGCACTCAAAACGCAATTAAAACTAGCGTATAATACGCGCCACGGATCTAAAAGGTTCGGAAATTAGTCACAAAAGGCACATTTTAGAGCCGTTGATACTCCCACCACCTCCCAGCTATCTGTACGGAACGTGCGCTCGTCGGTGATTGGCCGTGATCGCTCGTTGCCTTTGTCACTTGTCGCTTTCCTGCTTTAAAGTACAGTCGAGTACGCTATTGTCAAGTTGTTATTGCAATGTGAGTTTTGTTGAGTTGCGAGTTTGTAGTTTTTCAACAGACTGTACAAGCGCAAGCCTGCATTCGCATCTAACTTCCGAGCCTTTTAGATTCGTGGCGCGTACTATAATTCCAGAGATTTAATACCGTTATGGATGAATTATACCTGACTGTGGAGTTTTGAATTATTTTTATGACGCACAATTCTCGTTGCTCGACGATACGCAATTTTATAAAATTAAAACTAATTTGTCAAAAAATACTTTTGTTGAATAGGTTCTATATCGAATTTTATAAAGCTTTATATAGTGTTGTTTGAGGATTATTTTTCACTTGAAAAAGAATATTAATTATTTTAATAATGCTGAGTATATTAAAAAAAATTGAATGTGGCATTTGTTAATATTATTGTCGTTTCCTCTGAAGTTTAAATCTCGTTTAAATAATTCTGTTTCATTTTTAACTTCCGTTTCCGTAATTTTTCATTAATTTTAATAAAGGCTTTGATAATAGCCGAGATACTAGCAAGGTCGCTGTTTATACGGGGTGATTTATTAGCTCAGATATAATTTTCTATAGATAAAAACGCATCTATTTTAAAGAAAAAAAAAATACTTTGAGCTCCACTCACGTAACCGCACGGCGGAAGTGAAACTTCTTTAGAGTTGTGAACTAGTTTCAGTTTATGAGTTATCCATTTTGTGTTGCAAAGGTTTCTCTTATATCCCCGCCGTTGAATCATTTCCCCTTTAGAGTTACAGAAAATTATATACAGACGCGTTGCTAAAAAGTTTCATTTCAAATAATCGCACATGAATATGTTCATGCGCGATTGTTTGTGAACATGTTCATTTATTTAAAGGTCACATGGCTATTTGTGTTCACTATTGGGTGTTTGTTGTATTTGGCAAAATATATGACGTTCAAGACAAACATGCAAATAGAGGCAAATACGACCATCCACACATGGCAGTCAAATAGCAAACACACAAACATTTGGCAGCAGAACGCAAGGTTCAAAATTACAGGAATTTTAGCACTGTTTCATTGTCCCAATTCATTTTCAATAGTAATTGTTCCAGTTCTCGCTCACAGCACAGACACAAAAATACTGCACGTCCGTACAGGTTCACGGCGCGTGCGCTTCTGAATATGGCCATTGTGTGGACGGTTTATTTGCGTATTTGCCTATTTGACTCCTTTGATGTGCCTCGAAAAACCGACAAGCGCACGGTAACGCGTATTTAGTATTGGCCTTATTTGTCAAATAGGCAAATAAGGCCAACACTTTGTCAAACAGACTGTCCACACTTGGTAATTGTTTGCCAAATACACAAATACAAATAGCCATGTGAAGTACCGGCATAATGGATTAAGCATTGTTATACGTTCTTTTTTTCACTTGTTAATAACAAAATCATATCATTAAATGAGCTTTCGTCTGTCAAAGTTTGTTGGTGAGCTAATATATCAGCGTATAGAGCATAAAACTGAGATCTGGTATTATATTTTCTACGATTAAAATTAATAAATCGAAAAAATGAATTGGTACTGGGCCCCGGCTGGCTAACGTAAATTTTAAACTAGATTTAAACAATAAAAATTGATTTGATCAATTTTAATTAAATTTTTTATTTTGTAAACAGGTTTAATTTCGAAGACGATTTCGACAAATAATAAAATCACTGTATGAAGAAGAAGGTAATTAAAATTTTGACAAGTAACAGATACTAACCAGACGAAGTTACTCACTCAAATGTATACTCCGTAACTATATTTTTATTAACCGTGTTGTAAGAAATTTTAAATTTAAAAATATTTTTGTATTTTTTTTACCGAGTCTAAGCCATAATAAATAAACTTTTTTTTACTATGCGCCAACGGAAAAAAAATTATCACAAGCTCACCTCTGTTATTCAAAGGTGTCCGCTGTATTTTGTTCAGAATGTTGCGAAAAAATATGAAGAAATTCTCTTAGTAAGGGAGAAAAACAATTGATCCGTTATTTTGTAGATTTTTATTAAAAAGATTCTGCAATAAATATGTTTATTATTATTTGGAGGTATTCGCTCTACTTAACACGATATTTATACAAGTTTATATAACTACAAAAAAATATAAAATTTTTCATTTCATTTTTCATTATTTAGAGGTCCTGCTAAAAAAAGTTACACGCAGCCAGGACGAAAAAAAATTATACATTTCCGCTGGCGCATCAATAATTGCTTATAGATAACTTATGTTAAAAATTAACGATAAGTATATATTAACAGAATAGAGCACATAATCCGAATTAAATGTTTTTTTTCCATTAATTTTAAATGATGGCTCCACTAATTTTGGGATTGAAGTGCCTCCATAAGACGGGCCAATACATGGACTGGTTATTTTTATTTTTAAACTAGTTATAAATAAAATTAATTGTCAATTATCAAAGAGAAAACTTTAAATTTATGTATATGGAAAAGATATTTATATGTATATATATTATGTGCGGAATTTAGCACAGAAGAGAATCTCTAACGAGATTCTCCGATATATATTTTTTCTTAAAATGAGATTCGATAATGAGCCCTAATTCAGTGTATAATTTCAATTTTAACACTGATAAAGCATCTTATTTTAAGAAAACAAGTTACTAGAAAATTATTAATGTGTAATATTTATATGTACAATAATGAAATATATTAATAAATAAGATATAAAGGTTATATATATAATTAAAAAACATATTATTCAATTGACGAGCTTTTTGTGATAATTGTATATAATTATTTTTAAATAAATTATTTAATATTAAATGTCTTTTTGCATCAATTTTATTATAAAACCATTCGTGTTTTTCTTATAGTATCTTTGAGTAACGTCTGAATAGAACTCTTCAACTAAATAAAATTGTTGACCAATTTTTTTCAGACTATATATTTACAAAAATAAAATTATAAATCAATATTACAACAGATGACCAGATTTGTATCTTCTTCAGAAATAATCTAAAAAATATAATAAAAATACTTTTAGATTATTTCTGAAAAAGATACAACTCCGGATCGAAACGTTATCTTTTGTAATATAGATTTATAATTTTATTTTTGTCAATATATACTCTGAAAAAAATTAGTCGACAATTTTATTTATTTCAAAACTATAAGCTCTGTGACAACAAAATTTTGTTGTTTGGCCTATAAGGTAAGTATGGGACCCAAGCTATTTTTTTCCTAATTTTCATTCTCAAATTCCCAGGAAACTGTAACTCACCAGAAAGTATGAAAAAAAAAATATAAACCCGTCATGGATACTAAACTACTTATGGACGAGCTGAGTTGTCGAGCGTCCCTAATCTGCAATCCCTCTCCATTGCACATCCTTAACATACTCGACTCTAGAGACATCAACAAAGTAAACCTATTTAACAAACGTTTGATCTGAGACCACACAAGGAACTAAAATAATATGAAAACAAAATTATCTTTTTTTTTTAACAAAAAGCTCGTTTCAACCAACTTTTTTCAACATAAGCGTTACAAAAGCGTCCGTATCATATGAAATTTCAGAACTTTCTCACATTATTTTTTAAAGAAAGTTTTCGTCGTCAAGTTTTCGAGTCGGTAACTGAAGAAGTGATGTCATCCGGGTTTACCGGACAAAAAAAAAGAAAATAGAATCAGAAGGGAAAGAAATAACTTTAATAAAGTGAGAAGTAATTACGCATTATTGCGCCGTTTTCGTCACCTCCAACAGCAATTTATTAAAGTGAGCGAAACCTGAACAAACAAAAGAACGTCGTCACAATAAAACATCACTATCCACTAGCCGGCACTCGGTCAATATTATCTAATCTGACAGTCGGCTTATAAATGCAGTACACCGATCTCGACTTTTTCTTTTCAGGAAAACAAAACATAAATAACGAGCTCTCAATTTAATAAATGAAATCTCAATGAAAATCTACTGTTACAAGGCAAAATAATTATTTTCGTAAAACTGCGATTTGGTGTTTTAGTTCATTTATCGATCCCCGATTGTTTTTTACGCGCTGTCGAAGTGAAATTTGTGGTTTTCTATCCTCTGTACAGGAGGCTGGATTTTCCGCTAGCTTCCTTGCTAGATTTCACTACTAGTTTTTTAGCGCTGGTTTTCTTAACTGCTATTATATAAAATTACCTATGGCAAGCATTGATATCTTCAAGTTTTGCCCACTGAATTTCGCAGCAGCTCTTTATAATAAACTACCTGTGAGTTTTAAAATTAATGAAATACAGGTTTTCAAGAAAAAGATAAAGAATTTTTTACTGGAAAATGCATTTTATAATGTAAATGAATTCATAGATTATTTTAAATAATATTTTTGTTTTCCGAAATTTTTTTGACGTATCACATAGATCATTTGTATCTCTACTGACAATAAATGCTATCTATCTAACTATGAACGCTTCACACGAGACGTCTTTACAAGCTTGCTCTACAGGTAGATTCGGTGCGCGCGCAGTGATATAAACGGTGACAAAAGTGCATGTTTATTATCTCTGAACAGAACACACACTATGACACAGTGTTTGTTTGTGGGCGTTTGTTCAAGTCGTCCACGTGACAAGATACTGCTTCCTGATTGGTTCTTGCTCATACCTAGCAGCGGACCTAGCAAGAAAAATAGTCCCTGTTCTAATTTTAAAACCTATCTTGTGAGCTAGCAAGCGAGCCCGCCAGCAGAAGTCCAAGCAGTGTTTCTAGCCTTTACTTGTTAATTGATAGTGGGAAGGAACCATTATAAATAAAAAAATAAATTACTATTAAATCAGTAAAACATGGAATAATACCCAATAAGATATGTAACTGATTTTATTTTCTACTCAAAGATCTTAACTAGAAGATTAACTATAATAGAAATGGTAGATTAGCGTGTAGAATTCAAATTTATTTGATAGGCCCTTTTCAAATAAACCAATGCTCTAAATAACTTTCATGCTTGAGATAATTGGAGAAGAAACGTTAATTGAATTTCGCTGACGAACAAAAGAACAGATTCGACTCAACTAGATTAAAATCAGGAAAGCTGAAGGTACTTCAAATAAAAGAGTAAATATATACATCACAGGATTCAACTGTTTAAAGCTCTGTTTATGGCGCGATACAAGAAGCTTTCAGTAATAAAAGTAGTAAGTGAAACAGTCTTACAAAAAAACGAACTCGTTTCAAGGTCAGGTACAGGCTAATGTTGTCAGTTTCCTGCTTTGTCGCTTGTATTTGGTTTTCACTCAATCTCGCAAGGAAGTTAATAATAGTTACTTATGCTACAAGTGCGTAAAGTGAAGAATTATGGCATGGGGTAGTTACAGAGCGAGCCGATAGGTTGCGCTGTGTCACAGGAGGTACCAGAGGCACGACCCAGACTGAAGGGAGTCCTAGAAAGATCGAAAAAATTCGTATTATATTAAAAAAAAAATTGTACGTCTTTCAATAAATTTTTGAGAACTTGTCCGAAAATAGTGACTCGCCCCCTCTTCCTAACAACATATTAGCTAAAAAATGAATAAGAAAAATACACCTAAATTTAAAAATCGTTCGTAGAAATCAGTTCAAACATAAACAATTTTTTTTAGCTCCCTCCAAAATTTATTTTTCTGGTTGCACTAGTAATTGCTATGGTAAGTAATAAATGTTTATTTTCATAATTGTTTTAAATTTTCACATTTGTACTTAAAAAAGTCTAAATCTATAGACGAAACGTCGTACACTAAATAAATAACTTTTTGTCCACAATCCTGCGATTGTTCTTATTAATAAATTACTAGCCCAAATTAAAAAAAATTAAAGAAATATGTTCCTGACATTTGAGAACAATAGTAGTACAAGTATTTATAGTTTATATCATGTTTATAAGTGAACATTACTGCTGACTACACACATAAAACTGCTATCACAATAAACTGTTAAACATAAAGCCAACCAATCAAAACTTCCGCAATTAAACACAATAATACATAGCTTCATATCTATTGTAACAACTTCACTATATTCACTTGCTTCAAAAATCGCAATGTATACACGGATTTTGTTGATACGGTAGCTATGAAAATCGTTAATGCATTACAGAAAATCGTTCCACGTAAAATGCAACATAGACCGGGCGTCCAAGGGACGTCTGCGGAAGGTTATTCTGTAATAATTTCCATAGCTACCATACCAATAAAACTCATATACAATGAATTTTATTTAAAATGCAATATATACATGACTTTTGTTGATATGCTTGCTATGCAAATCGTTAATGCAGTACAGATAATTGTGAAAAATAACTCTAATAATAATTTAGAGTGATGATGATCCTGTTTAAATGTTGGAAGATTAAAGGATGAACCTGGATCGATGAACTAAGCAAATACTGAAGGTTTTTTTATTGCATTTTATTGTCTGACGTTTCGGCAAACTTTATGCCATCTTCGGAGAATCAATGCTGTCTGTTTCCTCAGTACAGATAATCATCCATAGAAATTATTATTCGCGCCTGTTATTAGTAGACTTAGGTGGTTAATGAACACTACTGTTGAATTGGTTAAATCGAATATGCTTGTTTTTATTTTACGCACTCGTGTTAAATAATTTATACGATCACTATACAGGCACGAAAAGCAGCTTTATTAATGGAGGTTCAGTTGTGTTTAAATGAGTCAAAATGTATCATTGAGAAAGAGACGTTTATTAGATTTAATGCCAAAGCAATTAAAGAAAAGCTGCATCTAAGAAGCTCTAAAGGTAAATGCTGTAAGATAGTGGAATTATTTAATAGTTATTTTATGTTTGTAAGCACTGCGCTTTCGACATTAACGATACAAACAATTGCTACTAATAGAAAACTAAATGCGGCGTGGAAATCGTTGAGTCACTGAGTTTTCATTCTTTAATGTTCGGTTAGAACTTCAGGGATGACAAAACATTTTCTCGATGGAGTGTAGCGACAAGTCCGTAAAGATCCCTGTAGAGTAATAATATGCCAGTGATATACTCTTAAATCATTCTCGAATTCATCTTAAGACTTAATAACCATGAAAGTTTAAAGTCGTTCTGATTAATCATTGGTATAAATTGTAAGGAATAATCAATGTTGTAACAATTATTATTAATTTATTCAACATATTTATTAAGTTTGTAACATGAATATTATTTAATTCAATACATTTATTAATTTAAGTTTTTTAACATGAACACTACTTCCTTGTTCATACGCTCCGCTGCCATCTTGTGGTGTTAATGGACCACGACCTAAAAATTCGGAAACCAAAGAGATTTGGAATCTTAAAGTTTATTGGGTCGTTACCTGAATTTGAGAATTATTCAAAAGAAGGTTTTTAGTCTGGATTTGTGTACTTGTAATTTTATCTCTTAGAGAGATCCAATTATTGTTGTAAAAATGTTTTTGAAAAATTAGCAGCCCCCCGCGTGATGACTGGCAAAAATTGGAACGTTCGCAATGGTGATAGCAATGGGCGTAGATATGAGGGGTAAAGGGAGTAATTACCTCCCCCAGGATCATAATAATAAAATAATAAAACTAAAAATAATACGAATTACTGGCTAAAAAATAAAATTTAGAAATACTTTTTGAAAAGGATTTAGTTTGGGAATTAATATTTTGCTTGAGTATTCTGATGTGATATTAATAAAACTTAATAAAATATTGCATTTTTTTGGTTTACCCCCCCCCCCCCAGAAAAAAAACCTACGCCCTGGTGATAGCTCCTTCTCTGTGTTGGAAATTTAGATTTGTATAACCTCCCCGATATTAAATACAATGCCCGTTGTAACTCTACCCACATAGAACGATATTTATATCACAATAATATGTTATTCTGGGTTGTCTTTTCTTCTACCTACTCTACTACATAACTAATAATGATCATCATCTCCTAAAATAAGCTCAATTGTTTGTATGTCCACATAAATAATTATGTAATCATTTATAGTAATTGCTGTGCTACCTGTAGCGTTATACACCAGATAAATAACTAAAGGACACTGCACACGAGGCTGGTTTTGCCACTAGATTTCAAGCGTGCTGTGACGCTGGCTTTCGTGATGGCTTTTGGGTATTCGCTTCACACGATGCGTGTTTTGAAAACTGGCTTTGTAGACGAGTTTGTTAACAAAATTTAACGTTCATTGTCTCTGAACAGAACACACTATGACGCCATGCTTGTTTGTGGGCGGCTGTGCACGACGTTCTTCCAACTATCAGAAATCTCTCAATGTTATTTTTAAATAGTTATTTTTTTATTTCCTTAAATAATAGGTTATAAAGCTGCAATGTTTTATTGCATAGCTACTTGAAAACATGTATTTCTGATTACATATGATGATTCGTTATTTCATCATAGTCATTATATGTTGTTTTATTAGAACTGTATAGTTACGTAATGGACTTAATACAATGGAAGCTCATTCTAGAAATTAGTGATGTGCCGGATCGTTAAAAATGTATATCCGCGGATACGGATCTGAATACGGATTTTTGGTTTCAAGATCCGCGGATACGGATCTTAACTTTCTTAGAGTACGTGGCGGTAAATATTGCACATCAACCTTTGGAAAGAGACTATCTGTTATGAGAAAAAGTTATTGACCTCTTTAAGAGTTAATTCGCATAACAGATTGTCTCTTTCCAAAGATCGATGTGCAATATCTCATTATAAAGATAGTTGATTTAGTACCTTTGAGTTATGTACTATTAGTATGGTACTCATTACGATAAATGTTTGCAATATAAAGGTGCCAAATACGATTTAAAAAAATAAAATATAATCTGAATGGAATTTAACAGGCTTTCATAATTACCTAATCACCTATATAATATATAAAATTTCATCTATAAATTGAAAATTAATAAGGTAAAAGATCCGTAAAAGATCCGCCAAAAACTAACGGATACGGATACGGATCTTTTTTCTCCCTCGGGTATCCGCGGATACGGATACGGATATCCGGCACATCACTACTAGAAATACATCATAATAATATGGCAACATTTATCTTCACAAAGCATTTGTTTTATGCATTCACAGAATATGGTTGGACTAATTTGAGCTAGACACATATTCATAACTAGCCGTTACCCGCGGCTTCGCACGCGACGAAACACGGATGCATTCCCATTATAAGCCATAGTCCTTTCTCAACGTAGACCCCTCTAATAAATTTAAAAATTGATGACATTCACGTGATCAACGTTCTGACAAACCTTGAAAATGACACCCATGTTGATTTTTAGACTATTTACCTCTTTTCATCCTCTGAAGGGGTCGTTTTTGAAAAAGCGCGAAACACGTGTTTATTTGTTGACAGAAATTTCGAACCCTCGTTACACCCTTTCAAGGGTTGAAATTTCAAAAATCTGTTTTTAGCGGATGCCTACGTCATAATATTTATCTGTGTGGCAAATTTCAGCTCAATCCGTCCAGTGGTTTGAGCTGTGCGTTGATAGATCAGTCAGTCAGTCACGGTTTTCTTTGTATATATTCATGTTGTCAGATTATATCCGATAAGAAATATCAGAAACTCAAAAGCCGGCAAAATTTCTAATTTAAATTTTTCTTCAGCCAAACTGTCCTTCAACTATTAATATTTTATTGGAACAAAACTAAATACGGACAATTAAAAAAACAGTATAGACAGTACTAAAATAGACATTAAAACAATTCGTACTTTAATATATTGCTTCGTTAAAAAAATATTAATACATCCCACATTTAACGTCCTTTGCTATTTATCTGTTAGCGAAACGGTGGAGCAGACAGTATTTTGATATAATATAACAATTAACTCCCACGCCTCTATAGAGAATCAAGCACCACCTGTAAACAACAACACAGACGATGCTAATGATCAAAAGCAAGCATTGAGCTGGAATTTATTCTCAAAATCATATGAATAAGTTGAATCACGATTTAAAATTAATTCGAACTCTAGGTACCTCTTGGAACGATACTAGCGACAAAAGTAACCTCCTGTGAAGCGGCCTTTAGTAGTAATAACAGCGTAATATTTCTAAAAAAAATTGGTTGTCTGTAAAGTCGGTTTACGGACGATAGTTTTACGTGATAACGTATTCCGCTCGAATATCATATTCAATAATACATAACCTAAATTTTAGTAGCTGTCAAACTATATTTTTACCGACTAATAATTTGATCAACCAAAGCAAAATACATATTTTTAAGCAATTATAAAAGACATTTAAAGGAATGTATATATATTATATATTTGTTAACAAACCGTATAATTTATCTGGCCATCTGTCAGATGTAGCTTTCGCTGGAACAGCCGAAAAAAATGTTGAACGCACACTACTGTCTGACGTCACGCGAGAAGAGAGAGACTATCGCTTATATCGCGCTCTCGCTTGCAGAACGTTACTCTTTTTCGTGCGTGCAGCCGGTGTTTCATCAATTTATAAGACGTTATCACGTCAAAAAGAAATGTAATTGATTAAAACACGTCTATCTTAAATTAAAAGAGATAGAGAGCTGCGGATGGTAGTAATGGATTCAGCGTGATTTTTTTAATAAATCTGGTAAATATCAAAATATTTTAAAGCTCTTATCACAGATTAGCTAAAAAAATGAATTTTTGGAATCGGAAATGACCAATTTTAGTTGCGTTTTTTTCTATATGGCCCACTGTGATGTGCTTTCTTGAAAATTACAATAATTATTATATTAAAGTGTAGACAAATATACTTCTTTTTATCAAACATTCGGTATCATAGTTTTGACCGCTACAGGTAGGTAGCTATTAAAAAAAACTATAAAAAACAACTAATAGTTTGCAGACAATGAATATAAAGAAAAGCTTTCATAAAATGTTTGGTTTATTTTTGAAAACTTATGACGTTGAACGTAATTTGATATCACATATAAAATGTTTTCTTCGCATTGTTTTAAAAGTAAAGAAAATGGTACAGACAGCTTTTTGTTCTATTTAGGTAACTTTTCTTTGAAATCTTGCACATCATATTTATGCAATAAAAAAAAATGTCTAGCGTAAAAAATTGTGTTTGGTTCATCACACCCAATACAAAAACAATTAGGTGTTTTAAAAAGCACGCTTCGTTATTAAGAAAATCTTATACATAGCTACAGAAGAAAAGGTAATCCAGACAATATAATCTTTACAAATAAGTTGTCTTATTACAAAAGAAACAATATATTCTGTGATAGACATACAGACAGACTGTTATCGATTTTATTTGGTGTCCATTTGATACGCTAAGAATATCTCTCAGACAGTTAAGGCTGCTGCACACGAGGCTGGTTTTGCCGCTAGAATCACTGCTGGGACTTCTGCTGACCGGCTGGCTAGCTACGAGGCTAGAAATGACGTCACTCACAATATTGAAATCGGGGCCTATTTCTCGTGCTTGTTTTTAGGAAACAGAAACTTGTCACGAGGGGGACATAGACAAACGTCCGCAAACAAACACGGCGTCACAACGTGTGTTCTGTTCAGAGACAATAAGCGTTCACTTTTGTTACCATTTGAACTGTCACTGCGCGCGTACCAAACCCATCTACAGAACAAGCTTCAATGCATGCGTCGTATAACGTTAAATCTAGCAAAGAATCTAGCGGAAAAACTAGTCTCGTCTGCATGACCTTAGCTGTTGAGCGGTTACAGTCTATCTTTCTCCCTCTAAAATCTGCAGTTAAGAGTTTACTGTATATGCAAAAATGTATTCTACATTATTTGACATAGATTAAGTCATGTTGAACCCTTGCGAACAAAATTACAGACTTTAGTGCAGTTAATAATTATATATGTGATATCGTTTCATCAAAATAAATATAAAAAACGGTACTCCAGCAACGTAAGCATGTAGGTGCATTGTGAATCAATAAACTACTACTATTTCTTCAAAGAAAAAGTAGAAATTTATGTATTCGAAGAAATTCTATATTTATAATTGTAGCAATTATTAAACAGTTGAAAATATACTTATAACTTTTATAAAACATTTTTTTTTATTTATGAATTGAAATAAAACGAATATTTTGAAAATAACGGAAACGTAGCTTTAATATTTTATTCCTTGCATTAATAATTGATTTGTGTAGATAGACAGTTTTGATATAGCTATCGATGTTCCGACCGAAATAGCGCGGTTTATAATCCGGTGTAATTAACCGTGTCAACAATACAGAATTTTATTATCCAAAGATTAAATAATAATCCATTTGTTTATTATATAACAGATTGAAACTGAGATATCCTTCATTACACAAACCGAGAACATTGAGATTATTGCATAGTATCTCAGCAGAAAATTAAATTATTAACTGCTTTTAGAAACCAAAACAAATGAAAGTGCTAGTAAATCCCCGATTTAAAATAGCAGCACCACGGGCGTACAAACCAGTGAACCCATAAAATTTCCGGCTGTTTTCCTTTTATATATACGGAGCCCTAAAAACGCTTTTTTGGCACAACATATATCTCAGGGATTTTCCAAATCATTCACGATTGTCGACAAAGATCCCGTGATTTCTTTTAATCACAAATAACGAATGTTTTAAGTTTCCGAACTAAAATAACAAGGTCTCTTTTCCGTTTCTTTGTTATTCTTTAAACCAATCAAATATTTAAATAAAATGATTTCAATTTGATCTAGATATAAAAATTAAAATCAGGCTACGAGAACACTCAATATGATTAGTCGTCTAACGATGTAAGTAATTTAAAAATAAAGCGACGATCATTTGTTAAAAAAAGACGAACAAAACAAGTTCTTTCCGATAAACAAATGCACGATATACTTATACGCACATATGACACCGTTTCCTCATTATAATATTGACAATTTGAATATGTTTTGCAACGTAATGAAATAACATCCTCTTTCATAACGAGTAGGATGGAATATTTTAGAGGAAATCACTCAAATATTTCAATGCAATCTTTTCTGATGTGTTAACATCTCAGCTCTCGCCGCGCGATGCCGACTTCATGGGGAGTTCGGGCGTAAAGGCCGCTGCACACGTAGCTGGTTTTGCTGCTAGATTCCAAGCATGCTGTGGCGCTAAATTTCGTGACAGTTTTTTTTTTAATCCGGGTATTTAACTAAATTTATAATAATTATTATACCACGTTACTTTTAAATCATTTCAGATATTCGATTTTTCAGATTATTATAAGAACATTTTGATAGTTTACCGAGTTTTGTACACCCCTAAAATGGCGTGTGTGTAAAATGCTGGGTCAAAGAGAGCGATAAAAACTTGTTGAAAACGTCCAGTTTGACGAGTAATTTCGAAAATATTGTTTGTGTACGAGTCAAATCGAATATTTATTATCGACATCTAAAAGTAAAATTCCAAAATTTGTGGAGCATACTTTTGTAAATAAATTAATGATCTTATTTTTTTATTGCTGTTGTGAGCCAATTATGACATAGAAAAATAATAATTGATAAAATAACGGCTAACCCGTTTTGAATAAGACAATATTTCACCGGTACCAGGGGCGGCGTTTGCGGTATGGTTGGTATGGAGCACTTCATACCCTGAATTAGCAGTGGTATGGAATTCCATACCAACATTTTTGGAAAAAGTTTTCAACAGGACTGTCCCCGAAATTCGATTCTGCTCATATGTCCAGTGTACGCAGGGCTGGGCATTGTCCTTTTTCAATCACTTTGAAATAATTTTTTTTCTGAGATATATACTGCGATATATAAGTTCAAAAAAATTTTTGTTCACCTTCCCGATTCAGAGCACCCCAGGTCGGCTATCGAAGTGTGAGGGAACGAACGAATATATATACCAGTAGGCCAAATCATTATCTTACTCCATACCGTGAAAAAATATAAACCGCCGCCCCTGACCGGTACAATCGATTGTAATATTGCTTATTAATCAGGGCTATTTACGCGTTAAATATTTTCCTATGCAACATTCAAAACCCTTGTTCAAAATAGTCGAATAATTTTATTTTAATAAGTAAAAATACAAACCTGTATCTTTTTGGAAATCATAAAAAAACTAATGTTTTAAAATAAAAAAAACTTTGTATCTCTCGATTTTGAAGTTGTTTCAAATAAAAGGAATACAGTCTGTAAAAACGTATTTCATATTTTGCAAACGTTGAATTAAATTTAAAATTCATTCACATGAAACCGAACCAAGAAACTGCCTATTATTTAAGAATTAAAAATCACACATCAAAGACTTAGAGAAAGTGTCCCAAAAACTGTAACAACTTGAAAGTGCAATAATGCTAAATATTCATTAGCATACGAACACAAAAAAAACGCAGTGGTTTGTAAATAATATTAGCGAGTTAATGATAATTTGCAGACGGACCTTCTAAAGGTACCTTCTTCTGTTGTACATTCAGGGACAAAACGCAAAAGATCTCAATTTTTAGTTCAATAAGTTATAGGCTCCCAATTCACCAGCAATACGCAATTTCAGTGCCACATGCTATTTTCCCTGCCAGATTTGCTGCTGGTATGTGCAAGAACCAATCAGGAAGCAGTATCGTGTCACGTGGACACTTGAACAAACGCCCACAAACCAACATGGCGTCAGTCTTCTCAGAGTCAGACAACACACAAGTCTTGCTCTGTGTTTATATTCGAACTGTCAAATAGTTTCGTGTGAAGCGAGCACTTAACAGCAATCAAGAAAACCAGCGCTAGAAAATTTATAGCAATGAATCTAGCAGCGTTTCTAGCCTCGTGGCCAGCGGACTTTATTTCTATAGGAATAGGCGAAAAATAAACAAGAAACTCTTCAAAAAACGTGTTCGTTTCACCCACATAAGCTCACGGGTAAAGAGTTATGAATCCGTTTCAATTATGTGTTACCAAGGTTTCTCCCCTTCAACGTTATCCCGGCACTTCACATGGCTATTTGTATTTGTGTATTTGGCATATTTGGCAAACACTTACCAAGTGTGGACAGTCTGTTTGACAAAGTGTTGGCCTTATTTGCCTATTTGACAAATAAGGCCAATACCAAATACGCGTCACCGTGCGCTTGTCGGTTTTTCGAGGCACATCAAAGGAGTCAAATAGGCAAATACGCAAATAAAATGGCCATATTCAGAAGCGCACGCGCCATGAACCTGTACGGACGTGCAGTATTTTTGTCTGTGCTGTGAGCGAGAACTGGAACAATTACTATTGAAAATGAATTGGGACAATGAAACAGTGTTAAAATTCCTGGAATTTTGAACCTTGCGTTCTGCTGCCAAATGTTTGTGTGTTTGCTATTTTACTGTCATGTGTGGATGGTCGTATTTGCCTCTATTTGCATGTTTGTCTTGAACGTCATATATTTTGCCAAATACAACAAACACCCAATAGCGAACACAAATAGCCATGCGAAGTGCCACCTTTACAAAAATAATGTTGTCCCTGCTTGTACACACGATACTGACATGAATATTTTTACTCTAGTTACGGCAGTGAAAGATTCAGTGTACCTACACTGGGTGCGGTTAGAACCGTAGTTACACTGAACTTGTAAAGTCAAGGAAAGATACAAGTAAAAGAAAGGGAACCAAATTCTGTGTCAAGGTGATTGCCTCGGCTTTAACGTTTGTCTTATCTTCGGCGTTAATCATCGTCTACCACGGTTTGGTCTAAATGCATCTCCGACCGTATATCAACTTATATGATCATTATAGTCACAAAATTATGAACGTCGTGTGTCACCATTATTTCTTCATTCAACAATCACATAAGAACGAAAAATTGTTACTACGTCCAATAAACCCAGTGTCGTGCTAACCACGCTAACTATTGTTTGCTGTAAGATTAGTTGAACAAAATAAATGTTCCGTTTTTCTTGTCGACATGCGTTCCAGAAAAGCGCTTTTTTTTAACGCGACAATATATAGCCCACATTCATCCTGAAGGTCCGTTCTAAATATTGGTGAAAACATTTTTGAAATCGGATGAGTTTTGGAGATTAACCTCCTGCTTCCAAATTTACAAAGTATAGATTTTATTTTTCAATAATCGCAATGCCTATAGAAAGTATTCATAACGTTTGAGGATTTACCGGAAGGCTGAGTTATTCTTTGAGCTACAGAGGCTTAACTCATGAGAGAGTCGATTAATTTTTTACAGCAGACAACACTCGTGGTACAGTTAAGGCATTTGGATCTCGAGTCATATGTTTGAAACAGAAGTGCAGTAACCTTGATAGACCTCTAAACATAATGCGGTATATCCAGTTCTATTACGAAACTGAAATGAACTCAAAATTAATTAAAAACATTTGTTAATCGTTGCCTAATATTGCTTTTTAACAAGATACGTTCCAAATAAACTGTGTGTTGAATATATTAATGACGTATTTGTTATTGAATTTTAAATGTGTTTTTATTTCTTCATAAAAACAATAATGCCGGATATTGTAGACAGCTGAATTAATATAAATACAATTGCAAAAAATATTTTTAATTTCAGATTTGTCATCGGCGACCCAAAAAAGTCTCCAGGAAGCCGTGCAGTCCACACTGATGGAGCGGGTTCCCCAAAATTTAGGCGACCGTGTCTCAAAAAGTTAAGAATCTTTAAAAACTTCTACAATGGCAAAATATATAATAATATACAAAAAAACGTTTTATTTATTCTCGTTAAAAAACCTTTATTGCAAATCCCAGCAGTTTTAATCAATCCCTAGGGAACCTCTTTATTTAATTTGAAAACTTAAGTATTGGAACTCGAAGAAGCAAAGAAACCCAGTGAATGATCGAAATATTCATAAGTTAACAAATTGATAAAAAAACTTGTAGTGCCCATTAAACTAATTTTGTGAACATGCTAGCAGAACCTATTTTTTGTGCGTTCAATTTATTATTCTTTTTTATTTTTATTTGTGTAATATTTACTAGTTTTTCCCCACGAATATTGTTTACGGTAGGTAATTTTTCTCCCTGCGGGACGCTAAGCAAAACTTATGCACGTGTATAAAAACTGTTTTTATAATAAAAAAGATATACGGGTACAAAACGTACAAAACTCTTTAATATAAAAATATTAGATGTAATTCAATATAAAAACAGCACAATAAATAATCAGGGATGTACAAACACCTATCCCAAAAATCGAGTTGAGAAAAAAAAACCGAGCGGGGTAGAATACACAAAAACAACTTTTAGATTATCTGTATAGAAACCCAGCATTTGATACCGAGTAAAAGCCGAGGGTAGTTTTTATCAACATCTTTAAATGCCTGATTTTCTCTAAAATTTTCGAAGTTAAAGCGGAGAGAGACATACATCTTTGGTGCGTGATTTACCCAAAAATCAAGTCTCTCCCGCTTTTAACTCAGAAATTATTGGGTATGAAAATTTTCAAAAAAATCGGGTACATAAAGACACTGCAGAAAAAACTACATCGGCATCAAAACTCATCAGAAAAAATACTTTTTAAGAATGTAAATTTTTCTTATTACCGAACTGAACTCTATTATTCATTTATTAAGAAAATAAATCTTTCAAGAGCTTTTAAACATAATTGCAGAAATAACATAACCTTGAAAAAAGTTATCGACCGCATTTATTATCATCTGTCTCTCTTTAAATTGTGTTTGGAACATTGCGTAAAAGCAAGACAAAATTTTAGAGGACGTGTGATGGATTGTGTGCTAAAACAATTAGCAATAAAACTTAACGGCAAAAAGCTATTAAACAATTACGCGTCATTATGCAAATATACCAGAGTATGTCACTTGAATTTATTGTTCTTCAATTTTAGAACATTTAATTGTTTAAACAGAACACATTAAACTTGAAACATTTTCCATTTTCAAAAGAGGAAAGTAAAAGAAAACAATCCATTTTCAACCACGTAAAATTCTTGATCATTTTTGCGGGTTATTAAGGTAGGTTGAAATAACTTTCTGATTTCAACCAAGATTTGAAGTACCCAAATCTTGCCGTACCTTTATGGTGTTCATTGTAAGAATTGAAAAAAGAAGCCTGTTTTATTGAGAAAATTTTTAAAATTTGTGACAGTTGTGATCGAAATATTATTCTTATTTCATTCCATCACTAGGCTTAACTAACAAAAATATATTCTAGATAACGCAATGTTGGGTTTGTCTGTCATGTAATAACAGAACCAAAAAAATACACAGTTCGATGGATCAGAAAACGATGAAAATAACAGTCTGATGCAAATAGTTTTAAGAACGGAATAATAAATAAGAATACTATTTAACCAAAATTGATCGCTTAGTTACGCAATTTGCACTTATAACTTGTCGGTTTTTTTAATACACAAAGGAAGACTTTTGAGACTAATAAAAATTCTGGAATCAACGGGCAACTAGATAATTAAAAAAAAAACTGAATTTAGGAATATAACATTCAATCCAAAATCGCATCTTTAAAGCGCCATCTTTAGCTTAAAATAGAATTCTAGAACGAGATTAAGATTAAAGTTACGGTTCCAGATGAAAGTCCCACGCAAAGATTCCTCAAAGAGAAAGGCTTTAAAATATATACTAATATTATGAAGAAGTAAAATTTGTAAGTAAGGAGGTAATCTCCGAAACTGCTCATTCGATTTCAAAAACTTTTTCACCTATATTTAGAATATCTTCACGATGGACATAAGTCATATATTATCCCGTTAAACTAAAACTGTTCTTCGGGAAGACCAATTTTGCAACGTAAGTCGACACAAAAACAGCGTCAATCAGCAAATACGGGCGAATTCGAACCGGGCTGCTAATTTTTAATATTTACGTACACCATTTTTCTAGAGGTTTCAAAGGAAGATGTTTTATTTTGAAGGGTTTCACAAAGGTTGAAGATTACTGATTAAAACCATTTACACGCAAGCCTTTAAAATATTTTCGTCTTGTACCAGAGTTACCATTTCTTAAGCTAAGAGTATTTTCAAATTCATAAAACGCCCAGACATGATAAGCTTTGAAGTAGACGTGCGTCTATAAAACTACTGTATTGAAGTAGAGATGCAAAAGTGGGATGATAAACACAAAAATACTTCCACTCATCAATTTAACTAATTGCCTCATTAAATACAGTGTATACCACCTGATATACAACGTTGCCAAGTTACATAGAGATTAGTCAACAGAGCATCAACAATTCTTGTTTAAAACAACATGTAAGTTCTAGGCAGCTCAACATTTACCAGAAGACATCGTGGATGTCTGTTGAAGGTACTGTCTTATAGATGCAACAGGTTGACCCAATGACCGCGATATCGTCTCTGTGACAAGAAAACAAAGACAGAAAGTGCTTGTTTTTTAATACGTTAAACAAAGAAAGAACACGAGTGTGACGTTAGTTTTGAAAAGTACCTGCTGTGGATGGTTCCACGTATGTCTTTTGTAACTGACCAATGCATTAATGCGTCCAACGACCGGTGTGAGGATTGGCGTCTTACCTTGGCATTGACAGTTCTTTAGAGTGTAGTGGCTTGTGGAGGACACGTGTTCAAGTGTATTGAAGTTTTTTTAAAAGTAGATTTATGTCTCTAGTCACGTGTATTTAGTGGTTCCGTTTTGGATTATACGTAATTTTTTTCTGGAAGTTTCATGTGCCCGACAAGATTGATTCGAAAAGGTAAGTTCGTTTTTGGACATTTTTTTTGGGTAGTTTTAAGTTCAGTGTAAGAATTGAACGACTTGAAGCAGTCATGTGATCATTTTAGTGGTCGTTGAAGGCATGGAAACAATTGTTACTTTAAAAACATCTACATTTTTTAAATTTTAAATCTGAGAGCGTTTCCTCAATCCGCGCCGTTTGATAAAATGTCATGACGACGCTAGCGTAGTTAGCGAAACGCATGTCAAGCTTTTTTAAGGTAAAAAAATACTTTTCTTTTTTAATAGTTCAGTTTATCAAAAGCAAACTTAAGCTGGTATTGATTAATTATTGAAGACGAAAAACGAAAAACCGGTTTATATAAAGTTAATATTAATTTTAAATCACTGATATTAAGTGTCTACTAATACTACACGGATTTTATTCTATTTTTAACTTTTTTTTTGACATAAGGTACTCAAAATAAAAAAAAAGAATTTTAAAACATAATTTTAGATCCAATCACAGGCTCACATTAGTTGCATAACGTAAGGAAAAAAGAGAAACTAATTACAAAACTTCTAAATGCTGTGCTAGTCTGTTTTGGATATTCTGCATAACTCTAAAAAAGGGCATTAAATGTCCTTGAAACCCTCCTGCTTTGTTGTCACTTTAAGAAGATAGTAGAAAGGAGTTTTGTTTCAAAATTTAAAACGATCACTTCACAAGAACTTGAAGACATCGCTCAAGCAAAAGTTCCAAAATTGAGTAGCACAGTGTCCAGAAGTCAATGTAAGCCAATGGAGGGAGATTATTTCTTAGAATTAAAATTATTTAAAGTTTAATACACTTAGAAAAAGAAATCAAAATATTTCTAAAAAGTATAAAATACTGTTTCCTTTAGTATTAAAAAAAGCTTTCTTCTAACTACAAATTGAATACCTATCACCTATTATCCAAACGAACAGTAAGGAAAGAATTATATTATCCTTTGCATATTTTGATTCTTTTTTTGAAGAACACGCCCTGCATAAAACATATAAAATTTGGTACATCTGGTTGAAACTGTTTAAGAAATGCTTAACACATTGCCACCATTTCTCCGTATTGATTGGAAAGTTCTTATTGTTGCAGAAATTCTCACTGTTATATTTAACATACATCAGAATGTGTGTCGGCCAGCATGTGTTTGCTACAAGTAACAAGTAAACATGATCCAATTAAGAGTATATTTTCTACATTTTTGTGAATTAAAATTAGGCTATTGCCCACGCGAAGTTACGTTGAATATCTTCACAGTAAATTCCGATTAATCGAGGTTTCCTATTTATCCTTTAAATATTGGAACACAACACGTAACGTAGCGCCGATTGCTCGTTTTTACCCACATCCAAACGTGCGATTAGATGTTTCACATAAAATATGGACTATTAAAATCACCGTCGCGACGTTTTTATTTAAATAACAGCTATTGTGATAGCATAATGAGACCCTCCCAAATATTTTGTCTCGGTGTGTCAAAAAAAGTCTGCGGCTAGGACCAGTTAGTAACACAGGCACGGGAGAAGAGGGAATACCGGTCTGCCTTGACAACACGTTACGATTCTATATAGATATTTGTATAGAAGTATATGCCAAAAAATAAATTGCATTTAACTTTTGCGATAAAACTGTGTAAAACACAGTCTATTGCACGTCCAAAATTATGAGAAACATTTCAAAATTCGTCAAACAGTTTATAAGTTAAATTTATTCAAACATACAAACATCATTACATACGGATATAGATTCCGGAAACAAACAAAACATTTTCAAAAATATGTTTATGACTGTAAGAAAAACTGTGTTACTATACGAAAAAATTATTAAAAACATTTGAAAAGATGAATAAGGTTTGTAAAGTTACAAAACAAATGAATGCAAATAACAATTGAGTAAGGGCTACTTCTTTTATTACAATTCGACAATAAAAGTGAGATATAATAATAAAATAACGGCTGTTTGTCTCATATAATATGATGTTGCGAAGAAGAAGTATTTCGAACAGAAAAATACACATTAAAAATACAATTAAAACGCGCCGCTCGTTTCCGCTATGGTGAATTAATTCAGAATTTTTGATACGCTCAATGCCGTCACAAAACAAAATATTTAGATGTGTTGACTGTACGCTCAAAGTTCTGACGTCGCGAACAAGGTATGCAACCACCGGGAGTGGTTATAGATGCTTTCAAAGAAAACATCACTGTAAATCTAGTAGAAGACTCTATAGAAGTAGCAAAATTTCGTTCCAAAAAATGTTCGAAAACTCCAAAATTGGTAAACTACAATTTATAATAAACTTTTTGAAGTATAAAGTCACTTAGTGTTAGTTTTAAAAACCAACCAATTTTAAAGAAATTAATTTGAAACCCAAAACTTTAGAAAATACTACCCATTGTCGTTAGAGAACAAGCAGAAAAGAAACATCTCGCGACCATTCTCAGATTTGCTATAAATATTAATTTCCTAACCCGACATTATGTTAAAAAAAACACTAAGTGTTGCCAAATACTTTCAAGAAATTTAAATCAGTAAAACATTTTATGCCGGCACTTCACATGGCTATTTGTATTTGCGTATTTGGCATATTTGGCAAACAATTACCAAGTATGGACAGTCTATTTGACAAAATGTTGACCTTATTTGCCTATTTGACAAATAAGGCCAATACCAAATACGCGTTACCGTGCGCTTGTCGGTTTTTCGAGGCACATCAAAGGAGTCAAATAGGCAAATACGCAAATAAACCGTCCACACAATGGCCATATTCAGAAGCGCACGCGCCGTGAACCTGTACGGACGTGCAGTATTTTTGTGTCTGTGCTGTGAGCGAGAACTGGAACAATTACTATTGTGAATGAATTGGGACAATGAAACAGTGCTAAAATTCCTAGAATTTTGAACCTTGCGTTCTGCTGCCAAACGTTTGTGTGTTTGCTATTTGACTGCCATGTGTGGATGGTCGTATTTGCCTCTATTTGCATGTTTGTCTTGAACGTCATATATTTTGCTAAATACAACAAACACCCAATAGCGAACACAAATAGCCATGTGAAGTGCCACCTTTAGATGTATGGAAAAATTCTATTGGAATTACGTGTGTGCAGTTACCGCACATAAAAAATTAAATCGTAATTAACCATTGCAACGAGAAGTCTTTAATAAACTATCAAGAGTTATTAAAAATTTGTCTTCAACTAAGATTTTGTTAACGATAAAATCGTAGAGCTAATTTGATTTGAAGACACACAAAAAATCTGCGCCATGAACTCATAACTTTTACCGAGTTTCTGGCACAACTTGCAGGCTTACATTTATTAAATTTATTAAATTGTGATCTTTATTTAGTTCGTGAAGTTTTGACGTGATAACGTCTTATAAATTGATGAAACACCGGCTGCATGCACGAAAAAGTGTAACGTTCCGAAAAGTGTCACGTTCCGCCTGACCCTGTGCGTGCAAGCGAGAGCGCAGTATAAGCGATAGAGAGTCGGTAAAAATATAGTTTGACAACTACTAAAATTTAGGTTATGTATTATTAAATATGATATTCGAGCGGAATACGTTATCACGTAAAACTATCGTCCGTAAACCGACTTTATAGACAACTAATTTTTTAAATTTGAGAATAACTCATAAACGCACAGTTTCCAGATTGAAATCCAAGAACTGGTAAAGAACAGACAAATAGTATATAATCAAAAGATATAGCTTCCATTTTTAAGGTTTTTATGAATTACAAATCAAAAGATTTGTTTCCACAGTTTAAAGAAAGAATTCTGAGGTACTTAACGAGGAATGTCAAATAGTTAAAGCATTTTTTAGTTGGCGTTTAAAGTTTTTATCTGATAATATGTCAAGCAGAAAATATTCCGTTGCTAAAAATTTGCACGAAAAAAAAAATGGGCTAATTATTTTATAAACAATGAAACATCGTTAAGATTGCATAAGTGTAAATGTTGTTTAAGAATATCTGAAGTAGAAAATGACTCATTAATTTAAAAATGGAGATAATTTTTTGCTGTTTTATATCATGAAAAATTATCATTAAACTATACAAGAATTTGCAGAAAAAATAAAAAATAACGACTTCTTGTTAAAAACGTGACTTGTCTAAATTTGCATATCAAATCGATCTAACAATTTCATTATCTTTTATCGATCACGCCTACATTCAATTGTTTTAACAAAAACATTTGTTTTTTCTAACCGTTTTGTTGTTTTTCTACAATTGTTTTAATACCATTGTTCCGATATGAAAGTAAGATATTTGAAGAATGAAAAAAAAACTGTTTATCTCATTGGTACGTGCCAATTACTCATCACAAAAGTTGTCATATTGCACCAGAAGTGTAGTTTCAAAGCGCCCACAAACCTTAGTTGTCGAACTTCCATAATTTACAGTCTACCACTCTCTTAAACTATCGGCATATACACATTACACGGCCCTTACCAGTTATTTTTATTTGTATTTTTGTTCTTGTATAAAACGCAGTTTAAGAAAATCACTTGCTTATCAAACTCATTAAAATAATCTGTTTGAAGGCTTCCAAGTTCGAAATCTTATTATATGATAAAAATTAATGTTATTAATTTATTATTAAATGACGCGACTAGATTGCCTTAATTAGAGAGAAGACATCAAAATATAAAATTTGAACAGTCGACATCCTATTCAGAACTTTAAAAATACAGTAAAGATACTATTCGAAAATAAAAACACTACAATGTGATGCTTGTTTGTGGGCGTTTGCCCAAGTCGCCTACGTGGCAAGATACTTTTTTGTGACTGCATCTTGAACAAAACAAGCATGAAAAATATCCCCGGTTCTATTTTTGAAATCCACGCACGCGAGCCCGCATTGACGTCAGCGTTGCCAGACGTCCCGATTTTGGCGGGACGTCCCGATTTTTAAAACAAAATTAAATGTCCCGCGCGGGACGGGCTCAGTCCCGCTTTTCGGGGATAACTCGGGGATAACTTTAAAAGAAGTTAAATCGTCACAGAAATATCATGAATAAGTAATTCTTATAAATAATTATTCTCTTATTGTAAGTTGTAATTTGTAACACTCACTCCACAGACTATTGTTTGAAACGCCATATTTTTCTAATATATAAAACTTTTTTGATTTTGATTTGTTTTTTTTTTATATTCTGAAGACGAATAAGACTCAACTATTTAACGATAGGGTAAATCTGATTTAAAATATTATATTTTTATTAAAATACATTTTCTATGGCTATTTTTGCTATCTATTGTCACGTAAACGTAATTTATTTCAAATAAAAAGATAAATAGGTATTTGAAAACTTCTGATTATAGGTATACGTTTTTTTACTAAGTCCCGCTTTCGACGAAAAAATCCCGCTGTTTTCAATCAAAGAGTTCCAAAATCCCGACTTGGCAAAAAAAAAAAAAACTGGCAACGCTGATTGACGTCATTTCCTCGTACCCAGCGCGACAGCCAGTGCGAGTCCCAGCAACTATTCCAGCGGCAAAACCAGCCTCGTGTGCAGCAGCCTTTAATGATAATATAAGTCCCCCCTTGCTTCGCAACCGGTGCTAATTTTCTTTTAATATGAAAAAGATGAATGCAACATACTCGCAAAATAGCGCTACAAAAAGACTTGCTCATGTAAAATTAATTTTTATCAACAGCGAAAAATTAGAAACATAGCTTGGTAAGAATTATAAATATTGATGTGCTGTATACAGTAGCCTGCCTATAGGTCAGCGCTTCTATTTGATCACGATAATATAATTATAGTCTATGTTCATCTTGAAAGTCCATTCTAAATATTGGTGAAAACATTTTTGAAATAGGATGAGTAATTTCCTACATCTAAACTTAAAAAAACTTTCCCTCTAATAGATGTTATGATACACTTACTTAAAAGCGACAAAAACTTAACAGTCGTGCGATCAAATTATCGGCCAATAGGTCATATGCATGATTTTTTTTAATATTTTTAATAGATTATTTAGTCAACCATAATACGGAAAAAAATTGATAATCATTTAAAAATGTAATATTATCATAAGAAAAAAAATATTAAGTTCCACATTCAAAAATAGACAGTTTATACAATCGGCCATGTTCACGGGCTTATGTGACGTCATGATATACGATGCATGCCAACCTTGATGTCAAATTGTCAATGTTCTAAATGAAGTTTATTTGTTGTTTTCTCTAAATACTGACATAATCTTACTGTGAGACGACACAGTCGTCATGAAAACTGTTGTTGATATATACTCTGACATCACGATGCGTTTTGAAAATTCGAAAATAGCGCTTATTTTCTACATTTCTTTTTTATTATTTGTATTTTTTTCAGTGATTAGATTAATAAAATAACCATTACGTTATGATCAAGAACTAAAATATATTTCGAAATAAAAATTTTAACCAATTTGGAGTTTTATGCATATGACCTATTGACGACAGTTTGATCGGCCGATCAATTTATCATTTGTACGCGATTAGCTTTAGCGTTTTCTTCCCAAACATTCTCGTTCGCGTTGACTTATATGGAGTTTACTGTATTTTTAAATTGAATATGAAACACAAATTTTAATAATCATTATTGTACAAGTAACAATAATAGGTAATTGTTATTATTGTTCAAGTGAAGACCAAAAATCAGACACAGAGACTAGACTTTCTTGTAGAACAAATTTGACGTTACATTTGCAAAATAATAATATGTGATTACCTCATCGACCGTAAAATAGATATATAAGTTAGACGTCACACATGGTTTGAATCTGTGTCTCCTTGTATTCAAATAACACAACAATAAATTATGTATGTATGTATATATATGCTTTATAGAGTAGTCACCGGAATAATAAACCAGAACAAAATGGTTCCGATTCATTTGTCGTTAAAAATTTTGATACGTCAATCAAGACTCTCCCGCAGTGAATTTTTACGATGTAAAATTAACAGAATAAATAAATAAAAAATATTGTTTCGAAGGAGAATACATGTATAAACGGCTTAAAAAATATCAAACAATCAGATTGTGATTGTTATTTTGACTATCAACGTTGTTGTTAATAATTTTTAACGTGTCTTTAATTGTTGTTATTCTTTTAATATGTTTAATGATTTGATCAGTAGGATGCTGTTTGCGCTGTAATTGGCACAAATAAATGAAGAAAATGTATTATTATTAAGTTATGAAGATAGTAACTTATTGTATTAAATATGGACACAACAACTTCGAATTGTATTATTATTATTTCTTGAGCTGGATCGAGTTTAAAATATTCAACAATGATTTTCTTATGAAGAGAAATGTGTGGTCACAATCTAAAGTCATTGTCCCGATGCATTCAGCAGCAATAAGAATTTGCTGGGTGAATTTTAATTTACTCGGATGCTAGACAACCCCATTTACATATATTATTACTCTCGAATGTAGAATACATAAAATCTGTGCAGATAAAAGGTTGAATTTATTATACCGAACGGAATAACCCATTTCATTTTATATACTTTTTGAATGGTAAACATTTAATCAAAATGCATGTTTGCACCTGATGTGGAAAACGTTATGTACATAATATTAGAATAACAAAAATATCAATGACACGCCACTGACTTTAACAGTTTCTTGACTTTGATTTTAAAATTGTATTTAAATGTGCGCATGCTAGCATAGAATTTGAAATTATTATTTCTTACTTTCGCATTTTAAACATTTAAAATTGTTCATATTTCGATGTTAAGAAATTAAAACAACGAAATATATTTTGAAGTATGCACAAGATAAATTAAAAATGTGGGGTAGAAACGATTCGGTGTATTTTTGAACCCTTGTAACTTCGGTCTGGACAACACTTCAAGCCTGAAATTAGCAGGACAGGGCGGAATCACCGTACCAAATTTCTCTTTTATCATCGTGCTGGTTTAGATTTTATTAATATGCTAAGTTCATTGCTTTAGTTACACACTTATCAAAACCTTTAGGGTTTTTCCGTAGTCGTATAGAAAGGAGGCATTTGGTGTAACGTGGAGACACCTTAGGTGATGGGATACTATAACCTAAAATCTAACCAAATGTTTCCTTTAACTATACGTGAAAATATCATGGCTATTATTTGAATAGTTCCAAGTTTATCGCGGTTATAAAAAAAGGTGCCATCTCTTACATAAAAAGTTGGCATTTCTTGGAAGGAGAATAGACGAAGAGTTACTTTATTTGCACAGTAGTGTACACACGTATGCATTATAGCCTGACATGAAACGCCCAAACATTAGACGTTTCAAACCTAACAACAATGTAGTATTTACCAAAAAAAAGCAATGCGACGTATATTCAGATATGTGGAACACAAATGTCACAGATTGACCGCAAAATAGTGAAAACGTTAAAAGAATTCAGATTATTAAAAAAAAGATTTTTTTGGAACAGAAGAATTCATTCAAATAGGTACTCCAAAGACTAATTCCCAGTCTGTTGCAAAAGAAAGAAAATATAAAGGCTTGTAAGGAAGAACTATTCATCTATGCAAATATTATAAAGAGGTAAAGTTTGTAAGATTGGATGTAGAAACTACTAATCCAGTTTCAAAAATTGTTTCACCAATATTTAGATCTTCAGGATGGACATACGCTACATATTATCGCGTTAAAATAAAAGCGTTTTTCGTGGAGACAAATTTTGCAACGTAAGTCGACGAAAAAAACGGTGGCAATCTACAAATTCGGGCGATCCGGACCGGGCCGCTGCCCGCTATTGATATCTATTCGGAACCCAAAGGAATGGTGAGCATGATGGAGGCTAACATTGATTTAGAAAAAACATGATGAAAGCTAGGTTAGCCTCCATCATGCTTTTCTAAATCAATGTTTACCTGTCAGTTCGGCGCATTTCTAACCAGAGGTCTCACCACTCCTTTGGGCTCCGAATATGCACAGATTTGTGTAGTCTCTTTTCAAAGCAAAAGATTCGTTCGGCACAGCCTCGCGTTCTTTCGTAAAACAATGAAACTTTTTATCATTACGTGATTAACAAATGCGCATCGATTTCCATTTCATTACAAGTGCAATAAATCACTAATAACCTTAGTTTTTACTATTCCATTGTTTTATCGTTGCGTTATGAAGAAATACTAATCGATTCTTAATAACATATCACCATTTATGACTACATAAAATTAAAAAGAGAGAAAGTACACTTACCAATACAGGAATAGAGGCATCATCTGAAAATAAAAAAGGACAGCATTAAAATACGTTAATTATATTCAAATACAGAATATGTCTAACAAAATAATTAGAACAATATAGAAATTTTTACTGAAAACTTAAAATAAAATTTATAATCTAAAAAAGAAATCTAAAAAATAAGCTTATAATATCAACGCCCTAAAAAGTACAAAATAAATTTCCTTCCCGTTTAATCGTCAGAGCACAAAAAAAAAAATGAAATGACTAGTAAATTTTTTCGGATTTTTGCAATTTTTAATGTTTAAAACTAACCCGGGGCGCCAGAAACATTTTGCTCGATTTCAGATCCAGGATCGCGGTTTCGGACGGATCTGCTTCGTTTTCTTGAAAACTCACGTTTTGCATAAATTTTCACACATAATATAGTCACTAATCACTTAATTTATCACTCAAATTAACCTTTGTTCTTTTTTTTTAACCCTTCTCTATTGCTTCTACTTTTTCGCGGCTATCTAATTACAAACGTTACACTATTCAGAATTACTAATCACAATTGCAACAAAAACAAATTAAAACGTTTTAAACAGCGTAGAAATATACACAAGTACTAGCCAACAAGACGCGAATTTAGTTAAGAAACCACAAGAAAAGTTACTCAAATAATTATACATCGTAACCAAAAAATATTTACAGCTGTCTATACGTGTAATGACTAGAATCTCAAAGCAAAAATATCGGCACTGTTAAAATTATTTCTACACGAATAATTCATTATTTTATTCACTTATGTAACACGTCTTTATAACCGAACTAAGGTCAAATTCACAGGCCTAGTTTATTAAAAAAAACTATTTCACTCAAATTCCTGGCAATAACTAATGTTCCACTCACATTTATTTATTATTAAACACATTTATTTTTTACGTTTCAGAGTGCGTTGATATTGTTTTTTAATTTTTTTGAAATACTAAAATGAAAAATATAGTTGGATTTTATTTTGAATTACCTTTATGAAAGTACATTACATCAAGGGCATTAGTAGTTATGCAATATTTATTTCATAGTAAAGCCAAGCTTACAGGCGGACAATTTTCAGGTCATTATATTAGGACAAGACAATAGCTTGTCCACGTGTGAACAGTGATTCAAGGTCATTGTCTTCTCGGGTAGTCTGATTTTCTATCTCGTAAGACACTATCTTCTTTCAGTATTCTCCTGTCCTAGCAGGACTGGAGAATAATGGAAAAAGATAGTGTGAAGGACTGTACACAAGTGTACAAGCTATTATCTTGTCCTAATATAGTTATCAGAAAATTGTCCGTGTGTAAATTTGGATTTACTATGAAATAAATATTAGTATTATTATTATTATTATAGTCTTGTTCTGAATATTCTCCTCGTGCGAACCCGCTTTAAAGGCCCCCATACACCTCGTTCTTTTTTGGCAGTTTTCATCGTCACGATAAAACACGTCGGTCAAAACCGAAGTGTATGGGCAAAAACTGTCGATGAAACACGGCAGTTTTTTTATCTGCCGAATCTTGATTTTAAACACGACGTGTTTGCTGGTTGTCGTTTTAAATCGTAATGTGTGGCGCTTTCCGATAAGAATCGACGTGTTTATTCAGTGGTGCGACGTACAGCAAATAAGTCATATTAATTAAATGATTGTAATTAGTTTGAGTATTGATTTATATTTTAACAGTTTTAGTGCTAAGCAATTTTGACAAAAATAAATGAAAATTGCTATAAACATATTGATTAATTTAGAGGAAAAAATAATGGTGTCAAATAAAACACTCTAATTTAGACAAATATCAATCAATTTTATTAATTATTTTTGCATTATATTGTTTATTAATGTTTATTAAACATAAAATAATATCAATATTATTGTATTTTCCATCAAAGCAGATCGTATTAATGATGCCACGACTTCAGAAAAACTGAACGAAACTACGCCTCTGTGTGGATATGGCCGTTGTTCGTGTTTAAATTAACCGTACAGTTTTACCCGTGCGGTTAAAACTGCCATAAAAGAACGAGGTGTATGGGGATGGCCGTTGTTCGTGTTTAACCGTACAGTTTTACCCGGCGGTTAAAACTGCCAAAAAAGAACGAGGTGTATGGGGGCCTTAATAGTATTTTTATCAATTATGTCGTTTCCAAATTCTATTACCTTCTATTACCGTTTTGCTCTCTAGATCATAAAAAACGCGTATCTTGATTAATTTTGTAAAAAAATGATTCAAATTGCAGCTTTTCCAAAAAGGAAAATTCGATTCTATCGACTGAAATCATTTTTAAGATAATTCGAATTTATACATGCCATAAAATTATAATTGAAAATACACCATAATTGCCGATTGGTTTGAACGTACGTCCGAGCTTTACGAATCGCAATTATTGAGGAACCGACTTGGTTTAATTTTTTATTTGCTTTGTTTATTATCAGAATAGAATCGTATTGAAATTCATTCTGTTGTTTGTTAACAAGTCTTTTGTAAAATGACTTATTTTTGTCATAAAATGACAAACTTAGCGAGGTTGAATTTTTGGAGTTACCAAATTTAATAGTTCGGCAGAGGCATGGAACGAGTTACAGAACAACACAATGTTTGTTTCCAACAACGCGTGCATGTTGTTTGTTTAAATAAAAAATGATAATCTTACAAAAAAAAACGAATGTACTTGCAACGTCAAAGCAACGTGACACAATCTGAGAGAAAAAAAAACGGTTTCAAGCTTTTTTATTTATTCTTTTCATTCTACGCACTTATACTGAAAAAAATATAAAAACGTTATTATAGGGGTAGCGCTTTTGTTCCTTCTTCGGAAACATAACATTGAAATATTGAAAGGAATTCAAATACAAAATAATCGTTTTGTGTGAAATTTCAATACATTTTCCAATGAAACAACAATTGACATATTTTCATTGTATTACCTTTTTCATGCTTTGTTTCAAAATATTTATCTGTAGATTTTAGTAATTATAGTCATCTTTACGCAATTTTGTTAAAATTCTTACATTAAAACGTGTTTACACTCCGTTTTCGTTTAAAAAAACGAAATTGCAAAAAAAATCAATTACAACTACATATTAATTGGCTAGAAATGTATTACGTGCGAGAGTCAAAAGTTCAAATTTTGTTGCAATCGATTCCAGGGAAATCCTTTTGGAGTTTTTTTTTTGGACATGTTCCATTTTTAAGGTGTAAAGAACCGTCTAGGCGTGGCTATGACAATTGGGTAAAAAATGTTTTCAATAATTTATTTTATTTTTGTCCGTATTTATTCAGATTTTCATAGCGTGAAAGGGTCAAAAATTAGACCCTGTTTTCGTAAACATCTAAAACAGGATGTTCCATCTGGCTTCGCCCGAGTGCAATCTCTCTCGCTTCGTTCCAATTTATAATTAACTAGCGGCCTAGTTTGGCTTCGCTCGAATTTGTAGTTTGCCACCGTTTTTACGTTGCAAAATTGAGCGTTTTTATTTTAACGCGATAATATATAGCCTATGTCCATCCTGAAGGTCTATTCTAAATATATTTGTGAAATTTTTTTTTAAATCGGATAAGTAGTTTCGGAGATTACCTTAGATGAATTCAGTAATCATTCAAATCAAAGTTTTGAGTTTTGTGGGACAGTGTAAAATTCACAAATCATCTTGGATGGAAATCATTAGCTTACATAAAAGAGCATTATAATTGGTGACATCAAACAAGATGGCGCTCTGCATATTTGATAAGGTTATGTATTCTATTACAGCGGATGGCTGTGTGTAATACTTATTTAACTGATATTTATTTTGAATCCGTGACAAAAATATTAGAGAGTGAAGTTGTCGGAGTTATGTGGGACATCGATATAAATAATAATGCATTAGGAACTGGGACACGAGAATCGAAACCAATACGTTGGAAGAACCAGTTTTTAAGTACCTACATGGTACTTACTCACAGACATCCATTATTTATCAGACGGTACTTAGTGCTCAATGTTAGTTTTTTAAATATTTTTTTACTTTTAATGGCATCAACAATACGAAAAAGAAATAACTAACAGTGACTTAAATAAAATTAACTATTTTTGTGGTAATTTTTTAATTAAATGGAATTGTAGTAACCCAGATGATCACATATTCAACTGAGGCCTTGAACATGAAAATAAATTTTTCAAAACGTTGCCACTAGCAATTTTTAAATTGTTCAATAACTAAACTGTTCCTCAACGTTTATGAACAATCTATACTAATATTATAAAGAGTTAAAGTTTGGATGTAGGAAGTAATCTCCAAAACTACTCATCCGATTCCAAAATTTTTTTCACCAATATTTAGAATGGACCTTCAGGTTGGACATATTATCGCGTTTAAATAAATGCGCTTTTAGTGGAGACCAACGTAAGACGACGAAAAAACGGAGGCAATCTACAAATTCGGGCGAAGCCGGACCGGGCCCGCTAGTTTTTACTCTAATGTAAAGTATAGCGTAATTTTTGTATAAATAAATTTAATTTCGATCAAATAAAATTAATCTGCGGACAATATCGACATTCATGCAAACGAAAACGCGAGAAAAACCACGTACTTAAAAATTAATTACAAAGAAACTTAAAAAGTAGATTATGTCAAGTAGAAATGATTTTGACCCATCGCTAAATAATTTCTCCACGCCTATCTTGCATCATTACATATGTGAAAAGTAACCATTCGTTATAAAAGTATATAAATAATTTATGCAAAATTTAATTTTACAAAATTAGGTCAGTGTTTCACATTATTTTTAGTAAAAATTTTATAATATTCATCCAACAGTTTTATTGATATAAAACTCGTCAACTCAATAAATAAAAAAAAACTAACATTTATTTATAGTTACAATTTCATAAAACAATTGAATATTCATTGCGTAAATTGGCATTTCACTAATTGAATTTTAAACTGTTGATATAAACCAAATTTTTGTGTTGTCACATCTTGAAGTTGGCAGTCATAGTAAGTTTAATTTTAAAATAGCCTTCTATCATTATGCCGAATTTGAAAAAAAATCTTAGATATTTTGAAAAACAGTTGTCAAAAGACGTAGCTTATTTTATTTTGAAATCCCACCATTAATGGGGATCGTAAGATCTTGTCATAGATAACAACTTTTTCTTTTGCACCAAAATTACTCATCCTAAAGGAACATCCATGGGCGCCGGAAAGCAGGAAAGAATTTACATAAAAAAAATATTTTTTTTTTATTAATAAAAATAAAATAACAATGATATGTCGTATAGAAGTTTCACTTCGCACGTGTGTACACTAAGCCACGCACATTTATTTTTTTTATAAAATAACGTGTAGATGCAGATGCACCTCCCTGAAAGTAATCCTGGCGGCGCCCATGGGAACATCTAACATCTAGAAAATAGTTTAGTTATTCAGTTGAAAAGACAATACTGTAGATGGCATGCCTTGAAGCAACTTTCAATCACACGAAATGAAACGAAATTCATTCTATTCATTGCACTAGTAAGATACCTTAAGGCAGTGCCGTCTCTTTCATTGTAATGTAACATAAATTACTACGTGACTCACGCTTGCTGAGATTAATAATCCGAAGAATATTACTTACACAAAACATATTTGTGAAATAAAGCCAAAAAATATATAGAAATAATTCGACATAAATCGCGTTACGTTACGATCACAGAGCCGAAAAATACAAAAAATTCTGATAAGACTCCCTAATTAAGTTTACAAAGCTTTATTATATCTGAACTTAACATTAAAAAATGAATGAAGGACCTTCATATGACATAGTTGAGAATGTAAGAACAAAAGCTCTTAAATATAATAAAGATTTTTATGAAATTACTCGTGTACCAGAAAAGCTTTTTTTTATATTTCTACATTTCTCTTGCGTCAAATTTAAGTTTCAAATTAAAATGCTACAGTAAAATATTCAGAAAAAATATTTTTCAGACATTATGAATTTTTATACAAACATTTATTTATTTCAAGATCTTTTGTTGTGTTCAATTTTAAGATATATTATGACAAATTTTCTTTGACACAAAAACATTTTTCTCGAAATGAATTTGTGCGATAAAAAATGTTTTTTAAGTTATCGCTATATTAAATGTCAAGTAAAAATACTAATGATATAAAATTTAATTCAATTTTTTAAAAATGCGTCATTTTTAAATACTCATTTACAAATAGATATATTACATTATATGAGACATATTCCAAGCATTTGATTAAAATATATTTAAATATGAAATGTAAATATTAATAACATTTCTACGCGGCATTTTGCTGCATATTTGGGGTTTTTAAGATAAATACGAGGTAGAATATCTCAAGAACTCATCTCTGGAATGCGTCAAACACGCTACAGTAGAGCCTTACGC
Source organism: Xanthostigma xanthostigma (assembly GCA_963575645.1). NCBI lineage: Eukaryota > Metazoa > Arthropoda > Insecta > Raphidioptera > Raphidiidae > Xanthostigma > Xanthostigma xanthostigma. The sequence goes on along the minus strand of OY754475.1, from coordinate 3,019,269 downwards.
ACAAAAACGTTGAATAATTTTCACTGTAACAGTAAACTTCTTTAAAACTTTGTGTTTCTGTATCAAATAAGGTATTAGCCGAGGGCTTGTAATAAAGTAAACCATGCACACGCTTTTGCCAAAAAAAGGTGGTGCACGTACTCATGAAAGCGCGTTAAAAGTAAGACTTCTTTGGCGAGAAAAAAAAACTAATTTTTAATTTATTGAAATACTGGTGCGAGATTATCATAAACACGGCTATTAAACGCAACGCGCATGTGGGCCTCTGCCATACTCTACTCTCCTCATTCAGTGACATTACAAGCCCCCAGGTCTCAGGTTCTAATCCAAGAAATAGTAAAAATTTCAATTGTACTTTTAATTCATTACTAAAAACTATGAACTGTCGGTGGCCCTGCGCGGTTAACATGTGAAAACTTATTATGCTTATTATGCACATTGTCGTACTTATTCGCGTTTAATTAAATATGCAATTAAAACTTCGTAATGTAATAATTGTTATAAACTTTCTACCAAAGCAAGGAAAAAAGAAAGAAATATATTTGCCTAATTACATTGCAATAATACGAGAATGTTTCAATTATCACACATGCATATTTTCTGAACGAAGTTATGTGAAATATGCAGCAAAAACAAAGAATTGTGTATTTAAAATCATTTATATTTCGCTTCTTTACACTATATATATTTTACGGGAAAAGGTTTCCTTTGCAACTGTGAACGATTGGAATGAGGCAGTAAAAACATTCCTGATTTAGACTGTTCCTCATTGATATTAACATTTACTTAAACTATTTCTTCCTTAGTAACGAAAACATTGATATTTTAATTAAATCATATGCTCCAAAATGGTTTGTCAAATCTAGAGCCTTTTAATTAAATTATAATAATATCATATGACAATTTCTTTAATTAGCGTGCATAGAAATAATATGATTATCACTGTTTGCAGGAAATGACACCGATCCAATGACTGACTCATCAACCCAACGATGGCAAGAAGATTTAAATTAACAGCAGTTATAATTGTGACAATATTATGGATAGTAGCTGCGGTATCGTCAAATGAAGCAACGTCACCTTCCACGTCCGAAACAGACCGAAATGAAGAAACTTCAACCGAAATTGGTCAGGGGGAGGATGAAACGGACGAAGAATATCCTCAACTTATAGACGGATCAATAATAGATCAATATTTTAATACTAACGAATCATTAATCAATACATTTTTGAACAACAACGAAACATTAATTAATACGCTTTTAAATAACACATCGGTCGGTTCTTATCTGACGAGTAACGAATCGTTGATTGATTCTTTTTTGAATACAAGTTCGGTCGAAACAATTCAAGAAGAACTGATGGGTTATCTCAACGACTTTTTGAATTTTGAATCGATAGATATTGTCGACGGAATAAGTATCAAAAAGGTAACGAATGGTTCCAGTGCGGAGGATGAGAAAACTTCGAGTAGATCGCGAAGAAGTTTTGAGTATAAAATCGTTGACACTATCAAGGATTTTGCACGAACCCACGTGGTTACTGTAAACGTGCCACAAGTGGGAAGGTTGTTCCAATGTGAGTTTAAAAGATAAACGCAGTACGGGTTCATTTAATTTTTTCGAATTAGTTAGCGCCAGGTAAAACTTGACGCAATAAGACAAGATACTGTAATTCTCGAGCAACTCCGGGTAAATACTAGTAGTAGTACGTATCTATAAATCAAAATCAATTCAGGCATAAATTGAGACCGATACGTCTATTGTTTTAACTGTAAAAGCACTGAAAACAATTCACTGAAAAAATAAAGGTGCATGTAGATAAAACACGGTTTAATTTTTAAAACGTTATTTGAATTAATCGAAGCATTAACAAGTTTGTATTTATTAAGTACTTGAAAATACATTTTCATAAAGAATTTTCCTGTAAACTGAACTTTGAATACGTTAGAACGATGGAAATATATTATTTGTTAAAAAAATAACGGTTAGAATGAAGTCTCGTGTTTTTATATATATAATTTTTTTAATCCGTACTGCGTATTCATTAATTTTTCTCTGCTACATTTTCAAATAAAACTTTATTTCGAAGTCTAAAATTAACTATTTTTTGTGTCTAATTTCTTTCTCTGAACTTTAATGTTTTATGAAAGAACTCTTTTATGTAGGTACTATTTAAATGTTTTAACAAAGTATAAGTACTCTTTTAAAGTACAGTATCCTCTCATTGTCTTTTAACTATTTTTATTTTCTCAGTACGTTTCTTCAGAGCGAAATAAAGTTTGAAAGATAACGACGCTTGTTCTTCACTCAGCTGTAGACTTACAATTAAACCAAAACGTTTCCGTAAAATAATTGTACAGCCATCAATAAATCACTGCCAAGAAATTAAGTTATGATTGATATTTCTAAAAACAAAAGCTGTACAATTGTTTTATATTTTAAAATAACAAAAGCACGCACAAAAAACACAGGCATGGTTTAATTGTTTTGTTTCTTCTTTTGTTTCTAACCACAAAAAATACAATAAAATGGAAAAAAGAATTAAAGCTTTCACTCAATTGATTTAGAATCGAAAAAAAGTGACTGGACGTTTCCCAAGAGGACATAAATAAAAACACTGGACAATAAAACATTCATTCAAAATGGACGCAAGCACAAACAAATCAATAACACTTTGACGTCGACTCCAGTCTTTTTTTTCCGAAAAAACTTTTAAATTACAAACTGAATATTTCATTTAACAATTCGTTTTCTTTATCTTATTTTTATTATTTAATAGTGACTAATTTGCTCTATAAACTTCGTAACAATCAATTAAGACAACACAAGCTTTTGATTACATCGAATGGTTCAGAGATAAGTCTGAAACGCCGAAATAGTTCAAATACCCATATTAAGCAATATGTACAGAGCGGATTCTCTCTCTGAAATTTTAATATTACATGCAGTTTAACTTCTTGCACCGACCTTAAATTATGCTATAAGTTTCATAACAAAACATCCAGTCGGTTTTGCATACCGAATTTCATTTTAATTTATACAGGATGTAACATAAAATAATAATAGTGCAACAAGGAAGGGAAAAACAAAATGAATAACACGACAAAGGTAGAATGTAATTATCACAGAGTTTTTCTCAAAGGTGTAATACATCCTGTATAAGTCAGCTTATAAAATCACGAATTGAAATAAAACAAATACTAAATGAAATGTTTTATTAAACTCGGCGTTTCAGGATAGAATTAATTAACCGGACACACGAATAAGGAAATTTCGTAATTATACTTTCAGTTATTTATTTATTTTTGTGGTTACGCGAATATACGAGAGATTATAGAGCAAAATTACGAACTCTATAAGTAATAAAATCCTAAAGTTTGAAAAGATCAGCAAGAACAAGCGACGTTCTACGCACCAAAGCACAATTAATATTAATGATCACCTCTTGCAGTAACAACCGGTAAAAGTGGCTCATTTATGGCCGGTTTTGGCCTCGGCTTTCTAGCATTCGGTCTGAAGAAACTTCTGTTGCCAATATTCATCGGTGCCCAGATAGCCAAATCGGTCATGATTGCAATGTTCCTGCCCAGCATTATCGGCGGTTTGGGACGACTTGTCGGCAAAGGTTTGCAGAATCTGGCCGCAAGTTCCACCGGAATCAGTTCAGGTTCAAGTCATCAGCCGGCGCCGATGGAAGATTTCGAGTTCAAGGACACGACGGATTATCAGAACACGGGCACGGATTTGGATAATCCAGCAGCAACCTTGCAAGATTTTTCAGCAATGGGAGATAATAGCTTTAATTATCCTGATCAAACCAACAAACTACAGGCGGCTGTTAATAATGCTCAAGTTCAACAAGCTATGAATAGGTAAAGCTCATTTTATTTGAGAGAATCATGACGCAAAAAGCTCATGCAATTTTCAATGCGTTGTCCAAAAATTTGATCAATAATCAATACAGCTATATATTATTCCGAAAACATATTTTCCGCTCTTATTTTCTGACAACATTTTGATTGTCATCAGCGTCTATCATCCATAGAGATATAAGTAATAGAGTACGCTAGTTCGTATGCTTACCATAAGTGAAAGTGTCCTCAGTTGAGAGAGAGAACGCTGCAGCGGGTCCAGAAAACCAGATATATGTTTACTCAAATCAGCATTGTTTTGTATCATTAGTTACAATAGAGATAAGGAACTTTTCTCTCTCTGAATTGCAGACACTTTCACGGCTCACTCGCGTACTCTAGTCTAATATCTCTATCCTATCATCAAACTATGTGGTTTCAATCAACGATAAATATGAGTGCTACAATTTACGGTCAAAGCTTGCTGATTTCTCTTAGGCGTTATTAGTTCTTGATTATTGCTTGTGTTAAATCGGTTAAGACTGTAAATTGTATAACCATGCTTATTAAAGATCAATCAGGAATATTAATTGCCAATAATTGGATGCTGAACTGACAATTTACCGATCTTAATTAATCCCCTAACTTTAAACGTTTGTTGTGGGAATTGTAGTCCATTTCTGAATACATATTCCAGTGAATAGGATAATCAATATTATCAATTCTATAATACAAGATGAAACTTTCAAACATCGCCGTAGGATTATTTTAACTTAAATTTCAATTAACTAATGATTCCAGGTTCATTCCATGATAATAAAAAATACTCTTTAGTAATCCGAAATTTAACACTTTAAATATTGAAGGAATTTCGAAATTCTTGAAATAAATTCGAGGTTCCCTTTGGAAGGTTAACAAGTACGATACTTAAGACTTCATTAATTGGGTTAATATTAAATTATTACGTCATTTACCATGAGTTCTAGATCCAATCCAGGTTGATAAAAAATATTTAGCAGCCAGAAATATTTTGAGACACTGAAGGAATCAAGGATTATATAAACAAATATTGTAAATTCTAGGTATGGTCCTGGAGGCTCGAAGGTATCATACATTCCTCAGCAGTCGGACAACTACTACAGTCGACAGCCAACCAGGAAACGCCAAGACTTCAAAATCTTCCATAAAATCCCGTCATCCTCACTACTTTTAACAAGTTACGATCCCTTCTACAGTCCGTTGTTGTCGCGTCTGGATGCCATATTCCAGCAAATGAACTTAGTAAGTCACAACGAAAAATGTCGGGAAAGAATGGTATGCCTGATGTATGCCAATCCAGCGAAATACGCGCCGTATAGTAACTTGGTGTCGGCGCAGCTCAGCCGGGAGTTGAACGAATTGAAGAAACCGACTTCGGATAATCCCGACATATTAAGATTCTTTAAATATATGAAGGCGGCCAAAGATGGACAGGATGGCGGACCGGATTGTCCGGCACATCAAGGATGTCCTGAATTAAATGGAGTACAGTCAAGCCCAGCTATGCTCACAACATTTAATGATATTAATAAGTTGGTACAAGCCAGGAAGTTTTAAGATTTCAGCTAGATCTCACAAAAATAAAGTGTTGGGTGTCTCATCGAATTTTGCAACTAGATTAGAATAAACTCCTTTTAAATGGCTCGAATAATTTTATTCTTTTGCAGTAGGTGAATCTACTTAATAGAAACGAATTTGTAAAAAGTTGTGGACTGTTAGAAAACCATAACATAAGTGAATAATTAAAGATCAGTGGCTAAGACTGGATCAGACTATTAGCTTAGTTTATTTAATCAAAAAATCTGATCTTACGTGGTGACAAAATTAAATCCTTACAAATTAATTTTTATATTGTCATCATGTAATATATTCAGGATGCTTTAGAGGTTACATTTAATTTAATCTTGAAACTGTTTGTTTTCACAAGTTATTTTTTAATTCGTGTTTCTGATGCCACACAAAATGTATGCCCAAAAAATAGTGCAGTTATCATTCTTTGAGTTTTAAGGTTACCGCAAGAGCGGAAGTTTAGAGTTTCAGGAGCATCATAAAAAAATCCAAACCAGGCATTTTTTCCTACGGTTTAATCAATTTTTTAAAGAAGGAGCCTCAAAAATCAAGCTAGGCTTGGAAGTCTCCAACAGTTTAATCAGTACTTCTAAGAAATACCGACACAACTCAAAAATTGATTGTTTTAGCACTAAGGTTAATGAGGATTACATTCCAGTTTGGGGTTAAATTGTTGAATCAAATCCGGACAAAGCTCAAACGACATGTATATTGTTCATGGTGTGAGTGAATTAAGTCAATATAAAATGGGGTAGGCATTAGATTGGGGCTGGGTTAAGTAGTAAAAACTAATTAACTTTTCGAGTGTTTAATACTCACAATTATGTACTTCTTGAAGGAGCGGATTGTCAGTATTAAAATATATTTTTAAAGGAATTCGTTAAAATACTTTCATATCTCATAACAATAATATCTTGAGAAAGTTATATAATTACGTAGTTAGTAAACTAAAGTAAAATAAACATGATATTGTACAGGGTGTGAAAGAAAGTAAAAATTTAAGGACAAATTCACGAGTGAATAAAATTCTAATAGAGAGTCTGTATGTATGTTTCGTCTTAATGTACATGTGAACCCGATTTTAGTCTGGTTTTCACATCGTGGAAGAGCTTTGGGGAGTTCGATTCGGACGCTTGAGTCGAAAACGTGAATCCTTATACGAATAATTGCTGAAATTGTGTATAGTATATCCTATGAAAGTCACGTGGTCACAGAACTATAAAACTTGGAAACTTGCTTCATATACACGGCGTTATATGGGACAAAGGCAAAATCAATGTATAAGAATACGCTAGAGATTCGTTGGCATTTAGCACAGAAAAGAATCTCTAGCGAGATTCTTCGATGTTGGATATCAATTGTGTTCCCAGAAATATTTTCACAGAAAGTTGTGAATATTTTATTTTGCACTCGAAAAGATAATTTCTAAAATAGGTACAATTAATTCTTAAGTACCTGCGTTTCAAAAATACTAAAAAATAAACGCGGCTACTTAAAAATTGAAAAAAAAAAAACACTTATCAACTGACGTAATAAATGAAGAGGTTAATCTAACAAAACACACTTCTGTTTATGTGATCTAAAATAAAGAAATGTCAAGCTAGAAAAACTTCAAATTTTAAATCACGTGAACAAAACTGTTTTTTGTAAATAAAAGTCGCTGCCAACGAGACTGGTTTTGCCGCTAGAATCACAGCTGTGACTTGTGCTGGCTCGCATGCGCGGATTTTAAAATTAGAACAGGGATATTTTTCGTGCTGGTTTGTCTGCTTGTTTTAAGCAAGAACGAATCAGGAAACAATATTTTCTGGTCATGTGGAGGACATGTTCAAACGCCCACAAACAAACATGTCGTCATAGTGTGTGTAAACCTTCACCAAATCCACCTACAAAGCTATCTTCAAAACAATTATTGTGTGAAGCGAAAACATAAAGGCCATCACGAAACCTAGCAACCGAATTTGGCGGAAAAACCAGCAGCGGCCTTAAACGTTATTAGGCAAGTATAAACACTCATCATTTTTCTTAGAAATCAATTGTAGCAATTTTCTTGTCATAAATACAAAACCAAATTGCAACGCATAAAAAGTTGCAACTTCAACAGAAATAATGGAATAAAACTTTACAAGGAAACTTCAGAAAAACGAATTTGAAAGTTTTCAAAGTAATAAACTTTTAATGACACAAAAAAGCGAACAAAAACTTGCTAGACATATTATAGAATTTAGAGTAAAGTCTGTTATATACTTTAAAAAAATCATGAATGATTTATAATGCGATTTAGAGTTCATGCAATGTGATTTATATTTACCTAATATTTTATTAGCGTGTTCCAAAAGTCCCTCACAATTTAGTTGAAATAGGATAAATTCTAACTTTCTTAACCAATATTTTTATACCAAATATAATTGTTGGATGGAGTTTGAACTGATTTGACCCAATCGAATGTTTTCTTTTTAATTTCTCGCACAAGGATTACAAAGTATGCTTCAGAAAGTTTGAAATTCATCCTATTGCACTAAAATATTTAGGAACTTCTAGAACATTCTAAATTGTGTACGAAAATGCTCAAACCACTAATTTATTGTAGGGTATGAATGATTATTTATTTATTTATTTATAATATTTATTTTTTGTATATTAAAAATAAACGAAAACATGAAAATAAACTGCTTAAAACATTTTTGATGTTTTTCAGGCATTGTAGTCACTCATTAAAAAAACGGATAAGTATTTTTTATGAAGAGTTATACAGGGTGTATATTGATTGATCTGGCCATGTGCTAGCAAAATAACAAAACATGACAATTTTCAGGCTTTAGAACTTTTAAATGAGTATTGTCTTCAAAATCAAATTTGCCTGTTTCATCCAGATTTCAAAATGATATGAAACATTTTTTATCAATAAAACGATATTTCAATTTTAAGCAAACAGGGTTTAATTTTTGAGATGTTACCAATTATTAGACTCTTAATCATTTTTTTTACCGGGGGTATACGTTTTTAACATAAAAAAATGTTAAAATATCTCTAAAGACGTCAAGTTTTTATTAGAGTCATGCTTTCTTATTTCGATAGCACATAGATCTCGTACGGAAGATTAACTGGACATCCCTGTATTTTACAACGCTAAAGATCCGGCACTCTCACAGGTGGTAACCGTCGCTTGGGATATCCCAATAAGTCGGAGAAAGTTGGTTACTAATAGGATATTTTTATCGTAACAAAAGCATGCGTAATATAGGTACATATTGTATAATAAATCTAATTTTTATTCACAACATAAAATATTTTGACGTAACAAAATAAATAATAATGCCACTACTTGAATTAGGGCAACCGGTGAAACAATTTCTTTAACATTTTTAATATGCTATCTCTTTCTCTTAAAACTATTATTTTGTTTTTTATCAACTCATTTGTGAAATAAACAAAAATTTTAAGAGCATTAAAATCAGATTATCTTAAATCTGTTAGCTTAAAAGAGAAATTCTTCTAAAGAAACAAAAGTTTATTGTTGAAAAAATGCACCGCAATAAAATAACGACAAGCAAACAATATTAAAAAAATACTATAACTTTGTTGAAGAGGGGAAACCTGACAGCTATCTTCTTTCACGCAGAGATGCAATATACGAGTCTACAGGAAATAAAAAATACCAGTGCAATGAAAACACGTATAAAACAGTAGGCCTATACACCGGTCACCGAGAAAAAAACTCATGATGAATACATCTTGAAAACTTATCCTTGAAAAAGATTCTACACATTGTGACGTTTTTGATCGTAGAAAATTTAATTACTATTTTTAATGACAAAACAAGATTTCGTCAAGTGCGATTTTAATTAAATGTAAATTAGTTTGCTGGGCCCATTAATACTTATTATTGTACTTAATGAAATCAGGAAAAAAGACGCGATTAAGTTGTTAAAAAAAAAACTAAATATAGTTAAAAAAAAAAACAGGATAAGTATATTTAGAAATAGAACAAAAATTATAAATATTAATCGATACAAATTATCACTATAAAAATACATGCACTATAATACAATACAAAAAAATTATCGCTTGACAAAATTATTTTACTTCACCTCAGAAATTTAAACAGAATGTGGATAAGGTAAAGTTATAGGGAAGGAAACGCCAATTCGTCCAAAAACTAACTGACTTCAAGAATTATTTAATTTTTAAATTTTAAGATTGGAATTTTTTACAAATTTTGAACATTATGTAATACGAACATTTTAACTGAGGCATTGAATAATCTACCTGTAAAACAGTGTTCATCAATAAGGTGACCAATTAAATTTTATTAAAAAAAAGAAACATTTTTACTAATAAAAAAATACGGACAGGAATTCTGAAATTCGCTTCAACATTTTAATGCACGTGATGATTGTACATTATATAGACGCTTGCGAACTAAAACCACAAACGCGTAAATTACTTAATTCGTTTTGAAAATTGTATTCAAAAACAATACATAACGCATAAACGTTTAGTAATAAAGTACAGTATTAAAAATAAATAAATAATCCTTCGCTAATTTTTAGGGAATGCCTCTGAAAGACATCGGCATCACTATAGAATTCCAGGATGATCAGATACATTGCTAATGAGAAAGAGAGAGAGAGAGAGAGAGAGAGTAGATTATAAACGATCGACAACTTTTACTCTTGACGAGAAATAACGTCATGAAAGATCGCGCATAATTAAAAATTTTTGTACTTTTGTTATTTCGGTTTATGTATTTCTGCTAATTACTGTACTTATATTGTTTATATTTCTATGATCCTTAGGTCCTGAGGATGCTAACAAACGTTGGCGAAACGTCGACTATACTTTAAAAATCAAAATTCTCTAGAACTCTAAATTGGCGTTAATATTCTTCTTTACTATTTAAAAAATAGAGTTTTGGGATATTGATGATTTCGTATTTCGCGATCCCCAAAAGACATGGTGAATTAAAAACATCTACGCACAGCTTAGGCTATTTTGGTCTAAGCCCAGTTCATATTTTCAATAACATCGTTATATTCATTATTGAGAGAAGTTGGGAAATTGGAGAGTAAAAGAGTCTCAAGAAAGAACGAAACATAATTTGGTATCGTCCGACTATCCAATAACCTTCTCCCAATTTTTAATAATGAAACGAAAATCTGATCGATACTTCTACCAGTAACCGGAGAAGCTGAGGGCTTGTAATAAAGGAGCTTTATAATATATCTCAAGCCTTAACAACAATCTTGATGGTCCGCCTATCCAACAATAGCTTCTCCCAATTTTTAATAATGAAACGAAAATCTGATCGATACTTTTACCAGTAACCGGAGAAGCTAAAGGCTTGTAATAAAAGAGCTTTATAATATACTTCAAGCCTTAACAACAATCTCGATGGCCTGGTACAATCGCCGTTGATTCCCCTGGAGGTCAATCAACCATGTTGTCACCGGCTGCTGCAGCTCACGGTCAGAGCTCCAATGTTTGGTGCCATGTTTGATTGTGTAGTCTAGTAAAATGTGGGAGCAGCGACACGACCCAGTCATATATTCTACACTTTCTACTCCCACTTCGAGGGGTTTTTATGGCGCTTTAACTCGACAAACACTAATCTATCTTACAATCTGACAACTGCGGAACAAGGGAGACGAGTACCGAGGATGGATGTGTGAACACACTGCTGTTTTCTTTTCTTCCTTGAAGGATATTCAAATATGATGTACTAGCTTATGGAGATTTTTTTTTGCGTTCCTTTTTTTAATCACTGTCACCAACGCCTTTTTCTTTTCAAAATTAGAGCTCTTTTCATTCTTTTTCTTTGTTTTCTTGGGGGATGTTGAAAATGTGTTGTGGAAAGCCAGTTTGGAATTCAAATCCAACAAATTATGGATATTCAAAACGAATCATATATATTAATACGCTAAGGTTAAAGATGTTTGCCTCCCTTTTTAGAAAAAAACCTCACAATTTCTCCACATAAATTATATATCATTTTACAGATAATTGCTTGCTCTACTGACATCGACAACTAAAAAATTTATTATTGCTTTTGTTTTTGTAAATTAATTAAAATACAACAACGCTGAACAACGTCTGCCATTTGACGGCTTTAATTTTGAAACAACGTCAACACTTAGATCTGTCATCTGATTTTCATATTGTAATACAACAGACACAATACTGCATACTGCCATCTGACGGCTTTAAGTTTGAAACAGCGAGCAACGCTGAACAACGTCGCAGCAATGCTGCATGATGCCATCTGACGGCTTAGCTCAACGCTTTTGCTACTTGCGCCTCTATATGACAATTTTAGTAAAATATTTCTTCGATCAGTCGTCTGAGCTTCATATTGTAATACAACAAAAAGAAGAACGTTATAAGCAATGTGCAAAATTAGAAACGAATTGAATATCTGCAATCATATTTAAAAAATAATTTTGTAAAGTGATAACTATTATACTTATTTAATGCGAATAATTCGCACAGGTCACACTAGTGTTTTCTTAATAATGATAAAAAGTAGATACATCTAATGATGTATGCATCAAGAAGTTTTTCTCTTACCATCATCATCATAATTTTCTTTGGTCCGACGCTAAGTTCCTCCTGTATTTTTCAATAGCATTACCTTACGAATAGATAGATAGATAGATAGATATAATTTATTTGTAGAGCCAATTCGGATACAAAGCGTCAAAATAGAAAATTATACATATTTTACATGATCATACAAACAAGTTTTAATTAAATATTGTTTTAGTTTTTTTTTGAAAGAAGTGATGTTGCATAGTTAAGTTGTTGACTAGTTAACATGTGGCTTATCACTCATTTTTTTGTCGTCAGATTGGCATTAGGTTCGAGAACCAACTTCTTTCATTTTCTTCTATTTCTTGTAAGACGTTTCAGACTATTTCTTAATAATTTTTAATGCCTCGACTGTTAAGAATTGATAATGTAAAGCCACCAACATTACCATTTACTCGTAACTATCGTGAAATGTACTCAAATATGCAATTTACAAAATTTTAAATTTCAAACGGACGTTTCTTTAAATGAAAATATTTCGGTTTAGACCGAACATGAACGTACTTCATGGGCTAAGGGTTCCGTACACCATTCGTCAAATGTAATTATCTTGTAATCGTCATATACCTTTAATAAAAAAATTACAAAAACGTAGCATGAAAAATCTCAGACTTCCTGCTTTATGAAATAAATAAGATTGACAGTTTATCATTGTTAAAAATAATGTCATGATTTTTAGGTTCGTCTTTGAGTTGTTTGCCTGTACAAATGCATTACACTAAATTCACTTCAACATGTTTCACCTTTTTAAAAATGTACGTCATTTCATACAATAAACTCTTTTTCCACTGCTTTTCTTATTTAAACACCTTTTATGTATGTCATGTATTTATTTTCAGGAAATACGACGTTCCACAAAAGAAAATCTTATATATTACGCAAATGACAGCGCGCGCTAAACAAACTTTATTTTCATACGAGTTAAAAAAATGTGTGCTCTCCACATCAGTTTAATATTCTGTAAATTCTATGGATGCTATGTTGCCAGTTGATTTTTTTTCTTGTTAAAATATAAAGCGCGTTTCGAATATATATTGTGAGAGTAGTTTTCTTTATATAACAATAGTTATTGGCGTAACTAGTAGTCTAAGTCATTCATGGCGCTGACAGGTCATGACTTAGCCTACAAGTTACGCCCATAATTTTATTCAACAATTGCGCGTTATTCATGTTTTATTTATTGTTATTAATGAGATGTTGTAAATATCTATTTGTTTCTTTATAAAAAAAACTGTCAATACTAACAGCACCAAACAGCACGATTCAATGTTTTGGTTTGAGGTTAGCCGGTTATGAATAAACTCCATGTCGAAAACATTCGGCCTCTCAATTTTAGCCTCAATGGGTAATAACGGAGTTGTTGTTACCTACTATTTCGTTACGACTCAGAAAATAGTTACGTTTATTTTCATTACTCCACAATGGCCGAGCTAGTAGGAATTTTCATTGAGTTATGACAAGTAATTGTCACCAGTCGGTAAATGGCTATTTAGGGTTCGGTTTTTAGGCATGATAAAACATGAATAGCGCGCATGAGTTGAATAAAAATAAATACAGTGTCAAAGAACAAAAATTAAAAAAATGAAATACATAATTTCTTTTGAAAACAAACAAATTTAAAACCTTTTAAACACGTGGACAGAGTTCAATCTTTTCAGTATTCTCTAAAATAATATTTTTGATTTTATTTTTTAACTGTACTTTGATAATAATTTTAAATAGCACCGAATGCCGGCGAAATAATTTCAAAACAATTTCTGGCATTTGCCGCATTTATCGAAATAATATGTATTTAGATATTAAATCGAGAATAGACTGAAGTAATGATTAGTGTGCTGGCCTTTGAATCAAACTGTCGTGGGTTTTATATCCCACCTCCGATCCTGTCCTAGTTATTAAGCGTCTACAATCTACAATAAATAAATTATAATCCATATTGAAGAGTTATATATTTAACAAATGACCCGTCTCTATTTTTTTTTGCCTCGTTTTTCAGGCTTCGTATCTCAAAAGGAGCCCTCATTTAAAATTAAAATATATGTTGCCGAATAAATTCTCGTCGTGTGTGAGTTCCAAGCTTATTTTCAGGTGACGAATAAATATCTTTTTTTTCACATCGTCTCTTTTTCCGCGACAACAAAATTCTATTTTTATTTGGGCGATTTACATACATTTATGTATTCAAGCTCATGAAAAGACACACTTGCTGTTTTTAATGAAAATGATTTCAGAATGAGATACTATTTTATTTATTTAAGTAAATTCTTTTTCACAAAAGACCGTATTAAAGTTGAAATGATTTTTTTTGCGTAATCAAGCATACAATTTCTTTGAAGATTAACATTTCTTTCGAATCAATGATGCTGGCACGTTTCGATTGATATTCTAACATTTATTATTCGCCAAATTTAATGCATATTCCATTTTTTTCAGTCCCATAATTCAAACGACTGGGCCGATTTAGAAAAAAATCTTTCAGATCATATTTACGTTAATACACACGAGAACTCTGTGAGCTCTGGCAACATAAAATTTACACAGCACATTGAGCTTGACAAATCCGGATTAATGTGCGTCATTTCCTTCCTGATTTATTAGTTCGAGTAGCTTACGCTCTATGCTATTAAAGCTCCGAGCAAAGCCAGGCCGGAGGGCTAGTTTTACATATATTATGTATGTTGATACATTAGACGATCCCGACTTGAACATGTAAGAAATAATAGCACCAGACAGGAAATAGAAATAGTTGTCTTTGTACAAGGTAATCAACATTTTTGGTACCTACATGTAAGGAGAATGACGGGAGAAAGGTGACCTAAGAAGATAAATAGACTGGATTTCGATAGAGAGAAGGAAAAAGGAGAAGACGGCATACGAGAAGCGATGCAGGAGAGAATGGAAGAACCGAGATTTATGGAAACTGATGAATCCCGGAACAGAGAAGGAAAAGAGTAGAAGATGGCATACAAGAAGTAATTCAGGAGAAAATGAGATAACCGATAGTTAGGGAGAATGACGGCTTGTGAGAAATTTCGCGATATAAATGATAATTGATATAAGAACTATTTAATATAAAATATACTTGCAGACTAAATTTACTAGCCTATACGTATAACACTTTCACTTTCGAAGATCCTGGTTTGTAACTAGAGTTAAAAAACCCAGTAAAAGTATTACTTAACTTCGGGTTATCCCGCCCCCTCCTTGAGATAATAACAATATGAGAGTTATGAAATTGAACTATAAATAATTATAACATCTTGAAATTTCAAATCAGTTTCTCTCAGTGTTCAGTGTGTGAAAAAAACAGTGTTTTGTGTGATTTCAGTTTTTTTAAACAAACAAGGTATTTTTCAAAGTTTTATACTAAAAATATTGTGTAAAGAATTTAATGTAGGTATCATAAGGATATTTAAATTAAAACATAATGTCCAGTTTCGAGTGTTGAATTGTCCTTTATTAACCCCTCGACACAAAACACGAGTGTTAGAAGTATGAAGCTTTTGTCTGGCTGTAGCATCAAAGTTGCAAGACGGATGAACCGATTTCATTAACGTTTTTTTTATAATCACTAGCCGTTATGTTCGAAATCAAGCTTTTTTAATTTTTTTAAATTGAACTTACTGTAATTCTGGAATGTTTTTGAAATGACATAGCTCTTCAAAATTAATTGAGTGGTATAAAACAGCTCGGCTTATAAATATAGATATTATAAAATATTTTTATTAGATATTTATTATTAGATGCTAACAATATTTTGATTCAAAATATCAAGACAGTAAAACAACTTATATAAGTCCTGAAAATAGTTATGCTTAATACATTCGAGGTTGGCAAAATGCTTTCTCAAGGTGACAAAGTTTATTGCCAGTAAGAAAAAGCTTTAAAAGTAAAATTTCTTTCAAACCACGTACACATAAAAAATTGTGTGTAATTCCTTTCTTTTGCTACACACAAACAGAACTGGTTTTCAGCGGTTGTAAAGGGGTTTATATGTTGCAGTTGATGGATTTTTTTACATCAATATTCATTAAATATTTTCATTTGAGATAATAATTTGTTATTTTTTGGGCAAACAGCACAAACAGTGCTAGAGTCTTTATAGCCCAGAAAAGAATAATAAGGCTAATTTTCAACTTAAAGCCTAGAGAAAGCTGTAAAGCAATTTTTAAAATTAAAAATATCTTAACTTTCTGGGGAGTTTACATCTATGAGCTTATAACGTTTCTTTACGATTCGAATTTATTGCTAACCAACAAAAATGAAGTTAAAAACTATAGTACAAGACACAATAATTTGTCTATAAAACATAGAACATCCTTTTACGAAAAATGTCCTATATATAAAGGCAATAAACTATATGAAAAACTTCCTCAAAATTTGAGGAAATGTACAAATATAAATTCTCTAAAAAACGGCCTAAAAAAATTCCTGCTCGGAACTGCACCATACAAAAATGATTTGTAAACCAATCGATTGTATTTGACGTTTGTAACCGATTTTAATTATTGGATCAGCAATAAATTATTATCTATCTATCTATCTATCTAAGCTTTACGACGAACGTACGACTGACACGCAAAAAGTCTAAGGAAAAGCTGCTCTAAAATTGAAAACTTTAAGCTTGGAAAGCTAAAAATTTCAGAATCGTTTGGTCAGTACGTTTCAAATAAGGATACGAATACCGTTCTTACGTAACCACCGCGATTAAAAAATTTATAAGCACTCTCTGTTATCACTAATGTTCAACAGGCAATTAGTCACTTTGCTTAGCAGGATAAAAACAAACAGAAGTGATTATCCAGAGTGGCTATCGTTAGTAGAAGACACCCTTTGCAAAAGACAAATAAAATCAATGAACCCCAATACTAAATTCTCTGAAGAAATTACCTCAAAAAATGTAATGCATTCAAAAATTCTCAAAAAAACATTAAGGTCAGTTTCTAATAATTTATAATCACCTGTATCTCTGCTTATTCAGAATAATACATGTGTAAAATTACAAAGCGTTCACTAACCAAATAGAGTGTATCAAATTATAATCGTTTTCAATCAAATCGGCCAGTGGCGTCCCCAATATTTCGGTTCGCAATAAGAATATTAAAATAACAAAACATTATTCCAGACGAAAGTTTATCTAGTTAAAAAAAATTAATTAAAAAAAACACCAGCGAATTAGCAAGTAAAAAAAAATGGAAGTATGTTTAAATACTTAAACAAGTGAAATGTGTTAATATAGAATTTTTGACGTGATAACGTCTTATAAATTGATGAATCACCAATCTTATAAATTGATAAAACACCGACTGCATGCACGAAAAAGTGTAACGTAACGTTCCTAACGTTCCTAACGCGTAACGTTCCGCCTGACCCTGTGCGTGCTTTTTGCTAATTTCTCGCTCAATTTAAATCAGATCGGTTTGAAACCAGTCTTAAACGAAAGAGGAGAACATTTTACATAGATTTCGTATAACAGAATTTGCCTAAACAGTTTTTTTATACAAATTTATATACAAAAATAGCTGTATAAATGCAATGTTGTCTAATGCATGACGCGACGCGGTCGGTCGTCTTTGTTTGCCGTACATGGAAATTAGAAGAGAACGTATGTCTTGTCTTAACATGAAAACGGCTGCATTTCTAATGTTTAATTCAATTTTTTGACATTAGTTTTTTGTGAAATGCAACGCCTTCTAAGTTAACTATTGGAATAACTAATTATTATTAGAACATAATACTTTGACAGTTGCAAACGTCACTTTTGACATTTCTTATCATTCCGACACCAAGGATAAGCGGATTGAAACCAAATTTTGGGAGGATGTTTGATATGCAAATATGAAGTGGCCTATTGTTTTTGGGGAACATCGGCGCATGCGTAAAAGAATATATCTCTTATAATGATGTTTTATATAATAATAATATAGTTTTTAAAACGGTTTTTACTCTATCTATTTTTACTAGAAATTTTTGTAAATTTTTTGGGGAAAATCAGCGCATGCGCAAAAGAGATACATGCTATAGTTGTTTTTTATATAATAATAGTGTACTTTTTATAGTGTTTTATTATTCTACTTAATAAAATTTACCTAAATTTGAAGCGAAAGATGCAATATCATAGATTCGAATTATTATATAAATTTAGGTTATGTATTACGGAATACGTTATCACGTAAAACTATCGTCCGTAAACCGACTTTACAGACAACCAATTTTTTTCTTTAAAATTACATGAGCTTTCATCCGTCAAAGTTTGTCGGTGAGCTAATAAATCACCCCTGCATAAAAGCTTTTCAAAGCGGTCTTCAAAACTTAAAAAAAAGTACAAGTTTACTTGTTTACCTACATGAAATAGCATTTATTATTTCATTATCGATTGCACCATCTGGAATTGTAATCCATTTCCGCTATAAAGTTCTAAGCTTATTAAAGAATGCAGCAAGCTTTCTAAATGCAAATAAGTTAACCCCGTAAAAAATCACATTTAAATTTTTTATTTCAAATTTCAGTTACTAACTGATCCGCGACTTATTGTTATAATTAGTATTTTCGCACACTAATTGCAATTCAGCTTGGTTCCATTCAATTTGCAGCCCACGCGAACCAGGCTCAAACAGTTATTATAGACCTAAACCTTTCCCAAAAAAACAAACTATCAAAATGGAAGCCGGTACAGACAGACGGACATTTATCATTTTTTAATAATACAAGAAAACATACTTCCAGAATTATATCTATTTGTACCGACATCGCTCGAGATTTGTTGAACCAATTTTGATGGGACTATCAATAATGAAAAGCCCGGTTACGTTCGGATTAAGATAAACTTTCAGTTAAAACCAAGTTAAGTCTCGGATAAAAACTAGTGCCAGATTTATATATATATTTTTGTAACTTTTTAATAAAGAAGATCCGCGTCTTCTCATTAAAAAAACGTACATACAATACAACCGACAATGTTTTCGAACACGAAATTCATCACAGCCGGGGTTCCGTGTGTACAAAAATTAATTTTAGTAACAATTTGGACATTGTGTTACACTTAAAATTAACACACGAAAACATTCAAAATTAATTTCCGCCAGGTAAGTACGCACGGTAAAGTGATAAAGTACAGAAATAACGGCATTATTGAATATAACAGCAGTTACCAAACAAGCTCTTCATAAAATCCAGTCACGATATTAAATAATTCAAGATTACTGACTGTAAATTTTTACTAATTGGATAAAAAAAAATAATTCCTTCATTTACAAAGTTGTCCATCTCATCGTCGGCTTATAACTTCGAAATATTATTTTGAAATAACGATAAATAATAGCATAATGCGCAATTAATTGAAAAAACAAGGTACCCGCGTTATTTCGCGATGGTAACGGTGCTATAACCATAGTTTTATGTGTGGTAACTATGGAAACGACATCAGTAACGTCACGAAGTTGCTGGTGTAGCAAAATTAAATTAAAATGACCTAACAACGATCTGATTTACTTGAAAGTATTTTTTCGAATAACCTAAAATAAATCAGCTGTTCACTCGCCGCCATGTTGATTTTCAATGCGTAGTCGCGATAACGAAAATCCGTTCGTGTTGTTTCGTTAAAATAAAAAACTATATTATTTACTCTAATTCTTTTCGAGAAGGCAGCTCGAACGTATCGTTTGCGAAGCTCTGGTATAAAGTTGATTCTCTTTAAAAACATGTTGTCGACCGTATTAGTATAGAGAGAGACAACATCTCGCAAACACTGTCATACCAACGGAACTTCGTCAGTTCTTTCGAGAGAAAATATACACACAGCGAAAATTCAGTGGAGAAATAACTCAACACATAGAAGTTTTCACCCTATTAGGGGGAAACTGTTTACAACTTTAGATTTAAGCGCAATCAAGACTTCTTGATCCAGTTTATTATCAAATATCGGTGGTGATTTGTGTGGAATAAAATAATTATACCGTTTTATTGTTGTTTATGGTGCTTTACTTTTATTTAAATGAGTGTGGGTCATTTTCAGAATGTTACACTGTGCCAAATGGTTACTTATAATGACCGCCGTGTCCATTGTGGCGCTGCAGTCGGCCGGACAAGATGGAAACTATGTACCTGACTATTTGAAAGAAGACGGAACTCACAGAACAGGTACGTATTTTTTTACAGCAAGTCAGAATTGAATTCAAATTGGTTGGGACAATAATTTATGCAAAAGAGAAAGGAATAGAGTCAAGTCATTTTAAAATAGAATATTTTGTTTTTGGTCCGGTTCGGCTCATTTGGCACAACAGATCATTTGGACCTTTAGGATATGAATATAATTTAAATCCGATAAAACAGTGGCGACTAAATAGCTGTCCAGGCAAAGCCCTCTTAACTTGTTTTGTTTATAAATTATCAAGTGAAACGAAACCCACTGTATGCCCCCAAACTGAATTAATCAATAATGAATTAAAGAACTACCAAGAAGCCCTTTTCATCTGATTTGGGAGGAAATGAAATGTTTTTCTTTGCACTTTTTTCTCTATACAGACTGTCCCAGATTTTTCTACATTCATTCGTAAGTGTGATCTGCAAATATATCGTAAATGATTTATCGGCATCTTGTTCATTAATCATCCCATTTACGAATACATATTAAGTTTTGATTCGGTCATTTTAAAAACAAATCGAGATATAGGCCATGTATATTTTTTTATATACCTTATGACCGTAAATATGTTTCGCAGGCAAGGATTTGCTGGATTTGATAGGACTTGGCACAGGAGCTGATAAGGATCCCTATGTGGCCAAAACAAATTCAGCGTGTCTGAACGGAGATTTGGCTGAATGCTTCAAATCACACGCACTCAATTCACTGGATGACTTCTTTACAAAGGTTTGAATCAAACATTTATTCAATAGAATATTTTGCCTAGGACTAACGTTATTGATTTTATCATTCCGCTTGAAGCACAAACGCATACACTTTCATTAATAATACTTCTAGAAATGTCATAAATGAATTTTTATTGCCAAGGTTTTATTCGTCGACTTACGTTGCAAAATTGGTCTCCACGAAAAGCAATTTTATTATAACGCGATAATATATAGTGTATGTCCATCCTGAAGATCCATTTTAAATATTGGCGGAAAAAAATTTGAAATACGATGAGTAGTTTCGGAGATTACCTTTTACATCCAAACTTTATCTGTTTATAATATTATTGATATTTATTTATATACAATTTCTTTAACAATGAACTACAGCTCACGCGTCTACTAGAGAAAATTATAAATTCATCCTGTATATTTACAGCTGACGTTTATAATGTCTGTTTCATTTATATAAAAAAAAGCTGACAGGTCACAAATTGGCAAAAGCTTATTTAAAACCTAGACAGTAAGCTTTTGAGTAATTTTTAACTTCAGTTAATCTGTTGAAAAAAATTATATAATAAACAGAGAGCGTTCGGAAAATAAAAATGTTTTGCGCAAATGTCTGACATTTTCTTATGTTTGTTTTTATCGTTAGGCAGGCATCAAGCTCTGATTTAATTTTCCAAAGCTATTAATCAGAAGGTATTTAGTGTAGCACAAGCAAACGAAAATTATACAAAGATGATGTTTCACTGAATAATATATAATTTTCTTACGAACATAATCTCCATGCTACAGTACGATCGAAAAATTATTTTCTAGACTTCTACAACCATAAAAAAAATCAAGTCGCGATGAAACAGTGACAAAGACATGCGACAGCGATAGGTCTCAAATATCGATTAATGGAGAACAATAATATTTTTATTTCTACGCAGTTACTTGCCTTTTATAAAAAATCAATTGTCTTACAACTTAAGGACGTAGTCTGGTGTTCGGGTTTTGAAAAAACGAATTTATTTTTTTACATTTTTAGTAAGTATAATATATTGAGAAAATACTGTAAAAATTTTAGACCGAAATATTAAATATTTACAAAGCTACAGCATATAGTCGAGAGCAGCAACGGTCTTACGGTAAGACTTTTACCTCAATTGTTATCACGTTACCCTTATACTCTCGCAGAGTAGAGCAAACAAATTAGCAGAAAATGATGCCTTTGAAGAAACGGAAGGTTTACTATACACCAGGCATAGCTGATAAGTGTAAATATTCATTTTTATTTTTTTGTAAGAAATCTGAAATTAAAACTTTAAACGCGTTTTTCTCAAAACTACGTTTTTCTAAGCGGCGCGGGTGATTGAAACAATTGTATACAACCGATTGCTTTCAGTTTTGCACAGGGTATTCTACACAACAATAGCTCAGTCCGGTGCTAGAATTACTTAATTATAAAAATTATTTCTATTTTTTTAACCGATTTTCAACGAAAAAATCACGATTTTTTTTCTAAAACCCGCCATTTTGTTATTTATCAATAAAAATGTTTATTTCTAGTACGGGATAGAGCCGCAAGCCTACGAAACAATAACCAATTAAATTTTAATAATTCAGATGACTCCAAGTGACGTTATCACCCGCGCTATCCACCCACCTCCATTTAAAGTTGTCTACTTAAGGTTAAAAAAACAATTATAAAATGGCGTAAAATTAAGCAAAAAAAAAATGTTTTTTCTTAGTTTACGATGTCAGTAAAAACATGTAACAAAATTGAAAACATCGTACATTATTTTGATATTAAAAAAAAATTCTGAAATAACGGTTGAAAACGAGCCTGAACATAGGACTACGTCCTTAATCAATCGACAAAAAAAAACGTCTGCAGTTATTTGTAACTGATATTGTGTATTGTAAATATCTGTACGGATTATGTGGTTGGCAAAGTCTGTTCTATCGTGTATCAATATTCATTGAAATGTAAAAAATTGAAGTACATTCCAGTTGGAAAGGGTATGACGGGTTGATCTCGTATTCAAGCCGAATTCTTGTATTGTTCAATTATGTCATTCACCCGTTCATTCCATCAAATCCTCTTACTTCAAGAGGTAAAGAGTAATACCCTGATGGAACGCTTTTACTCAAGAGCTTTCATTCGAAACAGCGCTCGAAAGCCGCACAATGATACTTTAATTTCATTTTATATATTTTACAGTTTATCCAATCACTGCTGTGTTTCCCTAAGGACTCGGCTATGCATTACCAATTTTATACATCAATTACTGACCACAATATGGTTTTAAGTTTCAATGAGTTTTAAAACAATAGATTTTAAATTTGGTGATTGCAGTTTGGATAAATCAAAGTTGCTTGTGTTTAAATTATTTTATTTTTATGTACAGATGATTAATAAACAAATTGATAACGTTTTTCTAGAATATTTTCTTATGCAACTTTATTAAAATTATAAATTTATTAGATAAAAGAAATGGAGATTTCGAAAATGTAAAAATAGCAGTTTGAAAAAAAAAAAGATTGTACACTTCCGGTTGAGTTTAACGTGAAAAAAAATACTGCAGCAGTTTCCGATAGTAAATCTCGAGTTGAATAAAAAAACTATTTAATATTTTTTGTATTTAGTAGGATACACGAATTATTGTTACCACTTTCGGTGATTGCACTGTATCGATGAGAACTTTATTATTTGTACTGTTTGGAAACAGCTCCTTCAGTACTTATTTTGACTGTAATGACTGGACGTCAAGCAGTTTTCTTTTAAAGTCTATAAAACTATGACGTTTAAGAACCGCAGCTTAAAGTGTTAATATCTTTACTGTACTTGATTTTCTCTTTTGTATGATTGCAGGCACAATATCGGCTAACAGACAATGCCCGTATAATTAGAATGCCCAGTGAACATTTAAGGGCGTTGGCACACCAGCCGTTCGAGTACTCGTCGGAACCAAGAGCTGACGAGCCTGAATGGGATCAGTTCGTCAAGTTTCTTACGAGAAAGGTATCTATTATTCTACAAGTTTTCGATTGTCTCAAACCCGACAATCAATGTCTGTTGATTAACTATGAAACTAGAAGCTATTACGCCTGACTCGTTTTTAACAAGTTTAAGAGGACTCTCTCACCACCAATCCAGACACAAAATCAGTTTGAACTGGTGTATGAAACAATTATTATAAAAACAAACACAAGCTTGGCAGATGTTAAGCATTTTAGGCGAAATTCCAGCAACCATATTTCGCCCTGCCAACTAAGATAATTCTACTAACTGAATTTCACCCTGTCATGTACTAAACTTCGCCCTGTCAACTAACGAAATTCTAAGTAACTAATTATCGCCATGTAACTAAATTTTGCCCTGTCATCCTTTAACAAAAGCCAAGTTATAAATACTCAAAGCAAGCATCATCTAACGAAATACTAGTAACTGAATGTCGCCCTGTTATCTAGATATCGCCTTCAACTAAAGCCATGTTTAATCTGACGCGTAAAAACGTAACATCGCACCAATTTCACGGTTTTTTTTCTCCCAACCAAACGCGCTTTTTTATGTTTCGCAACAATAAAGTTGAAATGAAAATTGTTTTGTTTCATCTTGTATATAGCTTTTAAATGATGTTTTGGTGAAAATGAACGTCGGTAGCAATTTATCAATATTCATAACACCCTTAAAAGGACGAAGGGATGCCATGACACTTTATAATATTATCTAAGTGGGACTTCGGAGTTCAGATACGGCTGTGTTTCCGAAATTACACACGCTATATTATTTACAAGTATATTTTCAGCTAATTCGCATAACGTCCTTGGAGACCTGTTACTTGTCTCTGATTCCCTGTGCACTTAACTTTGCTCGACTGACGCGGAAATAAAAAAAAACCGTGTTTTTTCTAGTCTAAAATAAAGAGTAAACAAAGTTAGTGCATTTATAAATTTTTGAAAATATCCACAAGCATTTCGAAAATATCTTTTGCGCTTTTGAGAGACGTATTTATTTCTTGGCAACCATAAAATATTCCATTTTCGTCTTTTACAGGTTTTCTGTCCACCAGAAATGACCATAAAATGTTTAGTAAAAATACTGCATAAAGAATAAATCAAAAACAGCAAAACGTTACATGATAATTTTGAATTCGTGTACAATATGGACATATAGTTGATTTTAATGGCCTACGCATTAAACTGACTGTTTTTTAATATCAATTTTCATTTTGGTAAAATGGAAACGGCCATGTGATTTGCATTACTGTGTCCCATCTTTGTTTAATAAATGCTGAACGTATGAGAGAGAAATAGAAGCACTTCTGTGCAAATATTGATTGCTGTTTTTAACAACCTTAACATCCCATTTTTGATGATTAGTTTTGTTTTATTACAATTTTATTATTTATAACGTAATTACTTAAACGACTTGGAAATTATACAATCCATGAGCATTAAAAATCTAGTATAAGTAGTTTTTTTTTTTAAATAGATCTTTCAATCGATATACCAAGCAGAATCTGCATATTTATGTTCAACACAAACAATAAGACAAAATATAATGAACTGAAAGACTACAACACTTACATTACTTGAAGTTCTTATCCTGGTGGGCGTGTTCTTTGGGGGAGTCAACTGTAAATAAAAAAAATAATTACGTAAAAGTTATATATTTTTAGAAGTTTGCGTAACAAACTAATAAAACAGAAATCATAAAACGTGTTAAATTGTGGAGAAGTCACATTAGAGAAAAGTTGAAGTGTTATAAAATTACATAATATCTTTTCAGGTTGAGAAGTTCCTGAAATCGACAGCTATTGAAGTACAATTCCCGGAGGAAGTAACTGAAAGAGGAAGATATTCGCCTAGGTTTGTCGACGAAATAGCCGATGAAATTGACATTATTGAAGATAAAAAAGATACTTTATTCTGTAAGTTGAGAAACGTGAACTATGAACATTGCCGTACAAAAAGTCACAAATTTTTTTTAGTCACGTTTCATGAAAGGAAACGTGTCATCTAAATCAATAAAACAGTCAATAGCGTTCAACTGTTTTCCCAATAAAAAATGGACTACTTTTTACAAGGTTTTATCCATCTTCACATGTTTGTTAGTTAGTCATCTTGCATGTCGATTTTGGGTCAGGTTATTTTTTGCTTTTTATTTTTTTCGTTCTAGTCCATTGCACTAAAAGCTTGTTTTTAAAAGTTTTAATTTGTAACTTTAAAAATCATCGATTTGTAGATAGAATTGTAGAAACAAATCGCGTCATCTAAAACAACCAATTAAAACAGTGCATAACGTTCGACTGTTTTTGCGTAAAACAAAAAAAAAAATGTCGACCGACGATCGAGATGCTTATTGTTAAACTAGAAATTGCATATAAAAATAATAAATGAACGTTAGTCAGACAAAACGACACGAGAGATCCATTTTTTTTGTGATATTATCAATTAAAACAAAAGTCGTACTTCGACACGCACATTTTTATAACAATCTTCCACGCAAATTTGTATAAAAAAGCCGTACAACAATAAAATACGCTGGAAAAGTTTAACGAAAACAAACTTTTACGGTTACGCCACTGACTAATCGACTTGAAATTTAAAAAAACCAGTAGTAAATCTTTTCGAAGCATTGCAGCGACGTTTATGATGAACGTAATTTACTGACTTCAAGTAGAAAATGAACTATTAAGCGGATTTGTTTAATAGAAAAAAAAGAAAATTCCTCTTTTTCTTTGCAATAAATAAAAAACAATTGCACTATCGTTAAAAATCAAATTTATAAAAATCTACAGAATGTGGTGGAGGTGACCCGTTGCTTCCACCACTAACTCAAAAACATGCGACGGGTAAATAAACGTTTATTTGTTGTTTCGACGAATTTACGAGATCGTTTATGCTTTTGTCGGTACTGTAAATTACCGAAAATAAAACAAAACACACACACATTAATTATGGAGGGAATTTTCAAACCGGGTCATTAAAACCGTGTTTTAAAAGCAATTTCGAAAATTATAACGACACGAGAGATTATCGTGAATTTACATAACGGCCAAAAAGGATATATTTGACTACAGCGGGTTCAAAATCTATTGTTGTTTCTGTCAGTCTCACAGAAAAAACAACGTGAGAGTAAATGAGAAGACAAAGACGTCTGAATTCAACATAGCATGTGTGTGGTTAACGAGATGTAGTTTCGTGTGGCTTTCAATGGAGCTTTTACGCGCTATCAATGAACACACATGAAGTAGCTAATGTGATACAGGGCTGTACAAACTGTCTTTTATTTATCCAAGTCTATCACGAGCGGCGTTGTTCGAATTCTTCTTGATTTCCAGTTTCCGTTTCGTCTACAACTGCGCTAGACATTGACAAAAGCGATGTGATTCAGAGCGAAGTGTACTTCTTTTATGCTCAGCGTTTTCTACTCGGTCGTAGTACGTATTACGACTAGAGACCACTCACACGACAGCACACTTACCTTTCGTCTTTGATAATGTCTAGCTTACAAGCCCGGAAACCAAGGAGATTGATTTTTTAATTATCAATTTTGCAGGAAAAATAACAGGGTACTTTGCGTAGAAACTCGTGAAAACCAGTCAAGCAGATTTGACAGATCACATGGTTGCACAGTTAGATGGGGGAGACTCATTATTACCTAAGAAACAGTTGTAATGCATTTTTAAAGACCTGTACACCAATACCTTCATTATTAACGACTTTAGAAACTTATATCTTGGGAAATATTCACCAGTGATACCCCGTGTAGTTGGCTGCGAGAAAATACAAACTTTCCATCCCTCCATTCTATGTAGGGAAAGCAACCCCTTAAATTAATTTTTGGAAATTTCATTATACAATTGCATCTGCTTATAAAATTTCATTCGAATCGATGGAAAGATTGCGGAGCTACAAAGCGATGACATACGAACATACAGACGAACGGACATGCCTTTTTTGTGCCATTACGAAACCCCAAAAAATCGCACAGCACAGCGGCTTAACAACGTTCTTAATTAGGCTTTTGAAAAAAAATAATTAATGATTTTTTTATTGTATTTTAAAACTTTATTATAAATAATATTGATTATCGATGCGGAAAACTTTCAAAAAACTTTTTTTAAATCAATTATAAGCAATTTAAAATTGATAAAATATTTAAAAAAATCACGTGACTGCAAACGCACTAAAATTGTTTTTGACAATTGTGACGTCATATTGTTAAAATTTATATACGCAGTATACTATCAATGGCTTCTACATGTGTATTGACTAAAACTATCCTAAATTTAGTATAAAAAAATATTGTTTACAAGCACGATAACATTTCAGATTCAACATTTTTAATAAATTTCTTAATATATTGACTGTATTCAATCAATGAGAGGTTAAAAGTGTTAAAACACTGTGTCAATTGCAAGAGATGATAATAGAAATTAACATTATGACGTCACATTACGTTCGGGAAATGTCGGCGCGTTCTCGGAACTGGGTACAAATATTTATTTTTAATTTGATATAACTTTTTAATTATAACGAAAATAAAAAAAAGAAAAATAGTTTTGTTATAAAACTTATATACGATCTTTCCATTTATGACAAAAAAAAATTTCATTCAAAAGCCCAATTGTACGATTTTTGTAGGAATTTTTACCAAAACAGATGATAAATAAAATAGAAGGGTCCGTCTGTGTTTATCGAAAGCTTTTACTGACATTCTAGAGTACTATTTTTTGTGCCTGTCTGTCAGATGTGAGCGACGTCATTTCGAAGTATTTGTTGGACACCCCTCGTCGCGGGCACATACCGCAGATGCCACACATTGCCCCTACGTCAATCCTAACTACAGCAGCCCGATTGTTCCAGTCACGTCTGTCGCTAAGTGATGTTCCCCGAGAGCTACCAGAGATAATATAATGTCGTCTTTCTTTAACTACATAACACTACCTACTTCTTCTCTCTCTTATTCTCATACACCGTCATCTATGCCGCGACATTTATTTTTATTAACGCCGCATTTTCGCGATTTGTGTTATTCCCGTTTCCTCGCTGAATAATTAAAATTATATCGACTGTAAATAATCGACGGATTCTAACGGGCTTAATTTATGCATGAAAAAAAGACGCGCGTTAGAAGTTATACGCGATTCAAATTTTTAATTCACTAATTATTTTTTACAACGCGTAGTTTCAAAAAGGCACACAAATAGAATCAGTAGTTCTCGAGTTATGAGATTAACAGAGACAAGTAGCGTTTCATAATATTGACTGACGCCGTCTGCCCCCCCACCCGAATGTCAGTTAGTTTGAGTAAATAAAATGTTAAGTCGTGTGTCAACTATTCTTTGGTAAAAATTTTTTGAGGTTATGTGTTACTGTCATTGTGTTCGATTCTGAATGTTTACACATTTAGGAGTACCAAGGATTGATTGTCTTTTTTTTTGTTTATAAAATGGCCGTCGCGATTTAAATGACAAATCGATTTGAGGCAGTTACTCGACATTAACTAATAGCTTTTCTACAAAATTAATTACAGTAATTTGTGATATTCTTTTGTTATTAATAGTCGAATGTTTTAGTTTACGAATTTTTGTTTTTATCTTGAATACAGGATCGAAACGCTTTTCATGTTATCAGGCATTATTTTTTGCACAAAAAAACGAACAGCGAAAATAAATTATTCTTCAGTTATTTTTGTAGCGAGAAAACGGATATTGAAAAAAACGTTGAGGCGTAAAGATTGTTTAACGTTTAAAAAATATTTTCAAGGATATTTTGTTTGGTGCTAAAGAAAAAATTGTTAAAATCAAATTCGATTTAAAATGAAATAATTGAATGTTTCTTTTTTGATGATTATCTGTTTGCTTTAATTTTACTATCAATATTCCAGAAAAAAACAAAGTAGACGATGACACGTGACGTATATATGTGACAACGACAGTGTTTCAAAATTACCGATCAAACTGAATTAAATATTAATTAGTTTGAGGTGAGAGTCCTTTCAACACGAGACACCTGCGGCTGTATTTCATGAACATCGTAATTGATGTTGTGTTGCAGTTTTCTTCTTCAGCGGGCCATTAATACATTTCACGTCATTGAAAACTGAAAAATCATCCACACTGATATTATAAATGCAAAAGTAACTCTGTCTGTTATGCTTTCACGGCCAAACGACTGAACCGATTGTGATGAAATTTAATATGGAGATAGTTTGAAGCCTGGGGAAGGATATGGACTACTTTTTTTGTCAAAGTTCAATTAAGAACTGCTTTCGGAATAACTATAAACAAAGTCCAGAGGCAAATGACCGTCTGAAATTAGAATCTTGCTTAAAATGAATTTTTTAATCAATCAATCGTACGCACTGATTTTACAAGGATGAGTAAAATAAATCAGTTCGAAAGTTACAAATTTTTTTTCCATTTTCAGCAAGGAAGCGTTTGCGGAAGCTCTTCATCCCATTCTTGATCATCGTGAAGTTGTTCAAGTTGAAGTTGTTGTTATTCCTTCCGTTAATTCTTGGAATAGCTTCGTTCAAGAAACTGCTCGGTTTCCTCGCAATCATCATTCCAGGACTGATTGGGTTTTTCAAGCTGTGCAAACCAAATTTAGGGGCTACCAGCTTTCATTCCGAAGTGCCTGCTTATTCATCGGCCGGAATTGGGATTCACCAAGGAAGTGTCAATTATCATCATCACGTGAGAGATCCCGTGCCGTCTTTTGCGAGTCCTGATTATTATGGTCATGGTGGAAGTCATGGAGGAAGCCATAGTTATTATAACGGAGGGTCGTCGGGTGTTTCCTTCAGAGAAGATCCGCAGCATCTTGCTTACAATGGATATCCGGAGTACAGAAACGCCAAAACCGTGGAAAAGACTGCCAAAAAATCTATTCTACCTGATTCATAGTCAATTGAAAAATAGTATTTAATTAAGATTATTGCCAAAGATTCCGTTTTAGACATGCGAATCGTCAGGGCAGAATATTGTTTATGATGTATTTATAATATTGTTATGTTTTGTAAATTTATTATTTATATTTGTAATATATATTTACATTTGTAAATTTTGTACATTGAATTCAATCAATAATTGTTTTTATTAATTTATTTCTCGATTTTTTCCTACTATAAAAAATCCCTAAACACTTTTTAATAAAACTTTTTCCATCAAAGTTAATTTTAAATGAAAAAAATCAACCCAACGATATTTTCAAAAATAAAGAGCAAAAGTCAAAATTAGAGAATCATTTTGGTAAAGTCAAATCGAACGACAATTTTTAATAATCCATTCAATTGTGGACAAATATAAAGGTCGTATTTTGTAAACTGAAAACAAGCATACCATTGAAGTTTGTTACCCGAGGGCCATATTTTGTTTACCACACGCAATACACACAATTTTTATTTTACACCAGGGGCGTCGCTATAACGAGTAAATGCCCTCGTTGAAATTGTTTGCTGTAAATAGGTTACACATATCAAAAGAATTTTAAATACAGTCGATTCCCAATTTTCGAATGCAAAAATTCTGTAATCACATATGCATACAAAATACTCAAAAAAACTCTCAAAATGTGCAATACATAAATTCCAAACTCCTAAAAAACATATTTTTTATAATTTTATTTCAATAAATGATTTGCATGCAAATAAAAAATTAAAATTAGACCAAAGAACTATAACTTTTAATTCGCGTACATAGATACACACTATTAATTTTTTTT
The DNA here is from genome assembly GCA_963575645.1 of Xanthostigma xanthostigma. Lineage (NCBI taxonomy): Eukaryota > Metazoa > Arthropoda > Insecta > Raphidioptera > Raphidiidae > Xanthostigma > Xanthostigma xanthostigma. Next base: position 2,987,642 of record OY754475.1, on the reverse strand, counting down.
CGCAACTTCTAAAAATCCGTTCGTAAGTAAACGTTTACCCCTTAAATATATTTTTTTGGTAACGCCACTGCTTAAAATTATTTTAATAGCATAACTTAATGCGGCGTTCGAAACAAACCTGAAGATGGGTGACTACTCACGCATGTAAACAAAAAAAAACTCATTTTTTGTGTTCCGGTATTTAGGTCGACGTATCCCATTGCAGTTAACGCACATTATAAAGGTGTGGTCACATTGTATCGATCCGGAATTTTAATCTGTGCATGCATAAAAACCGGAACTGGTTTCGGTTCAAATTATAGGGTAGATTCGAACCAGTAATTAGTTCCTCGGCAATATCGCCTGGAAGGTAGGGGACGAGAGAGAATGAATCGAGTAAAAATATATTAAAGTTTAGAGATGACTGTAAAACTAATATTGGATGTTTGTTTTGTACTTTAATGTTAGCCGTAGACGAGTTCTTCTTTTTAATTTCTGCATTTACAATTCTTTTAACTATCCTAGCCCAGCGGTGGCATATCCAGGCTTTTAATTTCGGAGGGGCTTGAGTCATTTGAGTCAAATGAGAGTTGGATTTATCAAGATAAACAGTGAAATATTAAAAAAGCACACAACATTTTATTTTGCTCATTTACCGCATAACGTGGAAATAAAAGTATCCACTGTTGACATAAATGTCGACCGTCGACATAAATGTCCACCATCGACATAAGTGTTCACCGTGAAACAATTGGTTCTTTACGCGCCATGTTTGAAATTGGCGATATTAATAATATAATTTTGAGTATTATATATACAAAAACAACATACTTACCTATACTACATATTACCCCATATTGAATATTTTTTTTTATAGCCTTTGATGCTGAGCACTTATATATTAAAAAAAAAATAATATAATAATTCGATCAAAATTGATTTGTAGAGATGATAAGTTTTTTTAAATTGGTATATTATAGTGCAATTAGTAAACCAAAAATTCCCTTAGTTTTTCCGTAGGTCTGTAGACGGAAAATAAATGCCGTAGATCTACGGAAAAATCCGTAGGGTTTGCAGCACTGGTTGTACAGCTTAACAAAGTGTAATGAGAAATATATAGGGAAATATATTTAAAGTATATAAAAAATAAGGTGTGTTATTTCAAATTGACGGTCAAGGCCGATTCTGATTGGTCCATTCCATTGACCTCTTGTGGCCTACAAAAACTGAATATAATTAAGGGAGCCCCACCTACTAAAAGGCAAGACTTATTTATAACGGATGAAACACAGCCTCTGGGAAATATGTTTTTATTTTTATTTTAAAAATGCATGTGTTTTTTAAGCAATTATGAAATTATCGATTTAAGGAAAACAAAATTATTTTAAAAGTATCTCAATTAAAAAAAACACTAGTGTACCCGTGCAAAACCTTTTGCATGTATTTTCATATTATTTTCAAAAATCAATATTTTGATACAGACCTACGACAATAATTTTATTCCTCATTAGTTTCCATTTACAGTTATTTTTCTTTTGATTTAGCTTGATCCATCAAGTTGTCTCTATATTTAATTGATTATAAATTCAAAGAAAATGTATGAGATCTGTTCATCGTTGTCATGGTTACCCCGCAAGAGCTGTCAATTCATTTTTAGAAAATCTAGCCTCATTTGATACATTTACGATTTTCACTATTTTTTTCTGATCTGAGACCAAATTTTAGACTTGGTACAGTTCATGTAATATTTAAAAACTCTATTTTGGCATTAAATTAACATAAACTTACACGTTCTTAAATTATTTGGAAAATAAAATAAAATTTATTTGTGTATTAATATTTGGAATATATGCGCTAAAAAACGAACTAAAAATATACACTTCAATTGTCAAAGTCGACTTGTCAAACTGTTTGTAAAATCTCCGACATGCGTACATATTTGCATTTCTCTCACACTCATGTCTCGTGAACATCGAAGGATTTTCTCTCTTTACGTTCCTCTTCACCCCGCTGCCCCCTCGTCTTTTTTACTATTATTGCTTGAAATCACCCCTTTATAAGAAATTTCACCAAAAAAAAAATAGCGATAACATATCTGTGGACTAAAGGCTTCAGTTTAAAAAAAAATTGTGTCAATCGAATTGTCTAGAGATTTAGGGCTTCTGTTTTAAATATATAGATTTCATCTTGTGAAATGAATAAAGAGAATAGTTTAATTATTAAATATTATAATGTCCAAAATTTTATGAGAGCGAATTTGCGTTAAATAATTTTTAAATTCATTTTTAATTTTTTTGCCACTAAATACTTTCTATTTGAATATTCTCTCTTTAGCTCACCCCAATGATAAAACGAGTGTCAAATTTTTTATTCCAAGATGTGACAAAGACTGTTTTTATACCGTTTTCATGAAACGGAAGCACGCACACTGAAAAAAAGAATGAAGAGTCGTCATTTTTCAAGAGCAACAGTCAAGTACAATTTCTCACGCAAAAATATAAGAAGTTTTGATATGGACTAAAACGTCAAGCATGTATAAAAAATATTTTTGTTGTTTTACAAAATATAATGTCGTTCGTATAATTATAATTAGTTTAAAAGGAAACGGGCAATTAACTGCACGTAAAAAATATACAATAAAAATATATTTAAAACAGTCAAAACGTCCAAATGATACATTTTAGTAAATTGCATTTATTAAAATAATGTAAACCAACGTTTTTTTTATATATACGTATTTTATTTTTTTGAAAAGGTAATCATAAAACATTTAAATACAACGGAATTAATTATAGACGTTTGCCAACCGAGTTCATTGTTTCTCATCTTATAACTCAATTTAATTAATTAATAAAAAAATGAATAAATAAAGGTCAGTTAAAAACCAATTTTTGAGGATAGAAAAAATGTTTGCACATAAATGAAGAGGCTGTGTATTTCACACTACACACTGTTGAAATAAAACTTGTATAATTGGAAAAAGCAAACAGAAAAATCAGTAATTGCATCGACCTCCAAGGTCAAATCTATGACCTTTTGCAAGTGTTGTCCGTATCAAAAAAAAATACTCAAAAATCCTAAACACTACAGCCTTAAATCCTGCTATATTTTGTAACGAATTTTAGAACACTCAGATCTAGCTGGTAGCTCGGTTAAACAAAAAAAAAAGACAGAAGAACACTAATGAAAACAAAAGATTATAAGTATTATAGACATGACATAATGACAACAGGACGCCATTATCATTATGATTCATTATGTTTACATACAAGTGTAAGTAATTGAGTACTGAGGTACTGAATACCTATTATGTAACGTGCTCATCAAATTAAACAGTAGCGTGATTTACCTGCCAGGGCTGCCCAAAACTCATTTCCTTTATTCGTAAAACTCACACTTGAACAGCGAAATTTAGTTCGTTAAAACCGCATTCTGGTCGTACCTTAGAAAAAAGTTCGTTCGACGGTTTGCTGGGGTTATGGTACGGATTTCAGCCTTAAATTTACATTTAAGACCGAAGGTCGTACTAGAATAAATTATGACGTCACTCAGGCTGCACAAAATCTTCAAGATAAAAATTCAGTGAAGTGAAGTTATACTTTCAATTTTTTTTTGACATCAATATGATATTTTATTTACACTGACATTGATGAACGTCTATTATCTACAATAGCTCTCTCTCTCCATAATTGTGTTCTCTTTATAAATGGACCCTTGCAAAAAGTGTGTAACAATTTTTCAGTATCACATAAATAAAGATGAAATATCTTTATAGGTACGCTAACTTAAAAAAATATAATTTTAATTGTTTTTTAATATATGTAAAGGGCAAATTTCAGATTTATTATACTGAAGTTTGGACACTGACTGCAACTTGCTCTTTTCAAAATCTAACTTTAAATTTGAATTTAAGGTTTTTTCTTTTGATTTTAGACGAACAATAATTGTAAGCAATTTTACATGTTTATTTAAGGGAGTAGCTTTTAGAAATTTAAACAAGACTATACCGTGACGAGACGAAACTGGACAACCCTTGATAATTTGTAAGTACACATTGGTAGTACGCACAACGTGCATAATTGTTCAATAAATGTATGTCAACAGCGTTTATTGTCTAATCAATTTGTACACTATCACTTTTAATATTAAAACTAAAATTTATTGTTACAATGGTGATTGATAGTTTTACTTTTGTTGCAAACAACAACAATTGGATTAACTGCATAACACTTAAAATAATAATCACAATGTATTATTTACATGTTCCGTAAAAAAATGCGAGTGTTATGGCAGGATTAAAAATCGTATCCGAAATAATGTCCGATTATAATCTCTCAAATTTAATTTAATGTATTTATTGTAGATTATAGACGCTCGAAAACTACGGTCATTAGATTCTAATTCAATTCACAAAACTTCCATGATAGACGGTTGGGATTCAGACTCACGGAATTTTAATCCCAAGGCTCTTAAAAGTGATTTTTAATTAAACCAAAATTGCAGTTTTTTTCGTTTATGTAATTTCCGCAATTAATGCAATTAATGATCACAGCTGTCGAGCGTCTATAATCTGTATAAATGTCTCTCAATCAATTAGAACTCTAATCAGCAGTTTTGGAAAATGTTTCATGTAATTTTGAACAATTGATTTGGAACACAGAAGTCATTTTATCCAAAACGAAACGTTTCAAAATTATGGAATTTACTTTAAAAATTAAAAGACAATAATTTATTTAGTTGTCACACAAAAGTTACCTTTATCTTCCACTCCTCCAACGTTCAGTTTTGTGTATTTATGTACAAAACATAATTTATCACAATCGTAATTTTCATCTATCTATCTTCATATTTTTCATTTCAATCATAAAATTTTTACTTGCAACCATTCTGAGCTAAGAAATTACACATTAATATTATCATTATAGACGTTCGTCAACTCATGTTATTAATGTCTGGTTACATCAAGTTAAATTACACGATACCCATGCGAGAGGAGGTGAGATTCGAACCCGAGACAGTTTGATCCAAATGAAAGCATCAATCTATTCTCTGCAGTGATTATTAACAAACGGGTTTCTCGTTAGAAATGACTTTGTTACAAATATTTATTGTAAACAATAGATAATAAACATGAACGAAAACAAAAATTCAATGGCGTTAAAATCGTGCGAAGTGAAACTCGACTAATATCTGAATCGTAGATCTTTTAAATATATTTTTGAATAACGGATATAAAATCAACAAAGATGAGGTTATCGGGTGGCCATATGGAGAGTGTTGCATTTAACAAACACATTTCTTGACTATGTATAAAATGATATAAAGTTTCTACTCTAATCACTAATCAGTAATCACTAGTGATCTACTTACACTCAAAGAACACTTGTATGAGAGCGTACACTCACTTTATGTATTATAGAGACAGTCAATGAAACGAAGCGAACAAAATTTGATCGTTTCTGAGTGCAATAATCGAACGAACTTATTTATTAGCAGCTGTGTTTCCACAAGCTTTTATTTAACTCGTCATGTTTGTCAGTCTGTCACTTGGTGTCAAAAATTGTAATCAAACTTTCGACTAGATCTAGTTAAATTAAAGCTTTGAAATTTTGTACACATTAGTAAAGACACTCCAAGACGACGGATTTTCTGTTATTTGACAACCCTGTTGACATTACAAGAAAGACCTTGACATTATTCATCAATGCATTATTTGCAAAATAATTAATTGAACAGACGAATAATAATTTTATCGATTCAAAATATTTTATTGGGGAATAGTCTTAAAGGAATCTAATCAGATTGATTACTAATAGTCAATATTATTAATTGTTATAGTTTTATTTTAAGTTGATCCCGGAATCGAGAAGTTTTGAAATAAATTAAGTTTTGTTGCACTCGAAAACTTCCGAAGTAAAATTTAAATGAATTATATCTTCCATAATATAGTTAATATAAGTATACTTATGTTGTTTGACCGGCCGAACTGGTCTTAGCTGCTATAATTATTTATATGCAAACGCATACATTGATACAGGTGTTGCAAGACAGGTAATATATAGCGTGTTTTTAAAAAACAGGCACCTACATCAACTAACAATTCAGACACCCAACCAAAACCGATGCCTTAAAAATATGAGTTACAGCCGTTGCACACGAGATCAGGGATCAATACTTTGTACTATATTTTGTGAAATGGAGGATTTCTTATCGAATGCCTTAGCTTACAGAAGAATTAACATATCAAAATAAGTACGGAGAAATTTTATAAAAAAATCTAGTCGTAAAAATTTTCTAAAACTATAAAAAGATCCAGATTATAGGGCGACTATAGGATGACTGTTCTAAGATCACTCCTAACTTAATTCATCCATTTATTCATTTTAAGACATTCAGATTTTTGGAGCGTTATTCCTTCTACACTCATGTCTGGACCCAAAATCGACAGTTTTTAGTAATTTCACAAGAAAATCTAGTTGTCAAAATCTTCTGGAACTATAAAAAGATCCAGACTATGAGGCGACTAGATCCATTAAAAAGGAGACACCAAAATCCTTATAGGATGACTGTTCTAAGATCACTCCTTACTTAATTCACAAATTTATTCATTTTAAAGGCATTCAGATTCTTGGAGCTTTATAGAGTCGGAGAATAAACAACTTTACGAGGAAAATATCACTGTGACCAGCCATCTAAAATGATCACTGTTAATAGCACACGTTAAGTTCCAAAGTTTTCTGGATCTAGATTGTTGGGCGATTGAAAAATGGAACGCAAGACGCGCATCTTTTGTTTGTTCTTTTACCACCCTCAACTTAACCCACCCATTCATACATTTAAGAGCAATAAGATTCTTGGAGAGTTATTTCCTCTACCTTCATGTCTGAATTCAAGTAGAAGGTTTTTTATGCTATTGAATAGCTTCTATCGCGGGCTTTGAGCGCGGCGACCGAATCAAGCAATTCCGTAACGAAAAAAAACCTAACACCCATTCCGTAACGAAAAAAACCTAACACTCCCCACTCCGACCGGCACAGCGGTGCGGCGTTGACAGCCGTACATCGTCTAACGTCGTTTCAGTTCGGCAGACTTCGGCACGGTGTTTGTGTGCTCATAACTGCTCATAACTGATTCTATCTTTACTTGTGTATAAATGAATTTATATATAATACTGCTATAAAAATAACCTAAATTATTTAGGTTGTGTGCAGAGAAAGTATATATGATATTATATCTATATAAATGTACATCGCGCGAAATTCTATGATCAAACTCGTTCTTTTTGTTCAAATTTTTTGAATGAATAATTGTTTTGGTGTGTAATTACACTATTTATACCTTATTATTTATACCTAGCTATTTTCGTTTTATAGAGAAGAAAAACTTAAAGACCTAAAAAGAATATGCAATAGCTTTACCGCGGCAGTCCCCGAGTGCCACACGTATTTTTTTTTTTTTTGAACCTGTCTCGTATACATCCGGTATACAGGATCTAGAGTCGTACGACGATGGTTTTATTCACCTCTGTTAGAAACCACATATTCTGTCGACAAGCCGTCCATAGCTAACTAGATGTCCATTATAATATCAGTCAGTAGGACGCGACCGTCCCACATATGAAAGTACACGAGTATGTTGGAAAAAAAAATCTTCTGTAAAATCGATATTAAAATATTTTGTAGTATTTTACACCGAGCCGTGTGCTGAAATAATTGATGAGGAGGTTTGATAAAAAAAACCGTTTCAAAATCACTACTTCAATTAGCATATGGATATTTATATTATTGAAATTTTACGCCAGGTTTCGGGTACAACTTTAAGAGTGTCATTTGTTTTCAATGATCTCCATTTAGCTGAATACAAATCGCTTTCTTAAAACTAGATTTTTGAAAGTCGCATCGAAAATCCACCACTAAACTAAAAAACATATATTTCAAATGTTTTGTTATACATTAAGTTTAAAAAAAAATTGGTTGTCTGTAAAGTCGGTTTACGGACGATAGTTTTACGTGATAACGTATTCCGCTCGAATATCATATTTAATAATCACGCACAGGGTCAGGCGGAACTTTACACTTTTTCGTGCATGCAGCCGGTGTTTCATCTTTTTATATTGACGTGATTCATCAATTTATAAGACGTTATCACGTCAAAAAACAATTGAAATTGTTTTGTTTTTTATCAAAGTAGATTCAGGATGTAACTCATGTTGTCTTTAAATACAATGGAGGATAGATTCAAAGGATAATTCCTTACTGCTCACCATATCGAGAGGTTCCAATTGATTCCATCAACAGCTCGAAGACACGAAAACATTTGTATTGAAATCGGAACTCCGTAGGTTTCAAGCCGATCGGAAATGTATAAGTGGGTCAAAATTGGATTAAAAGATTTGATTCTACCTAACATTAATAACTTAATAAAACATTTGTAAAAAAGGTCACAGATTATTAAATCAAAGCCGACACAAGCGATCTATATTAGAATCCAACTTGTTTCTTTAATTATCTAATTAAATGATGCACTTCTCTTTGAAACGGAAAAATTATACCACACTGGCACAAAAAACAAGTGTACTAAAATTTCAAATATATAGCGTACGCATGTTTACAAAAATATTTGCATTATAAGATATTTATTCTCTGCGTCTTTATCATAAAGATGTAACTACGATAAACACAATTTCATGCTCTAAATAACAACATTCTTGAAAATGTTCACTTTACGTTGTCTCAAAAATATTTTTTTTAATTACGCGAAGAGAACATACTTCAGAGAAGTTTTAAATCTTTGATTAACGTCTGAATAGAACTCTTCAAATAAATAAGATTGTCGACCAATTTTTTTCAGACCATATATTGACAAAAAATAATAAAAATATAAATCAATATAACAAACTTTCAATCTTTCGTGCATTCAATTAGATAATAAATAACTAATACTAATTAATTTTTAAATTTTTTAGATATTTCTGAAGAAGATCCAAATCCGGATCGAAACGTCATCTTTTGTTACATTGATTTATATTTTTATTATTTTTTTGTCAATACGTCTGAAAAAAATTGGTCGACAATTTTACTTATTCAGAGAAGTTTTGTTTAGTTTGAAAATGTTTTTGGAAAATATATTTAAATGTTTAAAACTGGCTGAATACAGAATATACTGTCCGGCTTCGTCCGAGTTTGTAGATTGCCGCCGTTTTTTCGTCGACTTACGTTGCAAAATTAATCTCTGCGAAAAGCGATTTTATTTAAACTCAATAATAATATATAGCCAATGTCTATCAGAGTTAATCTGTGAGACTACTCATCCGATTTCAAAATTTTTTCACCAATATTTAGAATAGACCTTCAGGATGGACAACAGGCTATATATTATTGCGTTAAAATAAAAGCGCTTTTCGTGGAGACGAATTTTGCAACATAAGTCGACGAAAAAACGTCGGTGGCAAAGCCGCTAGTGTGCAATAAAATTGCATGTTTCTTTGGATATAACTTTTGATGGAAGTTCAAGAATACGACAGTGGTACAGTCTAATAAATAATTACTGTAATGCAGCTAATGTCAGACTGATACAAATACAGATATGTTAAAAATAAAAGATGATTTTTATCTTAACAACATGAGAATATAATTGTTATTTATTAAAATGCTGTCATTTCCATTAGAAAGCTTTTCTCATAATTATACGTTAATAAAATTAATAATATGTATCTTAAATTTTCAAAATTAGTTCATTGAGTACTACTTTCAATTTGTTGTTACATTTTTGACCTAGATTTGAAACAAATCTAACATTTTCTTAAAACATTACGTCAAAATTGTCAAGTATTGTTTAATTTTTAAGTAGCCGTTCAAGGTTGAATGTGTAAATTAAAAATTAAGCACAAATAGATCTTCAGGATGGACATAGGCTATATAATATTATCGCGTAAAAATAAAAGCGCTTTTTGTGGATCGACGAAAAAACCGCGACAAATTCGAGCGAAATCGGACCGGACTTCTAGTTGATTAATACCACGGAAATGTCAATTATTTTTATATACGATCATCCGCAGTAACCGGAAGGAGTCTAGACAATAAAAAAAACGAAAAATCAAACTGCCATTTATACTTTTAAAACTAAACGCGCATTTGCAAAAGTAGTGATTAGATAGTTCTGTCTTGTTCTAGCACGAGATAAAATAAATAGCTTAGAAGAGAGACAGATACTAAATAATAAAGTAGTAACTTTGATACAGAATACGTGGTACTATTTCAAGTTCATTTAATGAACTTAACCTCGCTTTTAGAGAAAGTGGAACGTTCAATCCGTTTTTTTATATTTCGTTTTTTTTTTTTTTGTTTTAATCACGAGTGAAATGAAATTGGTTTTTACCAATCATTGTAATACGATTATTACAAATCATTATTTTACAATCAGTTTTTTAACGAAACCCTTTTATCCTCTCGCCCTGTCTGTTGCAACGTTCTGACTAATCATGAAAATAATTTAAGTTATGTTAGTTGGCGGGATCAAAACCAAGAAGAAATAGAGGTATTTTGCGGGGAAGAAACATTACGTTAAAACGAGAAACCGTCGAGTTTTACCAGACCTGTGTCATATCATTACTTATTACATATTTTGCGGGTAGCTCCTATAAAATACATTAGCTGGTTTTCACTTCATAATAATATTAAACAGTTCCGGTTCGACAATATTGAATTCTATTTTTGTTTACGAAGACAGCGCCTACTTTATTGGCATAGAAATTACACACTAGTGTGAAATATGTTATTTATTATAGCTGTACAGGCATGAAAAACAGCAATTTTATAGGGGGCCATGCAAAAAAACATTTTTTTTCAGTGTAAAATGACAAGGTGAATTTATTATAATTAATTACAGAACAACGATTTCCAATAAATCTAAACGAAAATGTCGACATATCAAAATCGTAGCGTTTTTTTTTTTCAATAGCAAACATGTGATAGGTCAAATAATTTGTAATCAGGTCATTCAAATGTTTCAAGTCTCCATTGACCTCTCAACGTAAGAAGATAATTTTTAGTTAATTTGTATTTTAATATATTCATTGAGTATATTGCGACTTGTTTTTTAACTATTACTTCCTACTATTTAAATCTTATTAATTAATTCGAGTAATTATTGATAAAATAAGTGTCATAAAACACTCGATGCGAATTTATTTCTAGCCCTGGCTTCTGACGATTCCAAAATCGTCTTTTAAAAGCAAAACATATAAAAAATAGAGACAAATTGCAAGACTTGTCGAAAAGAAGGGTCAATTAAAATAGAAAGAAATTGTTATCATAAAAATTAAAAAAAGTGACAGTATCCGATATTAATTAAAGTAATATTTATTTTATAATAAAAACATAATTACCGTGTGTTTAATTTATGTTTGTGAAGAGTATAATTCAGAGAAAGGAGAATTATTAATACAAATAATCAGAACATGGGAAAACAAACATGGCCTTGAAAAAAAAATGCTCTCCATTGTTCATTCATTGTGTGGGATGCTAATTACTATAAGTAGAGTACTACTTTTGTGGTAAAATCACAAAAATTTGGAAAGTTATTTTTTGTAAATTTCGCATGTAAAAATACAATACAAAAACCTGCTTTAAGACAACTTAAAATCGCAGGTATTAACGATTGATTACTTTAAAACGTAGCTGTGACAAATAAAAAAAAAACAATTATTTTTCAAGCTTAACACAAAAATACGCTTGTTTAAAGCTATAAGCAGAACGTGTAAACGACAAAAAGTAAAAACAATGAACAAAAAGTAGCTTACGAGTGGAATTTGACACAATTGTCGTTAACAGTAAGCCTAGAAAATATTCATTAATAAAACCAAAATCTCGATTTACAGCATTCCAAACATATAAACACCTACAGAGAGGTTACAGTTGACTGTGAATCTCATCTACAGGCGATTCATCGACATGAAGAATCGCGGATGACTTACAAAATGTTGCAAAATCATTTTTAATATGATACACTTTAGTGGAGTTTGCCAGAAAGCTTTACCGTGTTTATTTTTTATTAGCGACGTGGTTCGGCTTCACTCGAATTTTTAGATTGCTGCCGTATTTTCGTCGACTTATGATGCAAAATTGGTCTCCGCTAAAAGCGCTTTTATTTTCTAAATATTGGTGAAAACATTTTTGAAATCCAATGAGTAGTTTCGGGGATTAACTCCTACATCCGAACTTACAAACTTTACTTCTTTATTATATTAGTATAGATTTGCAAATTGCCATCGTTTTTTCGTCCACTTACGTTGCAAAATTGATCTCTACGAAAAGCACTTTTATTTTAACTCGATAATATATCCATCCTGAAGGTTCATTCTAAACATTTCGGATGAGTGGTTTCGGGGATTACCTCCTACATCCAAACTTAACCTCTTCATAATCATATATATTAATACGCTAAGGTTTAAGATGTTTGCCTCCTTTTTTAGAAAAAACCTCACAATTTCTCCACATAAATTATATATCATTTTACAGATAATTGCTTGCTCTACTGATATCGACAACTAAAAAATTTATTATTGCTTTTGTTTTTGTAAATTAATTAAAATACAGCAACGCTGAACAACGTCTGCCATCTGACGGCTTTAATTTTGAAACAGCGAGCATGGTTGACCAACGTCACAGCAATGCTGCATGATGCCATCTGCCGGCTTAGCTCAACGCTTTTGCTACTTGCGCCTCTATATGACAATTTTAGTAAAATATTTCTTCGATCTGTAGTCTGAGCTTCATAATGTAATACAACAAAAAGAAGAACGTTATAAGCAGTGTGCAAAATTAGAAACGAATTGAATACCTGCAATCATATTTAAAAAATAATTTTGTAAAGTGATAATTATTATACTTATTTAGTGCGAATAATTCGCACAGGTCACACTAGTAAATCTTATTGATAAAAATTGAATCAATTTCTTTTCAAATGAAATGAGACAGTAGTAAATTTGCATTTAAAATTATGATAATCTGTTTATATGCCTCGAAGATATGAACCAGAAAACAAAATCTAGGCAAAAATACTCAAGTTAATTAACGCGTCATCAAATTCCAACTCAACTGGTCTACAAAATGTGGGTCCAATTACATTATTATTTTGTACCAACAATTTACCTACATACCTTCAAACTAATTATTGTCAATTATTTTGCTACTTCTATTTTTTTTATAAAAGGAATACACTTTTTTAATTACAGATCGATTTAATATAATTGAGCTTTTTTTAATTAATTGAAGAGCTTCATAAAAAGTAAAAATATAATCAAACATTTTTAACTAGAACAAAAACTACACGTTTGAAAGAAAGAAAAATAAAGTATGTTTGTTTAGCGGCAATTTATTTAATGATCGCGAATTCATTTTGTTTTTATTGTTTTATTTGAGCTTAATGAAAGACTATTATACTCAAATTGGCGTTTAACTTTTTTTAACAGGAAAACCGCATGATATATTATGCAGGGCTGTATTTAAAAAAAAAAACCTATTAAATCAATATAGAGTAAACAGCAATTTCAATAATTTGTTATTTTGCATTATCCATTATTTAAATAAATTCTTAAATAATGGGAAACAAAATGTGCAATATTTGTAATTTTTTATTGCTTACGTTTCGTTAACAATGTTATCTTCTTCACGGCTTAAAGTTTGTAGTTCTCATTTATTCAATTTTTACCACTATAAAATATTATGAATTTTTTAATATATATAACGTCAACTACAATATTAAGTTTTAACCACAAAATAGCTGTCACACTAAAAGTTGAGCCCCAACGTAATGAAATTTACAGTTTGTTGAGCTTGGAAAGCTCGGACGTCTGTCACTATTTTTCAGCTCGTCGCTTCCTGAATTATATAAACACGTTTTCTTAGGTCTTAAAAAATCGCAAAATCCGACATATACCATTAAAAATCCAATGTTCATTGGTTTTGAAATCACGAGCGAACAGCGATGTTTTTTTTGTCTTGTTTTGAAATTCGTGTATGATAACAAGAAAACAGAAATTACTTATTTCGTTGCGGGTAAACGTAAGTGTTTATAAAAAAATTGGTTGTCGGTTTACGGACGATAGTTTTACGTGATAACGTATTCCGTAATACATAACCTAAACCTCCCAAAATTTGGTTTCAATCCGCTTATCCTTGGTGTCGGAATGATAAGAAATGTCAAAAGTGACGTTTGCAACTGTCTATTGTTCTATATAAATTTGTATAAAAAAACTGTTTAGGCAAATTCTGTTATACGAAATCTATGTAAAATGTTCTCCTCTTTCGTTTAAGACTGGTTTCAAACCGATCTGATTTAAATTGAGCGAGAAATTAGCAAAAAGCACGCACAGGGTCAGGCGGAACGTTACGCGTTACGAACGTTAGGATTTAGGAACGTTACACTTTTTCGTGCATGCAGCCGGTGTTTTATCAATTTATAAGATTGGTGATTCATCAATTTATAAGACGTTATCACGTCAAAAATAAAATCAATGATTTGACGAAATTAGGTCAACAAAATCAAATCTGTTGAACACTTTCCCGAAAATTAGGTTTAAATGTCAAAGAATCCGCCGTGTCTACGAGTGCGTATAACGCAAACAGCAAAAAAAAAAGCATGAAGAAATTGTAAAAAGTAACACCGGAAGACCGTAGAAAAGGAGCGACTTATACGCAAAGCGACCGGTGAAAAAAGGAAGTGAAAGAATTTCTTCTTTAATAATAATCAGAAAAACAAAACGTGGGAGCGTAATAAGAAAGGACACAAACGAGTGATCAAAAAACAATCCAAGACACATGCCGACAAACAAGTTATGGAATATTTATTTTCCCGTCGAATGTATAAATAATTTGAACATTGGCTGCTGGCATTAACCTTGTTTCCTTTACGTTATATCTAACTGAGCAAGATTGCTCCGCTAAAACTGGTCCAACTGCCATAAATTCAACACTACTGTATCGCCATTTCCTTTTCCACCACTACTGCTTCATCTCTTCGATCTCCGTCTTGTAGATTCCTAACAGCGTCTTCTTCTTGTGGAGAAGGTGCGTTTTTCCCGATAGTATATATACTTGTAAGACCTTCAGATTCGGCATTCAATTTGCAAACCGATTTTGAAACACAGACATGTTCTGAGTTTTTTTTGTAGTGCAGTTGTGGGCACGTCGTGACAATATTTTTTTTTTAATTTTTTTCGTTTTCAAAAGAAAAAGTTTGTGCTTTTTTTAATTTCTCTGTGTGATAACATAATTATTTTTTTACAACAATGAAGAAATTTGTGCTTTTAACTGGTGCTTTCTTGTTGGTTTTACAATGGACTTACGCTGGACCAGTGGTGGACGACAAAGTGCCCGCTGAGCACAACGAAAACTCGGTATGTTGTCCTTCTTGATTTTTTTACACTTTATTTCTTAGACTTCTTAAACTTATGACCAATAAAAGTGTTATTTTTAACAAGGATGCTGACTAATAATCATTATTCTATTTAATTACACAACATAGCAACTTTATAGCTTCCTTATAATTAAAACATTACATTTGAACGCCAAGCATTTATTCAAAACATTCATTTAATAAACAAAGCTGAGTGAAAAAGTGATAATAATAACAATTCCGTTTTTTTGTAAATAATAGTCTATTCACTTCTCAACGTAAGCTGTCTCTCTTCCTCTTTATATACTACTGGAACGTTTATGCACCGTTGATTTCCTCTGGTAGATAATTTTATCGATATGCAAAGAAGCATAACACAAACAACAGTTTTAATTAAATGAATTAGTCGGAAATAAAATCATGAACATGTACTAATTAACACCGTTATATTGTCAAAGTCGAGGACAAATAAACAATCTACAGTTCACTAACATTAATAAACGCAACTTTGTTATATTAACTTGTTTTTAATCCAAATTAATCAACTGAGACTTTGCTGTCTCGACAAATGTATTTGGATTAAAGATAAGTCAATCATAGTTATCCCAAACTATCTGATGGGTGACACCCTTGAACGAAGTAACTAGTATTTAAAAATTAAAAAAAAAATGTATTCTTTAATTTTGACTTTGAGTTAATAAATGTAATCGATTGTTACAGGTCAACCAGCCGCATGACTACAACGCAATCGAAGAAGGATTATTGAAAAAACTGAACGCAAAATGTGCCCAAAGAGACGTGAGCTCCTGCGTGATGCTGAAACTGGTGACATACATGAACCGTATGCTGAAGAAAGCTTCGATTGAAGTCAGCGGCGATTTGGAAATCACTCAAACTTCCACCGAAGTTGAAGTTGATGAAAGCTCGCGAAGCATGCCTTTGGAAGGAATGACTGAAGAAGCTCAACTCACCCACTTGATCGCCGATAAGATGTGGACATTTGTTAAGACCAGATCTTTAAGATACAGGGTAAATAACGAAACCACTTTGATTAATTAATGTAAAATATATTCGTGAAATGGATGAATGCCCCTTTCAAGAATTGATGACACAACAGTCCGTATTTTGAAATTATTTTTTCTGTGTTTTTTACAGATGTTGGACGACACAGATCTCGTCATTTCTGCCAACCCAGAAAGAGACGGATCCCTGAATCTGGGCATGTCCTTGAAACCAGCCCCGGCAAACGAAGAAAGAAAACAAAAAGGCGGTAACATGGGTGCCATTATTGCAGCCGCAGCTGTCAAAATCGGTATCTTGAAAGCTTTAGCCTTCAAAGCTTTAGTGTTCCTTGTTGGTAAAGCTTTGATTGTGAGCAAGGTAAGAGAAGATTTACATTAAAACAAAGCCGTCATTATATGCAGAAATATTTTCACTTAAAACGTTTTCTATCAAATATCATACTCCTTTATAATATTGCGTTTGCTTTATTTCAATATTCGGTAATCACGCTTGATCGACTTCTGAGAAAATGTTTATTTTACAAATATTAATCTCCTTTTGTGTTTTCTTTGATATCGTAGCAATATTAAAAGTAAGCACCTATTGAAATCCTTAAATTTAAAAGCTCTAGAACTTCATTTATAAGAGAAACTTTAATATCAAAGATAGTAGACGACCATTAAATCTATAGAGTGAGGGAATCCTGCAAGAAAATTAATATTTTTAGAATTAATGGTTTTTGAAAACACAGATAAAAAATATTGATAGAGAAGATTTTGAAATATAGCAAAAGTTTTTAAAATGTCATTATCAATCAACGTAAAACTTTTCCATCAAACATAATTTACTGATTTCAATAAACTCAAATTTATCCTGCATCGATTTGTGATTTGGGGCAAGAATTAGAACAGCGGTAATACAAATTAAAAGATGTCCAAAGCTCAGAAGTTTGTGATAAGTAATTAATTTAAAGTTGGATAGTGCTTTGAAAATTGATTTACATACATTCTCGAACGTTGGCAAAAATAGAAAATCCTTTTGAGTGAAAATGTTCCATAAATGTCTTTCTCGTTTTTCAATTTCAATTCAAGTCAAAAGCATTGCGCAATAAAATATTATATAACTCGAATATGTAGGTAAAATACAAAAAAGAAACGTATACGACAAAAAGAAATTTCTTGAAATTGTTAAAAAGAAATAAACGAAGAAGCCCGACTATTGCCAACAACAAAAGTTTCAAGATGAAAAGTACCGGCTTAGTGTTATCTCACTAAAATTTAACCCTATTTTGGTTTAACGCACTCGGGTAAAAGAAAAGATAAAGACGATATTAAAACGCTGAATGCTTGATTTTTATACTTTTTTAAAACTAATTTTAATTTTGACGCTAGGTTTCCTAAAAATGTTATTAAGATATAAATGAATAGTTTCATTACAGAAGAAGAACTATATAATATATGACACGTTATTTTTTTGAACTGATTGATTCAGGATTATGGCATTTTTTGATTGTTTGTTTCTTTGCTTCTAGATCGCTTTAGTGTTGGCCGTAATAATCGGTCTGAAGAAATTGTTCTCTCACCAAAAACACGTGACCTACGAGGTAGTGTCCCACCCGCATCATTCTCACTCCCACCACGAGTCCTCGGGTCACGAATACGAAGGTCATGGCTGGGGAAGAAGTTACGAGACCCCGGAAATGGCGAAAGCTGCCCAAGACCTCGCATACAGCGCTCAGAAACCGGTAGCTTCTTAGAAACACAATCTATACATGGCCGCGTGGAAGCCATCTGTTCTACTTGTTATACAAGTTTGGTAATTGTGTATGCACTTTTTTTGAAAAAATCAGTGAATACAAAAAACGTCTTTGTCAACCTGGTCGCATAGGAGTTAGATAGTAATATTATTTATTGAATTATTTAAATAAATTAAATTGTTGTTTTTATAAAAAACTGTTTAAAAAAATATTTAAGACGCGTATTTTAATCTTTCACTTTTCTAAATTTTTCATACAGATCTCAGTTTGTTATTTAACAATAACTTCTACATCCACGAAAAAAATTAAAAATCGTTCTTTTTTTAACATTTTATTAGTATCTTGTAAATAGTATAATCAATTCTAATTTTCAAAACAGAAATACTAATTATATAGTAATTACCTGCTAATAAGTTTTTTTTTTCATTAATGTTATATTAACTTAAGTCTTTTTCGAAGTTAACTTTTTACAATGACCATTTTTTTTTTGACGCGAAATACTCTTACCCATTCGATACTACTTTTTTACGACGGAAAACAAGACATTTGAACGAAAATTTTGCTACAATACGACGCGACTGTGATAATTATTGAGGAGAGCTTTCATTCAAAATTATTTTCGAAAAAAAAATATATAAACATAAAACGGGCGGTAATTTTTTAGAATGGCTCCTTAATAGATGAATAACAAGTACTTACTTAACTTTAAATAAACCATTGACATGACGTCACAGAATTTAAATTATAAAATATATGCTCAGGGCTGTACAAAATGTATTTAATAAGTAATTTATAGTATCTTTCCATTTTTCTACCAACTTTTTCTTACATAAATAAAAAACTGCTTTGTACTTCTTTTTACTTATGTATTTTAATATGTATTATAAATAAAAATAAAAATATGTACGTCTTTAAAAAAATCAATATTTTATTTATATTTAATAGCCTACTGCACTTTTAAAAACTTAAATTATAATAATATATTTATCGGATATTCAACGTTAAAATTTTTGCAGATGGGCCTTCAAACACGCTCGTAAAAATATCTCAGTTCTGTTTCAAACACAGTACCCTAATAGAAAACGGTACCCTTAGTTCCTACATCAAAAATTCTATAGCACTCTCGAATTTGAAGGTTTTGAAATAAGGCTACCGTTTTTAAAACTAATCGAGATGTTTTATCAAAGGAATGAAAAAAGAGTTCATTTTTTCACTTCTATGTGAAATCTCTCAGCTCGTTTTGAAATTTAAAATGCTCACAAAAGAACGATATCATCGGTACACAAAAAAAAAAAAATAGTTTCTGTCGGTTGCGAATTTTCGAGTCTCGACTTTTTTAAAACGTGTATCTTTTTCGATAAGCACACTGCTTTCGAGAGTCGAGAGATAACAGACGCTCGACATTTGAGACAATTAGCGTCTTAGAGAGAACCGACGGTATAGAAAAACGTATGTATTCTGGTTATCAAATAAAGGAAACTTGATTTACAAAGAAAACAATTTTATTGAATTTGTACAGCAAATGAAAAATAAATAAATACATAAATAAATAACAAAATAAATAAATTATTGTAATAAGAGTCAGTCAATTTGATTTTGTTTATCTATATACAATATTAAATAGAATATACTCTGAAATAAACCTGAGACGAATAGACTATCGTAGGGACTTAAATATTTGAGCGGATATCACGACCTAGAATTATTTTCAATTCAAATATTTCAGTCGCCATTATTGGATTTGCGTAAACATTCAAACTGTCATCAAATCACCCCTATTCCGTTTTCCATACATATTTCTCTAACAGGATCTGTTGAACTTTTAGTTCGACGTCACTGAAAGCTAGCTGACAAAGGTTTGACATTTTGCAATAATAAAGCTTTTCGGTAAACAGAAATAAATTGACATATCGAGCTTGTTATTTCCTCATACTTTTCTCCATGCAATTTAAGAAAATAGTTGGCATATATCATATCTATCAAGCTTAATATATTTCAATAATAAAATGCTAACTTAAACATGTTCAAACTATTAAAAATGTATTAAACTTTTTCAAAAACTCGAAAATAATAGTAAATTAATTTTTCTTTGGTTTTCTTTTAAGAAATGGAGAATGGACTGTGGAAGAATATCTTTCCAAAATTAAGATGCTTTAATTGAATTGTTATTGCTATCCAAGAACGGCTTGACGAATGAGTTATCTTGCCAAGATCAAGACAACAGCCTATTTCTAGCGAAACTTCACCCCGGATCTTATTGTTTCCCTACCTAAAATGTTCAACCTAATCATCAGTTGCTAACGGTTTTGGTGATTTTCTTCAAAATATACGAAGTCTTTGGATTATAATAAGTTTTTCGTCTGTTGTCCCTTCTCTTGATTGCAGCCGCCGCGGCTTCAATTGTTTGTTGAGTTATATTGGGGGCGGCGACTTCTATCATGTTACCGCTGCCCCCGTGTTTGGCAGCTGCTGCAGCAGCCGCTGCTATGTACTGTGGGCTAAGTTCAGAAGCCGACATGGCCTCGTGACCTGTTAGACCGTAACTGTATGCATCATACGTTGGTGACGCGTAAGCTGCCGCCAGCGCCGATTCTAAATTTAAAATTGAAACGTGTTTATTTTTAACGCAAAACAACATTTAAAATATTCGGTGAAGATGGACTTTTGTTAGGCAAAATTAAAGACAGTCGAACTGTCGTTTTCTATTTCGAATTGCGCTAGATTTGCTTAAAAGTCTATTTTTAATTTCAAGACAGTTCGATTCGGTTGAACTTCGAGTTAGACTGTAATATAGGTACAGGTGAGTTTTAAGTTGATGCTTTTTTTTACAGCGTGTAAAAATCAAATAGACGAGCAAATATTTCAAATAGTTTTTTTATCAAAACTCAAAAATAAGAGAGAAACAGTCTTTCGAAGTTTAAATAAATTTTATTAAATTTTCTTTAATTTTGTGGTCGGTCCTGGGGTTATATTATGTCACTATGGAAATCAGTTGTTATTATCAAGCATGTACAGAAGCATGGCTACGGCGCACGCATCTTTGTGTCCAACAAAACGGGCACAACTTCGAACAATTTCTGTAAATATTTGATAATAATAACATATTTCCATAGTGACATAATATAACCACAGGACCGACCTCAAAATTAAAGAAAATTTAATAAAATTTATTTAAACTTCGAAAGGCTGTTTCTCTCTTATTTTTGAGTTTTGATAAAAAAAAACTATTTGAAATATTTGCTCGTCTATTTGATTTTTACACGCTGTAAAAAAAAGCATCAACTTAAAACTCACCTGTATTCTCTTTGATTTTGGACAATAATTATTACCTGCACCCATTGCTCCACTCATTCCGCTCATGCCTCCCAATCCTCCACCCATTTCCATTTTCACTGGATAACTTGCAGCAATTATATGAGGCTCCATTTCGGATTTTTTATGATGCGATTCGAGTAGCTTCGATATTCCAATTATGGACGCCAACATGAAAGCTAGCTTACCAACGAATATTGCTTTCAATATGAGCAAAGCTATGGCCACCATGGCCATTACAAGCATGGTTGTCATTTTAAATCCAACCATCAATGGAAGCAAGACGCTTCCTCCTTTATCGCCACGTCCTGAAAGAAATTATAAATAATTATCTTAATTATTCCTTAGCTTTATAATATTCTGACCCGGTACATTAAACAAGACGCGTACTTATTAAGTCGATTCGCTTCGATAAATCGAAGACTTACTTGAATTTGTTCGGCACTGATTCGATAAAGTATGCCAATTGCCAACAATTAATTATAAATCTTAGTTTTGACCTGAGTTAATTCAATGCAAATTTAAAATAACTGAACTAAGATAAACGTATCTGCTTCTGATTCAACAATCAACATCAGTAGAATTTTAAATAAAGAAAAATGCCAGACACTTTATAAATCTAACAATGAATCAGTGTAAATTGAATTTAAAAACGTTATAAAATTATTTTATAACAAATAGAACACTCCATAAATAAATAATGCAATAATGAGTAATAACCGGAAAAATTACTGTAAAGTTAGTGGTGTGGAAGTTTTAAGTGGCAATTCAGGCATTTTAATTGGCAATAAAATTGTTAAACCGACCAAAAAACATTAAGTGTCTAGACTATGATAAAAAAAACGTGAGAGATTATTAAAATACATTTACAATATCTATATATTTCTGTTTGATTTTAAATTATTTATGAATTTTGTCGCGTTACAAAATAAAATTTTTATCATTAATTATCCGTATTACAATAATAATTAAATTTCCATAAAACGTCGCTTTGTAAGTTCGTTTAGCTGAGATAATTTGAAAAATTGCTGAACCAATTTAAAAAAGTCGGCCTGTTTAAAATATTACTTCATCTCGGGTGACTCATGCTATTATATTACACATAAAGAGGTAAAGTTTGAATGTCGGAACTCGGAAACTACTCATCCGATTTTAAAATTTTTTCCCCAGGCCTCAGGATGGACATAGGCTATATAGTACTACCCAGTTAAAATAAAAGCGCTTTTCGTGGCGACTAATTTTGCAACGTATGTAAGTCGACGAAAAAACGGTGGCAATCTACAAATTCGGGCGAAGCCGGACCAGGCCGCTAGTATACAAATAAATAGATCTTAGTCTGCTATAATATTATGAGACAACAATTATTGACATAATACTATACTAGAAAAAATTACTATTCAAACAATGCCACTGTCGGAACCCAAATCCGAATCGTTCACTATCGCGGCGGTTGAATTATCATTTATTCTACAGTGATACATCTAAACAACCGAGAGAAAAAACATTTATGAATATTGTTGAAGTTATTTTATAATTCGTTAACCTTTTGACAGAAAACAGCAAAAGCATAAAGTATGAATAAAAACAATAATTACCTGTTTGCGTATCCGGCGTATATATCGATAATTCCATTTTGTCAGGGTGCTCTTCACTTCTTCCCAACCTGAGATTAACAAATCCCAAATCAAGTCTGAACGCATGACGGTTAATATATTTAAGCACACGTCCTTGCCTACTAGATTCAAAATTACCAACATCCTTAACTACCGATTTTTCAACTTGGAACGTAACACCATTCATAATATTAATAGGCTTATAACTTTCAATATCTTTCAAAACGGTATCAAAAGAATCACCAGAATTATCAATATCCACACAATTGGTATCATTTGTTACACAAGTAGCCGACACAGATATTAAAATCGATGTAAAAATTGCGAGGTACGAATTCATTTTTAAACTTTTCTAATTTACAAAATATTCGAAACGACAAAACTACTCTTTTTTTTAAAAAGGGCCAAAGATAATTTTTAATATTTCAAACTGCAGAACGTGGTATCATCGTTGAATGATTAAATTGTTTGGAACGATTTTATATTTTGGAAGTGTTCGATTTATGATATACAAAGAAAGACTGATTGCCTCGAGCTAGTTGAAGCGATTTTTATTCATTGTCACAGTGGTTGATCAACCCTACTGTACAGCGCGGACATGCTAGTATAATATTCGCTGTATTATACAAACATTATTTTATCGACTGTTCGAAAATGTACGGCTCACTATATATTTATTTGATTCATGTAAATTTTATTTATTTAATACAAACACCAATGACTCTCATTTACCCTGTCGACTTTACTGACCTCACTTATCGAGCGTCTATAATCTACTAGCCACGTCTCTGCACACGGTAATATATCTGGCAGGTGTTTATTTTAATCAAAGCTTTATCAAAACAAGAGGTCGAAAGTTACGCGACAAAATAAAATCGTGTGAGCCTCTCACATAAGCTCAAGGAGAAGTGAAACTTCTTTAGAGTTATCTACTCGTTTCATTGATGAGTTATCCCCCCATTTAATTTTGGGGTACCAAGGTTTCTGTTATATTTCCCCGCTGCTGATCCATTACCCCTTTAACGTTACAGAAAATTTCATATAAATACGTCACTACAGAAGTTTGAATCTGTAACAAGTATCCTTTTATAACATGACACCCTATTTAATTGTGAAAAAAAATCCAAGAAATAGACACAAAATTTTTGTTTTTTTGATTCTTGAAGCAAGTTTTTAAATTCTGCCACAGACCACGATATGTAGTATCTGAAAAAAATTGATAGGGCAATATAGGTAATACGCGCCACGAATATAAAATGTTCGGAAGCTAGTCACAAACAGCGTCGCAAAGGCACATTTTAAAGCCGTTGATACTCCCACCACATCCCAGCTACCCGCACTGAACGTGCGCTCGTCGGTGATTGGCCGTGATCGCTCGTTGCCTTTGTCACTTGTCGCTTTCCTGCTTTAAAGTATAGTCGAGTACGCTATTGTCAAGTTGTTATTGCTATTTTAGTTTAGTTATTCAACAGACTGTACAAGTGCAGGCCCGCATTCGCATCTAAATTCCGGGCCTTTTAGATTCGTGGCGCGTATTATACAAAGAGACAGAAAACGAAAAAATCTCACACCATAAGGTTTCCGTTTTTTTATAATTTTAGTACAGCATCTTAAAATAGTATATTACATCACAAGGGCCGAAAGTTGAATTTTCGGCCCTGCGCGTCATGATGCCCTCGGCTTCGCCTCGGGCTCATTACGCACAGGGCCGAGATTTCAACTTTTAAGGCCTGTGTGGTGTATACGATTTTTCTTCATATCCGCTCGAAAGTACGTACTTTCGTCAGCAGGGACGAACGATTGACATTTACTCCCAGTGAGAACGGCGGGAGGAAAAAATTTCTCATGCGTATTTATACTCGTAACTAGGGTTACCGCTGTCATTTAATATAATAAATAACAGGGAGTAAATGTCAAACTTTCGTCCCTGCTATAAGGGACGAAAGTATGTACTTTCGATCGAGGTATGAAGAAAACGTATTTTTCCACTCATTTTGTGACACACTATACAGTTAAGTACAGGCCTAATTTAACGCATATAACTTGTACATAACATCGCATGCTGGTTTCTTGCGTATTTCGTTGTTATTAAACTACGAGTACATTGATACACGTGTAAGAGCAAGGAACGCGAGCGAAAATTAATAAGTAGCCATTAATTTTACACCATTTTATACGCTTTTACTTTAATTCAACGACACGCCATTTTGATTTCCCTTCAAATATTGGGTCAGCTTTTACTGACAGTTTCTAGACTATATTTTTGTTTTTCAAAAGGCAACCCTCTTTAAAATATAAAAGAAACATTGGCAAAACAAAGGTTGGTGTTTCCTCAGGGAAGACTGGAGATATGTGAGGCGTTGGATGCAAGTCAGACAGTAGAGTCAACCCGCGTCGGCGTAATGAGCAGTTTTAACCTGTTTACTGGAGGATCCCATGTTCATACATTTTAATATATTCTTTATCTATCATTTTATTATTATTTTGTAGCGAATTTATTAAGTCATGTTTTTAATAAATTGATAATAATAATGCGTTTAACGTCCGTGTCTCGTCTTTATGTCGTAATAGACGCCATTCGCACCATTACTATTTTCCATCTATCACACTTTTCGTTTATATCTATCTATACCAAGAAGATTTGGATCAACACCGGCCGTGAAAGCCTACACATTTGGATATCTATAAACCATTCGAAAATACTACATATTTCCAAAAAAAAATGTAATGAGTATTGAATGGTATAGTTTATTGAAATAATTATTATAACATAGATATTTAGCCGAGGAGAAAAAAAATTTAGACGAAATAATTAAAAATGCGTGCCATAGTCAAATATTCATACCGCTAAAAACACCGTGACAAAGTGTAATTTGTATCTCTCAATTAAGTACAGCAGATTTCTTTTTCTTTCAAACGTGCCGCCTGTACTTCCGAAAATATATGACAAATTGTTTTATTATACCGCGTGCTCATTAAAAAAAGGTATCATCCTAGAAATTTTGAGATTCTAAAATCATATAATTTTGTTTAGCTGAAATCAATTCAATTTAAAAAAACTGCTTACACACAAAATATCGATTATGTAAAAACTTTTAAAATAAATTGTTTAAATGCAGACAAGGATAAAAAATTATAGGGACTGTCCGTCGCTTGTAGCGCAAAAAAGTGGAACTTATTTTTACAGTCTCGATCTTAATTTTGGATGAGAGTTAACCCTAAATTAAAGACAGAGGGTGCATCTAGCCGCGCTACAAGACACTTTTTAAAAACTTTTTTAATAGAACGTTTGGCTTGAACAAAAAAAAATTAATTTAGTCTGTAGCGCTCCAAAAGAAGACAATAGCACAAACATTTTTTTCTTCAAAAATACGACATGGAGTTTTAGGTAGTAGAAATATGTCTAGATTCAACTTAAGTACATAAAAATCTTGAAATAAACTCACCATAGTCTTCAAAATTATTCTAGGTGATATGAGAAAATATGAAATACGATTGATTTTCACTTTAAATCACGACCCGTGGCAAAATTAACTTTGAAAACCAATGTTTTTAAAATAATCGCACACTCAAAGCACCAATTTTTTAATGTATATATCTATTTAAAAGGAATAAAATCTTGGTATTGAAGACACTGAAGATTAAAAAAATAACCACAAAACACTAAACACCCTTACAGCGACGCACATTTCGCAAACCGTTATTTGTTTATTATATTAACTGAACACAATGCGAGAGAAATTATTAGGTATTAATATTTAATTAACTAATATCAAATTCCGATCACAAAAAATTGTAATATTTAATAGTATTACTTAAAACATCTACGAGTGAATGAGATGTATCTTTGCTTTGCCTACAGGAGTGTTTTGACTTTGTTATCGAATTATTACTATTAAACGTTACGAAACAACTTACAGTTTGACCGATACAACATTGCAAATAAAAATTATCAACTAGTATTTTTAATTTTTTAGACGTTTTTATAATTTGTACAAGCATGGTGATTTTATATCGCAAATCGCACTTTGTCTTACAAAATAACAAAGATTGAAATATTTCAAATATTCTTCAACTTGAGGACGTTTATAGAAAAAAATACGCTGATTCCAATGAACACAGGCAAAATGTATTTCTTTTTTCTTAGAAGCTATGGGCATTTGAAGATTTTTTCTGATGCCGGATTTTTTTTATCTTCACAACCCTCTTGACATGGGTACCAAATGAAAGAGTGGTATACAATAAGGTATGTGACGTCATTGTAAATCCAATATGGCGGACGCTATACATCCGATCAATTTGAAAAAAAAAACACTCGCTCAACACTTAACAGCAGTTGTAAATGATATTTAAATGAATATTCAATATGTGAAAACATAACACATAAAATAATTAATTAATATTAATTGAAATCAATGTGTGAAGCTACTATATAATTATACCGTGCAATTTTACGTTCAAAACCACTGCCATTACAATAAAAAACATATTTATAATCTGAACTTGGCGTCTGATAAAGAATTATCTACAAACGGGTAAAACTGCAGGCTGTCTCAATATTGTAAAAAAAAAACATACTTTCTGGATTTTTTGTCTATACAGCTGTCCGAGTTCATGCTAGTTAGGCTAACTTACTCTCACATAAATCGTAAAGGGAACGGCTTAGCAAATTTAATTGGTCCGGGTCCGCCTAGCAAAATAAACAGGACAGGTTTTTTTTATTTTAGTTTAGTTTAAAAAATTAAGACCCTATAAACAAAGTAAAATTGATTATCCCTCGATGGGTTATCAAAATCATTTGATTAATTATAATATACAATTTTAATTCTTAAAATTAAAGATTAGACAATAAGCCAGACGAAAGTCCAGTTATTTTATTGCTTTAAATTGTTCTGTTCATTGAATATTTCGTATTTGGATGTATTTAATTTATTGTATTGTCCAAAAAGTAAAGCGAATAAAATATTAATTATTTCACGGCAAACAATTCGTTTATATTTTATTACTTTGACCTTAATTTATTAAGGTATTGATTTAATTAATAATTTGCAATAATAGAAATAATTAGACCAGCAAACTGGAATGTTTAATATTATTGGCACTGCCCGTAATATGTATGCTTGTCTTCAATCGTATTTTAGGGTAGGTACCAATCGACACATAATAACATAAATATTAATTTTTTAAAAACCGGTACAGTCGTTATTATTTTGTTTAAGCAAAACGACTGCAATAAAGTGAACTTCAGGATTTAAAAAAAATCATTGGGTCTAATTTGTTCCGGTAGCAAATGATTGAAACGTTCATTTTCCTGTCTTATTATTAATAATGTTATTAAATCCTTCTTCTAAAAAAGAGCTTTGAAGAAGTTAACATTGTAAACGAAACGTAGGCAATAAAAAGTTAAAATATTGCACATTTTTGTCTACTTTCCATTATTTAAGAATTCTACTTTTGGCTTCACCGTAGGCGAGTAGAAAGATGTGAGTAGAATAGTTCGAATAGAAAAATGAAATGCAATGTTACATTTCCATACGATGATAACAGAAATATTATTATTATTATGTCTCTGGAATTGCATCTGCACCGCCGCGTCGCATCGCGCCGGATATTAAATACATACCTGTGAAACTTTTTATTTTGTTTGTATTACATTCCATTTCTCATATCTTTCTTACAAAAATAAATATAGTTGGCAAAACCAAAAGTGCACATCCCGCAAGTTTTCCACTGTATGATAAAAAAATAACAATTAAAAAATATTTTTAATAAATTTAAAAAGATTTAAAAATTTAAAGAAATAAATAATTAAAAATTGAAAAAATATTTTTTTTTAAGTTTGCAAAAATAAAAAAAATTAAGAACTATACATAATATAATATATAATTAATATCAAGTGGAATAAAATAAAACAAAATAAAAAGAAAAAAAAAAGAAAAAAGTCAATGATACTGTAAGGAATCGAACCCAGGACCTTGCCCTTGAGAATCCAACGGCATAACCATTACGCCACGGCTGCCTAGTACGTCTAGTGGTGTTATCACGGTATACAAGTGTAGCACTTGTTTTATGGATTACACTATATTTTCACAGCGATTATTATATTGTTTTTAAACTATATTAGCTGTCAAAAATAATAAAAAATAAAACTGTTTATAAAAATTAAACTACTGAACACATTTTAGTGAATTTAAATAGGGTTCTGGTCTGATAGTAAACAAAGTGAATAAAATATAACCCAAGGCAATCCGACCAAAATTGCGATCTGTAGAGTCGTGACGTACGTACGTACATACGTACGTACGTACGTACATACGTACAGACCAACCGACAACTGCTGTTTGTGATTTTCAATTACAATTTTAATAGTATTTATGAACTCAAATTGATTTAAAAATGGTTCTATTTTATAGATTAGAATCTCCTCTTTTCAAAAAGCTTCAATTTGAATGGATTTCGTGTGAAATTAACTTAAATATAACTTCTTATATGAACGAAAGTCAGCTCTGACGCACAAAGCGATAATAAAGCACATACCGCTAGTTTAGCGGTATGTGCAATATATATTGGATGACATTTCACACCTAGCCTTTAAAAAAAAAAACAGCAGCTTCAAAAAAGCTTCAAACTAAATAAACGTTACGACATATCTTAAAATAACCCTCAGATTTTTCGTGGGCCTAGTAACAACTTACACTAAATAAGATAAAAATCCAATTTATATTTTTATAAAAAAAAATGTTTTCATATTTGAACAAGGACCGATTTTTCGAATACGCATTCAAAATATTTGAAGCCATTTTTAAAAAGCATGTTTTTGGGTTCAGGGGTATTGAAATCGTATTAGTTTACCAAAAAATCACCAGACATGCGAAAGTAAAAATGTATGTCAATTAATTATTTAATTTTTTTTTCAAAAATCTGTGATACACAATTAAGGTTAAAAGTCACACTTATTAAACACAAAAATATTTTTTTCTGATATTAACAGCAAAAAATCTTTAATATAATTGACAGACAAACAAGAAATAGAACATATTAGTTACAATTTAATGATTTCCAAAGTAATAAAACAGCCAAGTTTTCATTGCAATATTTCATTTCAATAAAACTAGTTCTAAGGATGATATCAAAACAATCTTGAATTTTTGAAAATCTAAAACAATGTCGATTTAATTTTTGTATTGTGTCAAAATGAGTTGGAAAGTGATTTTAATATTTCTAATTAATTGTGTGTCATTTATAGAAATGCGAAGTGCCAAACGTGATAACGAATTAAGGCAGCCAAATGGCGGTGGATTTTACGGTTTAGTTGAACCATCCAGTAAGTACCTAAATAACAATGGAGTATGCATTTTTAAAAAGCCAGGTTATAAAGGTGGAAGTTAGGCTAAATGCAAAATGTAGTTTTTCGTTCAAGATGATTTCTTTCTATGATGCTGCCATCTATCAGTTGATGGCTTTAAATAGCTGAAATTGCGTGAACCTGAGCGAGTTTTTGTCTATCAATCTGTTAATTCCTGGTTAAGTCGAAACAAAATAGCCTTAAAGCAAGCGAAGCTGATAAAAGTTGATCGGATTATTATAGTATTATTATTATAGTATTTGCATTTTTTTTCAAATTAATTTATCTATTACTAGCGGTCCCGTCCGGTTTCACCAGGGTGTAAAAAAACGAATGGGGAAGGGAGGAACATGAATACACATAAAAAGCAGTATTTAAACTTTGTTTAACTAATAATTTGTTTTAATTAATTAAATAAAATTGAAATTTTAAATGTAAGCCTTAGAAGAAAGCAATGTAGAAAATAAAAAAAAAAAATAAAAATAACGTGGAGCTCGAACCCACGACCCTGATATTGACAGTCGCATGCTCTACCGATTGATCCACCTGAGGTTGTGTTCTCACAACGCTAATATGAGTATATCTAGTTAGTGCATTTCACATGAATAGAAGCTTATTTTTGAGATACATTTTGCAACAGTTTTCATTAAAGCTCCGCTCCTAATGGTCGTAGCGTAATATTATATATTCTATAGCCTTCTTTGATAAATGGGCTAACCAACAAAAAATTTTTTTTCAATTTGAACCAGTAGTTCCTGATATTAGCGCGTTCAAACAAACAAACTCTTCAGCTTTATATATTAGTATAGATGACCAATTAATCTTCACGATTTGAGAGCAGTATTCTAAATAGGGGAGAAATGATCCATTATAAAATGTGTTTTAATTAAATTTAATTAATTTCAGGTATTATGGACGGAATGATGACACCAATAATGATAGGAGTTTTATTAAAATTAGTTTCATTAATTCCTCTTGTGTTAATCAACATCGGTATTATGGGTTTCTTTTCATTAATTGCGAGTAAAATATCACTCGTGATTTCGCTCATTGGAATGATCAGGAAGTGGTTGAACCCTGCAGCACCCGCGACACAAATGAACGCGAATCAAGGAATGACCATGATGGATCAGGAAGATATGAACAATCACATGACTTTGATGACACTGATGCAAATGATGAAAGAAGAAAACAATAAGACAGTTAAAAGTTATAGAAGACCAAACATCAGCGATTTAATAAATTTTTCTATGAAACGATACGCTCCCAACCATGGTTCTGCTAGAAATAAATTAATTACAGATCGTTAATTAAAAATTAGGTTTTTGATGCTTCACTACATATCTTTCGTATTGTCAGAGAGTATTTTTAAGTATCACTTAAATTAAAGCAGTTCCAGGATAATAAAAACAAAAATCAGTCCAGCGGTTTTCAGACTGAAATAATTTTATAAGACTTTTATAATTTATTTATTAGTAAACCCTCAATTCTCGTGTCAAAAAGATTCTTATTAGAAATAATAATAAAATCAAATTTTTAACAGGCACTAGGCCTAGATAACCGTAAATAATCGAAACAGAAGCAAATAATGTGGTGTCAAATACTCCATTAATACTAAAATCCGTTAGTGCGTGCTTAAAATAAGTCATGCACCTCGAAAAAAATTGCAACGCAGAATCATATTTCGTGTATATTTTTATTTATGTGTAATATTTATTTAATTTATAAATAAACTTTGTTAAATTAAGGATGCGTTTTATTTTTCAATATGGCGGTATTCAGGATATTTGAAAATATTGAACGTATCTGAAAAAAATTGAATAACGCAAACCCAAATGTGTTTTGTAGAACAAGAAAAGAAAAATACTACCTACTTTTACATATATAAAAATAAAGAAAAAAGTGTCAATTTCTATAACAAAAAAAATGACCTACAATTTTACGACAATTGACGTACGCTCTAAATAGTTTATCATACACTCACATCTGATTATAAAAAAAAACAAAACAAAAGTAATATTTACGTTGGTCCGGTCGCTAAATATATAAAGACGAAATTGAATTTAATAATAAATAGAAAATTTTTACACTAGACCCAAGTAGCTCTAGCTTTAAATAAATTCGACGAAATGAGGTGAAACAACTGACCACTATTTTAGTGGCTTTATTTCAGAGATGTATTTAAAAAACATTTCAGCTAATTGGGCGACGGGACTGTTTCAACTTCAAAAATATTGACGGTTGCGGGTTGACATATATAAAATAAAATCTTCGAAACGATGTCTACTATTATACCTCTATATCGGTGGGGCCCACGCCCCACAGGGGGGCAATTCGAAAATGGACGCGACACTAATTTAACCCTTTGGCCCCGGGCCATTTAAATGCAAAGCTAGATTTCGGTGCGAAATTTAACGAAAAAAGCAAATTCTTAAATAATTGCGGTAAATAATTATTAGGTATAATTTCGTTTGACGAGACCAAAATATCAACTGGGTGTTTGGCGTCGACAAGGAAACTTCCCTGCGGCAGATGGCAGGCTCCGCGGGGAACCCCGGACGTTTTAATATCTCGCTAAACAACGCAGTTTTTCGCACCTGAATGGCCCATCGCAACGTCTATAGTGTTTCACAGCATTCAGTTGGTGTTAATTTGTCCGTCAAAACTGTTGTAAAAGCTCGTTGATTTAATAAATATATACATTAAATTCAAATTTTATTATTAAAAATGATGTATGTTACATAGGGGGGACATAATAATTTTAGAAAGGCTAAGGTGGGGCATGGCACAAAAAAGGTTGGGAAACAATGCTCTATACGATGTCTACTATTATACTTTATTTTTTATTAATTCACTTCGGACCTAACAGAGTTTTTAACTACACAAAAATTACATATATAAATAATAACAACTCTAACGTTTCAATTGTTTTATTAGTCAAGCATCATTTGTTTTAAATTTGGTATACAAATTGAAATAGATATTTAAAAACTGAACAGTTTTGTCAAATTTAGAACAAACCTACTCCACTGAATTTTGCGGTTGGCCCCAATAAACGTTCAATTATTTTTTTTATTTTATTCAGGTTTGAATTTTTTTTCAGAAAGATCGCTGGTTTTGAGAGCATCAACGATAAAATAAAATCTCAGAGTGTAAGAAAATTTGAGTTCGCCAAAAAGAATTAATAATATATTATAATTAATTCGTAATCCAATTAACGATTTTAATCGGATTATCTTTTTTTTATAGAACTGTTTGATTTCATTAATAAGTATAAAAAAGTTCGGTAGAAATGGCAGACGTCAATAATTTTTTGACCAATTCGGATTTTGTAGTGCAAATTATCGTCCAATCAAAATAAAGCATTTTTAAAGGTCAATGTTTTAATCAACCACACCTGTTCCACTAATTTAAATACTCTTAAAATATAAAATAAATATAACGAATATCTTATAGATTACTTTCAGCGCATAATGTAGATCGAAGAATACCTTCTGGTCAGTTTTTTAGGTAAAAGTAACTGTATCAATCAGTGATGCCCAAATCGCGGTCCAGTATACATTATAGACGATCGACAAAAATATCATTAACGTTGCAGTCCACTATAATATCTATCCATCTATCTATAATGTTTTAGATTAAAAGTACATATTTTTTTATTTTGATAAACTAATTTTGAATTTTCGTGGGACTATGTTCATTAATCCTTTTATGTAGACGATTTACTTGAAAACAGCTGGACCGATTTCGATCTAATTTTCACGGTTATTTAGAGCATTATTCTGGGAGGATTTTTTAATTATAATATATTATTGCGCTAGTAACATATGTAGCGAAAAAAATGGAACACAAAATTATAGATTTTGAATTTTTACTGACGTTAGGTACTTAAAATTATAGTATAAATTCAAACATTAAGAAGTGCTTTACATTGTTTTCTTGCTTTGCCGCTTCATTAAGAGAGCCGTACTATGACACATAATAAATAAATAGAAAAAAATGTGACATAACAATCAGTATGCAGTATGTAAACACGTAAGATGTGCATAGGGAAATTAACATTGGGAAAAAATGACTGGATCAGAGTAAACCTTGAAATCTTGTTTTTCAATTTGACAGATAATATACTTTTGCAAAATGAATGTGTATACTACCGAAGAAAATATTCAAATGATTACAGCATAATCGGACTTTTTTTATTAATGGAACATTAAATTCCCAAAAATACTTAAATATGGTGCGAGATCAAATATCTCCGCCTATTCGTGTTGAACATAAAGACATTGGGTCACTGATTTATCAACGCGCATACGTCATACCAGTCAGACAATTTTTGAATGAAATGTTTCCAAACAGATGGAGTTGTTTTTTTGTTTTATTTTTGTACAAAAAAATTAAAATAATGATTTATTATTATTTTATTATTAAAAAAGCCAAGTAAAATAAAAATAAATCAAAATAAAATATAAATCCTCAAGATTACCACGATAATTCAATAGAAATAACAATTAATGCAGTCATGGCTAACTCTGATCCAAGTGTTTTTTCCCAATGCTAAGTTTACATACTGTATACAAATTCAACTTTTTATATCTCAATTCTGCAAACTGTGTAGGTATTGTTGTTTGACCACCGCTGATTTCAAACAATGTTTCTTCTAGCATTGTTGATCTATACATGCGGCTGTATTACGACTGGGCGACACCTTTTAAAATAGGAATTAAGTGAAATGATTTATTTTTAATAGAAACGCTCCATTAATTTTCGCGCAGTTTTTTCTTTTTATGTGACATAAAAATTCTTCACTATAAAAGATGTTAAATCCACACAATCTTTAGTCATTCTTCATTTGCATTTAGATGAAGATGAAGTCACACAGAAAAATGGATCATTACAGAAGTGTTTTGTTTAGTTTACTGTTGTTTGTTAGTTTGTCAGTCGGATCAAACGAGTTCGTAGACTGTGAAAACGATCAATCGATTTCGTGCTATGGAATACATATTGTGCGCAAAGTTGTGTCGCAAATAATCGAGTCGCGTCATAAGGACATTGAAATAACCGAAGGTGTTCATTTAGTGGAAACTTCGAATCACATCGACGGTCAGACGAGTTCAGCCGAAGGACGAAGTGCAACGCCCGATAATGACGGATCCTTGTCAGGCACTATCGAAAAATATCTAGTCAACCATGAACTTCGTATCAAGTTACCGGAAATCATACCACCGGAAGGTGTCAAAACTACACTCAAAACCGTCATGGAGGACTTTTCGAACAGGTCGCTTGGTAAGTATCGACGTTAATATACAGGGTGTAACAAAAAATGGGGGTCGTATGTCGATACTTCAGGAGTGTATTCGGCTCATCGAAAGCCGTCTGGCAGATGTGAAACATAAATTTAAACAAAGTTCAAAGAAATTTCGCCTTGTTAATTAACGCAATTCTCGTAACTGAATATCGCCCTGTAACTAAATTTTGCCCTGTCATCTAGTTGTCGCCATTAACAAAAGCCAAATTCATAATTCAACGCATACACAAAGCAAGCGACACGCGCTGACATCTACCGAAATATTACTTATTTTCGCTCTGTGATCTAGATGTTGCCATGTTTAATCCAACGCACATAAACGTCGTTCCATTAACGTGTCGCGTCAATTGCACGGTTTCACTCCCAACCAAACGCGTAATTAGATGTTTCACGTCGAAAACACCTCACGTAATTTTTATTGGATAAAAACTATAATCTGCTATACAAATGTGCTGAAAAGAATAAAAGCTGTTTCTATTGTCGATTAAGTTTTAATAATTAATAAAGATATAGCGATTTCAACGGAAGTTCGTCTTGTTCACAGAGACGGGAAGAAAAGGCGGCGGTGGCGGAGGAGGAGGAGGCGGTGGCAAGAAAGGGGGTGGCGGAGCTATTCTTCTAATGGGAATGATGATGGCCAAAGTCCTTGGAGCAATTGGTTTCGGTGCCGTCGGTTTACTTGCAATGAAAGCTTTAATGGTAAGCAATCATACTTCAAATTCGCATTAAGTAACCTACACACATTTATAACTTTGAAATATGAATGCATTCAATAAAAACAGGGCCGGATTTAACAATATTCAGGACTTCAGTATATCAGAAGTTTATTATATTAACAAAATTTAGTATTTATAAGTTAATTCACGTTTTCTGCTTTCAAAAAGTGCTTTTAAAAAATGTCTTTCTGTCGTATGTGGTTATGGGATCACTGGATCGATTTTGTTCAGATTTTCCTAGCATGTTCATTACGGTAATACCTCGTCGTCAAATTGCAAAATCGGCCATACCTCAATTACGTAAAGTACTCAATAAAATCAATGAAAACGGATTATAAACACTGATATAACGTCGTTGGTTCTGTAATATCTCTTATGTGCAAAAAGTAAAATTTGCAGGAAAGGCCCAAAAGTGGTTATTTCAGCAATGGATGGTAAGAACTAGCAATTTCAGAGGTATATTACTAATTCATACTAATCTTCACTATACATGTTTAATTATTAAGACGAAGTATTTTCTTAAAAAATATTTAACGTTAATTTCGGATTTATTGGCACATGGGAGGAACAACTTTTCACATAAGAGTGACTTCCCCTTGTTGGTTACTCTAAAATTAATTTGGAGGTATTACTAGTGTATAGAGCTCCGTTTCCTGAATCTTTTCATATAAAAAACGTAAAATCTGCCAACTATGCACATAAGAGAACAGAACCAACGACGATAAAATATACTGCAATCGCTTAGCCATAGATATCATTTAATATGTTTTTAAACCTTATAATTCAGCAACAGTTTGAAAGATAAATAATACATTATACTTAACATAAAAAAATTATTTCAAACATACAAAATCGTGAGTAGCTGAAAAGCGGAAAACTCTCGCGTGTAATGGAAGAATAAATAGCTGAAATATAATTTTTAATCCTTTGTAATTTTTTAAATTGGACATTATTTGGTTTAACGTCGAGCAATAAAAAAAGCTTTACACTAAAAGATTATAAAATACGTGATTATACAAATACATAATAAAAATCTGTTGAGTTTTCATTTTAAATTATATACGCTGAATGCATTATAAAAAAATCAACGGGTTATTATTCTTATATGACGCAACCGACATCGTCACAATTTTATTTTAATCTATACTTATAGTAAAAGCGGCAACCGTAAAAAATGATTCCGATTTTATAGAGGATGAAATTTTCAGAAAAAATAGCTTCGATAATTGCGAGAACCTGCTCCGATAACGAGACAACATTATTTGGTATTGTCTTTATTATCAGGTCTTTTTCAAAAGATAACAGGAAAAAAACCGACTTGTCATTATATTTGATTATTATTTAAGACGGCAATCAGATTTCTAAACTGAGCGGTGTAACGTAGTGGTGAGGTACCGGGTTCGAATCCCGGCGGGACAGATGCGGCTGGGACTTTTTCCTGCTGCCCTCTCGCCGAAAATCGGCAATTCCTGTACCAGCCATCTTGTTGAGGCGTTCCATGGTTTCCCTCAATAATTCCAGATAAACATCGAGGTGGTTCCTTATTCAAGGCTATGGCCGATTATCCTGTCACACTCCTAAGCTCAAAATTTGTCTACCTTATCCTAATATCCTAAAATCCATTGCGATTAATTAGTTGAAGTTGAAAAATGTAGAAAATAACGGGAAGTGTGATAGATGGAAAATAGTAATGGTGCGAATGGCGTCTGTTATGACATTAAGTCGAGAAACGGACGTTAAACGCATTATTATTATCAGATATGTTTCTAAAAAGCTCTTAAGGTGAACAATTTCATCAAAATTAAATGCTCTAGCTCTCTAGAATACCGGAAGTGGTGTTTCCTCGCTGTTGGGTCAGATTCTCGAAGAATTACTTAGGCAAGTGAAGAAGTCGCTGCATCTCCTATTTTTCTGGAAGTTTCATCCTTTCTAAAATCAGAACCATTTTACCACACCGTTTGGAATAACACAATATTAAACGATTTTATTCATTAGTCTCCTTCATGTTAGTTAAAATATTAGCACTTACAAAATTCCAGTAACTTTTGACTAACTATATCTGACTTTGATTATTTGAAAGTCTTCTGATGACCGAAGACCATCATGCCTATTTGTAGTTCACGAATTCGTCAAATACGCTGGCGACACTATCGCATGAGACTGCGTACAATACTAAAGAATGATGACTTAGTAAATCATCATTTCTGTGTTCGAAGACCAACTCAAAGATGTCGCTATTGCTTTACTTCTGATGACTGTTAAAAAAACTCGCAGATATAAAACGAGCTGTTACCAAGTTCTAAAATAAACATGATTAAAAAAACAATACATTTCAAAACACTAAACGAACTGTTTTCAGTGAAAACATTTTCACACAGGAATAAATTTATATAAAAGCTTACATAAAATAATTATGCCTTAAATAGAATTTACTAACGCCTTTGTCGATTCTTGGAAAATGGAAATAAAATAATTAAACCATTGCTTCAAATATTCAGTCACATACAAATTACAAACAATCACGAAATTAACCAAATTACTGTTGAAAATATTGAGAAACTGGCGGGGCTCGGAAAGGCTTCGCCCCAATTTGTAGATTGCCACCGTTTTTACGTCGACTTACGTTGAATAATTGTTCTCCACGAAAAGCGATTTTATTTTAGTGCGAT
Source organism: Xanthostigma xanthostigma (assembly GCA_963575645.1). NCBI lineage: Eukaryota > Metazoa > Arthropoda > Insecta > Raphidioptera > Raphidiidae > Xanthostigma > Xanthostigma xanthostigma. Next base: position 2,948,549 of record OY754475.1, on the reverse strand, counting down.
AATATACAGTCTATGTCCATTTAATAAAAATGCTAATTGATTAGTTTTTAAAATGAAAAACGGAACTCTCATCGTGGGACTTCGGTGTCTGTCTGCCACAGATGACTTTCTCAGGATCTACATAAGTTACCGATTTGAAATTTGGCATAGTAAAAAGCTTGTATGCCTGCACACAGCCCACAAGGTACAAATTATTGTTGTGATCTTGACCTTGACGAGGTACGGGAACACAAGCTTAATAGTTTTGCCAAATTTCAAGTCGATAGCAAATTTAGTTGATGAGAAAATCGACAGACAAACAACGAAGAAGTCGCACCAAAAGGGTTCTGTTTTTTTTACCATTTTGATACGGAACCCTTAAGAAAGAAAAAAATCATGAATTAGATTAAACAGCCTTAAATACGGAAATCATGTGCAATGAATTTAATTAGCACAGATGAATAATTAGTTCATATTTTATATTCTCACCCAGATAATAACTGCGTGAGACGATGCGTTTGACACAGAAGTATCGAAGCTTAAACAATTTAATTATTTATTCGATATTATTTGTTATAATCGTTCGAACAAAAAGGTCACTGCGTTAAAATCCGGATGAAACGAGCCTCTGCACGGAAGACTCCGGGCTACCCGGGAATTGCGATAGTTTTTGTACGATTGATAACTTTTTTTATAATAAGTTTTGATTTTGTTATATAAATACGTAGTGACCTGCTCGTTTTTAATTAAACTAGTCGTCCTGTTGCTCTGAAATCGAGCAAATTTATTTTTCCAACTACATAAACTTCCTCGTTCGTTCTTCTTTTTTAGCAATATATATGCACATTGTTTTTATCAGAGTTTTTATGTCTACTATACTTTTTTGATTGGCCTTTAACCAGGGGCTTGCTTTTTGCTCTTTAATAGAAGCGTTACAGATAATTTTTTTCATGTTTCGTAAGGAAATTATGATGATGATTGTAGATTTTAGACTAGACTATAGTTAGGGATAAAAATTATGCCTGGATTAAGATCAAATTCTTATTATCTTGTCTTCAAATTGTAAAAAAAATCATGACTGATTTTCTGCTCCAATCTACGTATCCCTCGGTTCCCAAGTTCTGATCTGAGAATCGGAGAAATAATCGTAACTTGAAAAGATTTGGCAATAGGTCTTATCATGATGGCCTTGAAATTACCCCAGGTCTAAAGAAATTCACAGATTGGACGCTTGGATAAATAGAGCTTTAAAACTTTATTTTCTTTATAGGTGTCTGCACTGGCTTTGATGTTATCGGCAATCATCGGTATTAAAAAATTGGCATCGTCTGGTCATGATGAAGGAGGACATCAAGTAATTTACGCCGGAGGCCATGGACACGAACATCATCGAAAAAGAAGACATATTGAGAATGATTTGTTTCCTCTTCCATACAGAGGATGGACAAAACATGCTCAAAATTGAGCGAAGAACGAAGAATGAAAAAGAAGAGAACAACTAGCACTGGTGATTTTATTTATATAAAAAAATAATTTTAATTATTTATTCCTAGATAGATTTTCACGACAATCGACTGACTGAAAAATTGATTGACTGCTGACGAGATTTTTTGTTTTGTTGACAGCACCTTAGGACATAATTTATTGAATTGTACATACACAAAATTATTGTTCTTTTTGACTTTAGAAAATAAAAATAACTTGATCAAAATCAAATTTCTGAGTAAATATGACTTTAATAAACAAAATTAAATAAAAAAGTGTTCCATATATTTCAACATTAGAAAGAAACGAATAGCCATAGCAAAATCTTTGAATGTTGAAAAATTAAGTAAACAGAGAACAAAAAAATCAATTTTCAGAAGCTGTTTTATAAAAATTAATTACAAACGAAAGAAAGTTAGTCAACTAAAAAAATTTAGATCATATAACGATTTCATATTAAAACAAAATAAACACAAAAAAATGATATAAATAAAAAAAAAACTTGTTAAACCTCAATAAATATTGGAGTAGCGCCCTAGATTTGATACGTATACAATCATTTCTTGATTCATCCTACTTAAATAAAAATAACTGGTTTCCGATCATGCGTGCAAGAAAGACAGATTCCGCATCAAAAGCAGGTGTTAGAAAAAGAAACGGAGATCTATATACAATGATGCGTTGATGAGACGAGGAAAGTGTTACCTTTAGCGTTGCCTTGGACTTGACTTTAGAGAGAAGAGATTGGAATGGAGGGAAACGAGGCCACGGGGTCAATGCAATTGTTTCGTCTCTCTCTCTGATGTATTTAAGTCAAGTGTGGTCTCACTCCACGGCGACTTTCTGTAAGTAATGACCTCAATTTTGTCGATAAGTTGTTCCGATAAGTGTGTCGTCAATGTACTAGAGCTGCTGCACCTGATCGCTTCTTATGAATAATTCATAAAACATATTAGTAATTAAATATTCGATTTTGAAATTATATACTTCAAGAATGTTCTTCCGAAAAAAATCCTGATACATCCGACTTCGTTTCTCAGGGTCGACACGCTTCATTCAGGATATGGACGGATCTAGAAGTTTCTTAGCTTGCTCTGTTTCACGAATACTGAATTTCTGATTTCGATCTGCTTCTTGGATCGGTTAGGCGTTTAGATCTCCGAACGATCCAACCGTCTGTTTCTGTAATGTTTTATTTAAATCTGTTCTCAGGTCGACACGTCTCGTTTTCAAAATATTTAGCGATATGAACCCTGGACGATATCTAAAATTTCTTACTTTGATTTGTTTTTCATGACCGGATGTGTTTTTCATTGTCGAAATTCCTATTTCGACCTGCTTCTTAGAGCAATTAGACCTTTTTATTTTCGATTTTTTCAGGATTGTTAATTTGTTCAATCCTTTTGTTTGTGATTAGTTTTCGTATGATCTGTTCTCGGATCGACTTCTAAAATATTCAGGATTGAACGATACAGACGTATTTATGAAACTTCTTATTTCGCTAAATATTTTCAGGACTGAATGACATAAACAATCCAATCTTCTATTTCAAATTTCAATGTGGCACTTTCCGAAATATTCACGATTGAATGATATGGTTGAAGTAACTTTTTAGTTCTAAAAGATCCGGGTACGCTTTTTAAATAGCGAAACGTTTATCTGAATAGAAGTGTCCCCGATATTTATTAGAAAATGTAACTTTTTCCGAATTGAAACTAGAAAAACAGTGTACATGTAATGCATCGCAAATTACATTTAATTAAATCTAATTTAACACGATTTTTTTAATTATAAATAACAGACTTATTCACTCGAATCAAGTTCGTTTAAAAAATTATTTTTTTATTGTTTCTTGACATTAAATCTCATTTTTACAGTTTTAATTAAATTTTCTGACATTTTCATGTTTTTCAGACACGCTGAAACCTCATTAAAACTCGTGAACATTTAAAAAATGCAAAATTAAATAAGTAATTCAGTCGTATAAGAAGAAAAATAGTTCTTTGTGGCTAGAAACAAACTGAACTACATTTTTTCGCAATTTTTTTGTAGCTTACTAAAGTTAAGAAATAGGTACGACTTTTTTTCCTAAGAAGGATAGTGCATAAGTGTCTAGGATATCGTTACAAATTCAAAAAAACGTTATAATGATTCGTAACGATTAAGCTACAACTTTATCGAAAAAAACTTTTTTCTAAGCAAAATATATTAACAATTGGACTATTTGGATTATTGTGGTAATATATCCCATTCTAATCTTTAAAATTTCAGGAAAGAAAAAACAATTCATACTGTTTATGCTTTAATAACTTGAAAAAAATTCATTTAAAAAAACAAAGCAGTCCAAGTTTAAAAACTGATTAATAAGTAGTTCTTTTAATCAATTGCTACAGTTTTATTTTTTTCAGTCTGTTGTAAAAATATTTAATCTAAACAGGAGCAACAAAACTTGAATTTTCTACCGGTTTGTAACAGAAAAAGTACAAATATGAGTTTAAATTCCAATAAATAAATAGAGACTAGATGAAATGTGAAAGGCAGTTATTTATTATATTTTAGCTAAATCAAATATTTAATAAATAATAATTATATGAGCGCGTTTAATTATAAATTCGCAAACGAGAATATCTTCCATAAAAATATTTTGTATAAATTACACTGACCTACATTGTTGCGTATTCAAATTTTTGAATAACCAACAATGTCAACATTTATTTTATGTACTCTCGTAAAATATACTGGAATGCAACGTTTTTATTCAACTATAAAACCCCTATTGTTACACATAAAATTGCAAATGAATTTTTTACTAATCTTTTTCAATTTTATAAAGCTATTAAAACTATATAAAGAAAGCATTCGGATCAGGCAAGCAGTTAATAAGTTTCTTTTTTTGCCAAAATATTAATTAATTTACCTTAATAACAACCAAACGATAAGAAGCATAAATAAAAATTTATAAAGTGAATAAAAAAAATACTTCCTAAAAGTTGTCGTACTTCGCTAAAGAACTATATTGTTGCCCAGAAAATCAAGCACAAAATTAGCAAAAATAGATATTTTATTTTCTTAAAAGATCACTACTTCTAAATTATTATTCCTCCCAAACAGGAATATTAAATGACATTATAATAAATCAAAACTAAGAACAAATCTTTGATTAACGTCTTAAATAGAACTCTTCAAATAAATAAAATGGTCGACAATTTTATTTATTTAAAACTAACAACCTTAAATTTCATCAATGAACTAAGGGAGAGCGAGTATATAAAAAACTAAAAGGTAAATTAAAAAATCGAAAAACACAAAGAGAAAACATTTGAAAGCAATTTGCAAAAATCAATTTAAAAACAGGCAAATATAACATCGAAAACCTCTTGCCTAAAAGTCAGATTAAAAACAGAACAATAACCGTGCAAAACAATTCCAAAAAGCCGTTTATAAATATATCGACAAAACAATTAAAAAAGCCGTTCCAAAACGCAATTTGGAAACCCTGTTCCAAAAGTCAGTTTAAAAAAAGAAAACTGTATTGACTGTGAAAATAAGGAGGCCAAAAATATATGTTTCCTTAAAACTGTAAGTTAGCGGTCATTCCAGTACTTAATTAAGGAGTGAGTGAGTGAGCAAAAACAAGAAAAAGAAGGGAAAAAAGAGAAAAAGCCGAGAGAAACTACAAGCCGGTCTACTGCAGCCGCCATCTGCGCCCGTATCGGCGTCCTCCACAGCTTTATATGGAAACGTAAGACCTAGATATCCGGATCAAGTGGCCGGCGTGATTTCTAATGGGTGGTGGTCGAAGCATGCCATGAATCGTTAAAACAAACGACGCACAACATACGGTGCACGTGACCACGAAATATAGATCACTATCGCACGTTTTAAACAATTATTTAAAGATGGCACTTAGTGGTTGCAATTGTCTCGTTCTAAAAGCGTCGATAATGAGCGAGACAGATGTAAAAACAAGGTGTCAGAATATAACGTAGAACTTTTATACCCCATAGGATAGAGGTGCAGCTTTCATTTTTTGAACTGATACTATATAAACGATGAAATTTTAGGACCAGTTGTTCAAACGAAATTTATGTTTGGGCCGCAAAGTCGTATTTCAATTGTCTGTTTTTTTTTTAAAGGCTGCCGAGGTTAACAAATACATAATTTCAATGAAATACGATCGATATTTTCTCAGATTTGTAGAGGGTAGACTAGAGTAGTTCGAAATGATCATTTGTAAAATCTATCCTCCGCGATCTAAGGTTATACCCTAGGGGCGGCTAATTTTGGATGAAATCGCTTCAAAACAAGTAAGCAAATCTTTTGTAAAAAACAGAGGAACTTTTCAATGTAATAAGAATGTTTTCTTTATTACTCACATAATAAGAAAAAATTCGCAGCTTTGTGGACAATAGTTGTATTTATAAATACAACTATTGTCCACAAACCTGCGAATTTTTTCTTATTAATTATTATCGATGGACACGATATCTAATATATATTACTCACATATTTTGGATATTAAAAAAATACTTTCATGAATGCTGGATGCCTTGTTTTTAATATAAAAATGTTACTGGAACAGGGGAAGAGGACTTTGTATTCATCTATTTATGAAAAATTCAAATTGCCACTAATTTCTTCAATCTTTAACCTAGTAACTAATCCTTTAAGCAAGTGATTAAATAGTTCTGGATAATCAGTATACCTTCGCCCACATAGTTCTATTTACGCATGTTTGAAGTGAAACTTTGTTACGCACACTAGAGTGATCCGAATGTATTTTATGAACAGTTGCACCGACACAATCTCATATAATTAGATTTTATAAAAAATATGAGTTATGAAAATGTCAGTGTGTTCATACTACTTATCTAGAAGTTTCACTTCTTCAGTATGTAAACTACATATTATATTATATATTTATTTTTTTATATAATTGAGTACGAAAAAACGTAATACAAGGATTGCAATATATAATTCGTAGATATATAAGTATATAATTAACATAGGAAGAGATTGGCGATTAAAGACAATCGATAATTAAGGAGATAATTAGATTAGACTACAATTAAAATCGGTGGAAAGTATCAACTTTCAGTGTGCAAAGGCTTTTAGCTGCGCCATCATTAAAGGTACGAGAGCCATTCAATTAATCAAAGAAGGATCTGAAACTAATTGCTGTCAAAATTACGAACACCACAAGAAAACACACCCAACGAATTCCCTAATACAGATTGGATAGCGATGCTAGCCCCAATAAAAAAATTACAATCGATCAAGAATGGTCTGAGCTGACAATATATCTTTGCATCACTTTTGCGCTACAATACTTTCGTGATATTTCAGCGATTTATTTGAGATTTTTTTTTGTGAGGGAGTTTGCAAAGGTGTTTATAAACAATAATTATGGACGCTTATTACCCCAGCTGTAAAACGTCTAAGTCTAGTAACTGTATCTATTTACAGAATATTTAAATCATACTCATTGGTCTTTGAATAAAGATTTATTAAAAAATACAGTATGAATATATTCTAAAAGATTTAAAACCATACACAGAACAATATTCAAAAGTAAGTGTTAGATAGGTACTTAAAAATATATGAGGTACAATTAATTTGCCTCTCCCAGTTTTTGAAACCAAAAGTTATTCATTTATAACAAAAGACGTTATCCAATTAAAAAACATCCGAACAAGAGAACATCCATTTTCTACGATGCGACGTCTAACAAATCGCACTCCCTATAATATTACATAATTATAAACGAGTTAATCGCTCGAGCAAACTAATTTTATGACAGACGCTATAATTCCATATAAATTATAAATGATTAGCTATTATTAAAGCCAAGAATTCAAAAATATTCAAAGTTAAAAAGTGGTCAAACAAATAAAAAATTCGTAGATTTTTCTTCTGTAAAATTACACCATTGAAAATTTCTGCATACACGCTGGAACACTACGACAGTTCATAATATAATTTGATAGTAGTTAATAAAAGTTTCGTAACACTGTTTTGAAATAATCGCATTATTAGATTTTTCATCCGGTGCGGAAAAGCCATTTTTATTTTGATTAAAATCAACACGCGTCGTGTTCGGAAAATGTACCAACTTTTAAACTAATTAGTACCTACAGTGTAACCGTGAAACAACTAACTGCATTAGATGTGAGAGCATTAGACGCGTGTTGAGAGTACTTCTTTGTTGTGAACATAGTAGCGAGAGATAGCGTCCATTGACCACGGTTGCCACCACAACGAATACGATAATAATAAGGCATGCCACTACATACTGTAATTGTACACATAATGTACCTACGTCAAACGCAAGTGAAGAGGTGAAAGTAATAATGCATGAGATGCGCGGTCACTGGTCGTTAGCTGTCAAGTGCAGGTTATACACCGGACGTCTAGAAACACGACAGCCCGATTGCACAAACATACACAAGTTTACACGATACGATACAATAACTAACTCACAGCTTGTCGTCTCCGATATTTTACCAAGCGTAAAGGGTGTTGAACATTTTGGAGGAGCTTCAAGCCGTTTTGAAGCGAGAGCGTTTGTGCAACTGGGCACGTGTCCGGTTGCACAGACATACACGCGTTTACACGATACGATAACTAACAGCTTGTCTTCTCCGATATTTCAGCGAGCGTAATGAGTATTGAACATTTTGGAGGAGGTTTAAGCCATTTTGAAGCGAGAGCGTTTGTGCAACTGGGCACGTGTCCGGTTGTACAAACATACACAACGACACGATAACTAACTCACAGCTTGTCGTCTCGGATATTTTACTCTTCAAAAAACGTGTTCGTTTCACCCACATAAGCTCACGGGTAAAGAGTTATGAATTCGTTTCAAATATGTGTTACCAAGGTTTCTCCCCTTCAACGTTATGCCGGCACTTCACATGGCTGTTCGTATTTGTGTATTTGGCAAACACTTACCAAGTGTGGACAGTCTATTTGACAAAGTGTTGGCCTTATTTGCCTATTTGACAAATAAGGCCAATACCAAATACGCGTCACCGTGCGCTTGTCGGTTTTTCGAGGCACATCAAAGGAGTCAAATAGGCAAATACGCAAATAAACCGTCCACAAAACGGCCATATTCAGAAGCGCATGCGCCGTGAACCTGTACGGACGTGCAGTACTTTTGTGTGTGTGCTGTGAGCGAGAACTGGAACAATTACTATTGAAAATTAATTGGGACAATGAAACAGTTCTAAAATTCCTGGAACTTTGAACCTTGCGTTCTGCTGCCAAATGTTTGTGTGTTTGCTATTTGATTGCCATATGTGGATGGTCGTATTTGCCTCTATTTGCATGTTTGCCTTGAACGTCATATATTTTGCAAAATACAACAAACACCCAATAGCGAACACAAATAGCCATGTGAAGTGCCACCTTTAAGTAAATGCAAAAAAATGTATGGCAAGCACTGTATTTCAAGAATAATAAAACCTTGACCTCTAAAGAGAGCAAGGACATTAGGGTCAATTATTATTATGAAAATGACCTGTACTGGAATGTCGTTAAATACAAAAGATAATCGGAATGGGTGAGGTAGTCAACATGTTACTTTATGCTAATTCTTATTCATTGTATATGATACAGTGCATTCAAAAATTCATCGATTTTATGATAAAAAAAGACGGATTGCATTCCGGGAGTGCCGGCAGAAGTGAAAACTTGAATATTAACGTCTTACGAATTTTCGATCAGGTCGCGTGTCCTGACGCGAGTTTAACATTTTTTACCCATTACAAAAAACGTGTACAAAAGTTTTCATCTTACGAATTTTGCCTTACGAATTTTCAATCTGACGCGAGTTTAACATTTTTTACCCATTACAAAAAACGTGTACAAAAGTTTTCGTCTTACGAATTTTGTTTTACAAATTTTCGATCAGGTCTTACGAATTTGGTCTTACGAATTTTCAATCTGACGCGAGTTTAACATTTTTTACCCATTACAAAAAACGTGTACAAAAGTTTTCGTCTTACGAATTTTGTTTTACAAATTTTCGATCAGGTCTTACGAATTTGGTCTTACGAATTTTCAATCTGACGCGAGTTTAACATTATTTACCCATTACAAAAAAAGTGTACAACGCCGCTAAAGAAGTTTTCACTTCAAAAACAACATTGAACACACAATGTTTATAATAAAAAAAGTCAACAAATAACAGAACAATGTCCACTCTGACACTAATGTCCACAGTGAATACAGTTGTGCCCACGATAGACGCAGTTGTGTTCCCGGACCAGAATAGTTGAGTTCCATCCCTGATTATTGATTATTCCATCCCCGAGTGTTACACAAGCCTGTTGGACTCTAATGAACCCATACGTGTTGATTAGAAAAACTTCTATGAAGGCCCAGGGCTGTTCAAGATCAGTTTGCAATATTAAAGATGGACAAATGATCCCTTTGTAAGCCTGAATACAGCAGGAGTCTTCCCTGTTCCCCGTTTCATCTATCTCTATTCTAAGGAAGAATTTGTTTTTGAACAGTCTGCATATCTCATTACGTATTCATCAAATGTATGCCGGGCAATGATTCACAAAAAAACTGACATTATAATTCTATGTCATAGAAAATATTATATATAATTTATCTCGCTGCAGGAACGACTTGATATAATTATTAATACTTAAGATTTTGTCGTCAACAATAAAGATGAACAAATTGTAGGCACGATAAAAAAACACAACCGGGACATTATTTTTTCGATTAAGTATTTCAGTTATCTTGGTTCCAGCAAAGACATTCACTGTTTGGTGTGCGTTTGCGGCATTTTGTAACCTTGAAATCAGCAGCCAATCGCAATGCATTCTAGCACAGATTCCGCGCCTTTTAATTTTTTTTTTTGGGATCGTTTTCAAATATACCGCAGTTCTTACAAATATTATAAACATTCAATAACATTCCGTTTTACGACGATTTCCATGGTAATTCGATGCTTTGAAAGTAGACTAGTTAAAAACAAATGAGATTATTAATTCTAAATTTAAAGCTGAAGCCCAGTATTAGCGTTGACAGTCGAACCTAGCATGATTTAATTTCACAGTTAATGTGGTCCCTGATATTTAGAGATAAAATGATTTTGTATGCGTTTATAACAAAACTATTCTCAACATGGAAGACGGTAATAATCTCAACTCTAGAGCGCCTTTAATCTGTCATCTATTTTTTCAAAATTGTGGATTAAGGACGTAGTCTGGTGTTCGAATTTATTTTTTTTACATTTTTAGTAAGTATAATATATTGAGAAAATACTGTAAAAATTTTATACCGAAATATTAAATATTTACAAAGCTATAAGTATATAGTCGAGAGCAGCAACGGTCTTACGGTAAGACTCTTACTTGCTCTTACCTCTCAATTGTTATCACGTTACCCTTATACTCTCGCAGAGTAGAGCAAACAAATTATCAGAAAACGATGCCTTTGAAGAAACGGAAGGTTTAATATACACCAGGCATAGCTGATTACTGTAAATATTCATTTTTATTTTTTTGTAAGAAATCTGAAATTAAAACTTTAAACGCGTTTTTCTCAAAACTACGTTTTTCTAAGTGACGCGGGTGATTGAAACAATTGTATACAACCGATTGCTTTCAGTTTTGCACAGGGTAATCTACAGAACAATAGCCCCGTCCGGTACTAGAATTACTTAATTTTGAAAAATTATTTCTATTTTTTTTACCGATTTTCAACGAAAAAAACACGATTTTCTCGTTGTTTTTTTTTTCTAAAACCCGCCATTTTGTTATTTATCAATAAAAATGTTTATTTCTAGTACGGGATAGATCCACAAGCCTACGAAACAATAACCAATTTAATTTTTATAATTCAGTTGACTCCAAGTGACGTTATCACCCGCGCTACCCACCTACCTCCATTTAAAGTTGTCTACTTTAGGTTAATAAAACAATATTATGGCGTAAAATTAAGCAAAAAAAATTTTTTTTTGTTAGTTTACGATGTCAGTAAAAACATGTAACAAAATTGAAAACATCGTACATTATTTTGATATTAAAAAAAAATTCTGAAATAATGGTTGAAAACGAGCCTGACCATAGGACTACGTCCTTAAGTCATCCGCCTAAAACTGGTCCTTCTATAAATCTTCATCTATACAAGGAAGATTAAAGAAGTCTGGTTAAAAATATGTTTTCAATGAAAATTCTCACGCAAAAGAATAAATATTTAAAACCATAAATTATTTCCGGCTTATGCAATAAAGTAATTATTTGTGTTAAACAATGTATAGTGTCATATAACTTCACTTTCAACCGTTAGTTATGTTAGTATAAAATCAGCTAACAATTTTACTTTTAAAATAAATATGAGATAAAAAAAATCTGTGCCAGCCCACGAGGCATTATTGACAGTAAAAAAATATTTAAATTTCATCAGTGATAAATACTATAACCATTCATAGATCCTATTTATTTATCTTTGAACTCATGCCATGTTTTTCAAAATAATAAAAGATATTTAAATTGCAATTAACAGTCACAAATTTTTATTGTACAAAGCGTCGTAATATAATCAAATTTAAGTAAGTCTGAAAACGGGCGTTTCCGCACACTTTTTGCAAACAATTGAATGTCAACGTTGCAAACAAAACACGGTCGACTTTACGCATGGATTGAAGAAACACGGCAAATCTAATGGATAATTGTTATTCAATTGTTTTTATTTATATCGTTGCATTTATAAACAGTTGTTGTGATACTTTTACGGTATAAAATAGACATATCGGAACTTGTTGTGCGGAATATACGAGGAAATAAACATACGTTGAGGATTTATTGAGGTTAAATATCACCTACTTCACTACAGATTGATCCACAAGTTCAAGGACACAGCTAGAATGCAACAAAAATAACTGAGTGTAATAAGAATAAAATAGAACAACTTCACTGACGACGAGGTTAAAATCAAGCATTTTATTTTTTTGTGTCGTCGATCGATGTAAATTTTATTCTCACTACACTCTCGAAACTTAAATTGAAAAAATCCTACGTCAAATTAAGTTTTTCAACTCAAAAAAATTTTTCGGACAGGTTTTCAAAAAGTAGTTGAAAGTTATTTTATGCGAATTTTTTCGATCTTTCTAGGGTCCCCCTTCCGTCTGGGCCTCGTAGCCCCTGCCTAGTTACGCTCCTGTAAATTCGCATAGATGGCTGCCGAAACTAAAATCTTCCCGAGCGATTCCAGATTCCAGCCAATTTCAAATAAAGTAATTCACAACAAAGAAATTTGAGTTTTTTCATAATTTTCCCTCACCCTACTACGCATTTCAGAATGAAATACACATCAAAAGTTCTGAAATACGATTTTATGGGCACAAACTAGTGGTAGCCCCTGTAGAGAATAAACTATGTACATATCGGTAGAAGAGAGTGGTATTGTTAACCTGTTGTACATATAAATCTTCTACACAATCGGAAGAAGTAGAATTTTCTCCGGATGTCAAGTTTTTTTTATCTATTTTCTCTCTTTTTCAATTCATTAATATAAGATCTATGTCTAGTCACAACAGAGAGGCATACAATTTTTTTGAAAAAATTACAAGTACATAAAAACATCACATTATTTCATTTTTTACATTTTTATGTTCACAAACTTTTAATTAAAAAAATACCTTTCAAAAATATTGGTAACGGTTTTTTTTTGTTCCCGTACACACGTTTCCACCATTTTCTTTTTTTTATATATACACTAAACTGCACACTACATGAAATACAAAAATAAGTTCTCAGAATATGGTGGAGGGACCGGGTAACATCAATTTTTTTTTATAATGAATAACCGTTAATTATATCAATCAATGTACAAATATTATTGAAACAACACACAAAAAATGTGTTTCGTGTTTCTTAATTGCAATTTAAAATTATATTTTGCACCCTGTTTGATATTAAAAATGTTTCAGTAGAAAAAAAATGATGGCACCCGGCTCCTCCACCATAATAAAAAAAGAGTAGAAAAACCGTGTTATTTATTAATAATTATAAAGCAACTAATTAAATAATATAAACTGGAACTAGATTGATGGATAAACCTTAGTTGTCGAACTTCTATAATTCACAAATATGCTACCTCATTGCGTGATTAAATTAATGACTGCAAAAGCAGGAACTTTTTTATTGGTAAAAAACAACTGTTTAGTTCTGTGCATATTTAATTGGCTATTAAATATTTCAGTGACTTAACTATATATTTAACTATTATAAGACTCTAGCGACTAACAAAGAAATGTATTATTCTTAAACTGCAAAACTACTTTACAGAACACATAAAAATGCTGGCTTTCATGGATAATAAATAGACACTAAAAACAGTCTTATGCAAAGTAAAACTTAAAAATAAGAGGTCATAAGTAAATTAACACGCACCGCGTATTGAATTCCTAGAAAATGTTATGCGCAGCTACTGTAAACAAATTAATAATAATCAGTTACAAGAATGTGCCCACTTTGCCTTTGACAACGCGGTTATAACACGTGACCCCATATCAAAACGCATTCAATACAAATGAAAAATAATATTTTTATGTAAATTAATATCGAAAATGTAATATAATTAATAAATTATTTATACAGTGTGTCGCGTAAAATTATGCTCAGATTTATAAAATATTATAAATAACTTCTTCAATACTAGAAGAGAATTACGGCACTTTTGAGCCCCGTGTAAGTTAAGTTCGTTGTAGCAAAAGCAAGAAGTTTTAATTTTTTACTAAAATTGTCATATAGAAACGCAAGTAGCAAAAGCGTTGAGCTAAGCCGTCAGATGGCATCATGCAGCATTGCTGTGACGTTGTTCAGCGTTGCTCGCTGTTTCAAAATTAAAGCCGTCAGATGGCAGTATGCAGTATTTACAATATGAAGGTCAGATGATAGATCGAAGTGTTGACGTTGTTTCAAAATTAAAGCCGTTAGATGGCAGACTTTGTTCAGCGTTGCTGTGTTTTAATTAAATTACAAAAACAAAAGCAATAATAAATTTTTTAGTTGTCGATGTCAGTAGAGCAAGCAATTATCTGTAAAATGATATATAATTTATGTGGAGAAATTGTGAGGTTTTTTCTAAAAAGGAAGGCAAACATCTTTAACTTTAGCGTATTAATATATATGATATTATAAAAATATGTCTGGAGCGGATGGTAAGCAAAGTCTGTGAGTGTTTGAGAGAAAATAAAGGTCCGTCACACTTTTGCTTCTAACAATGAATGTAAAAATTAATAAAGTAATAATTACACCTACAAAAAAGATTTATTTCGACTTACGAATCTTCCGAAGGTATATTTTAGCATACAAAAAGATCGTTAATAAAAAGATTCCGTTATGTGAATTCGTAGAAAAAAACAAAACAATGAGTCACGTAAAAGTGATTTGAATAGAGAAAATGCAAATGACGTATCATATAACGAATTTGATGAACCAAAAAATAGTGGAATACGCCTCCATGGATTGGCGGCAGTATTAAATGCGTTACATACAACTCGGTTGATAAAACCTGAAGCTGCGTTAACATAATTTAAACTTACGGCGGTCGTTCAATAAGTCGTTATGGTTGGAGCTTTATGTCAAGCGAGTTTTTAAAATATTAACTCGATTGAACGATGCACGCATGCAATTAAAAAACAAAGTTTTAAGATTAAAATATAGACTCTACACGGGCAAAGTCCTTCAGTGCAGCCGGTGTTAAACAACAATAAAACTTTTCAATAAAAATTCAATAGGATTCGTCTCGTGGTAGGATCCTAACAGGACATTGTGGTCTAAAAGGACACCTCCAAAGAATCGCAATGTTTAATGAGGACTTAAAGTGCAATAAGGAGACGGAAACAGCGTATCCTGTGCGTCGGGGAGAAGACAGATAATTTATAGACAATCATGAATGGGTTCAGAAGACTATATCAGCCACCCAGTTTACGGACTGTGCAAGCTAGTACTAGAAGCGAGGCTAGTGGATCGAGTGATACAGAAGATTGGGAGAGAGTATAGTGCTTCCGCTGACAGGACGGCTTACAAAGTTAAAGAAAAGAGAGTGTGCTTTAGACCACACGACTGAAGAAAATCTTCTTCCTGCCATAATTTGTTATTATTCACCCGAAAATTCACAAAATATGAACTTTAAAATGAATTTACAATTTTTTTCACTTTAAACGTAGAATATTTAATGTACTGTACAAAATATTACTTTTTTCTGTCACCCGATAGCGCCACTGGCAAGTAAAGTATGTGTCATTCTATTGTTAGTACTGCTTATATTTTCAGCCACCTGATGGCACTACTAGCCAGTGAAGTATTTGTTTCGACCACCTGATGGCGTCACTAGCCAGTGAAGTATTTGTCATCCTCTTTGTATCTCCCTCTCAACTTCCGTGCGCGTCGCCCGATCACAGTTTCCGTAAATCTTTCGTCACGCATTTACCAGCTTACTCTCCCAGTCAAGTGTGCGTAGAAAAGTTTTACTTCAAAAGAATGTTTTCTTTAACTTAACGACCGCGTTCACTATAAAGTTGTTTTATTCGACCCTAGTACAGGCGACTGCATCAAACAAGAAGCCTTCCACGTGGTGCATACAATGCCATATACCGGGTTTTTAACGTGCATGTCTTCTCCAGAGAGGGGAGATGTCTTGGACACAACACTGTACCAGTTTATCCCTCAATGACTGTTTAAAAACAGTACGCATTACTTTTTATCTGTCATAACTGTTGAGGCTGTGCTTTAAGCAAGTTTTTTTTTAAATACCTCGTCAAAGGAAGTCCCTTGCGTGTTTGAAAAAAAATATATATCACTTTATTGTGAACATAAAAATTAAAAATGAAAAGTTTAAAAATATTTTTTGTATTTAGCGCGTTGGCGGTTTATAATGTTGCAGCGAATAGTGACAATTCATTGGATGATTGCTTTAAAACGGATTCGATCACGTGTCTACAACTAAAGGTACGTTGCGATTGGTCTAATTATTATACCCTGCGACCAATTATATAGTGCGTTTGATTTGAATAACAGTGAATAACGATGATATTTTTAGAGCTAATATTAACAATTAAATGTTTTGAAGGTTTAAAGCCATAAAACAATATCGTCACCGAAGTACTACATTTAGGTTTAACCTTATACTAGCGGCCCGGTCCGGCTACGCCCGAGTTTGTAGATTACCACCGCTTATTTGTCGTCTTACGTTGCAAAATTGGTCTCCACGAAAAGCGCTTTTATTATACCGCGATAATATATAGCCTATGTTCATCCTGAAGGTCTATCCTAAATATTAGTTAAAAAAAAAAATTTTAATCGGATGAGTAGTTTCGGAGATTACCTCTTACATTCAAACTTACAGACTTTACCTCTTTATAATATTAATATAGGTCGATTTACGTTGCAAAACTGGCCCCACAAAAAGCGCTTTTATTTTAAAGCGATAATATATAGCCTATATCAATCCTTAAGGTCTATTCTAAATATTGGTGAAAAAAATTTTGAAATCGGATGAGTAGTTTCAGTAACCCAAACCTACAAACTTTACCTTTTTATAGATATACAATTTCATACTAATTGTAGTATGTAATTAATTCGTCAATTTTAATTACAGCTGTTCCGCAACGCCCGGGACTTCTTTTCAAAAGATAAAATCGACATGTTCGCCGGATTTTCGTTAACAAAATCGAGCGACAGCCGGACAGCCAAATCATCGGACAACATTCTAGACGACAACAAAATCGAATCCGCCAAAAGTTTCGAAGATCGGGAAGACGCTTTGGAACAATTCTTACTGAACAAAGTACAGAATTTCTTTGCCGACAGATCAATAACCTTGAACTTGGGACAAGCAGCAAGGAGTATTGCATCGACGATTCCAGAAGACGTTAGAACTCAAATGACCGATTTAATTACAGAAGGTAAATAAACTCAAATATAAGTAGGCCATGGTACAAATGACGCAACCGTTTTATTTAATAATAAATGACTGATGCAGATGCTCAGTTGTTTTCTCTCTTGTGCCCTGAATATTTTGTTTTAAAATAAAAAAAAGAAACACGGTTGCATATTTTGACGTCATATGAATTTAGTGCAAAAAATGACCGATGTAGAGAGATGTTAATGTTGGGCTTTCGTTTGTTTATTTCTTAAAAGCATTACATAACCTATCGGTTCGTAACTCATAGTAACTGTTACGTCGATGTTAAGCACTGTGAAGATTAGATAGTGGAGAACACAAGAAAGCATCTTCGATACTCAACCGTGACAAGAAATGCATGCGATAATGACTTACTTATGTACAGCCGTGGACAAAATACTTGTTTTCACTAAAACCTCACAGAAATTGTCAATAGTACATTTTAAATGTAATATTTTCAATCAAATTTAACTTTCAAAAATAAACAAAAATACAGTAAATAGTAGAATTTTAAATTATTGTTAAACAAAAATAACAAGGTTGGGACAGAGCCGAACTCGTTTGGACGTCGTTGTTTAAATGGCGTAACAAATTTCAGACAGTTAGTTACTAATAGTAGATTGCCATTGAAATTAGTTCCACGATCTAGTTTTAAAGGGTTCATTTCACGACTGCTATCATGACAACCAGCTATTTTAATAGGGTTGTTAAAAAATTTCATTTCTTTATAGCTACAGTGTAACGTCACTCGATATAACGAAATTACTTAACTCTAGTTGGTTTACCTTATTGATCATACAATGATACACTCTAAATAACGGCACACTCACTCTAAATAGCGACAACGATACGTCATCATTACGCAATAAACAGCACTTGTTTGTTATTTTGTTGCTTTGTTGTCGGCAATATGCGTACCGAAGACTCTAAGAAATTCGTTCTCTTGTTTGTTGGGATTATCTTTTATATGTTTATCGATAAGTTATCATATTCTTAGTTGCCTACAAACTTGCAAACATGGCGAGTAAAAGATAATCTCTGTGTATTGACGAAAGCATTTTATTAATACGCGCAAGTGAGGTTGGAAGACGCTTTGGAGTAAATACATTATGTAGTAAAAAAAAATATTAACATGGATTATTTCTTCTCTCCGTTTACCGTCAACTCTCAATAACGCCACAAAGTGCTCAGTCCTTTGAGTGTCGCTATATAGAGTTTACACTGGATTATATTTTTACGACTGAAAAAAGAGTGAAATATATTTAGAAATGCATTCACAAAATTAAACTAAAAATCTGCGTGATCTGTGAGCCTGATAGAATATCGTGTAAAAAATATTGCCGCCTCTACAAAATGTAACTACATTACTACGCCTCGTTTACCACGGCTGTACAGCGAATACAAACGATTACATAAGCACGCGAGATAAGATCCGTCTTAAACATTTTCAAGTTTATTAGAAAGTAACGAAAGTTCTTACATAACCGCCATTTCAAATATAGTGATTTATTTCAAATGGTTTTCAAAACTAAAGAAATTTTTCCAAAAATGAATAAACACTTGATTTTACATGAAAAATCTTCATATTTAGAACAAAATTATCTAAAGTCAGCCTTTTCGAAACTGCGATTCGACAGCGACACGTTTTCGACAGACGCCGATATCGCACGACAAGATCTAAAAGTTGATTCAATTTATATTTTTGAAAGTCTGTCCCTATCGAAGGCATCTGTCTTCCATCAAAAGATTACTTTCAAAATTAAATTATATATTTTTTGTGTAGAGAGCATTTGTTGTAACGGACATTTAGTAAAATATCCAGACCTTTCATGAAATATCTAGACATTCTATAAAATGGGCGTTTAAATCGATTTGCTGCGTTTATCTTTGTACTAAATTAAATAGACTAAACAACATCTGAAGTTTAATCTAAAGTAGTGCCAAGCACCAGTTTAAAGTTGATAAAAACAGCCGCCCCCGGCTTTAATTAGTTTTGTTTTTAGTCAATGAGATGAATCTCAAAATAAAAAAAAATAAAAAATCTTACCTTTAATTACATCTGATGTGAAAAGAAACGCCTGTCTGAAACAATATAAAATATATTAATTACAAAATATTTAGTACGTATTAATTATAATCACATATAAGTAGGCACATAGTCAGTTTTTTCGCACAAAAGAGATTCAGGGAATTATATATATGAATAACTTGGAAAAGTTTTACGTAGTTTTAGAACTTTTCACATAGAATACATAGATAAAATGAATGAATAGAAATGCGTCAAGGCAAAAAATGACAAGAAATGAATAGCAAAACTTCAAGTTACTAAACGTTACCATAACGACCGTAAATAAATCAATTATGCAATAGTCACGGCTTCTTCTGGTCCATTCATTATGCAAAAAATATCTAATGAATGAAAGAGCCCTTAATCAAGCCTCGGCCCCACAATCTTTCAGCCAAGTCCTCGATTTTGCGTTCAGACATTACAAAAGAAGTGTTAAACAAATTTTCAAGCTGCCGCAAATACGTACCCAAAAATGTTTGAGAGCTCTTGGACTATAAGAATAATTTTTTAACAATTTTGAAGACAACGTCTACAGTGGTCAAAGGATCAAGAAAAACGCAATTGCAGATTAAATTTGCATTTATTGACTAACGTTTCGACAGATTTACTTTCATCCTCAGAGTACAAATGCCGTCAAATATGTAATATTGTCAAAATAAAACATTACAGACATGAAAGTAAATCCTTCGAAACGTTAGTAAAAAAATGCAAATTTAATCTGTAATTGCGTTTTTCTGGATCCTTTGGCCACTGTAGACATTGTCTTCAAAACTGTTAAAAACTAATCTTAGAATCGCTTGTTCTTCACTTACTATAAGAATAATATTTTTCCTTTCAAATTGTTGGCCAAAATCATTGTCACAGATCTTGCCATCTTAGAACTTTGATTTTTATTTTCAGGAAGAGGCAAAAAGAAAATCCTGTCTAAAATTATCCCGATCATAATCGCCATCAAATTGAAAATCATCGCTCTGGTAGTCCTGGCCTATTTTGGTATCGCAATTGTTGCCAAAAAAGCATTACTCGCTGGCCTGGTATCGATCGCAATTTCCGGATTCATTGCTTTGAAGAAATTGTTGGCGCACAAACAGGATCATCACGAAGAATACACGAGTTATCACGCCGGTGGTTACGGCGGTGGTTATGGAGGTCATTCGGAGGTCATAGGAGGTTGGAACGGTGCAGCTTACGATCCCCATACCGATCTCCATGGTAGCTATAGCTCACCCAGTGCTCAACATATTGCCTACAGCGGCCAAAAAGTCAAAAAACGCTGAGACATTATAGAAACGAACAAAAATCTAGGGGAAAATAAACATAAAGAATATTAACACCCTGCTGTTCATGAAAAAACTGTTCGGCCTATAAAAATATATTAATTATTATTTAAATCCAAATAAATGAAAATGGTTGTTTGAGATTAAGAAGAGCGCCAGTCAAAAATATTTTTCCTTGCGATCTTCAGTTTATAAGTTAATTGAATTTTCCAAAACGTCCTTCTCAATTATAAACGTTGATCAACTCATCTATTGAGCGAATCTATAATATCTTCTCGATTCTTATTTTATGTGCCAAATAAAACAACTTTCACTAAACTGGCGGAAAATATAATTTATTATAGTATTTTAAATATTTATAAGAAATTTTAATGTTCGGATAAGCGGGTTAAAGTAGACGGTTTACTTAGTAGCAATCAAATCTACTTTGATTCAATGCGTGGTTTAATTTCATTTATTTGGATACTTTATTTATTTCGTGTATATAACAATAATATTTAGTTGTTAAGATTTTGACTGATTGACGTAAAATTATTTATTTATACTGACTTTTTAAGACTGTACTTATAATAAACCGGTACAAAAAAAATCAAATAATTAACCGAAATGTTCCCTTAGCATGCTCACAAAGTATTCTGAGCACTCGCGTTACAATTAATCAGTTTTTTGGGAAGTATTCACATTTTCCAGTAACTTTAAATAAAAATGAGCAAATAAAAAATTCCAAATGTGAGTGTTTTCGAATACAAAAATAATCCAAAGATCGTCTCATACTTAACTTTCGTAACACAATTCTGACCAAAGACAAACTTATTTAACCACGTCATTTTAACATTTTCATTTGTAAATATTTTTTTGTAACATGTGCATTGTTTTCGGTGAGAAAGCCCATTTTTGCGCAGATCAATAGTAAGGTGTTTTCGGCCCTTAGGAAATGCTTAAGTATACAATATTCAATTACATTTTTATTGTCATTCTTTCAATACAAAAAGTACTGTCTGTTACTCGGGCAGAAAGTTGGCATTTGCGACGCGTATGATTCATTACTAGTTGCAAGCGAAAACTTTGTAGTTATACTACTAATAAAGTTATTGGACTTGTTTCAATAATGTAGCATATACTGACTAGTCTTAAATGTATTTTTAAAACTTTTCCCTCTGTACTAACGAAACGTCATTAAAATTTTAATTCTTAGTTCATAAAATCCTTTTGAAGTCGAACAAATAATTCTATTTTTTTAAAAAAAGCTCTCTATAATTTGACTATAAATCTATTGAACATGTAAGAAGTACTAATATTTATTTTAAAGACTGCTTAATAATACTATTTCCAATTAATATTTTAGTTTTAAATAATTATTTATTTTTATATTTAATGCTGCAAATATTAAGCAAACATTTATCAGATATTTATAACAAAACTTCCTACTAAAAACGCCATATCCATATTTCTGAAAATTAACAAATATTTGTACTGTTTTATTTTTTTATAAATAAAAACCTCATTTTGTGTTCATGGTTTTTTTTATATCAAATAATTTCCACTGCTTATAAAACGATATTTTCGAAATATTCATCCAATTAAATAATAAAGTTCGTAGAATACAAAAATTTGTACAGTGGGGTCGTCCCATGCATTAAAATTTGATAAAAAAATAATGGAAACCAATTATTTCGTTTTTATATCCTCCCTCTTAACTGCAACCAAGAATTTAAAAGCATATATTCCCTTCAAACACCTGAGTTCAAGTACACCGCTTCCGCGCATTAATAAAGAGATGTATGTCTATGGAAAGAGACGTATATACGCATGATTCGAGTGATCTCGGTGAACGTGATTCAACTACAGGCGGCCAATCAGCTCAAGCTGTCTAGCGATGACGTATTTATCTATGTTTAAAATTGCATTGACAAAATTTTGGGAAAATCTATCTAAATCTATTTCAACCCTTAAAAATGTGACACAAGGTAACCGTCTATACTTTGTTGGTATCACTTTTTTATTAATTCATGCAAACCAACGCCAAATTACAGATCATATCTACGTAGCAGAATATGACGTAATATTCGTAATATCAAGTGGCTAAATGCATTAGCATAAGTGCATAGCTACACAAAATTAATACACGTTTAGTTCGCATAAATTATTATAGGAGCATCCTTATGTGTGAGCTTTACTTTGTTTTAACTCGAAAAAGCTGATTATAATTAAAAGATAATCAACAATTATGATCCTTTATTTCATGTTCGCAACTTTTGCCAATAGAAAAGTACGAGTAAAGGAATTATTTAGAGAATAAGGTAGGCAACTTTCTGAGCGCAGAAGCTGAGCATGTATTCAATTACTGAATTAAGAAGCAATCTTCTCATTATTTTGAAACACGACGTGATAAAATAACGGTACAACAATTTTTGAATCGGTAACAAAATAAAGTTTGATTGAATCGCTTAAAAAAATGCCATCTCTATTATTTAGAACGACCCTTCCGGATATATATTATCGCGTTAAAATAAAAGGCTTTTTGTGGAGACCAATTTTGCAACGTACAATCTACAAATTAGTAAAAAAAAAATGGCGACGATAATGGTTACGTTTTAATGTACAGCTGATTTTGTCTAGATTATATTCATAATATATTTTAAGGTTAGAGTTTAAAAACCTATTTATTATGGAAAGTTGTAAATAAAGAGCTGTTGACCGTTATTATCCTGACAACAGTTAATGAGTACGTGAGTGAGTGCGTACAACAATACTTTATAAATAGTTGAGACATTGTAAGCAGACTGCATCTGAGCTATTGCAAGAATGATGCATATGCTACGTTCTTTTGATCTTTTTAAAACTAGTAAAGATGGACTGGTCTACTGACATACAAATAAAGAATCTGTCGTTTGGTTCTTTCAAATAATGTCTTTCTGATTCCAGCTGAATTTACATTTTTTTAAATTAAATTTATCGTAAATGCTACTTTTATCCGCTTGGGTCACGCCGTTATGATTCACGTTTCTTGAATATTCAAATAACAATGTTGACACCGAATTTTACGCTGAAATATTTGATTAAATTAGTAGACGTACAATATAAAAACCTGATGAAATTTTATTATCTCAGACACCTATGCTTAATATTGAACGTGTCTTAATATAAAAAGTACGCTGAATCGATTGAGCCTAAGCGCAAATTCGTATCTGGATTCGTTTTGACGCTATGACGGTATAAAATGAAAAAACATTAATGAGTTTAAATTAGCTACATCTCCATTGGCTACACGGTTGCGGATGGTCGAAATCGATTCAGACCGACTTTTTCTATAAGTATGCATAATATCAAACGAATCTATTTTTCAAAAATTTTTCAATTTTTCTTAATTTTTCCGATTTTAAAAAAACACAAAAATCACTGTCATAATGTTTTTCTCAAAAAAATATTAATAAAGGCCCATATCTCCGAAACTAAAAGTGATACTGGGTTGCGGATGGTCGGAATCGATTCAGCCTGAAATTTTCTATAAGTTCGGTTAGTATAAAACAGTCCACAAGTCGCTTAGTGCCTTAAAAAGTTGCAGATTTGCAAAACGGATATGAAAACATGTAAAGATTTGCGATATTTGGCAAAATATTAAATTTTTTTAGATATGCTTAATAGTAACGTGTCTTATAGAAAAAAGTACGCTGAATCGAATGGGACCATGCGCACATTCGTATCTCTTTTAGTTTAGACACTATGACGGTTTTAAGTGTAAAAAAATTAAACAGTTTAAATTGGCTGACAGTTTACATCTATACTAATTGTTAAAATAACAAGTTTGTGTCTGTGTTCCTTCAAAACTCTAAAAGTGGTTAGGCAACTAGTTTTTTACATAAATAACCTTAAAACGAAAAGCAATTTAAATATTATCGTTGAAAACCTGAAACGACCCTGTGTCGGTCAGACATCAACAATAAATTTACGCTGAAGTATATAAAACAAAATGAATAAAGAAGAAAGCTGATTCCTTTAATAGTTCAGTCTCAGTTCTCCGAGCAAACTGAAGAAAATACTTTTATAAAAAGTCATCGGGGAATAAATGATCGTGACGTAACCCGCCCCCTTTTGCGCATCATTTACTAACCTAACCGTTTTATTCTGTGGTCAATGTTTTGTGTTTTATACTTTTCCTTCTTTCTGTTTGACGTTTTCAGTGTTTTCTTTTTTTTGTAGGTACATCAATTTTACTGTTTCTTCTGATGCGCATTTTAACAGTGATTAATTCAATGTTTTTTGTCTCGGACTATTCCTGAAAACATTGATTTAATGGTCATGTGACACGTTAAATAATATTGCACATACCGCTAAACTAGCGGTATGTGCTTTATTATCGCTTTGTGCGTCAGAGCTGACTTTCGTTCATATAAGAAGTTATATTTAAGTTAATTTCACACGAAATCCATTCAAATTGAAGCTTTTTGAAAAGAGGAGATTCTAATCTATAAAATAGAACCATTTTTAAATCAATTTGAGTTCATAAATACTATTAAAATTGTAATTGAAAATCACAAACAGCAGTTGTCGGTTGGTCTGTACGTATGTACGTACGTACGTCACGACTCTACAGATCGCAATTTTGGTCGGATTGCCTTGGGTTATATTTTATTCACTTTGTTTACTATCAGACCAGAACCCTATTTAAATTCACTAAAATGTGTTCAGTAGTTTAATTTTTATAAACAGTTTTATTTTTTATTATTTTTGACAGCTAATATAGTTTAAAAACAATATAATAATCGCTGTGAAAATATAGTGTAATCCATAAAACAAGTGCTACACTTGTATACCGTGATAACACCACTAGACGTATTAGGCAGCCGTGGCGTAATGGTTATGCCGTTGGATTCCCAAGGGCAAGGTCCTGGGTTCGAATCCTTACGATATCATTGAATTTTTTCTTTTTTTTTTCTTTTTATTTTGTTTTATTTTATTCCACTTGATATTAATTATATATTATATTATGTATAGTTCTTAATTTTTTTTATTTTTGCAAACTTAAAAAAAAATATTTTTTCAATTTTTAATTATTTATTTCTTTAAATTTTTAAATCTTGTTAAATTTATTAAAAATATTTTTTAATTGTTATTTTTTTATCATACAGTGGAAAACTTGCGGGATGTGCACTTTTGGTTTTGCCAACTATTTATTATATATTTTTATAGTAATCAAACGTGCAATGCTATCAAATAAACACGTCACCACAGAAAACATAAAAAGCAACATCCACTATGTCTGCGTCTGGCCGTCACTAGCAGCTTAAAAGTTGCCGACTAGACAGAAAAACGGACGGGAAACGTCTCATTTTACAATAGTTTTATTATTATTTTAAATTATATTGCCCAGCAAAAATTCAAAGCGCCGTCGACGAGAATCGTACATCAAGAAATTGTTGGTAATCACGATCGTTTCGACAACACAATCGTCTCGTTGTTGGTCCGTTGGGAGCCGCCACACATGGTCATCTTTTCTCACGCAGAGCAACGCCACTCGGGTCACGTGACCTTAACCCAGACTTAATAATACTGACCCAGAACTTGCAGTGGCTGTGTTTGTATGATGAAGAAAATAGGCCCGCATTGTTGGACACAACATGACGACGGTATACTTGATGTCAGAAGAGAAACTATGGCATTGCGTATAAATACAATGAATCGGTAAAAGTGTATTCGATAGATCGACGCATAGATCGTTCGTCGTCGAAACTATTTGTTTCGATGGTAAATTGACATAAAACAGTTCCTAAATGAAACGTTTCCTATTCGACATGTTTAAGGAGGTAGTCCTACGTTCAGGCTCGTTTTCAACCGTTATTTCAGAAATTTTTTTTTAATATCAAAATAATGTACGATGTTTTCAATTTTGTTACATGTTTTTACTGACAACGTAAACTAAGAAAAACAATTTTTTTTGCTTAATTTTACGCCATTTTATAATTGTTTTTTTAACCTAAAGTAGACAACTGAATTATAAAAATTAAATTGGTTATTGTGTTGTAGGCTTGTGGCTCTATCCCGTACTAGAAATAAACATTTTTATTGATAAATAACAAAATGGCGGGTTTTAGAAAAAAAACAACGAGAAAATCGTGATTTTTTCGTTGAAAATCGGTTAAAAAAAATAGAAATAATTTTTATAATTAAGTAATTCTAGTACCGGATGGAGCTATTGTTGTGTAGAAATACCCTGTGCAAAACTGAAAGCAATCGGTTGTATACAATTGTTTCAATCACCCGCGCCACTTAGAAAAACGCGTTTAAAGTTTTAATTTCAGATTTCTTACAAAAAAATAAAAATGAATATTTACACTAATCAGCTATGCCTGGTGTATATTAAACCTTCCGTTTCTTCAAAGGCATCGTTTTCTGTTAATTTGTTTGCTCTACTCTGCGAGAGTATAAGGGTAACTCGATAACAATTGAGAGGTAAGAGCAGGTAAGAGTCTTACCGTAAGACCGTTGCTGCTCTCGACTATATGCTATAGCTTTGTAAATATTTAATATTTCGGTCTAAAATTTTTACAGTATTTTCTTAATATATTATACTTACTAAAAATGTAAAAAAAATAAATTCGTTTTTTCAAAACCCGAACACCAGACTACGTCCTTAAGAGAAAATTTAATAAACGGGCGACAAGTCGATACACGCGGAGGTTTTCCAGGAAATCACTGGACTTCCGGCAACCCTTGTCGACGTTGATGCACAAAAACAATTTTATTTCCGTAAGGAAATGGAAATAAAGGCCGTTGAAAACGAGGATGATTTTGCGCCAAGCTATGCTAGTAATAATAAAATTCATCATCCTCTTTAGTGAAGCACAGAGCCTCTACGAAAATTTCAAAACTATTTAATTTCCTTGCTTCATCATTATTTCGTGAATAGTTCTTCACCGAGATGTTTGAGTTTACGATATTTTTAAAATCTGGAATGTCGAAGAAAAATGTGTTCAATTTTACTAAAGTCTGATAAAACTATTATTTCGTTAACTACCGCTATTTGCACTTGAACACACGATAATTTAACGCAAGATGTTCCAACAAGGAATCCAGTAAAGTATCATGCTGAATAAATAACTAGTTTTCATCTATTGGTACAAAAAAGATCGTACTTTTAAATGAGAATTCTTAAGCATATGTCACGAAAAGTTGGCAACATTTGTTGACAGCTGTTCGTAGACAAGAAAAAGTTGTATTTTAAATATAAACGGATACGTTTTATGATGTTAAAAAGTTGGTAACCTTTATTAAGCGCAACTGTTAAGAGAAATTAAGTTCGAAGAAAGAAAACATTAAAAAAATTGCACAGATTTTTTTCAGAGCCGTGACGTAACTCTGAAAGTTCAATCTTTGAATTAACTACCATTTTGTGAAAGTGAAAAACCATAACAAGTTAGATCATTATTTTATATAGTTTAAATTGCGTTAAAAACAGAAAGCATACTGGAATGCTAACTGTAAAATTTGGTTTGGCAGGACAATAAACAGGAATATCATGCAACGTGTATAACTTAATATGGACTCGGTCCGGCTTCGCCCGAATTTGTAGATTACCACCTTTTTCTCGTCAACTTACGTCTCCACGAAAAGCGCTTTTCTTTTAACGCGATAATATATAGCCTACGACCGTTCTGAAGGCCCATTCTAGATATTGGTGTAAAAATTTTTGAAATCGGATGAGTAGTTTCGGGGACTACCTCCTACATCCTACAAACTTTACCTCTTTATAATATTAGTATAGATTTAAAATTAAAACTGTCTGAATATATAGGAAAAAAAAAATTGGTTGTCTGTAAAGTCGGTTTACGGACGATAGTTTTACGTGATAACGTATTCCGTAATACATAACCTAAACCTCCCAAAATTTGGTTTCAATCCGCTTATCCTTGGTGTCGGAATGATAAGAAATGTCAAAAGTGACGTTTGCAACTTACAAAGTATTATGTTCTAATAATAATTAGTTATTCCAATACTTAACTTAGAAGGCTTTGCATTTCACAATATACTAATGTCAAAAAATTGAATTAAACATTAGAAATGCAGCTGTTTTCATGTTAAGACAAGACATACGTTTGCTTCTAATTTCCATGTACGGCAAACAAAGACAACCGACCGCGTCGCGCCATGCATTACACAACATTGCATTTATACAGCTATTTTTCTATATAAATTTGTATAAAATATTTTTCTATATAAATTTGTATAAAAAAACTGTTTAGGCAAATTCTGTTATACGAAATCTATGTAAAATGTTCTCATCTTTCGTTTAAGACTGGTTTCAAACCGATCTGATTTAAATTGAGCGAGAAATTAGCAAAAAGCACGCACAGGGTCAGGCGGAACGTTAGGAACGTTACGTTACACTTTTTCGAACATGCAGCCGGTGTTTTATCAATTTATAAGATTGGTGATTCATCAATTTATAAGACGTTATCACGTCAAAAAAAAAAGAAATCTAAAACATATTTTTTTGCGGTCAATTAGATTTCTAAAGTTAAGAGATGGCCGGTTGATTCAAAATGCTAATTGCATTCATTGATAATAATAAAATGACCGATGCTCTTAAAGTTCTAGACATTTTACGATCAATTTCCGTTGAAGCTCGAGGCGATACAACGCATTTCCGTTTTAAGATGATACCCGCGCCTTGCCTAAGTACTCTAGTTATATGCGCGACAGCTTTCACAGTACACTTGACTGTGTGAAAATGAAACCGAGTTAATCACCGGCCGATTGATTCTGTGGCGAAATAAATTATATTTAAGTTTAGTGTCTGTCACAGTGCTACTCAAACGGTTTCAGTCAAGTGTCGCCTCACTTTTACCTCAATAGAAAACAATGAAATTTATTTGTAAAACGCTAACTAGGATATACAACTTCATTGTACACTACCGGCCCTGCAGGATTTTGATCAAGGCTCTGCAGGAATTTGATCACTGCCCCGATGGAGTATGGTCACTGCCCAGCAGGAATTTTGTCACACCTCAGTAGGAATTCTGTCAGCAAGAGTTTGGTTCCTGCCCAGCAGGAATTTGGTCAAGGCCCGGCAAGATTTTGTTCACTATTCAGCAGGAATTTGATCACAGACTAGCACATATTTGGTCACTGCCCCGCAGGAGTTAGGTCACAGACCAGCAGGAGTTTGGTTATGCTTTATGCAACCTCATACACAAAAATTTGATCTGTACAATCGATGCAGTTTTTCACTCTCTGGGGACTCCGCTTTGGTAATTTTGACAATTTTATGAAAGAATGAGTCACTTCTGTCCAAAAAACGTTTGAGGAAAAATCATCAGCGTAAAAAAAAAATCAAACGGTTTGCAAAGATGACTTGAAACAAATTTATTGAATGAGAACTATTTCCGGTTTATCGATGTGACATTTCTACAATAAATGCATTGAAATAATGAGAATGTGTATGTCACAACTAAATGCGTATGGCTCGTGTAGCCACACCCAACTCGTTCCGCTAATTAAGGTAATATTTGAAGAATCGATATGGATTTTACTTGTCTCTCTTTCTTTCTCTGTGCTTTCATTCATAATGGTTTCATTCACACGAGAAATACGGTGGACACGTGCGCCTTCGACTACTTTGAATATTCAAGTATTTAGTTCAATAGGTTATACCAATCAAATACAGAGTAAAAACTCGAGATGCCATTTGACAAGAAAAATGTCGCTGATGGTGTCTCAACAAGAAAATATTTATTCAAATTGTGACTCCATTTTGTTCAGACAAACGTGATCAATGAAGAGTTCACTAAAGAAACGTGTGTATCTAATTGAATTTTTCAGTTTAATTTTTACCTACTTTTAGACGTCTAAATAATTTGAAATATTGCAAGCGTTCTAACCCTTAAAATGAGAATAGCCTGTTCAAAAAATCAAATTATTTAAGTTGAAAGACTTCCTATCGCTCTTGAACAAAATCTTCGTATTTAAAAATTATTTCTTACTTTTTAGACCGTAATTATAACGAAATCGATTTAAAAATTGAAATGAAATAAGAAAATAAGCGATAGTTGAGCAGATGAAGCTGGTTAGACATGTAAATAATAAATACTTTTCATTAGAGTAAATATAATTAGTAAGTCGTTAACGTCTATAAATTGTGCTAATTATTTATAAATATTTTAAAATCGTCTCGACTGTTCCAAAAAGTGTGCTAGTGAAAGTACCTCTTATTATAGAAAGAGAGATTATAGACGCTCGACAAGCGTCAGTATCAATATCTGTACCTTATAATTTACTCTAAAATGATTAAAGACGACAGTAAGTTAACTATTTACGAAAGTAGATGTTTGGAGTTGAACGCCGAGAATGTCTTTAAAATTTAATAAAACGTGTCTATCAAATAACAGTCGTATTATCACTATTGTCAGTGTTCCAAATCTGTTTTTATTTGATCAATTTTTAAAACGATTATTTCCGTACCGCTCTATAAAATGCCTGTATAGCAATAGAATGACTGATTTTACACTAGTGTTGCAAATTAAAACGCATACATGCTATATCGTACCAGTGAAACAGAAATGTTTAGTAAATAAAATTGCGGTTTCACAGGACATTATTATTATCTGTCAAAAATATTAAAGATCGACTTTTCCCAATTGAAGAAATTATGTTTTATTATATTTAATTGATTTTTTTTCTTATACAATTTCTAGACAGCAAGTCACCTGGAACGCTTTTTTATATTTTCTCTTGTCTTTTTTGTACAAAAATTGTATTTTGAGTGAATAAATTTTATCTTTTATCTTTATTAAAGACTAGCGTTCCGGCCCGGCTTCGCCCGAATATGTAGACTATCGCCGTTTTTTCGTCGACTTACGCTGCAAAATTGGTCTCCACGAAAAGCTTATTTATTTTAACGCGAAAATAATTACCCTATGTCCATCTTGAAGGGCCCTTCTAAATATTAGTGAATTTTTTTTAAATCAGTTGAGTAGTTTTGGAACTTACATCCTACAACCTAACTTACAAAATTTATCTCTTTATAACATTAAAATTGATATTCTGATAATGATCTGAAAAACAGCTATATTTAGAACTTGTGTTGCTGACGCTCGTTTTCCCAGTCTCACAAATCGAACATAATAATTGTATTTACGTTCTAGAAACGCAGACTATTATTTTGTACAGTATTGTAACGACAATTTCTAAAAATAAACTAAAATATTTTTTGCGTTGTGCTTTTTCTGACAACACGTTTATAATTTTAATAAGCGTGAACCAATTCAAAAAAAGAAAAAAATATTTGTAATAGAAACCGACTAACAAAAAACGGCGCCATACAGTCTAAAGAAGCGGATTTTGAATGCCCAGACAAAATATCAGACAGAACAGATAGATGGAGAAAGTTATAGTGGCAATATATCAGAATGAAATTTTGGATACTTGATCACATAAAATTCATCATCGGGTGTTACAGTCAACTTATCTTTATCTGTTTGTGTATCATTTCAAGTCGGCAGACAAAGAGAAAAGGTGTGTTTATATCATCTACAAGACGAGTATAGGACCAGACAAAAAGTGATTAATAATTTTTCTTAAGGCGATTGTATTTTGTGACTGAACTAAAAAAAAACGAAGAATTGAAACAAGATCTTGTATTTATCTCAGTTGGCTATGAAGTACTCTCGCAAAATACAATTGATAGAAGATTTTAACGTGCGTTCAAAAAGTCTTGAACTCCTTGGCGCTTATAGAAAAGAGTCGAGGCCCAGACAAAACAGGGGCGTGAGATAGGCCCCAGAAAGATCGAAAAAATTCGCATTAGATTTAAAAAAACTGTAAGCCTTTGAACAACTTCCTAATCTATACTAATATTATAAAGAGGTAATCTCCGAAACTATTCATCCGATTTCAAAATTTTTAGAATGGACCTTCGGAATGAACATAGGCTATATATTTTCGCGTTAAAATAAAAGCGCTTTTCGTGGAGGTCAATTTTGCAACGTTGATAAAAACGGTGCCAATCTACAAATTCAAGCGATAAATCAGGAACTACTTCCAAATGCATTCTTTGTGCCACATGTCTTCTTAAATCGAAATAATATATTATTTTACAAAAGAGCAGTTACCTGGTTAATAAAATAAAATTTAAACAAATGAGCGAAATAGAAGCAGTAATTATTTTATTACAATAATGTGAACTTATTGCAATACAATGAAGAAACAAATTATAAAATATTACGACAAGTTCAAGGCAGCGCTGCGGCATTGTTAAAAACAAATATAATTATGTACGATGCTCTACATTGCATGGGAAATAATTTTTTTCCGCATTTTAATAAAACAGTTATTTTTCATCTGATATTTTCCATTATACATAATTTTGCAGTACAAGACCTAATCACTAAAAATACAGTAATCATTTTCAAAATAAATTTTACATTTAAAAAAAAGACAGTCTCAGGAAGGAAAGATTTAAAGTTCTGTCGACCGTAATTTTTTATTTGTTCTCACGCCTGGCAGATGTGAAACATAAATTTAAGCAAAATTCTAGTAACTAAATATCGCCCTATTATCTAAATGTCGCCTTCAACTAAAGCCTTGTTTAATCCAACGCACACACACGTAACGCCGTCCCATAAAAGTGTCGCACGGTTTCCAACCAAATCCGCCATTAGATATTTCACACTAGGAGTCTAACGGGACACTTACGAGTTTAGTTATCGGACGTTTATAACTTAAAATAGTATAATAGTTTTGTTGTACATAGCCTAAAGATCTCTATAGAAGCGTGAAACCAAAATTAAAATCGGTCCAGCGGTTATTGAGTTCGTAGCGAAGTGCTTATACATAAAAACATCTTAACGTGAAAAAAGGGACTTTATCTTATAAAATAGTATCTTAAAGGGCTCGGTTTGAAATGAATAAACATTGAAGACCCCAGTCAATGTATACCGAAGCAAAAAACTGAATAATAAGATAACAATAGTGCAATGAATTATAATAATAACAGTCTGAAACAATCTGTGTCATTAAGTAAACTTACACAATAAGCTTGCGGGAATCAGGTTCGTCGATATATACAATCTCTTCACAAAATCGTTAAAAAAACGCGGAAAATTCACATGAAATTATCAGTGAATACAAAACGTCAGGTGTACCTACTTAAAATGAAAAAATATTTAGAGTAACATGCATCGTTAACAATACACCAGAGTCGGGTTCGCGTTCTTATCGGTTATTGATGTCTCCAGTCATATCCCATAGCTCAACTACTTGAAATAAATATTTAAGTATTGAAAATTAGATTTTGCGCTCTTGTTGTAGTTTTTAACGTTAACTCTTTGTAAAAAAAATGCAAAGTATTATTTTTTTAATGGCTTTTTAATATTTTTAATACC
Source organism: Xanthostigma xanthostigma (assembly GCA_963575645.1). Taxonomy (NCBI): domain Eukaryota; kingdom Metazoa; phylum Arthropoda; class Insecta; order Raphidioptera; family Raphidiidae; genus Xanthostigma; species Xanthostigma xanthostigma. The sequence goes on along the minus strand of OY754475.1, from coordinate 2,914,428 downwards.
CGGTTAAAGAAATTGGAACATTTCCGGATGATTATGTGCATTTTCGACAAGCATTAATACATAGAAAGTATTTTTTTATTGCAAACCGTGCATACGTAAAAAATCGCGTACAAAATTATTTCTTTCACATAAAAAAGAATGCGTTGCTTCGAAATGTATAAGTAAGAAACTTTTCTGGAAGAAATTGATTGTTTTTTTCGGGGAATTTTAGTGTTTCAAATGAGGTTCTTGTCGTTTTGGGGACACTTTTTTCTTCGAGATTTTGTACGTTTTTTTACGTGTTTTTCAGGGGATTTTTACACATTTTTTGATAGCATTTTAAGACCGTTTTTTGGATTTTCAGGAAGTCCCTGCGTATTTAAAAGGCATTTTTAAGGAATTTCAAGTATTCCGAACACAAAATACGCGTTTTTTATTGAATCATCAGCATTTAGATTAACAAAAAATAGGATTTATATGACATAAAATGAAGACATTTTACGCTGAAAGTGAATTCTGTCAGACGCACACAAAAAACTGTCGTAAAATAATTGAAGTAAAGTAATATTGCACAAAAAACAGTCGCGTGACAAAACGTGTTAATAAAAAAAGTTGTTAACACGATTTACAGTTAAATATATTGTCGGTGTATTAAAAGGAGTGTCACGATGATGTTAAATACGGTTACTAATGATTTAATTGTAAGATAAATTCCACTAACCATTGTTTAAAAAACAATTAAATGTGTGTTTTCAAATAAAAAAAGATGTGTAACGCAGATTTTTTATAAGACTGAAAATTCTCGACTCTTTTTCGCATGTATAGAACTACTTTCTTCAAATTAAAACATTAATTTTGACTGTTATATTCTTTTTAAGAAAAATACATTTTTGATTAAGATTCATAAAATATTCGACTGCAGATCTGATTCGATAACCTTTGATAGTGATCTAAATAGTTGTAAAAGAGTTTTTCAAATAGGTGCAATGGGTTCGAAAAACACCCTTCATACACACAAAATTCGCACCCTCTCTTTAGAAAACAAAATATTAAAAATATGAATTAGTACTAAGCTCAAATAACTTTGGAAACCAGTAGCGTTGAACGGAGAAAAAAAACTGTTGAAGCTTTGTTAAGGTAGTACGAGCACCAAGGAAATTTTAAATAAGACTTGATTTTTTTTATATAAAGTTGGACTAAGTCTAAACCAATTCTGAAAATTTTAGGGGGGGTTGCCCGATTATTTAAATAAATAAATGACTTCAAATGTAGGCATATTTAACATTGGCTTTATGATAAAACGGTATAGATGGATGATATGTTTTCATTGATTTCTCTAAAACTAGTCGGTGGAAATGAAAAAAAAAACTATTGAAATTAAAGATAAAACCTTAATAAATTATTATTAATAAAAAAAATCCTTTTATTTAAAATTGCCTTGGTGCTCGTACTAGCTTAAATCGCTATAGAGACAAAATAAATACAATCATAGTGTACATAATTAATTATTAACGTATATAATAAAATAACGCTGTATAAAAAAGTGAATTTTTTTTATTACACGCACAATTACTATTTGTTTTAAAAGTTTCTGTATGAAAACATAAGTGCGATTTATTTTATACAACCGTTTAATAAACAATTTAATTATAATTTAAACATGACATGACAAAAGATAACTATTATCGCATCGCTAAAAAAGTTATAACATTTACGATGTTAAAACCTATGACTGATTGTTAATAACAGTTTTAGTTTGAGTATTTTATTAACTAATTCAACAATTTATAATTATAAGCATTATCTGCTGAACAGGTTGTCAATTTATAGTTAAATTTAAACTTAAAGACTCGACATTTTGAAAAGTTTGTTAAATGAATTTCAAGCATTGCGTACGCCATTTTCATTGATTATTTGATTCTTAAAGGAATGTCGCGTAGGAAAGTCAAATGAGCGGGTGTTGAGGGTGCGAGAGGGGTTTGTATGAATGAAGAGAGTGACTTGTATGCGAGAGGAAGCGAGCAATGTGATAAAACGAAGACACAAGAGAAGAATATCATACATGTGATATTGTAATGAAAATGGGGTTAACCATGCACAGGTAGTGAGAAAGCGGTCCAACAACAAAGCCCTGCGGCAATTATTATACCTGTATCCGCTGGACCCAAATTCTGACGACGAAGAAGAACATCATCGTCGTAGCCGCTGAGAGACTGGTCGACGCTCCAATGGTGGGGCACGGATAATATAAAATAACAGAACGCACCATCATCCTACATCACAATCGGTTTAGTTATTCAGTTAGAAATATCGGTACTATCAGAGTTGTCAGTGAGATAGTATCAACCATTATGGCGTTTTGGAAGCTCGTTGCCGTTCTCGTAACTGTGTCTATTACACTCGCGTCATGTTTGCCGACGACCGAACAGCAAACGGTCGAAGGACGGGGTCATTCAAGGAACTCTATACAAGCTGAAAACGACTTAATGGACAGCATTTATACAGAGTGTCTCCGTAAAGATTCAGTGTCATGCGTCAAATACAAGTTGTTCTCGTTCGTGGACAAATTGCTCAACCAGAAGGAATCGTTTACATTAACCGAAGGTGTTACCGTCGTGAAAACGTCCAATGCCGAAGGAGGCGAAGGTGCTCCGAGATCGATCAGCGGCGACGAGAGTTTCGAGTCGCTCATCATGAGCAGGATGTCGCGTTTCCTCGAAGAGCACACGATCAACGTGAACTTGAAAGGCAGTGACATCGCGAACGCCGTAAGCAACACTGGTCGCGCTCTCGAAGAAGTCGTCGACACGATAACCGACGAGGAAAGCAACGACGGAGCCGTCGAAGAGGGTAGAAAGAAGAAAAAGAAGGCGCAGAAAATCATTGGACCGTTGATCGCTGCCGTCGCCCTCAAAGCCGCCGCCCTCGTGCCCATCGCTCTCGGCGCGATCGCACTCGTAGCCGGCAAAGCGCTGTTGATCGGCAAAATCGCTCTCGTCATTTCGGCAATCATCGGTCTCAAGAAACTCCTGTCGCACCAGAAACACGTGACGTACGAAGTCGTGTCGCATCCGCACCATTCGTCGAGTCACGTGGTCAGCCACGATTCCGGATACAGCGGCGGCGGCGGCGGCGGCGGTTCCTCCGGATACGGAGGCGGTGACGTCAGCTACAGCAGCGGCGGCTCGTCAGGACATGGAGGCGGTTGGGGTAGATCGCTCGACGGACAAGATCTGGCGTATCGCGGACAAATACCACCCCAGTAGAAATATTTATATTTAATATATACGTACCAAGTTAACCCCCGTCCTCCTCGTCCTTTGTTTTTCTAACCCTATACCCCCCGCAAACACCCTCTTCGACCTCGTAGTTCAGTAGGCCTCACCAATAGATAGTGTTCTAATTATTTTTATTATCTAATTTCTTAAAGGATTAGTACCAACAGTTTTATTATTTTATTATTATTACACCAGTAGATTCACTTTTTTCGTGAGTCGAGGTGTAAAAAGTCAGTACCTAAAAATACTCAGTACAGAGGAAGTAATCGCTTGTCGAACCAATATTTATAATTAATTATATAAATGTATTTATATTATTTAAGTAATTGTTGAATTTATGTATAATAATTTAAATTATTCTCGTTTCTTTTTGTTTTTTTGTTTTGTTTATTTTTATTATTTTGTTTTTGACTACGACTTAACTGTTTCTCACTACCATCTTTTTTTTTTTGTTTACGTTTTTGAACTTTGACTTCAACTGCAGCCTTCTACAAAAAAAATATAATTTCTATTTCATTTTTATTTTTTTAAGTATTGTTTTCGTGATTTTTTCTTGTCATCTAGTTTAATATTATTTTCAAATTGACTAAGACTATAAAGACCTGATGTAAATGTTTTTAGTTTAGTTTTTTTCGTTTTGTTTTTTTTATTTTCGTTTTTGTTTTGTTCAATAAAACAAGATTTTTCATAAATTTGTGTTTCATTTTTCCCAATTCACGCAGAAAACAGCAAATAAAGAAAATCACATCTATATATGCGTCTCTTTATTTTCATATCCAATCAATACAGTATTGAAAAATCAATAAATATATAGGTTAGTAAACCACCCTACTTTTTTTTAATTAAAAAATCGATATGAAACAAGCTAAAAAAAATTAATGTCACGATAAAAGTTGTTTTACTAGAATTCCACTTAATTACTGGTACTCATAAGCATTTAATGACTATCGATAACTTATAAATCAATAATAAATAACAAAACCAATCCAATTCCGGTATAATTTGTGCCCATTTCCCTTACAAACTTCATCTCTCCATCAGTGTTTCGCATAAATGCATGCACAATTAAAGTTAAATAAAGAAAACACTTCATCATAAAATAACCAACAGCATTCAAAAATACATCCCGACATTATTATCTACTGCTGCTAGTAGAGAGATTGGGGAATACTCAGAACTACAAGGCTCCATATTAACCAGTGGCGCACGCATCAAACCCTATTACTCGAGTAATTATTTGCCTGCCATCTTAAGAATTAAATAATTGAGACAAATTATAAACAGGATACCCCGGTGACGAACGTCACTGGACCACATTCAAGTGTACATGTGCTACAACAGTTGTATAAGATGTAGTAGGCCACTGGTGTCAGTGATATGACCTCAATAGCTTACGCACTTGTTCACATGAATTTATTATCTACAGGTTGAACGGCGAAAAACGACCAAAAAGAACGAACGGGACAAATCCAAAGAAATATGAAGTTTAAAAAGTAAAAATTTTAACCGGTGATTTTAAATGTGTCTATTATATATATTTTTTTAATATACCACGGTTTACAAGCCTTTACCCGCGACTTTTTGCGTGGAATCAGTGTCTACATTTGGTTAAAAAATTCATAAATTCAAGCGAGACTCTAATTAAAGACGGCCCTAAAAATAATGTTTTTTGTTTTATCATCTTCCGCAAAAACATAAAGATTTTGTGGATTCGATACACGTGAGCTAGCCACATACAGCTGAAAGTGCGAAAAACATGGTTTTTCTACCTTAAGTGTTTGCCCCTGGGCTTTCTTTATAGTTATTGCGAAAGAAGTGTGGCAAATTAGATTAAAAATTCAATATTACTAGCTGTAGAACATTTTTAATCCATAAACAATTAACAAAAAAATAACAAAACTTTAAATCAATGCAACTAACAGCTATGATAGCTGTTCCTTGCCTGCATAAATATTGAGGTAAATAATTAATTTCTAGATATAACAACTTTAATTAATTTTTTTTTCTCCAGAAAAGTCTTTTAGGCCTTTTGGCGAAATCACCGCATTGTACGAAAAATTTGTTATAAAATGAGATACATCAATGACTTGGCAGATATAAAAACAAAATTTTGAATCGGAAACCAGTAAAACTAAAAATATTGATAAAACAATTTGTTTATAAAAGGCAACTTAACACTAACAATTTTCGTGCCTGTGTGTTAACCAACTAGATTTATTTTTTTTTGTAAATGTGATTTTATAAATGTACTGATTCAAATCTGATGCCCGGTTTACATTATTCCAGTCCAGCGATCCAGTCCAGTGCTGGATTGCAACTGGAATAATGTTAACCCTCACTGGAATGCACTGGATCCAGTAAGCATTCCAGTCCAGTAACTGGATTCGCGGTCTACTTTTGAATCCAGTGCGATCAATCCAGTGCAACTGGAATAATGTAGACGGCCAATCCAGTGCCATTCCGTTCCTTTTTTCTTAGTTCATTATCAACCTCATTAATAACTTCTTGTAGCAAGAGTGATTGAGCACGTTTGAAACATTTTCGAAACTGATCTCTTTTTGAAATCATTGTCACTGTGGTGTTCACAATGAAAACGGCTTCTAAATGACTGGAATAATGTAGACAACGAATCCAGTCCAGCGATCCAGTCCAGCACTGGACTGGATCGCTGGACTGGAATAATGTAAACCGGGCATTATGTAGAGGGACAGGAGGAAGATCAAACTCTAGTTTGATCCTATGCCTATTGCTTAAATTGATACATTTAGAGCAATAAACATTTATTATTATTGCTAAAAATGAAAAAGACTCGAATCTTTATTACATTTAATTACCATTGAATGATACATTTAAATTAGTAACAGAACAGCCTGTATACAAGGCAGTTGAAACATAATAATACTGCATATACAAGTTCACGGCGACCAGCGTTTTTCCAACCTACACTTTATTTAATATAATCCCAAGATCAAGGTGTGCTGAGAACATGCATGTACACTACAGTGGAAAAGAAACTAACTTCATCTCAGATATACCGCAGCACAGAAGCGCCACTTCTTGATTACTGTAACTATAGACGCTGATAACAATATCTGTTTAGTTTCAACAATCTTTAATTAATCGGCGCCTTTGATGCCTTGGCCCCAAGGTGGATATTTTTTATAAAGTCAATCTGGCACATGCGCACACACAACCGGAGTTAGCGCAGCCAATCATATGCGAGTTGTTGACTGTATTACTTTAGGAGAAGTTTTGTTCCAAAAATATGTATTGAAGGAGATTTATTTGGTTGAGGAACAATTGAAAAAGAAGTATCGCTTGTGGCCAACGTTTCGAAAAATATATTTTCATCTTCAGGGCCTCAATGCAAGTTGAGATGGTAAATTGTGCAAATTATTATAATATACATGATCATTATGAATAAATTTAAAAATATCATAAAACAGTTTTTTAATAGAATTGTTCTGTCCAATGTGAAAATAAATATTTTACAATGAAATGTGCTGTTGAAATTCATAACAAATGATCAGGTATATTTACAATTTACCATCTCAACTTGCATTGAGGTCTTGAAGACGAAAATATATTTTTTTCGAAACGTTGGCCATAAGCGATACTTTGGTAAAGCTTATTTTTCAATTGTTCCTCAACCAAATAAAACTCCTTCAATTCATTATCACATATATTAATACGCTAAGGTTAAGAATGTTTGCCTCCCTTTTTAGAAAAAACCTCACAATTTCTCCACATAAATTATATATCATTTTACAGATAATTGCTTGCTCCACTGACATCGACAACTAAAAAATTTATTATTGCTTTTGTTTTTGTAAATTAATTAAAATACAACAACGCTTAACAACGTCTGCCATCTGAGGGCTTTAATTTTGAAACCACGTCAACACTTCGATCTGCATCTGACCTTCATATTGTAATATAACAGACACAATACTGCATACTGCCATCTGACGGCTTTAATTTTGAAACAGCGAGCAACGCTGAACAACGTCACAGCTATGCTGCAAGATGCCATCTGACGGATTAGCTCAACGCTTTTGCTACTTGCGCCTCTATATGACAATTTTAGTAAAATATTTCTTCGATCTGTCATCTGAGCTTCATATTGTAATACAACAAAAAGAAGAACGTTATAAGCAGTGTGCAAAATTAGAAACGAATTGAATACCTGCAATCATATTTAAAAAATAATTTTGTAAAGTGATAATTATTATACTTATTTAGTGCGAATAATTCGCACAGGCCACACTAGTTTTAATTATTATTTTTCCGAGAACAAAAACAAAAAACAGAATTTGTTTGTAGTGTAAGTAAGCGCGGGTTTTTATGTACGTTTATGGTTTGTAAAGGTATGTGATACCAACAAGCTGACCATCGGCATGGTTGACACATAAACGCCGCTTTGATCGAAATGCCTTTAGATGTTCGATTTTTTTAACTTAATTACTACCTGTCGATTCCTAAATTAATATGTACGCAATAATTTTAATATTATTATTATTTCTAAGCATGTGCACTTAGCAATGAATATATAAATATGTATCTTAATTTTCTTGTTTTTGGGACAGGAAATAGCGATTTTTTTTCACCAATACAGTAGAATCTCACTAATCCGGCACTTCAGTAGTCCGGTACGTTCAATAACCCGGCAACCTCCGCTCAAGTCTCCCCCACCCCTCCCTACTGTTATCTTTTTATGAAATGCTTTATTTATTTACATATTATGGATTGTTCTCTACAATCCAATAATCCGAACATTCCAATAATCCGGCACCCCCTAGTTTTTAATAGTGTCGGATTAGTGAGATTCTACTTTATTTAGAATAGACCTTCAAGATGGACTATAAATATATTATCGCGATAAAATAAAATCGCTTTTCGTGGAGACCTGCAATTTTGCTACGTAAGTCGACGAAAAAACGGGGGCAATCTACAAATTCGGGCAAATCCGGACCGAGCCACTATATAGTTACTCAATATAAAGGGCTTCAGTTAGCCGAGTTAACGACGCTGTTGTTGATACACTGTTCCCATGGTTCCTTTTTACAAGCCCTCAGTTCCCAGGTTCTAATTCGCTAACTGGTTAAAATTGAATTTTCAATTGATTATTATTATAAAATATGAATTGGCGCTAATAACCTAAATTGTTAGCGACCTTAAAATTATTAACTGACACTGGAGTACAGGTAAAACAATTTTGTAAAGAATTCAGAGACAAATAAAACAGGTGTGAAAAAGAAATTAATCTTTTGACATAAACAAGGACACAGCACTTAATAATGTGGAGACGTTACGTGTTAAAGAAGTTGAATATTTTAACTGTAAGTTAAGTATCTCAGTTACGAACCTGATATAATAATATTCATAACACTGTTAAGATATTTATGTTTACAGGTGCTACGGTAGTGACTAAATTATCCAACCGCTTAACAGTTAAAATATGTTACGATTGTCTGTTGAATATTTTATTAACGTTATTACATTAAATACCCAAGCCATAACTGTATAGAAATAGAACTGGTTTTTTTTTAAACCAATTAATTTATTTGATATTATTGTTATGAAAAGTAGAAAGAGCAAATTTAGTAATTGTTCAAGAGCTACTTAACTTTTTGGAAGCTGATTTAGGTGAAATACTCAGCCTTGTCTACTTGTCTACTTGTGCATATTTAGGGGTTGATTATCCCTAAAAACGACTGAATTTGATGACGCAAAATGTCCTTTTTGTTGTTTGCACTGAGTATGTCACTTCCGCGCCTAAATCAGCTTCCAAAAAGTTCACTAGCTCTCGGCCTATAACCAGTGTTGTCAAAAATATCGCTTTGAGAATTGTTTCGTTTTGTTTTTGATTGCTAAAAGTTTTATTCTCAAAGATTAAACAAGATTCTATAGATCGAATCTTTTCCCGATTTGAGAAGAAGATTCTAACCATTTTGTTATCGGAAAACAACTTTGACTAATCCTAGATCCTTTGAAACAAAATCATTCCTCAATAACCAGGTGTTTGCTCGGCGATCTCCGATCATTGATATACGAACGGAAGATCTTCGGTGCTTATAAACTGATCAACACCGTACTGTGACTAAATCAAAACGGAATGTCTAGAATGTACCTAGCATATACGAGTACATGCCTAGATAATCACATGGTTTTAGATCAACGGGTCCATAAAACTTGACCTAAGACATACAATTCGTAGAAAATGTAAATTTATCTGTAGGTAAATTAAATTATAATTTTACGCTGCGAAGAACGTGAAAAATTATTGCTATAAAACCAAAACAAAATAGCGATGTCTTCCTTCGAACAAATCTTCTTCTAATTTATTCTCGTGTACTAAAAGGAAAGCATGTACCAAAACATTCGGACTTATTGAATAGGTAGCTACGTTTGCTATTGTTGTCATGAAACACCCATTGTAAAAAAAATGTCGGGACTCAAATCTTCCACTATCGCGGCGGATGAATTACAGTTTCGACCACTTGGTCACCACTAGTATTGATAAACAGTGATTGATGTGTTATTTTTTTCGATGACATTTAAGAAAATTCCGGACACGTCCTATGTTAGAATTTAAACCAAGTATAAACCTCCTTAGGGGATGATTTATCAAAAATCATTTTCGAGTACACAGCTACGTTAAATAAGGAACCTCTGTGCAAAATTTCATGCGTTTAGACCCACCGGTTTAGGCAGTGCTCTTTGCCTGTCAGCCTTTAGAGGGTTTAAAGAAAAAGTAAAAAAACATTTTACTGCAAAAGTCTACAAAACGTAAAATATCAGGCTATCCAGCTACCAGAAGCAGTTAGGAGGTATTTATAGCGAGTAAAGCAAGACGTCAGAACTGTTATCTAATAAATTATACTTTCAAAAGTTCCTCTCGCATTTCAAAACAAGAGTTTGAAAAATCCTAGGCAATCCTGAGGGGAAACACCTGAAGGAGACCATCATCAGAATTTATATATAACGTAAAAAACCATTAAAAAACGAACCAAAAAAAACGATCGTAGAAAAGCAATCTGTGTCGGAATCAGATAATGAAAGTTAGCGATGACAAAAACCATCAAAGTATTACTTATATGACGAACAAGTAATAGTCTACGTATAAAAACTAAATTATTTATTGACAGTCTTGCGAGACTAAATACATTATAAAATGAGTTTTTTTGTTGTTGTTATACAATATTTTATAACGTTTAAACAATTGAAAATGAAATTTAAAGATGTAGTTTTATGACAATCAAATTATTAACGAATAATAAAGAAGCGCTTATGCTATTCTACTTGAGCCATGCAGTAAAATTTTTGTAATTTAATATAAAAGTTCTTCGGGTTGCATATTGCCATTCTACTCACAATATTCGGTTTAAGTCAATAAAGTGTAAACTCTATATAGCGACACTCAAGGGACTGTGCACTTTGTGGCGTTATTGAGAGTTGTTCAACGGAGAGAAGAAATAATCCATTAATCATACAATACAATAAACATTCATACTATACAAATTACATATATAGTGTTATCTTTGTCTGACCAGCAAATCCCAACAAACACAAGAACGAATTTCTTAGAATCATCGATACGCATGATGCCGATAACAAAGCAACAAAATAACAAACATATTGTTGTCGTTATTAAGAGTGGGTTTGTCGTTATTTATAGTGCATCATTGTATGATCAACAAGGTAAACCAACTAGAGTTAAGTAATTTCGACGTTTTAAGGAGTGTGTCGTTATATCGAGTGAAGTTACACAAGGCTATTTAAGATTTTATGCTTATTTGCTACAAATTACAGTTGAAATACATCTCGCATAAAATTCGTACTAAAATAAATGCTGCAACAAGTGAAACGTAAAAATGTTGTTTATTTGAAAATTGTGGCGTTGCGAAGAAATTCAAAGTTTAAATACAATGTATTCATTCCTGAACCGTTAAATTGTTTCCATTTCTTTTTTACAGTCTTTTTACGTCGTATAACGTAACGTAATAAAACAGTCGACATTAACCGGAAAAACTGTCCTCTGGAGAACACTGCTGTGCTGGTTCCTCGGATAAAATTTACTCAACTATCTGTTAACTTAGGGTAATGGTACTAGTTCCGATCTCATACCCAGTGTTTTTATTTTCCAAGGTTACGTGCCGTGTTTGTCAATCTGTCATTTAATCAGGGTAAAAAAGGTGACGTCTTTGTAAACCCAATATGGCGGACGCCGCATATCCGATCGATATGAAATTTTGTAGAGTTACGTATTCCCGATGACAATACATGATTCAATCGTGTTTGAATTAAATAATCAACTAATTAAAATAAAGAAACGAATTAAAATATTAGGAAAAGGATTTTTTTTTATTGAAATGTAGGTACTAAACAGTGAAAAATAAATTTCAATAATTTAAAAGCGTGGGTTGTGTAGAGTTTGCAGCCTACGCTTTTATAAATATGTACTTACATTATTAATTTTTTTTTTCAAGTTTCGTACCAACATTTCAATAAAAGTTTGTCTTTAAAAAGTTTTTTTATTAATATTTCATATCTACCTTGTTTTTATAGTTGAATTTTGAGTTGAGTGTATTGAGCCAACAGGAATTCTAGAACATATTTGTAACGTCTTCAAGGCATAAGTGGTAGTACTGTGTACTACCACATTCAAAGGTATCGAGATGTATTTATCCAATTGGTATTGGAATATTTGTTACAAATCTATCGTAATGTTAGATCGTCAAATGTATAATTTTGAAATCAAATAAAAATACATTTTCTTCAATTCATTTTACTTATTGCAAGGTTTAATTTTTCCTGGCAATATTTCGTTGAAATTTTTCTCAAAAACTAAAGGGTAAATAAATAATGATACAAGTAAGTTAGCGAATCAACAAGAACAAAAATAATAGAGCTCTTCACGCCAAACAAAATTTTGTTTCACGCACAAACTTTTTTTCGGGGGACCATACAATTTTGAAAATTCCCTTTTACGATTAGGAATGAAAAACCAAAAGAAAATTTCAGGTTAGCAATATTGAGTGTGTGAAAATACTATATAAAATGCATATCCGCGGATACGGATCTGAATACGGATATTTGGTTTCAAGATCCGCGGATACGGATACGGATCTTAACTTTCTTAGAGTCCGCGGCGATAAATATTGCACATCGACCTTTAGAAAGAGACTATCTGTTATGGGAAAAAGTTATTGATTTCTTTAAGAGTTAACTCTCATAACAGATTGTCTCTTTCCAAAGATCGATGTGTAATATCTCATTATAAAGATAGTTTCTTATTAGTAGCTTTGAGTTATGTACTATTGGTATGGTACTCAGTACGATAAATTTTTGCAATATTCGACCTTTGGAAAGAGACTATCTGTTATGGGAAAAAGTTATTGACTTCTTTAAGAGTTAACTCTCATAACAGATTGTGTCTTTCCAAAGATCGATGTGGAATATCTCATTATAAAGATAGTTTTTTATTAGTACCTTTGACTTATGTACTATTGGTATGGTACTCACTACGATAAATAAATATAAAGGTGCCAAATACGATTTTAAGAAATAAAAAATAATCTGAATGGAATTTAACAGTTTTTCATTATTACCTTATCACCTATATATATAAAATTTCATCTATGAATTGAAAATTAATAAGGTAAAAGATCCGTAAAATATCCGCCATAAAACTAACGGATGCGGATCTTGTTTCTCCCTCGGAGCTCCGCTGATACGGCTACGGATTCCCGGCACATCACTAATACTTATATAAATAAAAACTAGGTTTGCAAAAACGTCCAATTATATATCTGTAGATTATAATCCAGTTCTGTAATTGTAGGCAGGGACTTACTTATAGTTAATAAGCAGCATGGTTTTTATGCATGGGCAAATGTAAAAACGAATATGCTTTACATTGTTTCATTTCTTTGCCGCTTCATTAAGCTTGTAAATAACCACTATTTAAAAAGTTAAAAAATCTAACCACTGCGTAACTATTGAGACAGTTTATTTTGGATTGATATCACTAATACACGTAAACCGATTTATTTAATTGGTGTACACAGATCGATGATACATAATATATATCTATTTCCGATTAAAACAAAAGCGAATATGTATGTCAGTTGGTCAGTTACAGCGCATGCGCTACGGAGTGTACTGGACCAAAATCACGTATATGAAAAAAATATTAATTATCTTGATTTAAACCCATTAGCGGCCAGTGCAATGAAATCTGTAGCCTAAACTGACTGAAAACATTATTGTAAAATGCTTTTAGACCTGCAGGAAAACAAGTTTATATTCCGTACTAATTAAGAAAAAACCGCAGTTTTGCTAATATCATCACGTACGAGACACATATATATATATTTCGTGCTCGTACCTCGTATAAAATAGCTGATTTTCACATAATTTTTCAAAATTTTTGACAGTTTAATTTTGATCAAGTTCACGCGTAATTCGTGGGCTGCGTTGGATACTTGTACAACCTTCAGCGTTTCTTTTTACTTTACGCACTTGTGCGAAATTGATCATTTTACTACTACCGCTTTACAGGCTTGAATAGCAGTCATTTATTTCTAAGGCAACGTAATTTTTCTTTACAAAACTAAAGCAGAAAAAAACGTAGCACTGAATTTTTATCGGTTTGCATTACCAAAACAAAAACAAAATAAATACTCCTAACTGAAAATGAGGCGTATAAATATAAAAAAAATTGTAAAAATTGCGTGACTGGAGACTAATAGGTTTAATAAACAATTGTTCCGTGAAATAGATACAGATGTCGCAACTAAACAAGTACCATACATATGGTTTGTAACCATGACAAATTTCGGCTTCAAGAAGTGCTTTAACTAATAACAAGGCATTAATAAAACTCATTTTCATTTTCTATAATTTTTTCAATATTTGATTTATTCTAACGTTCAAAGCGACTGGAAAAGCGCGAGTCAAATCCTAAAATAACAATGAAACTAAAAAAACTAAAAACGAATCGCTAAAATACTAACTCAATTTGCACTCCAAAATGGCTAGGAGAGTAGTTGGTTGCAAAGAGACTAATTTTGATAGACTTATGTGTCACCCGGTTGCATTTTGAGACTTTTTTTGGCTCTTCACGATTACAACGGCAAAATTTTTTTATTAAAATCGGTCCAGAGGTTTTAAGTGGGTCAGAAACTCGTCAGATACAATTGTTGTTGCAAGTAGGGACCGATAAAGGGCGTAAGTACAGTTATGTTGGTAACAACGCGTAATATTTCGTTCGTGTTTATTAGGAAAACCAGAGGAGACCCTTATGTTTCGTAGTTTCAGTCGGTAGGTCGTTATACCCGATGTCGTTATATCCGATATATATACTGTACTCAATCGATATATTCGAAAAGTTGAAGTTTTAAATTAAAGAATTTCCGGAACGTGTTTTACTGACCTATAAAATAAAGCTTAAAAATTATTTAACGGTTATTAACTGACATTTGTTAGATAGGAATCAACTTCGTGGCCCACCACAGTCGTGGGAAGCCGGCATTACTTTCTACTGAAGTCACGGCCAAACCGGTGAAAGTTAAGTACGGTAACTCAGAGGTGAATCTTGAAGGTCATATTTACGAGGGGATCTTAAACATTTCATAATTCATCAAATCAACCCAAGCAAATCGTTAACATTGCGGATTTCGCGTCTGATTTACGTTATATACAGGGTGAGTTTTAAGTTGATGCTTTTCTTTTTACAGCGTGTAAAAATCAAATAGACGAGCAAATATTTCAAATAGTTTTTTTATCAAAACTCAAAAATAAGAGAGAAACAGCCTTTCGAAGTTTAAATAAATTTTATTAAATTTTCTTTAATTTTGAGGTCGGTCCTGGGGTTATATTATGTCACTATGGAAATATGTTATTATTATCAAAAATAATTGAGGCACACACAATTCTCTCAAAAACAGAACAATACACATACTTGATAATAACAACTTATTTCCATAGTGACATAATATAACCCCAGGACCGACCTCAAAATTAAAGAAAATTTAATAAAATTTATTTAAACTTCGAAAGGCTGTTTCTCTTTTATTTTTGAGTTTTGATAAAAAAACTATTTGAAATATTTGCTCGACTATTTGATTTTTACACGCTGTAAAAAAGAAAGCATCAACTTAAAACTCATCCTGTATTTGAAGTAGACATTGAAAATTTAATTTAAGTCACAAGTAGGTATGTCTGGGATGTATACTATCTGCGGCGAAAGATGAAGCCATGGCGTCATAGTGACGTGAACGCATTGCGCCCGCCTTCTAGCTTGCTATTGGCTGTTTCGGAGATCCATGTGCGTCGAGTGTTTATTTTTATTTTTCAATAAATAAAATTATCGACCAAATTTATTTATTGAAGAGTTCTAATCAGACGTTAATCAAAGATTTGTTTATTTTATTTATTTTTTTATTTTATCTATAAATGGATATGTCGAATTTATTCCACACGCCACTGTCTGCGAGCTAGTAGGCGTTCACTAGCATATTATTGATGGCGTGCCTGGCTTCAACTCTCACCGCGGGCACTATACAATCAAAATATGTCCCTTGCCGTATCCAAAATGTTACTCTGGTACAGTCCGTTATGCACCAGGACATTAATATTATTATGCGTATGAATACTAAAGGCCGCTGCAAACGAGGCTGGAATCACTGCTGGGACTTGTGCTGACTGGCGCGCTAGCTGCGAAGACAGAAGATCGATTTCAAAATTTGGACCGGGGCTATTTTTTGTTAATTTTTTTGCCTGCTTGTTTTGACTAATTACCAATCACTATCTTATCGCGCGTTCATAACTTGACGTTCGACTCGATTTTAAAAAAAATATTAATAGCGCCACCCATCGGCAGATCGTTGAACTAACAATCGTGTCGACGTAAACTTTTCGCCAGCACCTCGTAGTTCTGAGAAACGTAGTTAATTATAATACAGGTAAGTATATGATTCGCGGTCATTGCCATCGAAGCGATGCTCCATTGTCATATTAGATTATAGTCGTCAACAAAAATAAAGGAAATAAGATTAAAACACTCGACAGTTACGTAAAACTTTGAGGACAAAACGCAGTAATTTTAGTATCTAATAATTTAATGCACGTCTTCTTCAATAAAATAAAAAATAAATAGGAAAACAATAAATGCATGCACACTAAGAAAAAAAATTTTTAAGTAAATAGTATATTACATCACAAGGGCCGAGATTTCAACTTTTAAGGCCCGTGTGGTGTTTACGATTTTTCTTCATATCCGCTCGAAAGTACGTACTTTCGTCAGCAGGGACGAAAGATTGACATTTACTCCCAGTGAGAACGGCGCGAGGAAAAAATTTCTCATGCGTATTTATACTCGTAACTAGGATTACCGCTGTCATTTAATGAATCTAATAGTTTCTGCCTTTACTTGATGAAAATCCATTATAAAATAAAATAAATAAAACAATTAAGTTAAAAAAGATTTTCACTTTAATTATCAAAATATAACATATGTTTCGCTGTCACAGCAGCTTCATTAGATATACAGTATTACAGTTCACAAAAATAATCTATATAGGTCTAAATTAGGTAAATTTTATACACTAGGGGGGGGAGGATGGTGGGGTGGGAAATCTCAACTCATTGAAAAGAACAAAGGAAGAACATTATATTCATTAAAAATTAAACTTTAGGTTTAGTAAAGGTGATGTGGAGATGTCTTTTTGATCATTTAATAGAAGGGATGAATTTTTACGTTTGTTAATTTCCAAAGCTTCCAATAGATTTAATTTTAAACCTTTCTGTTCTATATGTAAAATATCAAAACTATTATTAAAAATATGTTTTTCTAACTTTAAATGATCGGCATAAGTAGAGTGTTTATTATTATTAGTAAATGAATCTTGGTGGTCTTTTATTCTTGTTTTAAATGCCCGACCCGTTTGGCCAATATAAGTTTTAGGACACGAACCGCAATTTAATTGTCATTTAATATAATAAATAACAGAGAGTAAATGTCAAACTTTCGTCCCTGCTATAAGGGACGAAAGTACGTACTTTCGATCGAGGTATGAAGAAAACTTCTTTATCAACGTACCTGTTTTAAATTGTTTGTAACATTAAAGGGGAAATGACTCAACGGCAGAGACAATAAACGTCCACTTCCGCTTGAAACCTAGCAAGGAATCTAGCAACAAAACCAGCCTCGTGTGCAGCGGCCTTTGAATTTTCCGGATCGTACAGGCGACCTAAGTTTATGTTGAGTACTCTAGGCACGCTGCGCAACAGTATTCGAAAACAATCTGGATGTTTCTCGACTTACCACACCATTAAAGAACACTTCTCGAATATCCAATACGGGTAAGGATGGTGATGACGACAACGATAAGGCTTACCGGACACTGCGACCGGATTTGACCGTATTCCGATCTCGTAAATTGTAAAAGTAAACGTCACTTTCATTTTAAACGGACGTTATGCACTTATTGTTTGTCGCAGTAGCGTCGCTCGATAGCTGAAATCGTTGTTCATCAGCGTCCATATCGATGTGCCGGCTCAGTTCTCGCAAAGAAGCGACCATTTCGGGTTATTTTCGACGTCCCACCGTCTCCGGGACTATAGTCACGTTACCGGATTTATTTTTTTTTTCAAGGGGATTCATACGTCTAGGTGGAACTGTTTCCGTGTCCAAAAATCACTATTTTCTGACATCGTCTAGCCGGCACTGGAAGCATCGACCGGTCGATCGTCTAGTCGGTGCTGGGATATACATGACGTGTGATATTATAATATAACTTTACAAAAAGTATTGAAGTTGCATCAAAAATATAAATATGAAAAAAGGCAAGTTTGCGACATTGCCGAAAAAAAGCAGTGATATCTAAGAAGATGCCAAGTTTTACAATTTTCTCGGCTATTCTCGAGTTAACAACAGTAACTTGTTAATAATATTATAAAATACTAGTGTGACCTGTGTGAATTATTCGCACTAAATAAGTATAATAATTATCGCTTTACAAAATTATTTTTTAAATATGATTGCAGGTATTCAATTCGTTTCTATTATTGCACACTGCTTATAACGTTCTTCTTTTTGTTGTATTACAATATGAAGCTCAGATGACAGAACGAAGATATTTTACTAAAATTGTCATATACAGGCGCAAGTAGCAAAAACGTTGAGCTAAGCCGTCAGATGGCATCATGCAGCATTGCTGTGACGTTGTTCAGCGTTGCTCGCTGTTTCAAAATTAAAGCCGTCGGATGGCAGTATGCAGTATTTACAATATGAAGGTCAGATGACAGATCGAAGTGTTGACGTTGTTTTAAAATTAAAGCCGTCAGATAGCAGACGTAGTTCAGCGTTGCTGTTAATTAATTAATTTACAAAAATAAAAGCAATAATAAATTTTTTAGTTGTCGATGTCAGTAGAGCAAGCAATTATCTGTAAAATGATATATAATTTATGTGGAGAAATTGTGTGGTTTTTTCTAAAAAGGGAGGCAAACATCTTAACCTTAACGTATTAATATATATGATTCTCAAATAATAAAGGCCCGCCACTGGCTAGAAGTGGGCGTATGTCAGCGATATTACGGTGTTTTATAATATTAGTAATGATTTGCCGATTTCTTTTTACAAACCATATGATTATTCAGTTGGGTACGCAAAGTATTCAGGCTGAATAGCTGTTATTTGTACAACTTACTTTTGATTACAATATACCACACCTGCGACATTGGGTTGGTGCTACACATTATTTTTAAATAAATAAATAAATTCTTTGTATTCACTCTACAAACTTGCTACGTATTCAAAACCACATTTGAAAATCTCTCACATTTTGAATACTTATTGGCAATTTAAGTTAATTTTATAAAAAATAGGAAAATGGACCACGAAAAAAATAAAAGAATTGCATTTTTAGTAGCATCAAAAACGTGACGAAAAAATTAATACAAAATTGTTTTTTACAACTTCAAATCTGTGAACTAGAGAAAGTAACAATTTCATTTTAAGTTTGTGAGTAAACATAATAAATTAAAAATTTGATCGGATCCTATATCCAGATTATACGGGCAAAGTTGGTCAACAAGTTATTAATTGGAAATTTGAAGTAATCAAATAACGTTTGGAGGTCTTAAAAAACAAAAAAAAAATGTTGCTAAAGTCTAATAAAGAAAACAGTTGTTATTCTAACATTTTTTTTTTTAATTTTATTTTTAATTGAGCCTTTTATGATAATCTAATAGTTGAGCCTGTACAATTCGAATATTAAAATTTGTCGCAAACAAAAATTGAACGCATTATAAATTCCGCAAATATATAATAAAAAGAAAAGTATATTGAATTAAGAAAAGAAATCGTTACAATAAAAATTTTCACGCTATCGTAAATTTGTAGAACATTAAATTTAATAGGATTTTTCTAATTGCATCCTTGATTAAAATTTTTATTAAAAACGTGCAAACGACGGCCACGTGACTAATTTGGGTCGTTAATTTTGTCGTCAGAAAAAAACACTCTTAATTTCTATACTAAATTTTAAATAAACGAGGTTACAATTGTTGCATCAACAATCGAATAAAATAAAAAACTATTTCAGTTGAAAAGATGCAGGTATTTAAAGATTTTCTGACAACTTCGAACAGTTGTAGCTTTCAAAAGAGCTACAGCAATGATCTCTTGCTTTTCGGAATCGGCGTATAATTTTCTACAAGCACAAGAAAGGACCCCGCACAAACCTTATAGGATTTGGTCGATTAATTGATAGAAACTTTTTTATTTTATAGATTAAAGGTCACTAAGAAAAGTGTGCATGGGCGCATAGTCTAAAAATCAATAGATTTTTAGCTACAGATATGTTTAGCGAGATTTTACATATAGGGATATCCATTGAATTCACAAATATGTTTATTCTTTCGTGCTTTTTTTAAAAATAGAAAAGTAGTCGAAAACTAGGTAATGTTGTATAAAATAATAATGTCATATTCGGATTCAGCGCACTCGAAAACATATTTCTAGAGCTAAGGATTTTTTAAGATTGTGAATTCAATGAATATCCCTATATCTAAAATCTCACAAAACATATCTGTAGCTAAAAATCTATTAGTTTTTAGGCTAGGCGCCCGTGGACACTTTTTCTTAGTAACCTTTAAGCTATAAAATAAAACTATTTTCGATCAACTTAATCGAGAACCAAATCCCATAAGGTTTATGCAGGATTCTTTAAAAAGGGTCTAAAAACTTTATTAACAAAAACTTAGTCGGTGTGTAGTACATTCCTCTGCGAAATTGGCTGGCATACTGCCGTGTCTTTAAATATATTGAGCTATAATGTGTTTCGAACGATTGTTTAGTGATTCAGAAGGCTAGGTACCGTATATTATGTTCTATCGATGTATATAGAACCTGACTGTCTCGGTCAATAGTCAAACCATAAGCTTATCATGCGTGCTGCAGCCATGTTAGCTCTGTATTCGTGATACGCTCGGTAAACGCACGATTATACGTGCTGGTTTTATGGCGCTATCCGTCCAGTGGCGTACAACAAAAATAACGCAATTACAGTCAAGCCAATCGACGAAAAATACGTATTCACTGAAATTGTTACTCGTATAATAGACAGTTTTATAACCGGCTAACAGACGTTTAGACCCAACTAAATGATGGCTTATTTATTTCTTTTTATATTAAATATTAGTGGTTCATCCCTGTTTCACCCGGGGGAAAACCAATGAATGGAGAGGGGGGACACGAGAACGTATGTTCATCTTAGTTTATCAATATGAACTTCCATGATGATCGGACGGACAAATTTTTATAATATATTTTTTACACCTTGGGTTACATTATTTGAGATTTCGTAAGTATATATTAACAATATAGCCTATGTTATTCAGTGATAATGTAGATAATTAGTGAAAGAATTTTTAAAATCAGTAGTTTTTGAGTTTATTCATTACAAACAAAAATACAAATCTTTTCTACTTATAATATTAATATCTAGACTTTTGAAGGTATTAACATTTCAAAATGTTTCAAGATCTTTTTTTGTAAATAAAATTTAGCAAAGTTAAAAATTCAAGGCTTGGCCAGATCCCACTACCCTTCAGCCAAATGCTACACACATTTGCATGCAGCCCCAAATACCTAAGGAAAAATGTTTGATAGCTCTTGTTAAATGCGTCACTTCAGGACTACATGAAAAGCAGTTTGATTATAGGGGGAGGGGTATGCAAAAACTCTTAACGTCCATTTTTGTGCCATATTTTTAGCACCACTGGCGTTTTATTCAACTATAAAAAATCAGTATTATATCAAGAAGTTCGTGCCTTGTGGGTTAATATAATTTAACCATATACGCCACTGATTATTGCAACGTAAAGGTGTGTTATTATAAAATATTCGGTCTGCATTGAACTGCAGAATAGTCTTAATTGATGTTTGCAATTAACATAAAATAAGAAATGAGCAGACACTTAAGTTTTCCTCAATTGAATAGTTCAGTTATTAGAGCAAGAAAATTTTAGAATGTTTTCTTTTTAGCATTAATAAGTAGTTTTAAAAACATTTGTTGTCGTTGTCGGGATACGAGCCAGAAACCTCCAGACTTGCAACTCAGATTGTGAAATATGCTCCTGGCAAATGTCAAACCTTGACATTTTACAACCTGTACAAAATTTGACTTGTTACACACGTCTAGTTTATTATGATAGCATTGCAATCAAAGATTGAATAAATTTTTTCATAGAAACAGACTTTTTCGTATATCGAACAGTCGGTGTATCATCATATATATTAATTCGCTAAGGTTAAGATGTTTGCCTCTCTTTTTAGAAAAAACCTCACAATTTCTCCACATAAATTATATATTATCATTTTACAGATAATTGCTTGCTCTACTGACATCGACAACTAAAAAATGTATTATTGCTTTTGTTTTTGTAAATTAATTAATTAACAGCAACGCTGAACAACGTTTGCCATCTGACGGCTTTAATTTTGAAACAACGTCAACACTTCGATCTGTCATCTGACCTTCATATTGTAAATACTGCATACTGTCATCTGAAGGCTTTAATTTTGAAACAGCGAGCGACGCTGAACAACGTCACAGCAATGCTGCATGATGCCATCTGACGGCTTAGCTCAACGCTTTTGCTACTTGCGCCTCTATATGGAAATTTTAGTAAAATATTTCTTCGATCTGTCATCTGAACTTCATATTGTAATACAACAAAAAGAAGAACGTTATAAGCAGTGTGCAAAATTAGAAACGAATTGAATACCTGCAATCATATTTAAAAAATGATTTTGTAAAGTGATAATTATTATACTTATTTAGTGCGAATAATTCGCACAGGTCACTCTAGTTTTACATGTTTGTGTGAAAGTTAACACTTTTTACACTAGATCAAACACACTTGATATTGGATCAATTAATTTAAGTAGGTATTGAAAACGTCAAGATTTACTACACTCAAAAAGATTAAGGTATTTTGTCGAAATACCACAATTTCAATATTGAACGTGCAAATTAGTTTTCGCACGTCACAAGAGAAACTAGTTAACAAACAGTTGTTGACAATTAACGCAAAACTAAATTGCATTAGTTTTCAACTATATTAAAATGGCTTAAATGCCACTCACAAAACCAGACTTAGTAGGTAAAATTTAGTGGCGGATTTATTCGTAGACAAGTTGATGAGGTGAAAATAATTGAAATGTACAAAGGATTTGAACAACAAAACTTCCACACGTAAAGCTGAGTTTCTGGATTGTTTGGCCAGAGCACCAATCATAAAGGCATTGCAGAAAATCGTTCCACATAAAATGCAACATAGACCGGGCGCCCAAGGGAGGTTCGTACGCATTTTATGTGGAACCCTTTTACAATTATACAATCTCTTTTTTGTTTAAAGCCTATCGTTCACTAAACGATACGAGCCGCAAAAGCCATCTACAGTATTTTTAAGACCGGACTATTATAATTAATAATTAGTAAACAATTAATTTGAAAGAAAGCTTAATTATTTCATTATATTTGTGTCATAATTTACAAACGATTGCATTAATTTCTATAATAACTGAAGTTTATTCATTAACATTAACAGTATAAATAATTCCGATTAATTCTGCTTTTCATGCAACTTCAAATTTAAATGTCTGGAACAAATGAACATCGCGACTGATTTCATTAAGTGGTGCGTTATAACAATTGAGCGTAGCTGCAATTACTACAACAAACTGTTGACAATCTGACTGGAAATTCATTCATAAAAATACGATTAATTGTGATAAAGGAACTATACTAAAATTAGAATATGTTGGAACTGCTGCATCATTAAAATTATGATGAGGTTATGTAGGAGGTACTCCTTATCCAGTATTTAGAATGGACCTTCAGGATGGACATAGGCTATATATTATCGCGTTAAAATAAAAGCGGTTTTTGTGGAGACCAATTTTGCAACGTAAGTCGACGAAAAAACGATGGCAAACTACAAATTAGGATATAATAATATATATATTAATACGTTAAGGTTAAGATGTTTGCCTGCCTTTTTAGAAAAAAACCACACAATTTCTTCACATAAATTATATATCATTTTACAGATAATTGCTTGCTCTACTGACATCGACAACTAAAAAATTTATTATTGTTTTTGTTTTTGTAAATTAATTAACAGCAACGCTGAACAACGTCTGCCATTTGACGGGCAACGTTGAACAACGTCACAGCAATGCTGCATGATGCCATCTGACGGCTTAGCTCAACGCTTTTGCTACTTGCGCCTCTATATGACAATTTTAGTAAAATATTTCTTCGATCTGTTATCTGAGCTTTATATTGTAATACAACAAAAAGAAGAACGTTATAAGCAGTGTGCAAAATTAGAAACGAATTGAATACCTGCAATCATATTTAAAAAATAATTTTGTAAAGTGATAATTATTATACTTATTTAGTGCGAATAATTCGCACAGGTCTCATTATCTAAAAAAAAAATATAATTCAAATATCGAGTCGGTTTAAGAATAGCCAAGCTTGTGGGGATGCAGTATTGTTTATATAACATTTCCATTGTTAGTCTATTACAAACCCTCAAACCGTTGTGAGAATATACACGTGTTTGGGGTGGCACTGCGGCACATTTCTAGAATCGGCATTTTGCATACGACCAAATCTATCCAAGTGAAAACATTACTCGCGGTCTGGAGATTCTGCTACTCTGTACCGTTACAAAAATTTAGTATCTAAAAAAATTAATTTGCCGCATAATAATTCAAAATTAAACATTAATGATTATCGGATTCTTCCCTTTAGTTGTGTTACGATTGACCTTGACAAATTTCAAGATTCTACGTAACAATGACATCTGATAAACAAATCTTTGATTAACGTCTGATTAGAACTCTTCAATAAATAAAATTATCGACCAATTTTTCAGACAATATATTAACAAAAAAATATATAATTAATACATTAACGTTTCAATCCGGATTTGGACCTTCTTGTTTGTTATTATTTTTTCATTATTTTGATAATCATTAATAATTTTGAAAGATTTATAAAAAGCTAATTAGAATTTAAATATTAATTATTTTTTATATTTTTAGATCAGTTCTGAAGAAGGTCCAAATCCAGATTAAAACGTTAATGTATTAATTATATATTTTTTTGTTAATATATTGTCTGAAAAATTGGTCGATAATTTTATTTATTGAAGACATCTGATAAAATTTACTTAAAGCTTTTAGTTCAGACGCAAACAAAAAAAAACTGTTTTAGTACCGAGTATAGACAGCTGTTTGAATTAGCTCAAAGCTATTAGTTCAGAGGTAAATTCGGTAGTTCAGACGCCGGGCCGCAAACGAAATACATTTTGCAGAATGATATCTATCGCACCCGGGTGAAACCGGGACGGACCGCTAGTTTAATGAATAAAAATAACTATATTCTTTTTTTTTTAAGTCATTATCATCAAAACTTTAAAACAGTTTCGCTTATACCTGCAATTTCATTTTCTAAAAAATTCGATACATAAATATAAAAAATGAATAGCGTCTTGCATCTTTGTCGAGACTGAGACCAGTCCGTGAGTTGGAAAAAGATGGGAAACCTAGATGTATAGCGTTACGTTTAACACACAAGTCAGCGGAAGAAGGGGGTTTTACTTCAGCGTACAAACAATACCTTGACAAGAACGCAGTGTACCAGTGTTAAAAAAATATTAACCAATGTTAAGTTAAGAAGAAGAAGGGGAAGTTACACGAGAATTAATTGAAATATATTATAAACGCGTGAACCAAAAAAGGATACGTCAGATAAGAAAGTGGAGGGTACATATTTACATATAATCGGATATATAAATTGATCGGAGAGGAAATTGTGATCATTATTACGCGTTAGTTCTTGTAGAAATAACAAACTTTTTTTTTAAATCATGTATTCAAAATTCGTATTGTGTGCCTGCTTAGTGGCTTTGGTTAGTGCAAGAACAACCCCGGTTACGTCACAAAATGCAATCCCGGACGAAGAGTCGACATCGCGGTCTTCGGACTCGAATTCGTACATGGGCGATTTAAGATTTTTATATAAAATCTATCAAGAATGTTCGGCTAAGGATGTAACGTCCTGTTTGAAGACTAAATTGATCACAGCTTTGGATCGTGCTTCGAGAACTTATTCGGAAGTTAACTTGTTCGATGGAGTCACTTTTGTTAAGGAATCCAACGCCATCGAAACCGAACCGATCAAAAGCGAAGCGGATTTGGAAGCATCCTTGCCGAGAGCACTGGCCGAAAAAGAAGATACACTCAATTCGATGATTGTTCAGAAAGTTGCTGATTTCTTCCAGACGCATACTCTGCAGGTATTTCGATTTTTTTTTTGTGACTAATGTAGATTTTTTTGAGACGCAGTGCTGATACCCTTAGCGTAGTTCGCAAGAAAATAATGCTGTTTTTAAACAAGAATAATTTTTTTTATTCAAAATGCTGGACGTATTAATTTATCAGACACATTTTTGGAATGTTCAAAGTTTCAAAAACTAATGCTAAATTATCTTTATAACGTCTGTTTGTAAGCACGTAAATAAAGCTCAATAAACTTAATTAAATAAAATCGACTATTAAAGCTCGGTTGTTTCATACCGTTTGGATACTAACTTGCACTTATTTCCAAAAAGCAGATCTTTAAGCTCTAAAAGAAAACAATGGCGTTGAAATTCAGTTCTGTATGTTTATTGGTGGATATGATTAACATTTTTATGTAGTATGCCGTTAGATATCAATTGTCAAACAGATTTATTCAAAGAATTATTTATTGTATTAAAATGTGGGTTAAGAAGTAGATGTCGCTTTGTTCCATTTGACAATAATAAACAGATGACATACGCAGAGCATGATGCGTGTTTGTTTAACATAAATAGCCAGTGCCATGTGAATTACTTGTACAACTTATTAACGTAATTTGTAATAGAAACTGCCATACAATGGATTGAAGCGTTTAAGACACGAGTTACATTATATATTAAAGAGAAATTTCCAATTAAACTGGAGCAATAATTTTAAAGTAAAATTTAGAAAATGAAATTCATTTCAAAAAGACATTAGGTGCATCTGTGACGACGGTATTGTCGTTATTCAAAAAAAGTGGAGCAATAATTTTACATATTTTAAAATAAAATTTCTTTAAAATGACATCACAGCTAAATGAACAAATGACAGACTTTTTTGCGGATATTGAAATGAAATGAGTGAGTAATGCTTCAACAATGCTATAGTAGATAGCGCAAGAATGTTTTAACGTTTAAAATTATGTGTTTTGGTTTGGTGGCCATATTGACTACATGATACAACATAATATTAGAATTTTCATGTTGCTGTATTAGTCTTTCAAGGCTTAATTTTTTAAGAAAAGATATTTCATTTTTTTGCATTAATCTGTCTGTCTGTAGCTCTTAAACTATAGGTGCTAGTATTTTGAAGGGGGGATTATGGTTCGATCCCAGAATTATATTTTTGAACTAATATTTTAGAGATTTCGTGTGTCAATAAATGTCTGCCCGGGAGTAGAAACAATTTTTTTAGTCGAAATAGCGACGCAGAATGGTAAAACTTTGTATCCTGCAGAATCTAGAATCCCTGAAATGTCCCGGCAGCTATATTCTACCCTCTTCGGTTAGCAATGAAAATTTTAAGGTTATGTGTAGCTGTCGCAATTCAAACAATGTTTACACATCGAAATCAATTTCCTGTAGACGCAAATATTATTCCAATTAGTAAAAACGCTCATTATGAAAATAATAAAACAATTTCTTTGTCAAACAGCTAATAATAATAAACATTATTGTTATTATAATAAAATTATCGCACACTATTATCTATGGTTATGTAAAAGAACACATATAGAGATACGTTCACTTGTAATTGAATTTGATTTCATTTTAGGGTCAAGTAGATTAACGCATTCCGTAGCTAACTTAAAACTCGTGTAACTCATTCTTCGTCCTTTTTTAACTTAAAGTAGACCGCATCAAGTAGACAGAGACGGAACATCATATCTGATTTTGGAATTCGCTATATTATATGCTTTCATTCATAAATGTAATATAATCGATGTACGCTCAGCTCGTAAAATAACAATATTTAAAAGATTATCAACACACAAACGATTCTTTTTTTTCAATTCTATCACGAGGCTGGTTTTGCCGCTGGAATAGCTGTGCTGGCTGCGAGCTCGCATGCGTGATTTCAAAATTAGAACCGGCGCTGTTTTTCGTGCTTGTCTGTCGGCTTGTTCTGAGCAAGGACCAATCGGGAAACAGCATCCTGTCCCGTGAGCGACATGGACAACAAGCATGGCGGCAGAGTGAGCGTTCTGTTCAGAGACAATAAACATTCAAAATGTCACTGCGCGCGAACCAAATACATCTTCAAAACAAGCATTGCGTCACATAAAATCCAGCACCGTAGCACGGTTGAAACCTAGCAGCCAAATCTAGCGGCAAAACCAGCCTCGCGTGCTTTTACGACTTGTAATAAGTGCCTGTTATTTTTCGATCCGAGCGTAATATGAAAGTGCCTTATAAAAAGACCCAAAACCGGTCTTTGACCTGATGTCTGAGACTTTCTGTCTAGCTGTATTACAATAATTTCACTTTAGCAATACTAATCAACATCTGCTTTACCGACCAAGTGTTTTCACTATTAAAACGTCTTTTTTAATGCCTCGCCATTTTAGGAAATAATTTATTAATATTCTTTTTTGAAAATCTAATTTATTACAGTATATTAGATATAAAAATATACATACACTCTCTAAACTGACTACTAAAATCGTTTCTATAGCGAAAAAATTTTCCTTTTCAATTAATTACTTTTAAAAATGTCTGTTTTATAAAATAAATGCGTGGTTCATCTGTTTATCCGGTGATACACCTTAGCCCACTTCCCAGGTTCTAGAAAACTGATGAAAGTATCACCAATATTATGAAAAATACCAATAAATTAAATTAAACGGTTTAATAAAAAAAAATCGGTTGGAAATAGTTATTGGCGTAACTAGTAGTCTAAGTCATTCATAGGTCATGACTTAGCCTACAAGTTGCGCCCATAATTTTATTCAACAATTGCGCGTTATTCATGTTTTAATTATAATGAGATGTTGTAAATATCTATTTATTTCTTTATAAAAAAAAACTGTCAATACTAACAGCACCAAACAGCACGATTCAAGGTTTTGGTTTGAGGTTAGCCGGTTATGAATAAACTCCATGTCGAAAACATTCGGCCTCTCAATTTTAGTCTCAATGGGTAACAACGGAGTTGTTGTTACCTACTATTTCTTTACGACTCAGAAAATAGTTACGTTTATTTTTATTACAATGGCCGAGCTAGTAGGAATCTTCATTGAGTTATGACAAGTAATTGTCACCAGTCGGTAAATGGCTATTTAGGGTTCGGTTTTTAGGCATGATAAAACATGAATAACGCGCATGAGTTGAATAAAAGTGATTAAAATGTTTTAATTTTTCATTACAGATCAAACTCCCAAGTGCAACTGAAATTGCCCGTTCGTTCAGCGAAGAATCTCGCGGCAAAAAAGACAAGAAAAAAATGGGTGGTCTCATCGCAATCCCACTTTTACTCGGAGGCACCTTGATCCCGCTCGCTCTCGGCGCCTTGGCTCTTTTGGCCGGTAAAGCTCTGATCGTATCAAAACTTGCCTTGGTACTCGCCGCTATCATTGGTTTGAAGAAACTCATCGGCAGCAGTCACGGAGGCGGCCATCACGAAACCGGACATGTGGAGGTCGGACATGGTTCCGGCGGAAGCGGAGGTAGCGGATGGGGCAGGTCTTTAGGAGATGACGCTCAAAATCTGGCTTATAGAGCGCATGCTCCGACGTCTCAATAAAACTTAAAAACGCTTTTTATTGCTAAGCAATTGTTATTGCGCCATAAAGTATTAAAATTCACAAATAAAAAGTATAATTTAAGGTTCTCATCATGCGATTTTTGCGGTTTAAAAAATTTGAATGAAAGTAACTATTCTTCAAAAAGAAATTTGAAAGAAAAAAATGAGAACGTTAAAACACCGCGTATTAATAGCCTTTACAGTGACTTACTCCTATATACTTACGAGACTGTTCGACTTTACACGACTTTAAACGAATTATTTATTATCTTTAAATTATTTAAAATCGATATTCTTTAATTATTTAAATAAATTATGACAATAATACTCCACATGTTTGAAAACTCAGGTATTTAATTGATATGAGAATTATTGTTATTTATAAATATTATTTAATTTTGTTATAATTACTTCAATAAATTATTTTGTTATTTTCCCTTGTGTCAAAAACTAAATTATTCTAAGAAACATTTTATAATAAAATGAGAAAATATTATGTATGTAGTTTTTTTTCTTTATGTTTACCTCATTATTTAGATTTCAAGGCTTCGATTTCGTGTCGTCTCTTGGATAACAAAAAACTGATCTGAAAAAACTATTTGTTACTAGCCGCTATCCGCGACATCACACGCATACAAAAACTATTTATGTTAATCCGAGAAAAGCTAAAAAACGTGGCTAGTTTAGAATTGAGGAACCCTATACCAAATTTAATTGAAATCGGATTAGAGTTTATAAACTATTAAAGTCAGAATTGATATAATTTTAATAAAAATAAAACATAAGCAACTGTTCTACCCCGTCGCCACCTTTGCTTAGTTTTCTACGGCCGTTTTTCATAGTACAGTAGAATCTCACTAATCCGGCACTTCAGTAGTCCGGTACGTCCAATAATCCGGAAACTTCCGCTCAAGTCTCCCTCATCCTTCCCTACTGTTATCTTTTCATAAAATGCTTTATTTATTTACATATTATGGATTTTTCTATACAATTCAATAATCCGAACATTCCAATAATCCGACACCCCCTAGTGTCGGATTAGTGAGATTCTACTGTATATGGTATACGTACGTTGCGATATTCGTTACATTTCCAAATCTCATGAATCAATTTTCCCTCGGTGTGCCAAAAGAAATTTTACTTGAAAAATTGCTTCAGAATTTAGCATCCAAGATCTCAAGTTTGGAGCGCATTTCCGGGGACACAAGGCAAAAAGCTAGAGATTTTAAAAGTAGAGTTCATTGTTGTAAATAAAGAAATAATACGGCCAACGATTCTAAACAACGTAACTTAATCTGTTTTATGCACATCAGACATGCGTGTTCGGAATAAATGAACATACATGTGAAACATCATCAACCATGCAAAAATGCACTCAATCTAGCGCAGATAATATTACTCAAAAGTACAGGTGTGTTCAACAAAAGTACACGTCGACTTGTACATTTATTTAATCCGTCATACAAAAGAACAGAACATAGAAATAGATACACTAAAGAGTATTCGGCCCTGCAAACACCCCCTGCACCCTTCATCTCAAATCTTTTCCCCTCGCCTAAAAACGGGTCGCGCTCTCCCGACGCTATTTTTAAAGCTAGAGGGTTCTGGTAAACGCCAAATGAAAGACAAAGAATCAGACTACAGATCCTTCAGGCGAAATTTTTGAAAAACAGTTTCGCCTACGTGTGAAATATTACGTAACTTATTATTTTTTTCAAAAGGTTGTAAGTTTTTTCAGGAATTTTTTTTTTCAAAAAATTCGCATAAAGGATCTGTAGTCTGATTCTTTGTCTTTCATTTGGCGTTTAGCAGAACCCTCTAGCTTTAAAAATAGCGTCGGGAGAGCGCGAACCGTTTTTAGGCGAGGGGAAAAGATTTGAGATGAAGGGTGCAGGGGGTATTTGCAGGGACGAATACTCTTAAAATCGAGATAACTGTTTTGTAAAATATCGCGCACACTATACGTGCACGGACCAGCAACGTTCAATCATCACTAGTGGTCAAAATTCGAGCGTACTTCATTAGATTTTTATGTTTGAACTTAATTTTGATTTCGTATTTCGTACACATCGCGATAAAACATATATATTGTGCACTTCCCCTCATTAAAACGAAGATGATGCATCACAACGTGTGCGAATTAACACAGTCAAATGTTTTCCTTCCCGTATTACAGATGTTCATATCCAGTAATTTTGAAGTAAGTATTTATTATATTTTCTAATTGGTCCAGCTTTTTGCGCTTAAGCCTCGATTTTTAACTCTTAATTCAGTAAAGTAATTAATGAGCAAAGTCGGTACAAAATAACTTATGCTATACTGTTTCTCTCCTTTGTATACAAGTTAGGTGTGCAGAAGGAAGAGGAGAGGATAATTGAATGAAAACTTTCTTCTGTTAAAGATAAATTTCGCGTCGCGTTTAGCGCATTATTTAAGCTGTTTTCAATATTATTTCCACTGTTTTGATACAAACTAGATACACAACTAAACAAATAAACAAAGCGCGTGTCTGTAGAATTCAATTCTAATTCCAGGTATATACGATATTACCCTAAAACAACAATACCGTCACTTTGCTACAAAAACTTTGCCAACTGAATTATATACTGTAGAAACTCGTATAAGTTTTAGTCCAAGACGCGACCGTACAAAAGTCTACCGGACAACTCAAACAACTGTAGTAGTGAGAGCATTAGACTCGCATTCGGAAAGCACCGAGTTCGAATCGCGGCGGGGGCAGCTGTGGCTGGGACTTTTTCTGCTGCGTCTCGCCGAGAAACGGTAATTCCTGTACCGGCCATCTTGTTGAGGTTTTCCATGGTTTCCGTCAATAATTCCAAATAAATATCGAGATGGTTCCTTATTCAAGGCCATGGCCGAGTACCTTATCAAACTCCTATGCTAAAAATTTGTCTACCTTATCCAAATGTCCTAAAATTCCTTCATTCGCCCATTGCTATTAATTAAGTGGAAGTATAGAAAATAACGGGAAAATAGTAATGGTGCGAATGGCGTAAATATCGAGATGGTTCCTTATTCAAGGCCATGGCCGAGTACCTCATCAAACTCCTATGCTAAAAATTTGCCTACCTTATCCCAATGTCCTAAAATTCCTTCATTCGCCCAGTGCTATTAATTAAGTGGAAGTATAGAAACTAACGGGAAAATAGTAATGGTGTGAATGGCGTCTGTTATGACATAAAGTCGAGAAACGGACGTTAAACATATTATTATTATATAAAGATTGACTCTATTCAATAAATAGAGTAACTGTGATCCGTTGAAGTTAATGATGAGTATTTGGAAATAATTTCGTGGCATAAGGATCGAAAATGAAGCAATACTGAGATTTTTTTTAAACTTGCATTTAATACTAACGTTTCGATACGTTTTGTATCATCTTCAGAGTGTTCAAATGCTGTCACATGTTATAATAATAATAATAATAATAATAATAATAATAATAATAATAATAATAATAATAATAATAAATTTTATTCCCACAAAAATGTTACAAACAAAACAAATTATAAATCTAAAATTACGGAATTTTCCTACCCAACTTGACTTAAGTCAGTGCTAGGGTAGGAGTAATATATATCAGTATATTGTTGTTCTCAATCCATCAACAACAATATACTGATAACATGTGACAGCATTTGAACACTCTGAAGATGATACAAAACGTATCGAAACGTTACTATTAAATGCAAAAAAAATCTCAGTATTGCTTCATTTTCGATCATTATGCCACGGAATTATTTCCAAATACTCATCATTATTGTTATATTTTTAATTATTTACTGATTTTAATAAACTTGCGTTTTCAAAACGTGTTCGGCTACTTTTGGAAAACTAAGTGAATTTAATTCCTCGCCAGGAGCCTGTTCTAGACCCCAGCGAATCCTTGTAACGTAGAGAATATAGAGTTGTCTAACGGCAAACAATGTAGCTAGTGAATTGTAAAGCCAAGCACGTTCATCTTTGTGAAGTAAAAACACATGTTCCAAACATTTATTACATGAACGTCTATTTGCTTTTGTTCGTCTCACAATTTAAGCGTAGTATTTGATAGCAGCTATTTTATTGATCAGTTAAATAAATAGTGGTGGAAACAAAAAGGCCGGGTTATTGGTCAATAACATAGATTCACTCATTATTTCTTTTTTATAAAAAAAATTTCCTTCCATTTAATCTTGTAATTACAGTTTGAAAAAATATAAGAATGGCATGTCCCCAGTCAGGATTTAATAATTATATATTTTTAATAATAAATTGTCTTAACATAACAGCTGGACCAATTTTAATGTCATTTTGTTGTATAAAACACTAGCGGTCCCGCCCGGTTTCATCCGGGTGCAAAAGAACGAATGAATGGGGAGGGACACGAGTGCACACATTCATCTTAGTTTACCGAGATGAATTTTGTGTCCAAATTTCATGATGATCGGAGTTACCGTTCAAAAGTTCAAATTTTGAGTTAGGCTTTTCAACATTTCTCATTGATGCTCCGCTCCTATTGGTCGTAGCGTGATATTATATAGCCTATAGCCTTCCTCGATAAATGAACTATCTAGCAAAAAAAAATTCAATTCGAACCAGTAGTTCCTGAGATTAACTTGTTCAACCAAACAAACAAACAAACTCTGCAACTATATATATTATTATAGATTATCCTGGAAATATTATAGGAAATATATTATCAAAAAAACAAACTGTTAAATACGAAATGGGCACTAGGAACGTCTGAACCGATTTTAACAAATACGGCGTCTGTCGACTCGCTGTGTTATAGGATGCGAAAAAGTAGAAAACAAGCTTTCAATATGAAAAGAAGTTGGGTAACATTTTATCTCAGGTTTTTTTTTAAATTATAGATATATATATATAAGATATATATATATAGATATATATAAGGTATAAATTCGTCATACAAAAAAATTACAATAAAATATATGGTGACTTAGTCTACATATTTTTAAAAATTTTAAAATTAGTATTAATGTTATACTCAGACAGTTATGCAAAACATCGCACCTAAGTGGTTGAAGAAGAAATAGACATTTATTTGAATTTCGAAAAACAAAACCAGACACGGGTTTCGGCATTGATACATAGACCCGGAGATCATTGCCCTTGTAACCTATTAAATAACGTAATGACTGTAGAACCAAGGTCAAGTCTAGACAACACAAAAGACTAGATGCGTGAGTTACAAAGAAACCATTTACCTATGATGCGTTAATGTCAACAAACTCAAGGCTAGAGCAAGATAAACCAGTTCCTCAGGGGTTATTATACGTAACAATGTATTAAATAATCGTTTCTTAAGCTTGCTTTACACGATCACTATTAAGGTCGCTGCACAGGAGGCTGGGTTTGCCGCTAAATTTCTTTTGCTAGGTGTCAAGCGTGGCGCCATGTTTGTTTGTTTGTCGCCCACGAGACAAGATACTGTTTCTTGATGGGTTTTTGCTCAAAAAAAGCAGACAAACAAGCACTAAAAATAGCGCCGGTTTTAATTTTAAAATTCGCAGCCAATGCGGCAGCCAGCACAAGCCCCAAGACGGCCTCGTGTACCAAAAAAGTATAACTTCAATATAATAAATAAAGTTATCGACCAATTTTTCAGACAAATATATTAACAAAAAATATAATACATTAACGTTTCGATCCGGATTTGGATCTTAATCAGAACTAATCTAAAAATATAAAAAATAATTAATATTTAGTTTCTATTTATTTTTAATGAAATTTGTGAAAGATTTTTTAATATTGAAATATTCAAAAAATAATATTTGTCTGAAAGATTGGTCGATAATTTTATTTATTGAAGAGTTCTAATCAGATGTTAATCAAAGATTGAATAATAAATAAAGCTTTTAGGTCGTTACTGTTATTGAAAAGTACGCTGAATCTAAGTGATTATAAGCGTAAACCGATATAACAGAAGTTATAACAGTTTGGTCTTTTAAAAATAAAAAAAAACTATAAATTATAGCGATTTTTGAAAAAACATCTTAGAGTATACCTACCTCAAATAAATAAATCATATAGAAAGAAGACAATAAAACTGTTTATATGATGTAAATTAACAATAACGTCGTATTTATTAAAACATTATTCAAAACACGGTCACCAGAGGTA
Source organism: Xanthostigma xanthostigma (assembly GCA_963575645.1). Classification (NCBI taxonomy): domain Eukaryota; kingdom Metazoa; phylum Arthropoda; class Insecta; order Raphidioptera; family Raphidiidae; genus Xanthostigma; species Xanthostigma xanthostigma. Next base: position 2,878,590 of record OY754475.1, on the reverse strand, counting down.
TTAAACGCGCAGTAAAAAGGTAATCGATTTATTTTACTCATGTAATCTATTGATTAGAAATTTTACAAGGTATGCAAAACGGTAAAATCTCTCCCAAGTAAATCAAGAAAAATCGGTTCCTAAAGTTAAACCAACATTTACATTAAAATCATACATTCTTTTAAAACAACACTAAGAAATATTGAAAATTTGACAACATATAAAAAATACTTGATTTATCTCACCACCTCAACAGTATACAAGTTCGGTACACTGGACTGGTGACATATGTTTTGTACTAGCGGTCCCGCCCGGTTTCACCCGGGTGCAAAAGAACGAATGGGGAAGGGAGGTATACGCACATTCATCTTAGTTTACCGAGATGAATGTTGTGTCCAAATTTCATGATGATCGGAGTTATAGTTCAAAAGTTTTTGTCGATAAAAAGCCGTACCTATTTACACTTTTTTAAGTAATAAATTTCTTTTAAATCAATAATTACTGTAATTAATAAAATATAATAAATACCTATTTAATTGAAGACACTGTAGGAAAATTATTTTTATATAGGTACCTACAGTTTTCAAATGAGCTATTAATTAGATTTATTTAATTTTAATTAGTCATAAATAAATATTTAAATGTAAGCCTTAGAAGAAAGTAATGTAGAAAAAAAAATCAAAGTATATTTGCCCAGCGCAAACAAACAAACAAACAAACTCTTAAGCTTTATTTATTAGTATAGATTGTCGCCACATCATTTCACTGTAAATATAAATGAAATGTTAAAAAATTCAAAAAAAAGTAGGCGACATTTTCTAATCTCAAACGATACCAGGACTTGAATCCTCAAACACTGTACAATTGTTTAACGCCATCGGACTGTGACTAGGTGTTCACAGTTTCGCACCTTGTTAATCACAGTCTTCGCAACAAATGACAATGACTTTTTCAATGCATATTTATAGAGTGTTTTTCACACATTAGTAACCACAGAAACACCTAGCCTAATAATGGACATATTTTACATTCAAAGAAACGGACTCTGAAACTAGTTCATATAATATATGACCACTATATCAACCGTAATTTAAATTCAGATTGTGTTGTGTTTGCGATAAAATACCTAATGAAGACGATAAAAAAATTCGCGCCAAGTAAAAAAAAAATATTACGTGAAAATCTCGCGCCCTAGAACAGAAAAGTCTTCGGTTCTAGAATTCGTTGACGATTTTATTATTTTCAGGATTAGGAAATGGTTATGTCTACCGGTTGAAGCGTTTCACTTTTCGACACGGTCAATTTCCTCTATTGCGGTTAAAGAAGTTTCACTTAAAAAAAAAAACAGGAAACAAAGGCGCACATGCGTATTTGTGTTCAAACATAGCTTAGACGAGGAAAAGATCATAGAAGGAAAGCGACATAAAATGTCGTTAATATTAGGTACTTAATGCATTTAGACCGGTCTATTCTACGTATGATGGGGTGCCATGTATATATCTTCGCCAAAGACATAGGTAGCTGTGATCGTTACGTCAAACCTCTTCGATTCAAATCCCAAATTATTATTTTTTTTTATAATAGCATTATATTACATTTTTTATTAATAAATAAATAAAGTTTGCTCCTTTATATTTCTTATTAAAAAAATAAAATTTAATTTTACTTGGCACCAATAACAGAGACTTTTTTACAATAACAGTTGACAGACGCAATTGTCCCGATTGTTAAAGCCTATACTAGTTTATTTATTACATGTAGCATACGTCGATCATTACCGGTAATGGCGTTATTGCAAATAAAATATCCCCACATCGTATCCCGACATAGAAAAACAAAACCAGGACGATTTATAAGGAGCTACCGCATTCGTGGTGGATTTGTCAGTCGGTTAACATCATCGGGAAGTTTTGTTTGATGAAGTGTTAAGTAAAAAAAGAAGAAATGTTGTTGAAAAACGTGTTTGTAACTACCGCAGCAGGAATGTCATTCCTGCTGATCGTGGTAGCAGGAACAGTGAGATCAGAAGATAGTACGTTCAAGGTTGTAGGGAGTGCTTTGAAACTGTTCGAAGAGTGTTCTGCTGAGGATTTTACTGTCTGTTTAAAGGTACCAAACAAATTTTAATGATGTAGTTGCTAGCGGTTTGGCTTCGCCCGAATTTGTAGATTGCCACCGTTTCTTCGTCGACTTACGTTGCAAAACTGGTCTCTAAGAAAAGCGCTTTTATTTTAACGCGATAATATATAGCCTACGTCCGTCCTGAAGGCCCATTCTAGATACTGGTGTAAAAATTTTTGAAATTGGATCAATAGTTCCTCCTACATCCAAACTTACAAACTTTACCCTCTTTAAAATATTAGTGTATATAACGTTACCGTAGCTTGTTTATTCCAATTTTAAAACTGGTGATTTAAATTGGAAGAACCGATCACGACTTCCATGCGCCATTTTTAAAGGTATAGGTACTCTAGATTATAGACGCTCAACAGCTAAGGATATCAGCGCAGTTTCGTTTTTAATATGAAAATAGTTACATAAAAAATAATATTTTTATGGACATAAAAATTTCGTATATTTTCACTGATTCGATTGACACCAAAATCAATAGATCTAGAATCATTACTGAAGCAAATTCTTTTAAATAATCCATATCGGTATATTTTTGCTGTCGTTCATAGAGGATAGGATAATTTGAATCTGTTCATATCTTGGACACTATTTCTCGCAATTAAATATTTCATTTCGACACGAAGTAAAATTTAAAAAAACTGAAAATTTGGTTGCGTGCTAGAGTCAGATAACCCTGTCAAATAAACAGAAAAAAATCGTTGATTTATTACTCTATCCAAAAAACCACAACAAATATAACAAAGTGTATTTTGTGTAAAATAGATAATTTGGTTTATTTTTGAAGAAAGTAATCAAAGTTAATATTTGGCAATGGATTACAGGAAAAGACTTTCAAATGGATCAGCAATTTACGAGACGACTACGAAATTGTCGAAGGTGTAAGATTCGTTCGATCATCAGACAATTCGAGATCAATTAATGATTTACAAGAAGTTGACACAAAATTACCGGCAAATTTAGAAGAAAAAAATGAAGTTCTCAACACATTAATTGTTGACAGGATAGCGAAATTCTTAGCGTCTCACACTTTACAATTCAAAATTCCCGAATCAACACTCGGGGAAATGAGATCAACATTTGAAGAAAGTAAGTCGCTTAAAAATAACTACCCTTACTCAAATGAATTCAAATCAACATCTTTTCTATTAACTGTGTTTGAAAACTATTAAAAAATACAAACAATTTTAGTAGCGTCTTAAATTTAATATTGGATATTTTATTTGACAAGAACAGAAAAACCTGTGCACAGTTAAATTTTAACTGTTGATACGATATTAATATTGATGTGGTTCAAAAGTGACTAAATTTTCTGCAAGAGAGAGTGACGCGTTTGTTTAGAATTTGAAAATCTGGCAAAAATGTAGTTAATCCTGGCATTTATTTTAAGTAAAGGTTCCGTGGCGTAATTTGATGAATCTCACCATCAAACTAAGTCAAAAATAACTGTCAGGATTAACTACATTGAACTCACTAATAGTGACGCAAGATCTCTTCACACAATCGAAGTTGAATCTTTTCATTTAACTTCTACACTCAGTCCTGCTGTACCTTGAGAAGGTAAAACTCCAACAACTCATTTGAGAGCCGGTTTGGTGCGCATCCATGCTATTGATATTATTATTATTGAGTTTTGATTATACGCAAAAGTTAAAGGTTAAAGTCCATACAGAACATAACTAAAAAAAAATAATCATATATTCATTGATTTTTCAGGAGGCAAGAAAAAACGTCGCCGTCTCCTGTTACCCTTGTTATTGCTGTTGAAATTGAAGGCAGCCGTTTTGATACCATTAGCTTTGGGAGGTCTGGCGCTTCTAGCGTTCAAGGCACTCATCGTCGGCAAATTGGCGTTACTTATATCCGGAATAATTGGACTGAAGAAACTGCTCGATAGCAAACAGTCTACACAAAGCTACGAGGTAAGTTATACGCACGCACACACGCATCCATACGTAGTAACAGAGCCGATCGTCGGATTTCACCAATTACACACACGAATTTGAGCAGACAACCGCTGTTATTATTTTTATCCTGCCGGAAATTGAAAAAATAGTTTAGGCGCTACGGTGGAACATTCGTAAATACAAACATACACACAATATAGACTGCTAAACTCATAACCCTTCCCTTTGGCTTCGCCAAAAACAACTCTCGCATTATGTAGATTTTGTAATCCGGCACTATCCCACGACCTGGCATAATAGAAAATGGTAAAAAATGTGATTCCTTGTTCCAATCACATACCAAGTCTGTATATTTCGATACGTATGGAAATTTGACAGTGGGCTCTGCGTCCAAGCTCTATAGCCAATCAATAAATCCATTAGTTTCGTTTCAATACAACTACTCAGTTCAAACACTGCCTAAAAAGTCGTCAGTTTCCTTCTATTTGTACAATTTAAAATTGTTGACGCATCGATTGTTCTTAAGAAAAAATATAGATATCATATTTTTATAAGAAGGAACGTTTGTCGTTTAAAATAATGATTTTTATACACAAAGCTTTGTTCAATCATTTTACAATAATATGTGAATTACGACTCGAACAAATTTAATTTTGGTCTTAAAATGACCCTCAATTAGTTTGGTGGTCAAACCAAAATGCAATCAAATCAACAGTAAATAGTCAACAATTCTTACATTTTTTAAATGGTTTTGACATTTTATCAGTTAAAAAAATAGTTTCCAACATGTTTTTAAAAGACAAAATTAAAGTTGGTAGTCATCTAAATAGTGTACCTACCCAGATTGTGAATACGTTCTGACATACTTGGACAAAGTTGGAACTGAATACTTCGCCTAATTAATTTGAAACCGGAGATACCTACACGCCATGTAACTTAACCATTTTCTTGTAATGTAGTGGAGAACATACTAAAAATAAATTACAAACATAAAAATAAAAGTTTCGAATAACTTATAAATATTTAACGACTCAGATAAAATTTCTTGTTTCTTTTTTTTACATATTGCATTTAGTGACCCGATCCCGGTTCTCCCGGAATAAAATAGTTTTTGCCGCGATTTATTATTACCAGTGGTCGCCAAGTAGTCAAAATTCGACCATAATTAATTAAATTTTGGATTTCTCCTGAATCGATTTTACCTGTGATAATTCGTACGCATCGTGATCAAACGTATATTGCGCACTTTCTCCTCATTAAAACGAAGAGAAAGATGTATGATTCATTACGATGTGTGCGAATTAACATACTCAAATTGGTACCACAACTTTTCGTTAAGATAGATAACAATATTGATTTTTTAAATTTTATTTTTTTTTTAGGTGGTAGCACATCCACACGTGGCACACTCGAATACCTACGACGACCATGGCCACACTTATGGTCGTTCATTTTCGCCAAAAATGGACGCAAGTGCAGCCGCCCAAGATATAGTTTACAAGGCTTATGTGCCGAAACAACTTTAATATTAAAAAAATAGCCGTTATTTAATTTATTTAAAAAAAAAAGGTCGAAAAATTACAAGAACAAATGGCCGAGCATTAAACTATTTATTTCTTTATATAATAAAATTATTTAATTTTTTAAATTTTGTTTCTGTTATATAAGATCAGGAAAACACGTTTTTAGAAACAATTGAGAGACTAATTTAAATATTTTTCTAGCCAATTAACTTATTACAAAGCATTCTTTTTATACGTGGAACCAAAGTATAATTAACAAACTCGTTAAATCTATTGCTTCAAGTTAAATACATTTTATATAACACTTCATCAATTTAAAGTTGCCTTATTTTTTTATTTTCTTTTAGTTACATGTTTTTCTTTTATTTATTTTTTCTGTCTGTAATAAAAATATTTTTTTTTATTTTAGCTGTTGTGTTCTTTATCTTTTTGTACAATAATTTATACATTTTGTTATCTTCCTGTTATATTTACATTTTTTTATTTATTTCTGTTAAATTATTAACAAACAAGTCTTAAGTATGTATAATAAGCATTATTTATTAATAAACTATTTTTATAAATCCTTTGGTATTTATTATTGGTGTTTTTTACATCAAAAACAAAAATCCTGGCAGAGACTAGATTGGCACGTATTCGAGTTTATTTTAAAATTTCGTTATTTTTAGTTAATCTACCCACTTGCTCAGCTCTCAAAAAAGAAACGTCAGGATGACTCCCCTAAAATTTCAAACTTCTAATTTAATAAGTAAAAAAATTAAATTCGTGGAAAAAGTCGCGCCTATCCACGATTGAAACTTTTTGATCATATTCCTTAGCAGAGAAGAGCCCAGAAAGGGATGCCACAGTCTGGCTCTGAAATACTGACGCTCTATATATTTCTACAAAACATCAAAGCGTCGAAAAAACCACCTGCTGACGAGGAAATTTTTTTATCCGTCTAGAAAACGGCGCGTCAAAAAGCATAAGCTTCACAAAACTCGTATTTAAGAGAATACGAAACAAATTAGTTTACAAACTAATATAGACTGACAAGTTTTTTAAACTGTAAAGCGTTAAAAACACAATCTGACAGATCTTAATGCGTAAATAATTTCGAACTAGAAAACAGTGGGCCGTTAAGGAATAACAGCCTAAGCGAGTTTGTTTCCGTGTGACAACGGATTTTATTGTGGGTGAAAGCATTAGCAAGCAGCCGTGCATGAAAAAGAGGAGACAAGGCTTCCACACATATCCTAATAAAAACAGGTCCGTATTCCCTCTAAAATAAAAATAATAATAATTGAAAAAAAAAAAAACTCGGGTCGCAGTGCCAAACCCCGCCGACAATACAGATGTAAAGCTTGCAAAAACAACTATACGTTACAAGCAGCGCCACTCGAATGACTATATTAAGTTACAAGCACCGTCACTTGAATGATTGTTTCGGTAACTAATAAACGCAAGTTTAGATATCGCCATAACAGCAAACTTCGCCGTATGTAACATTAAGTTACAAGCAGCACCGGTGCAGCACTATTAAAGGCAGGTTAAATGTCGCCATCAACAAAAGCATGCACACGGCAAGCGCTAACACACATTTTCGCGCTGTCATCTAACGAAATTATATAGTGACTCCACGAAAGGCGTCGCGCATTTGTACGTTTTTACTACCATCCAAACGCGTCAGTAGACGTTCGTAAAAATGTATGTACAAATTGTTGTGTTCGCTTTATTTAATCCGTTCCTGCACAGCTGCCAGAAAACAATGCAACGATGAGAATATCCATTTAATTGTCAAAAAATTAACAATGATGGGATCTTCTCCATTTCGAATGGCTTTCACTTTTCATATAAACAATGGAAAACGGGAGCAAATTAAATACAACTACGAAAGTATTTAACTGGAACAGTTGCGAAAAACTTATTTAGTTGCTTTAAAACCAGTACCTACAATAATACCTTTCAAATTCAAACAGTAAGCGAATAAATCTATTTGCAAATTTTTGTGTCAAAACGGAGCTTTTAAGCAAAAGCAAAATATAAAAGTCTTTTCATATAACTGAAAGCATGTAGGACTTTCGTGAAGACAAATACTTAAAATATAACAAAAGAACAACATTAAAACAAAATAGCAACGATGTATTTATTTACAAAGATAAGTTTAGTGGTGATTGTGACATCTTTTGTGACTCCTATACAAATGCCGCGGGAAGCGAGGGAAGAAGATGCGTTTGCCCACTGTTTAAAAACGGGACAGGCTGGATCAGTTATGGCATGTGCTGGACTATCCGCTTTAAATAAGTTACAGAGTCTGGAAGAGGAACAATCGTTTCATTTAGTTGATGGCGTCTCCTTGACCAGGAGTGATCAACACCCTCGTGGCTTCTCAAACTTTCTCGACAGAGATCCATCGGATTACAGGTAATTTAATTAGACTTACTGGTTATCCATTTTAATTTGTAAAAGCAATTTTAGTCATTATAAAGCCCATCTTGTTTTAACACGCGCATTTAATCACCCCGAAATATTCTTGTCCGCTCCGTTGATCAAACTTTAACTACCCTCCATGTCTACCAAGTTTCATTTAAGTCTTTAATTTATTTAACACAAAATTACGCAATATTTAAGTAAATCTCTTTATATTATCTGTACAGTGAAACCTTCTACCGAAAAAAACTATTTCATTCGTAAATACGACCTGTTCGTTCTTTGAAAGTTCGCAAGTAACCAAAAGTCCACCTGAAGTAAAGCTTTGGTATCCTAACATATCGGTTTTGTAATTAGTAATTAGCGACCGTAATATTGTGAATGACGTCACAAAAAACGTGTACATAGAAATAAAAATTGATTCCGTTTTTTTTACATTACGGTGACGCCGACGCTTCCGAGAGAGCCACATTAATTTACTTCTATGCACACGTTTTTTATTCACCGTAATATTACGGAGAGACAATAGAGAGTGCAATTTTACAAAAATCGAACTGCTAGCTCACCAGGAAAAGACACAAAATAAAATTGTGTGTAACTACAAAATTATCTATTCGTGAAAAATTTCATTCATGGGAGGTGTTTAGTAAAAGAGATTTCACTGTATACTGAGTTTCGAAGTAATAAAGGGTACTACTTAATTTGACAAAATGTGCAATAACATAGACTTAAATTAACTTAAGAAAATTGCCGACAGAAATTAATTTCCTTGACACGTAAGTTGCTAAAACAAGTAGGTATAGGTACTGTAATTATGCGTATTACTTGTTAATTAAACCAATTAAACGTTTAGAAGGGTTAAAAATAGCCAAAATAGTAACCACGAATCATCCATTGCAGAAATCCTTTAATCCCAGATCAACTTTTTTTAATTTGCTTCGTCCAATTTAATTACCGCAAGTACAATAATTACAATTTCTGACTGTAGTTTTCGAAGTAAATATATATCAGCGTTAATTAATATTTAGTTTGTAAGGGCCATCCTATGTACGGGCAACATAGCCCCCTATAGGTCCTATATTATTATGTATATGGAAAAAATGGAATAAATTATTATTATTATTATTATTATTATTAAATTTGTTTAATTTTCAGAAACATATTAGAATCATTTGGGTTAGTGTTCTCCCAAAGAGCTCTCCGCTGGGACATGGGCAACCTTTATCCCGGCTTAGCAATGAAGGTGGGTCCTTCATTAACAGGTGACGGGATGCTGGAATTTGAACTGGACCCAATTAAGGAGAGCTATTATCCTTTGAAACAAGCATCTACAAGTAAGTATTCATTACGAACGACCCAAAAAGTGAAGATTTCTATTTTGGGGGCAATTACTGAATCCTTCGACAGATGCAAGACTTTAAAAGAATTCATGTTCATCGAAATAATCCAATAATCGTTAGTATTTGAAGTATTCTTCGTTTAATTCAAAAAGCAACGCCATCTGCAATATATCTGAACTATAGACGATTGTTAGATTGTCTAAAGATGGCACTTAAGAAGGTAACAATGTTACAACAATCTAGTAAAGCGCAGCCTAGGTAAGAAAGCAGGTAAGTCAAGTTCATGGTTTGTCTAGAAGAGCGCGGTACTGCAAGGCCACAATTACTTCCGTTACTCTAGCAGCTGATGGAACGCACAGTAATTCAATTCTAGTGTTCATTTCAAGTTTCAAAAACTAAACCGAATAATCGCAAAATATTGAGAGCGCTTTATTACAACCCAATAAAACATCACAAGGGAAAACAATCACTAAATTCGACATCTCTTAAATTTTTTTCAATAATGGTCTAGTTCTTTTGGAGTAGAAGTTATGGGCGATTACAGATTTTTAAGTTTAGTAAATGAACGTGTATATCTTTCAGCACCTAAGATTTTTTTAAATATATATTTAATTTTTCTTTAACAGTACACTTAAAATTCGGTTCATATTTCTATCAGTTCAGGAATTAGACGCTGAGAAGTGGGGGCTTGTAATAGAGGAATATACAATCAGTAATCTTTTTCTATAAGTATGGTCAATTTGAAAACAATGTTTGACAATTAAAATTGCATTTATTACATTAAGACACACAGTAGTAATTTTGTATTTTCTTAAACTAGTTTTTTTCTAAAAGTACAATTGAAACATATAAATCGCTTTCAACGTATATAGTTTAAAACTCTTACAAAGTTCGAGGTCGGCCATTAAAATCTCGGTCAACGTTCCATATAGCACAATTTCACTGTTCATTATTACAGAACACAGTCTAAGGTAAATAATGCATGTAATTAGATCACCGCCGACACTCAGACTGTGTCATCAACGAACAAATTATTGTATATCGGGAAATAATTATACTTTTATATGCTCGATATTATACTAAACTAACTCAATTTCTATTTCTATGAAAACTATCTAAAACTCGATTCAACAAAAAAAAAACTGCACTAACATTTTCTACAAACAAAAATACCTCTCAGTTTTTAGGCGCGACATATTATGCATAAGCGCCTGTTATTAGTACATTCGCTTTATTTTTAATGATTCTGTTATACTCGATCCAAGGACCCGATTAAACTACTTGAAACTCAACATAGCGGAGCAACCAATCAAATATTTCGTGCATCCTAGCCAATCATGCTCTGTCCGCGTCGTGGGAAAGACGGTTTTTTGTATCACCATCCACCCAAAACAACTCAACCGATTATGAGATACACAAAAGAGACATCTTCGTAACGCAAAATGGATAACACATAAATGAAACGAGTTTATAACTCTAAAGAAGTTTCACTTCCTCGTGAGCTTATGTGGATCAGGCTGACACGTTTTTCTTTATGGTTTTCAGGTCGACTATTAACACGTCAACTTCTGGTTCCCTTCTTGCTTGGCTTCAAATTCCAAATAGCTACGTTAATTCCTATAATATTCGGAGTTTTAGCGTTGCTGGCTAAAAAGGCGGTGCTTGTCAGTAAACTAGCTTTAGTCGTCACCAGCGCGCTTGGGCTTGGAAGCTTACTCCTTGGTGGCCAAGGTGGCGGAGGATCAATTGGGGTAAGAACATTAAATACAAAACTCTTACGAGAAATCAACTCTAAACAACGCCAATAGTGTAAGTGCCTATTATGGCAAATACTCTAACAACACGACGTTATTTTGCAGACCCAAATATATGGAGGTTATGGGGGCGGGGGAGGAGGATATGGCGGTGGTCCAGGCCATCATCATCAACATCACGGTTACAACAGATTACATCCTCTGTTGTTTAAACAAGATATCAATGAAGAACTCGCTCAAAATCAACATGATGACGCTTTATACAGTGAAACTTTATATCGAGGACATGTCAATCCTAATCCTGAAGATAAACTTAGCTTGGCCGGAAGACTAGAAGATATTTATCCAAGAGAACAGAAAACAAGCACGAAGAAAACTGGAAGGAATTTTGCATGGGATGACGCAGAAAATAAACAACAATAATTTTTAATTTCGAATACGCAATAAATGTTTATTCGATTTTTGAAAAAAAAAATGGGCTATGAATATTCATATTTTTGAATATTGTTATTAGCCTGTTTTATATTTTAATAAATACGGAAATTGCACAGGTTTTAAAACGGTTCTTAGAATACAACTGTCCAAATCTATTTTATTTTTGGTAAAAAGTCTGTTTGTCTAGGAACACAATACAGGTCAAACGGATGAGCGCATTGAAACCAAATTTTGGGAGTATGTTTGATACGTAAATATGAAGAGTATTATTGTTTTTGGGGAAAATCGGCGCATGCGCAGAAGAGATACATGCTATAACGTTGTTTTTTTAATAATACTTTTCATAACGGTTTATTATTTTATTTATTTTTACAAGAAAGTTTTGTGAAAAAACATTTTTTCTATTTTTTATAGTTTCAGAACTCGCACAAAATAACAAAATGAACTGTGCGAAGCTGGGTTTTTTGAGTTCAAATCCTGACAACAATTTTCAATTATTTTCGTAGCTAAGAACCTTATCTTATAAGACTTGTGCTTTTTCGTATAATATTTATAAACGTTATTTAAAAATCCTATTTTAATTTTAATTAAGTTTGCAATATACTGGCTGTCTAGTGTCTACCAAAGCAATTAGTTTAGATAATAAAATGGTGCTCTCTCTTTCTTGTAGCTAGTCAACTTAGAACATTAAGTATTTATAAGCATCAAATATAATGTACCTTTTTATACACTATGACCAAAGAAGTGTGAAAATACAAGACTTCAATAAAATTGTTAAATCTGATAAATTTACTATGTTAAGGATAATTTACCTGCTTAATTTATAAATATTTGCGTATACTCTGTTCCAATGAAAATGATCTAAATGTTACATTCCTATTATTAAGTGATATTTTTATAAATCGACAAATTATCTCTGTGAATGTGATTTTGTAACCATAATAAAAATTCAATTAAACTATTTTCTAGACGTAAAAGATAATTTTAGCACCATAACACTATTATTTTTTTAAACTATCTTAAGAAAAAAGTGTTACTTAGTCAAAAAATAGAACACATAAAAAACAAGCTTTTAAAAAAAATAGTACATTGGAGTAGCATCAACATACCACTCGGATTTTCCGCTGTATTTTTAGCGCCAAATAAAAATTTTATTGACGTAACCAGAATTGAATATTTGAAATACGGTGACTGACAAGTATTGAAATTTCATTTGAACAAAATGTAAGTACTAATAATTAGTGATGTGCCGGATCGTTAAAAATGTATATCCGCGGATACGGATCTGAATACGGATTTTTAGTTTCAATATCCGCGGATACGAATACGGATCTTAACTTTCTTAGAGTACGCGGCAGTAAATATTGCACATCGACCTTTGGAAAGAGACTATCTGTTATGGGAAAAAGTTATTGACCTCTTTAAGAGTTAACTCTCATAACAGATTGTCTCTTTCCAAAGATCGATGTGCAATATCTCATTATAAAGATAGTTGATTTAGTACTTTTGAGTTCTGTACTATTAGTATGGTACTCACTACGATAAATGTTTGCAATATAAAGGTGCCAAATACGATTTAAAAAAATAAAAAATAATCTGAATGGAATTTAACAGGTTTTCATTATTACCTAATCGCCTATATATATAAAATTTCATCTATGAAAGATTCGCCAAAAAATAACGGATACGGATATTTCTTCTCCCTCGGATATCCGCGGATACGGATATCCGGCACATCACTACTAATAATATTATCCCGATGTCTCGTCGCGCTAGAAAAAGTATGTTCGTTTACTGTTATCTAAAGAATGACTTTAAAATATTAAACACATCAGCAAATAGAGGGCATTAATATTCATAGAAGCTCTACAAAAACAAATGCAGGTACAAGAGACAAAACACATACGTTACGCACACATATAAAAGCCGTCTGTATACAAACTTTTGTGTATGTGTGTTTCGGATGAAATACTTTTTCTGCGTAACATATTTTACTCCCAAACAATTTGACGCATATTTAGATGACGCAACACTGAACTCGGAAGAAGCCAGGGCGTGGCTTCATTCACACAAGGCAGCAGTAGATCGTTCAAGCACGCAAATTATTATCAATAGCTTTTTTTTGCTTTAAAACAAGCGTTTTTATATATAAGACTAGCGGTCCGGTTCGGCTTCGCTCGAAGCTGTAGATTGCCACCGTTTTTTCGTCGACTTACGTTGCAAAATTGGTTTCCACGAAAAGCGCTTTTATTTTAACGCGATAATATATAGCCTACGTTCATCCTGAAGATATATTCTAAATATTGGTGAAAAAAAATTAAAATCGGATGAGCAGTTTTGGAGATTACCTCTTACATCCAAACTTACTAACCTCACCTCTTTATTATATTAGTATAGACTTTTATGGAGACATTTGTTCAGAGGTGTGTTACTTGAAAATTGGCAATAATTTTCTAAGCAAAATAAAATTATATTAAAAGAGGCACGATTCTTAAAAGTCAGTGAGTTATAGCTTTTTGAACATTAAAACACTTTGAGGAGTAGATTTCTAAAACGACAAATTTGAACTTCATATTTCGCCATTCAAGTCGAAGCAGTAACCAAATTATGAAATTGTGAAGACGTCAGAGCTCAGCTTTGTCGAATGTCGACACAAAAAGGTGGCAGCTGCCCATTCAAGCACGTAGATACAAATACTTTTTGGCGCAATAACAAATTGGTGTTCGCAGATTATGCAAGACGCTTTTGAAGATCACCTGTCTATTTCGTAATTTTAAAATGAAAAGATAAATCATAGCTTAGTCTACGGGAAAATGCAGAAGCAGACAATTCAAACTGGTATTTAAAGAAATGAAGAACGTGAAGCTCGACATTTATGTTAAACAAAACTCGCCTTTATCGCCGCAAAAGTAAATGTGCTTCCGATTTTGTTTCAATTAAACGGAATTTATTAATGTCGAATGCAAACTGCATTCATAATCATTTGTAAAAATAAATTCAAATTAAAAACATGCATTTATAGAAAAATAATTGCTTGTTTATTTCTTAATTAACTTTTAATATTACATTATTTATATTAACTACAAGTGGTCGCCAAAAAATTACCTTACCGTTCAAAATGTCAGATTGAAATAAAGATAATTAACTACCATAAACACTTTTAAATGTTTTAGAAATTTGCGTTTAATATTTTAATTGTATTAAAAATACTTTGACATAAAATTTCTGGCCTGAATTGTTTAGCCTAATTAACGAAAAATACTTCAAATAAAAATATATAATTATAAACATTAGCGTTAACATCAGTGGCCACCAATTAGTTACTCGTTATTATGTTAATGTTCTATGTACCACCGACATTTTGGAAACTTCTGAATGACTACGGTTGCTTGACCGTTTGCTTAAAAACCTGAAACTATTATTTTAAAGATCGCAAAGCGGAAGATAAAAGTAATTTTTGTGATGATAAACGTTATACAGGTGGGCCACAGGCATTGAGTCTTCGGTATTCAGGGGCTGATGGGCCTACGGGGATTTTGGGAGATTTTCCAGTAGGCCGCTTACCTATATCAGTTTATATCGTTTTTGTTTACTAGAAGGGTATAGCCAGAGTGCCTGTCGGCAAAAATTTTACTGAGACATATTCTCCCCAAACTTTGTATATGATTTCATTAGGCCTAGTCTGACACCTATTTAAAATGTCTGACACCTCGAATATGTCGACATATTCGAGGTGTCAGACATTTTAAATGGTTCATGTTATTTGTCAGAGAACATTATTTTTGCGTTTTGGTTGAAGTTTTTAAGCTATCCAATTAAAAAAACAAACAGTATCTATAAATTTTTACATGTCGTCAAAACGACATCTTTCGGAAAATTTAGAGAAAAAACGCCCCAAAATCAAGAAAAGTCATAGAGGAAATAGGTGTCAGACTAGGCCTAATGAACCCCTAACAAAGTTAGACTAGTAAAACATTGCGACAGCTGACCAAAGAGAGTCGTTGACAGTAAATAGTTAAGTCGCTTCCAAGACAAACTACTTGTGGGGAGGGGATAAATAATTATTTTTAAAACAAACGTCAACTAGACTAACATTATTTTTTCCGAAGTTTGTACAAAAATAGATCAGTGATCAAGACGCTTACCGCAATAATAAAAATAAAGTGAAATTAAATTAAACACCACAGAAAATACACACAAATATAGAAAGTATATAAGCAAATAACATATTGTTTTGTAATCTATGTCAATGAAAATTTTATTACTGTCATTTCAGCTTCCAATATTCGTATTATTGTCACTAATCTACAACCGTAGATATAATCAAAATAAAATTTAAAACAACAGTTCAGTTTAATTTACCATCTTTCAACAACTACCAGGTTTATCAAAGTCCGATTCAAATTAATTTTTATTATAAATAGAAAATCTAATTGAAACTTTCACCAGTTTTTCACATTAGCACGTGGGAATTAAATGTTTGTAATAGAGGAATCATTGAAACGCAATATAAACAACACTACACGCTCGGAAAATCTCGAGTCCTTTACAATTTCAAATATTTGTTGGGCTACTATTTAAGAATTCCTTTTGCCTTTGATCGCATTTCTGTTACTCCTACTCTTTACTTAAAGTTTTTTCCACATTTTCCATGAAATGGTTGCTTTTCGTGTACTTGCTACATTAAAATCTACATACTTTATAATTCTGAATCGAATGCTCATACGGCTGAAATATATCGCTGCTGAAGGAACAGTGAACAGTTCAAGAAAATGAACAAATTCAATATTTGTTCAACAATAAAACTCTGGATTCTGCAGTGCATTGCGCTATATATAAGAGAAATCAAAAATTAACTGTTGTGGGCACTGTAGAGTAATGTAACTCAGCCAACGCGAAATTGGTTGTTTCGGGTTCAAGTCCTGAGAGTGACATTTAAATTTTTCTTATATATGTCACCGGGATATTGTCAAATCCGTTATTTTGTAATTTCACTAGTGAAATTACAATATCACGATTGACAAAGATTCGTGATATTATAATTTCACTAAGTGAAATTATAATATCACGGGTTTGACAATATCCCGGTGACATAATATTTTAAATGGGGGAAAACCAAAGAATAATAAATTGTCAGTCTGATTTGTATATTTTCGCAATCGCGAGATATTTTACGAAGAGCGAAAATAGATTTTGAAATTTTCTTACACATTTTTGCAACATGATCTGAAAAAGTTAAATTGTTGTTGATATGTAACCCGAGGAAAGAAAATTGAGTTACATTATCAATTATTGAATTATTTAAACTAACGCTAACGTCATTTTTATATTTATTTTGAACATTTTGGAAAAACATAGCTTTCGTTTTGTTCAAGTTTAAGTTTAAATTATTTTTAGAGCACCAATTATCAAACAGTTTAATTGTATCATTATTTTTTATTTGTAAACTATTTATATCGTCACTGACGTTAATCAAGCTACAATCGTCAGCGTACAGAATTATTTTGTCTACATTCGGCAAGTTATGCTGTAAGTTATTTATATAAAGGACAAATAATATTGGGCCAAGCACCGAACCCTGTAGTACGCCTTGATGTAGAAATTAAATCGTAAATTAAATCGTAATGATTATCATTAGCCAGTGTAATAATACTACAGTAAATTAATCTTTCTATCGGTTTATTTTAATAAAAACTCGGTTTGTTCAATATATATTCATCATTGTTAGACATAATTTTTGACAATTTAAATTTAGCGTCATCTAAATTGTCGAAAATATAAAGAAATGTTCGTGTTTTGATGTTCCGTGGAAACCTCCGCAACAACTGACTACTGACTCATACTGTAGCTCCGTAGAATCGCAGCGCGCGACAAACGTAACAGTTTTTAAAATAATTATTAAAACATATACAACAAGGAGTCGTCAATTACTCTATGCCGTGGTTACAAAGGAACCTACTTAAGACACAAATGTTGTATTTAATTTTAAACAGAGTTCTTATTATTTCGCTACGGTCCGAAGAACAAATTGTACTATAAAACTTTGAAATATAGCGTGTTTAATATCACTTTAATCGCAAAATTCGACAAGAGAACATTAAAATTATTGTTTTAGTGATCGCAGTTGTCTGAATAAACAAAAATGAAGCGGTCACTGTTACTGTTTTTTGTTTTTACGATCGTCCAATCGCATCCGAGTATTACGAACAAAGAACCATCGATACTTCAACTGATCGGTGAATGTTTTCGCAGTGGTGACAGTTTACTGTGTTTAAAAGAGCGTGCAGTTAAAACTTTAGACAAGGCCGTCAAAAGCGGGCAGTCAATAAATATTGGTGGTTTTGTGGATATCGTAAAAGATGACAACTATCAGCCGAAACAAGACGACGCGAAAGACAACGATGTACTGCCGACCAATCCGGAAGAAAAAAGCAATAAATTGGACGAAATGCTGTCGACAAAAATTGACCAGTTCTTGGAGTCAAGGAGTTTGAAGTTCAGCCTTGGAGACATTGTCGAAGGTCTGAAACGTTTTCTTTATGTACTTTTGGAAAGATTTAAAAGAACTACCGTAATACGCATGTGATCATTTAAAAATAAATAAATCGGTGGTGGTTTAGGACACTTTAGAGTACAAATATAGTTTCAGCCAAGCGTATTAATTTTTTTCATGTTTCAGGACGTAAAAAGAAGGACAAGGGAGGTGCTATGGCAATGATGGCTGGCTTGGCAATGGCTGGTATGATGGGAAAGCTCATGATGGGTAAAATTGCGTTTTTGGCTGGTGCAGCTTTACTGACAGCGAAAATCGCATTGGTGATATCGGTGATTATCGGGCTGAAGAAGCTAGTTGGAAGCGGTGGAGGCGGAGGAAGCGAACACGTTGTCGTACAGTCGGGTGGTGATCACGGAGGAGGTTGGCACAGAAGCTTGGATGGTGATATGATCGCTTACAGAGCTTATAGATCACCCAATGCGGTAGCAAAATAACTCGATATTAAAATGATACTAGAATTTAGAACCGAAAAAAGAAATTATCTGTTGAATTTGATATGACTTTAATCGTGAACAGGGCTTTCAAAATATCAGTTGTCTTTTTATTTATTTAACTGTTGAGCGTCTATAATTTATAAATCATTAATTCTTTTGCAGAACTTGTAAGTTTAGTGTTTAAGTAGATCTTATATTTTATTTATTTATTTTTATTTTAACTTAAACGTTTTAATTTTGGCAATAATTTCAGGAATAATATATAATGACAACTGACCTATTGAAAGCCCTGTACATTATAATAATAATAAATCTTCTGTAGATTTTATTGATCAGATTTTCTAAGATCTCAAGAATGTTTCAGATTAAACTCTTCAGAAAATTTTCTATCGATCCATAAAAAATCTTCAAGATGATATAAAAAAACATTGTGATATAAAATCATCGAAAATTACTTTAGATTAATTTGACTATACGGTACAGGGTGTCATATGACCAAATTCAACACTCCAGGGTTCGTAATAAATTCTTTGATTTTTATTTTCAAAATAAAATTAAAAAACGCGACTACTGACACAAAAAAGACGTGACTTTACCATATTTTTTTTTGTTATAAACGATATTAATTATTTAAATAAGGATTTATATCGAACTTGGGTCAAGTAAGATTATTTGAAACATTTATTTATATTAAATTATCTATTTATGAGAGCAAATACTTTTGTAAATATATTCCTTCTAAATATTATGTTAATTTATAATTATGTTATAAAATAAAAAGCATATTAAAAATAGTTAAAATGAATATTTTATTTTAATTTCCTTTCAAACCTGAATACTGCAATGAATAATCAAAATTTTGTCGCATTAACTAAACAACAAATAATAATAATCTCTTAAATTTAAAATCAAAAAGGTAATTACTTTTATTACATATCGCTTTTCATCAAAAACAAATGTTTAAGAAAGCATTACTTAAAATATTGTGGGAATGAACATTTGACCTAAAACCAAGTTGCATTTTCAGAGCATAATTAGCATAAATAATAACTGAAAAAATCGCCGTTATTAGGAGAACATTAATTGTAAAATTGGGTTAAAATTATTAAGAAAAACACTGTACTTATGAATATCATAATTCATACCTCTGTGACTAATAGATTCACTGCAGGCAACCATTACTATTATTAATAACAAAAATGACTTTTAAATACATATTATGTTATATAAAAAAGTGCATATCTTATCAGGCACGCTCTAGCGGCATCTGATGATAATAATAGGGCGAATATGACGTTATGTTAATTATTTGAATGCTACATTAATATTGTTAATGATAAAAACATTCGTAAAAATTAATAGCAAATTGATTCTGAGAAAAAATCGAGACCTTTCGATATAAGTTTGGTGAATCTAAAGTGTTATTGATATACAAATAGAATTATATTCGAAATATCTAAATGCAACACATATTTATTTAGATTACTGCAGATTAAGGACTCCCAATATATCAGCGGAGGAAGTCATATCGATGAATTAAAATTTTTTTTAGATACTCTCAAAAATGACTACCAATGTAGGAATTCCAGAACGAAGCAGGCAGACAGATAGACAGACAAACAAACGCAGATTATATATATAGATATCCCATTGCATTTCCATATAGCAGTAAAACCCTGTTTTTCAAATTCTAATTAGACATTATTAATAATATATTGTGCGACTAGTGAGAGAAGGAGAAGATTTCATGAACGTGAGTGGAATATCTCCTTCGATCAATAGTCGCACATAATACTTTATTCAACTAGCACGAGTAATATGATATCGGGCTCTGATAAAAGAGGGAAAAATAATAAATCACTTCATTGATTGACGTACCCACCGCCCTCGATGCACACAAGATGGCCCTGACTTTCGCTGAATTGCGATGCTGTTTTCATATATACAAATCGCTACCGCGTTCCTATTGGTCCAGAAACTATGCAGTAATAATTCATTACCGTACAGTTTCGGCTCGCTACAGCGTTCCTATTGGTCCAGAAACTATGCAGTAATACATTATCGTACAGTTTCGGCTCATTATTAACACTCTACGCGTCAACATGAAGTAATTTATTATTTCTCCCGAATTTAGCACGGCCCCAAAATTATATATTACTGACGCGTGTTGAATAAAAGTATTTTTTTACTGCGATTATGAAACATATCAGAACAACGCAGTCACTGTCTAACTGACAAAAATGATTTATTGCAATTTAAAAGCAGCATAATAAAACAATTTATGCAAAAATTAATTACAAAATATAAACCAATTGAATAAATTTAACTAATAAACTTTCAATTACATTAAATAAACAGATATGGAATGTTTACAAACATTGGATTTTTTTAAATTTATATAACCGATACATTTACTTAAAATCCTTTTCTTTCGTTCTGTTTAGAAACACCAAGTGTCAGGTTTATCTGAATCTAGTACCGATAAAGATTGTTAATGTAATATAATAAAAGGATAATCTGCTGAAACCAAACATTATCACCCACTCTAAATCCCCACAGATTCCCAAATGAGAACTTGGAAACTAGGCATTTATAACAGATGAACCTTAGAAACGCTACACAGACAAAATTTTAGAAGATGGTTCCCCTTTCTGACGAGTTAAGTTCTTCCAATGTGGGAGGCAAAGATTGGTTTATATTTTTTGCTCTCCAAATTTTTTCTTTTATAGAATTATTTTGGCCGTTTAATGTTTTCATTCGTGACACTTTAAAAATAAAATTTCTCCAATAGAGAAAGGATCACGGAGCGAACGGCGGTCACTGATGACATATTTTTAAAATACAAATTATAAGTAATTATAAAATAAAAATAATGATGAGCAAATTGCATTTTTACGTACATACATAAATGACATCTTGACCATGAAAACTAGTCTAAAAAAAACATCCATATGTTCCACAATTGAGGACGTGTAAAAATTAAGTGTTACAGTTTTTTCCTCCTTTATTGCAATTAACCGCCGGCTGCAAACACAATTATCTACGAAAATGTACATAATAAGAATTGTGCGCTCCACCACTATGCTATGTCAAATTAATCTATTCTTCCAAAAAAAAAAAATGAGTTGTCATTAGCAGTTATACTTCTTTGGCGTGATTAAAAGTTAAGTTTTAATTTGAACAGAAATAATTTATTGTAAAAAATTAAACCTCCTTCAAAAAAAGGTCACTTAAAAGCGTAAAATAGGCCCTTTTTTGAAGGAGGTTCATTTTTTTTGCTTTTGCAATGATTCTTTGATTTTTGTTAATCCTCTAAAAAAATGCTTAACTGATTTTGCTAAAATTTATATGGGACCACCTTTGGGACATACTCTGTCGAATAAAAAAGTATAATCGAAATTGGTTTACAGCCGGTGAAGATATCAACGCGCCAACATACAAAAAACAAATACAATCGAACATATTATAGACACTATTAAAAAATAGACACTCACGAAACAGAACATTTCTAGGAAGTGTTTTATGTCAAAAATATTTTACGATATCTCATTAGTCGTTGCGATTTAGTAAAAGATATTTCAAAAGCGGATATTTTTTGTCCGCTGATATATTATTATTACTTACAAAATGAGCCCAAAGAACATGGATTAAGTCTTCCGTACTAAGTTTATGGTCCGCGGAACAGCTAGAGTTATATATAAAACTACTACATATGTCTTCTTAACATAATAATAAACAAGAGACTCCAAAGGTGCAGACACAACTGCAATCGGTCCTGTTTCGAAATTAAAAAAAAATAGTGTATATGTGAAACCATCATGGATATCAAATTCTTTATATTATTTATTTTATCAGTACTTTTCCAAAACCGATGCGTGTATTCCATCGAACAGAAGACCAATCATGAACTAACGACCGGAAAATCGCTACTTCAAATTGCCGGATCATGTATTCGTGCCTCCGACAAAATACTGTGTTTAAAAGAGCGTGCGTTGGAAGTCTTGGACGAGGCGATTGATAGTGATAAAGCTTTTGAAGTTTTCGATTATTTATCGATGGTGAAGAGAGACGATTATGACAAACGAGACGCGAGGAAAGGCGAAGAGGAATTGCCTAACGATCCCGAAGAGAAAAATGACAAGTTGAACGAACTGATTTTGGAAAGAGTAGATGAATTTATTAATTCAAGAACGTGGCAACTTAATATTGATGAAGAGTTTCTTGAAACTGAAGGTAATGTACTGAATTAATTATTTATTTAAAGGTTTGCTCGCGTTGCAAAGTGAAGATGTATACAAAGGAACTAATAGCTTGGCATTTATTCATAAATGTAACGTCAATTTATTCCATTATTATGATGTTATTATATATGGTCAGTATAAGAATTTAAAGTGATCTTAATGTTTGTCATTTTTGACGTGTAACGTCTTATAAATTGATGAACCACCAATCTTATAAATTGATAAAACACCGGCTGCATGCACGAAAAAGTGTAACGTTCCTAACGTTCCGCCTGACCCTGTGCGTGCTTTTCTCGAAAACGGCCCTAACGATTTGGATGAAATTTACTGAAACGGGATTTTGGGGGGCAAAAAATCGTTTTAGCTAGGTCTCATCTCTCGAAAAAATCGTTTTCATACAAATTTTATCATTATAAAAATCAATTTTTTGACGTATGAAAATACTTAAATATTGTAAGTAGGTTTTGGAATTTTATATAAACAGTGAAACAATTGTTTTCAAAATATTATGACAGTTAATCTTTGAGACTTAAAATAAATACGAAAGAAAGAAAGTTAAAAAAAAACAATTATATTATAGGTGGTGAGTAATTTTAATAAATAAAATTAACCTAAATTTGAAGCGAAAGATGCAATATCATAGATTCGAATTATTATAATTATTATATAAATTTAGGTTATGTATTACGGAATACGTTATCACGTAAAACTATCGTCCGTAAACCGACTTTACAGACAACCAATTTTTTTTTTGATAAATTTATCATTACATAAGTTAATACAATACATTCTAACATTGATCATATAGCATTATTGCACTAGTAACGTGAACAAAACGTTTCGAGAGAATATTATGATGATCAAAACTTACACAGCCCTTAAAATTCAATAGTTATTTGATAGATTTTATGAAAACGACTTAACATAGTGACCCATAATTTTTGCAGCAAAGAAATTATCGTTAATAGTTAATAATGAAATTCAAAAATTTCCACGTACCTATCATTCAGTAAACGTTTGGTACTTTTTTAAAAAAGAGTACATATAGTGACTTCAATCATGTGTCTAGCCAATATTGCAAGAACCCCACCCGAAGGCGGGGAAACAATAGTTATTAGTCCCAGAGAGTTAAAGCTTTTAATTTTTATGAATTTGTGTAAAAAAAAATTGCCTAAGCAAGTGATTGAAGCCACTTTACTGAAAGTTTTATCCTCTATAAAATCGGAATCATTTTTTTACATCCGTCACTTGGACTAATAGTTTTCGATTTAATATCAATAAAATAACAAAAGAGAAGGGTACAAAATTATAATCTCAATAGTTTCAAATGCATAATCTCCACCCCACGCTAATGTTTCAATAAACATCGAAACCATTCTTTTTATGTAATAATACAGTTAAAATAAATTAATATATAATTACATATTATTAACATGAAAACGTTCTTTTTTATATCAAAAATCATACTTCGTTACCATCATGCATCTTACATTTGACAATTATAATTATGCTTAGTCATTACCATCAATAATCAGGGCGGCAAATTAGTTAAACTAGATTCTGAAAACGGAACATTTTTAACTATTAAAATTTCGTAAACTTTAAAGCTATTAATTACAAATAAAGTAAATCCAAAATATACCATTTTTCTTGAATTTGTATGAATTTTATTGCGGTTATCGGTTTTTAACAATGGGCTCATATCATCCGATTCAATGATCTCATTCCTTGAACTAGCTTCTGGACTCATCGACGGTATTAGATTACTTCTAAATAATCATTATAGATAGATATTATAGACGTTCGCCAACAGTTTAAAGGAAAGCCGTTCCTGAAATTCCAATCAACTGTCTGTCCAATAATAGGCCAGAATTTATGTACTCTAAAAAATGTACAAAAAATATAATCTATTTTGAAAATGATTTACCCATGCAGTTTTCGAATCCAAAAATAGATATCCACTCTCAAGTTTATTTCAGGTTATTTTAAATTCTTTAAATTAGGTTCGTTTAAAATTAATTATAATACGATTCCAAAATAATTATTTAAGATAAACCTGCATTTCTAATTAAGATATAATTTATAAGATTCATTAAGGTCAGTAACTATAACACTTCATGTATAAAATACATCCGCTATATAAAAATCAACGATTTGAAACAAAAACAAAAATGCAAATAGCGTTCTTTAATGCAAATATAATTAGTATGCAATGCATTTGGCATGACATGTTTGGAGGCATTTTAAAAAGATCGTGTCCGATTTTAGGCTATTATTAATTAAGTCTAACTTAGTCATGTTTCCTGAAATCATTGATAATCATCAACTTCTAAGAGATAGAGATATCACAGCTTTTGACGAATTAAAAAATCCTGTTATCTGATTGAGTTGAAATTTTGCATACGTATGTAGTTCCAAAGACAATACTTTTAGTAGAAAACTTTTATTTGTTTGAGATTGAGAATCATATTCAGCTGTCTTCTTTGACCTTAATGTAATGTTCCCCCCTATTTTCTAGTTTTCAGTACATGATCGATTGTACAATAAAACCGTTTAACTTAAAAAACTTTCTACCTATTCTATTTAAAAATATATTTCCATTTTAAAGAACGTGTGTATTAAAAAAATAATTATTTATATTTTAGGTCGCAAGGGCGGCGGAGGTTTTGGCGGAGGCGGCGGCAAAGGTGGCAAAAAAGGAAAGAAAGGAATGGGCGGCGCATTGCTAGTAGGTGGTATGATGATGGCAATGATGTACAAAATGGCGATGGCAAAAATCGCTGCAATCGCTGGAGCCGCACTAATTGCTGCCAAAATAGCTTTGGTCATATCGTTGATAATCTCTTTGAAAAAGTTGTCTGGGGGTGGGGGAGGCGCAACCGAAAAGACCATCGTTTACGCCTCCGACGGAGGTGGTCATGAAGGAGGCGGTTACGGAGGCGGCGGCGGCGGCGGTCATGGGGGATGGCAAAGAAGTTTTGCTGCATCTAAACTTGCATACAGAGGATATCCCCAGCCTGAAAAGCCCGTCTATTCCGCACAGGAACAGTCTGTTTATTCCCAACCAGATTCTACGGGCATTAATGACAATATTTCATCAACATCCGATAATCAACAATATCTTTCAACACCCTCACCAAACGTGGTTGGTGAGGATTCATCGGCAAATTTGGGAAAAACTAATGAATATTTTCAAGATGAACATTGGAAAGGGTACTGATGATTACGAATTAAGATCAGGGTTTAATTATTTACCTTAGCCAATGATTTCAATCAGTAAATAAATTGCTCAATTTTGGTCGAATCAGATGGCTAATTATTTATGTAATATAAAAAATTATGCGCATTTATGTATATTGGAAACATTTTGCTCTACGGCATTTATTCGAGATCAAATTGAAAAAAAAAGATTGTGCTTAATTTTACCAAAACAAAATTGTTTGCTCAATAAAAAAATAAGATCTGTTGTTTCGCTTTGGAATCATAAATATTTAAAACTGTTTTAGTAATTGCAAATATGAATTTATTTGATCTCTGTGAGGAATAATAGACCGAAAAATTAGCAAAAAACGTAGTAGTTTGACGTAATGTCTTCTGTGATAACAAACACAATTTTTGTTTGCCTATGAATTTATCTATAACCCCAAATACCAAAGTATGTGTTTTTACGTAGTTTTGAATTTAGAAAAAAAGTGGGTATTATTTATAAAAACAATTATTTATTTATTTATTTATATATATATTTATTAATGTAATTTATTTCTAAATAAAATTTAAAAAGAACTGACCTATTTTATTGATTTTAAGCTCTTCCAAATATTAGTAACAGTTGAAATGTTAAATTGCAGATAGTTAAACGGAAAAAGGAATGTTTATAGATGTAATCAAATTTTGAAACAAAAAAAAAAAAACAAACCAACTGTCTTACAGGGTTCGAAGTGTTATGACATAAATTTTGTGGTGTTATAAAAAAGCAAAGAATGATTTCAATATTGTTATCAAACCTTTAAAACTAGTTTAGTAAATAAGGACCATGAATTTTGGGGACAGTTATTTTTTAAAATTAATCAAAAGCAACACAAATTTCTGTTTCTAAAAATACATTATAATCTGAAAATATATGATTTTTCAAATTTTCAAAAAAGATTCGATTGATTGCGTGAAATATTAACCGATAACGTGCAACCCATTTTATTTTTATTCCACCAACTGCGCAGTCAGGGTTATCTGGGCCCAGAAAATGCAAGTGTTGTTTAATTTAGTGCTCAAATTATTAAAACTGGAGACAATAAATCAAGCATGAAAATGCAATATAGATAATGCCAATGCTACAAAAAAATACTTTCTGTTTTACCACTTTCGTTTTTTAGAAAAAGTTGTCTGATTAATTATTAATGACTCGGAATCAATGACATTTTTTCCCAAAAAAATAAAAAATATTTTTCTAAATTATTCGCGTGGTCTTCCCATAAATTATTCGCGTGGTCTTCCCATAAATTATTCGCGTGGTCTTCCCATAAATTATTCGCGTGGTCTTCCCATAAATTATTTGCGTGGTCTTCCCATAAATTATTCGCGTGGTCTTCCCATAAATTATTCGCGTGGTCTTCCCATAAATTATTCGCGTGGTCTTCCCATAAATTATTCGTGTGGTCTTCCCATAAATTATTCGCGTGGTCTTCCCATAAATAACTTAGAAAAAGTAATAAGGAAATTGTGTACCCCTGCTTAACTGTGAAAATAACCCGCACGAAATAACCCTGTGAACCTAAGTTTCTGGCCCCATAAACCAATCTTTAAATATCGTCCAAATTTAAATTTTACGGGTTTTTTTATAATTTGAAAGTTTTGAGTTTTGGGATGAATTTTTTACTAATAAAACAAACTTATTGATCTGAAAAAATACATTGAAACTTTATAAATATCGTACCAATTCGGTTTTAATAAAATATGTTTTGTCTCATTATTGAAAAAAATATATTTCTAACAGTAATTATTAATTAAGCGTAATGACTATTAAAGTGGTAAAGTTAAACAGGATCATTAAACTTGTGGGCGACCATCCAAAACTGGAACAATGTATAGAACGCACTAATAATCAAAGTTATAATAAAACAAACTGTAATTAATATAATTAATGATTGTTTAAATAACATTATCATATTTAATTAGCTAGTATTTTTAAATTCATGAATTCAATAGAATTATCAATGATTTGTTCAAAAATCCGTTGTCGCTAAAATTAAAGCATTTTTGGAGCTTTTCTTTGAAGCGTTTAGTGACACACACACACCACGTAATTAAATCCTTCGT
Organism: Xanthostigma xanthostigma; assembly: GCA_963575645.1. Taxonomy (NCBI): domain Eukaryota; kingdom Metazoa; phylum Arthropoda; class Insecta; order Raphidioptera; family Raphidiidae; genus Xanthostigma; species Xanthostigma xanthostigma. The sequence continues at coordinate 2,850,569 of OY754475.1, read as the reverse complement.
TATCAGTTAAATTAATTAAAAAATGTATATAATAAATTCTAGGTTAATAATTAATTTTGGAAAGAACTATTAACTTTTGTATCATCCCAAAATTTAATTTAAAAGTGAAAACATATAAGAATACTTAACAAACGGTTGAAATGATTTAAGGGTGCTTTTGTAATAAAAAAAAATAATGTACGGAGCTCAAAAGGTGTTTTATTAGTTGCAGTACAAAAAATACAAATAATTAAGAATAAATTAAATAAATAACAATTCTTTAGCTATAATATAAATTAAATAAATAAAAGTCAACTTCACGAACGATGTATGTACAATCAGGACAGAAAAGAAATCTTTTTTATAGATTACTGCCCATTTAAACCGTTCAATCATAAAAACATGACGTTTCCAAAAACTGCTGGAAGCATCACTTTTACACAATCGAACGTGGCAAGACAAAAACAAAGAACGTCACTACACCAAGATTTTAATACTGCTTCAAAAATTCAGATCAATCGAAAAATTCCTTTACTGCTTCTTCGGAACGTAAGCTCTGTAAGCCCTATCTTGCATCATCATATCGTCGCCGCTAAGACTTCTGTGATAATGGCCGCCGCCTCCGCCGCCTCCTTCGTACTCATCCCCACCATAATGGCTCGAAGAATACGAATTGCTATGCGAGACATGTGGATGCTTGACAATTTCGTACGTGGTTTTCTCGTGACCTTCGCTAGACAGCAACTTCTTCAAGCCAAGGATGACGCTAAGGGTCAAAGCGATCTTGCCAACCAGCAACGCTTTACCGGCAATCAATGCAATACCTTTCATACCCATTGCAATCAAACCTCCCTTCATCATTGCCATCATGGCAATCATGCCACCCATGCCTTTATCCTTCTTCTTGCGTCCTTCTTCTAATAGCCTCGACATGGACACTTCGATTTTATGGTTATCCAAAAACCGTTGGGCACGATCAACCAAGAGTCCATCGATTTCATTACTCTTCAATTCATCCAAGCGATCGTCGTTCAGAGGAACGTAACTGCTGCTGAAACTTCTTCCTTCAGCCGTACGAACAAACGATATTCCGTCAACCAAATTGATTGATTCGGTGTTCATAGCACGATCAACAACTTTCAATGCTTGTAATTTCAAACATTTGAACATGTTATCAGATTGTTCGCATTGATTGTAGACGCGTTTAAGAAGTTTATATTCCGGGGTAGTCGATTCTTCGGAAGATGATGCCAACTTGATCACAAGAAGGAGCACGTAAAAACAGATGCACTTTGAGTATTCCATTTTTTAAAACTTTTTTTAATAGTTGTTTTATTTAAAAAATCACTTTTGATGCTCCTTCTTGCTGAAGGAACAAATTACAAATGTGATGGATAAAGTGAATTGCAGGCATTTTAAATAAATCCATCGTCAGGGGAAACAGCCAGTGTTTCAGAGCGTGGAGTTTCATGTGTGGTGGTATAATATATGTATACATATATTAAATTTATATTGGTAGTTGTGCAGTTTTAACTTGTGTACTTATAAATAATTTGAGGTAATTTGTTCCACATTGATAACAATTACTGCGTGAAAATAAAATTCTGTTTCAATATTTAATATCATGTTTCCTATAATACATTCTTTTTACATACATTAAATATTAATACAGTAAAGCGTTATTTTTATTAATTGATGGTTTTTAAAGACAGCGGTGTCGTTTCTATTTTTGTTTTTAATTGTTTCTTCGTAATTAATTTACTTTCACAATTAATTTTCAGTTCAACAACGTCGACACGAATCATTTTCTAAATTATAGGACCTAATTAAAATACTGATTGGATATTGTCCCATTTTTCATTGATTATTGAGATAATGTATCCCTATTGATTCGTTTTAAATATAACTAGTGTACCCGTGCAAAACCTTTTGTATGTATTTTCATATTGTTTTCAAAAAACGATATTTTGATACAGACCTACAACAATAATTTTATTCCTCATTAGTTTCCATTTACAGTTATTTTTTTTTCTTTTGATTTAGCTTGATCCATCAAGTTGTCTCTATATTTAATTGGTTATAAATTCAAAAAGAATGTTTGAGATCTGTTCATCGTTGTCATGGTTACCCCGCAAGAGCTGTCACAATTCATTTTTAGAAAATCTAACCTCATTTGATACATTTACGATTTTCACTATTTTTCTCTGAGCTGAGACCAAATTTTAGACTTGGTACAGTCCATGTAATATTTAAAAACTCTATTTTGGCATTAAGTTAACATAAACTTACACGTTCTTAAATTATTTGGAAAATAAAATAAAGTTTATTTGTGTATTAATATTTGGAATATTTGCGCTAAAAAACTAACTAATTTAAATATACACTTCAATTGTCAAAGTCGACTTGTCAAACTGTTTGTAAAATCTCCGACATACGTACATATTTGCATTTCTCTCACACTCATGTCTCGTGAACATCGAAGGATTTTCTCTCTTTACGTTCCTCTTCACCCTGCTACCCCTTCGTTATTTTTACTATTATCGCTTGAAATCACCCCTTTTAAAGAAATTTCACCAAAAAAAAAATAGCGATAACATATCAGTGGACTAAAGGCTTCAGTTTAAAAAAAAATTGTGTCAATCGGTTTAGTAGGGATGGCTGGCGGATTGTCTAGAGATTTAGGGCTTGTGTTTTAAATATATAGATAATACGATTTTTTTGAAAACTGATCGGTAATGCAGATCTTAGAGTTTTATTACGTACCAAAAAATTCATAGGTTCATTTTCTTGAAAGATATTGACATTTAACAGTTAAAAGAACTAAATTTAATTTAAGATTTTGATAAAATCATTAAAAGATTTAAGAAATTAATTAATTTCGCCACATGATATCATTATAGACCACACATTGCGTCTATTTCGTGTCAAAGGTGCTACAAACGAAGCATTATATATTTTCCATCTCAAATGGCATCGACACAAAACACTTTTCAAAAATAAATTACAATTGAACTTGAACAACGTATGTGAAAAATGTTGGAACCGTTAAAAGGTCCGCGAGATATGAATAGATGAGCAGAGAATAAAAGAACTGTCATATCCTCAGGCTAAAATGTCAATCAAAATACACAAGATAAAAATATTCAATATGGCACAAGCAATAACACTGGTTCTCTTACTATCAATGTTCGAAAACCTTACAATAACCATATTATTTTATCAGTGTATTAACAATGTCTCTCAAACGATTTCTCAGTTACTATCAAAACTTACAAAACTGGCGGTAAAGGTAAAGGCCATCAAAACTATAAACTTTGAAAGCTGACAGAGATTTTTTTTTAAATTCAATAATCAATATTTTTAAGCGAACTACCATTCAATGACTGACTGATTCGTCACGAGATCTCTAAAACTATAGGTCCGATTTACTTGAATTTTGGCACAGTTACTCCTTTCTCGATGTAGAACGGATAAACAAATCCTATCCAAAACGGATTTATCACTTACCATCACATTATGGATGTGAGTTGTTACGTGGATGGATGATTGCGTAAATGGAACGGTCAATATAATATTTCATGAGAAAGAGAGAGGTGATGATAGGTGAAATGTACGTTTTGGATAAAAATTGTAGAAAATACGAGCGGGGAACGTGTTTCGACTCAATCGCGTGCTAGTAAATCATACGGTTTTAGTTATATTGTGAGGTTTTTGATTGTAACAAAACCTGTATTTCAATTTAAAAAAAAAAGTTTGATACGCCACTGCACAAATTACATCCGGATTAAAGCGCAAAATCTAGAAGACTGAAGTGCAGTGTTGCATCTGTTTTTCACGCTTTGATAATAAAGTAGTCACTAATTTACAATAACGAGCAAATCACATGCAGGTCTCTCGCAAAACTTGGTTGCAGATTGCTGCCAATACAGAACGGATCAAAAGTCATTTGGTAAATTAAAAGTTTTGAGAATTATTTAATCGCTTGAACAGTTTAATAATATTTGTAGCATTCAATTCACCTCTGGTATATTTTACGTAAAAATTTTGCAGCTATTTAAAAAACGTCATTTCCGTTTCTGGCCTTTTTTTTAGAAGACGAACAGAATCTAAAAAATAAAAATCAGCTAAATATACTGTTAATAAAATATATTTTCAAATAAATAAAACAAAAATTAATAGATTCTATTTTCATATTACGGAAAACACGACTTTTTTTGTCTAAGAGCTGTCAAGATAAATCTCCCCGGGGAATCAGAGGTGGATTAAGTTGTGATGCCGTCCTAGGCCCGCTCTAAAATGCCCCCTTCCTGTAAAGTCAGAGATTGTATGTATGAGAAATACCGTTAACGCAATAACTCATTCTGGACGAACAACTACCCCTGTGACGTTTATTTATCTTATTACTTGCTGTTTGATATTTTGAATATTAGTGATTGCATACGAATTTTTTAACAAGCCAGTTTGGAAATATTAACATTCCTGAGTTGTAATAGAAAGCAATAAATTTCGTTCTTACAAACGACGCTCTCCCAATTTTTATCATTTTTATAATAATTATAAAAATTTACGAGACAAATAAAATTATTTTATTTGTCTCGTAAATTTTGTTGCCCCTCAAATTGTGCTACCCTAGGCCCAGGTCTGGCGGGCCTAAGCCTGAATCCTCCTCTACAGCTATAATAATTTTATTTATCACCCGATTTCTTTGAAAATGACATTTACGCGAAGTTTTCAGATTTTCTGCTTTGGAAAATATTTGATTAGGTACTCCAAAAAATATAAGCGCTTTTAAAGCGATGCTATATAATTGAGAAAATAAAAAGGTGATTTTATATTGGAACTTTTGAACGATACTATATGTAACAGTGGTCCTCCTTCAAGTATTTCCCTCTCTCTCTCTCCCCCTCGAATAAACCTAATTATCCGTCAGTATCGTTCATTGATTAAGAAGTTTAAAAAATAATAACTATTAATTAATTTAAAGCGGAAAATTACGACTTGGTTATTTTTTTCGCGATGCTATCATAGTTTTATGAATAAATAACAACACATTTTCACAAAAACATGTCCTTTGAGAAAATAGACATTAAATCAGATTTTTGGTTTCAATTAGATATACATTTGAAAAACCCCAAAATTATGAAATTTTTCTACAATTTAGTGTACGGGTATTATAAAAGGTTTTAGATCAGGTTCTAAGCAAGCATTAAAAAGAACGGAAAATAACTTTGCTTTTGAGTGAATAACCAGAAATATTACATTCGCAAATAAGAATTGCAAATTGATAATTTCATTAACATAAACAGTACAAGCCAATTAATTGTTTTTTTCTTTAATTAATTACAAAGATAATTACCGATTTACTGTATAAAACAATTAGTTAATCCTTTGATGGAACGTCATAATATTGCAACCCATTAATAATTTATATCTAGACTCAAAATACAGGTGAGTTTTAAGTTGATGCTTTTCTTTTTACAGCGTGTAAAAATCAAATAGACGAGCAAATATTTCAAATAGTATTTTTATCAAAACTCAAAAATAAGAGAGAAACAGCCTTTCGAAGTTTAAATAAATTTTATTAAATTTTCTTTAATTTTGAGGTCGGTCCTGGGGTTATATTATGTCACTATGGAAATAAGTTGTTATTATCTCTCAAAAACAGAACAATACACATGTCAGTTTCAAATAAGCACCAACATACTTGATAATAACAACTTATTTCCATAGTGACATAATATAACCCCAGGACCGACCCTCAAAATTAAAGAAAATTTAATAAAATTTATTTAAACTTCGAAAGGCTGTTTCTCTCTTATTTTTGAGTTTTGATAAAAAAACTGTTTGAAATATTTGCTCGTCTATTTGATTTTTACACGCTGTAAAAACAAAAGCATCAACTTAAAACTCACCCTGTATACAAGTAAACCATTTTAAACTTAACTTAGAAATTGTATACTGAAGAAAATACTAATATTATTAAGAGGTAAAGTTTGTAAGCTTGGATATGGGCAGTGATCTCCAAAACTACTCATTCGGGTTTCAAAAAATTTTTCAGCAATATTTAGAATGGACCTTCAGGATGTACTATATACTATCGCGTTAAAATAAAAGCGCTTGTAGTGCAGACCAATTTTGCAGCGTAAGTCGAAATAGTAACGAAATAATTTATTTTTTCTTTAAGAAAGTTGTAGCTAATTTTTAAACGATCAGCAATATTTTGAAGATATCCGACAGAAATAAGACATTCCAAAAAAATAAAGTTTCCAAAATCTTACCTTTCAGAGAAACTCTATCTTAATCTTAGCAACAGAATGCGTCTCAGCTGTAGCAGCGTTGTTTTGGAAGGCACCTGAAAAAATATAAAAATTCATTGAAGCGCTATTAATTTTCTGTTTTTTACATATTCTTATATTCTAGTTTGAAATACAAATAAATATTAGAATATTAAAAGATGAAGTAAAAAATAGCTCACTAAAAGCAAAATTGTTTTTTTAGTCACTGCCAAAGTGAAGGATATTAACCTCACTTTGGCAGTGACAAAAAAAATGCTGATTAATTATTAATCTTAAAAACAATTTTTTTTAAGCAATAATGAAACAAAATCAGTGATCTGCCAATGCAATAATTAAAAATGTTAATATAACCCGGCGAAAGTATTGTTACAGTCCAAAAAACAATTTTTAATTACAGACAAAAATTCAGCCAACTAAAAAATTATAATTACTGCAAAAACTCAAGTTCAGAGCTATTATTACAACAACCGAAAGTGTGAATTCTTTCTAAAAAAAAGGTGCATTTTTTACTTTTTCTCAAGAAAAAAGCGTCTCGACATTTTCTGTCTCATTACTTTGTTGCAATTCATTTGAGTGTAAAAAATAGTACATAATATGAAAGTAACCCACATAAAATTGTTGTATAAAAAGCAAGGGCGCCACTGGAAAAACTTCACTCGTGTTTTCACTTACTAAATCGCGGTTTGTAAGCATTTCAAAAACAGTATTTCACATTTTTTAAATATACACTTTGATTTATATAAGAAATTAAGATAAAATTAAATAGTTACAGCCAGTTGTTTTGAATTTTTTTTAAACGAAAGTATTATTAAAAGAGCTCAATACAATTCCGGAAACATTCTGAACAAAATGGCGTCAAAATTTTTCAAATTGGTTAACTTCTTGAAAAGTTATGCCCGAACATACAAAAAAAATATCGTTTTTGGAAGTCAATTACAAACGACTCAACCCATTTTTAATAAAATTTTATTGTAACAATCCGGAAACATTTCACACAAAATGGCGTCGAAATTTTTAAAATCAGTTAACCCTCCAAAAACTTATGGCCGAAAAAACATAAAAAAATATTTCCGCGTCGAACACAGTATAACCTCGGCTTTTTTGAAGTCTGTTAATTAAGTATATTAAAATTTTGCGATGTATCAACACTATTTTTTAATTATATTAACAACAAAAATATTTTAAAGTCACAATACACCTCTAATAAATTAATATTATGTTCGAAACAAAACTATCATTTTGGTAAAATTTTACTTATGTATTCGTCGCTTTCGATTATGGCAAATTTAGAACGCCCCTTAACTATTACTAAAGTAATAGTAAAGGTAGTTAAGGTTCGTTCCATAATCGAAAGCGACGAATAAGTAAAATTTTACCATCATTTTTTAAGTTTAAAATAAAAGTCAGTGTCAAATGCTAATAAATATTTTTATAACGAAATAATATATTTTTAATTAGTTCAAGGATTTTTAGAACTGACCACGCCGAAAATATTCACTGAATTATACAAATGCATAATGAAACAAAAGACAGACGATGATTACGGAACATGACATAACACGTCTATAAATTCAAGTGACATAAAACATGTTTATTGTCTGTATTGGAAAAACTCAAAATGTTTTGAAAACATTATAGCGCCTTTGTCTTGATCATCTAAAGCAGTGGTGTCAAAGATATGGTTCGCGGGCCGCATCGGGCCCTCAAGTCATCTCAATACGGCCCGCGGCCAGAATCTATCCAGTGATGGATTTTAGACACCTGACATCATATATCTATTAATTAACTATATGAATCATTGCCTATCTACTCAATGTGCGGTGAGTGAACGGAACAAAGCGTATCGAAAACACATCTGCGTCTGTTTCTTCGATGTAATTCCCTGATTTCTCCGATGATAGGATTGGTTTGATGTAGGTACTTGCATTCAATCTAAATAAAGTATCTCTGTTTCAAAAACTTTTTTTCTATGACGTTAGCATAGGCGTACCCAGCTTTTGGCCCAGAAAGGGCAAATAAGAAATTTCTTAAGCCGGATCCCGCGTGCTTGTTTTGCCTTCATGGATACGCCAGTGCTTACGGCGTAAAAAAAGACAGAAGTATATGTTTGCACCCTAATAGTTCGATTGCGATTTTATTCCTATGCTCAGTATAGAATAAAAGTATATGCCTAACATCAATCAGCTTATCAACAAAAAGAGGATAAAATTAATAACATATCTTGTCTATGCTACTCAGTCAAAGAATTTAAACTTTAAGGCATGTAGACAAGATTATTTGCGAGATACTTAAGAATAAATAATAATGAAGTGTTTAAATAATTTCTACTGTAGTCGTTTAAAATTCCATTGTAAAATAGGTTGGTCCACACCTTCTTGTAAGTACGTACTGCTGTGTTTTTGATATACTATTAAAATTAAATTTAAAAGGTTTTTATAAAAGATATTTGGCCTTTGCAAGTTAAATATCAATTGATTTATTTCATTTTACAATTACAATCTTAAACTTGAATTAAACCTACAATTATGTAATAATAATAACATTGACCGGACCACTTACGACCCCGTCATTAAGCATTTTGATGAAACTATGTTTTTCAATAAATTAACAAAAAATAATTGTTAATACATTAACGTTTCGGTCCGGATTTTGGAGCTTCTTCAGAAATGATCTAAAAAATATATTGAAGAGTTCTAATCAGACGTTAGTCAAAGATTTAAACTATGTTTTTGTTATAATTTAAAGTCACTAACCAATCGAATATATGATTCCGCTAATTAAAAATCTGATTTAATATCAGACTTTTTTCTATACTAATATAATAAAGAGAAGTGAGAATTTTGTGAGTTTGTGTATATGCGGAGGGTAATCTCCGAAACTACTCATCCGAATTCAAATTTTTTTTCACCAATGTTTAGAATTGACCTTCAGGAAGGATATAGGCTATATATTATCGCGTTAAAATAAAAACACTTTCTGTGTCGATTTATTGCTGGGAATTATGCAAAAATTCTTGGCTTACCATTTTTTTCAAAAGGAGTAAAATATGTTTTCAAGTTTAGAATAGAACAAACGGATAAAAGTTTATAACAGTTATTACTGTGCGAAATTCTAATTACATGTTTCTAAAAAGAAACATTACAAAATTATAGGTATAAGGATTAAATTATTGGCACAGAAATATGCGCAATTATTTGCTTCATTGTAAAATTTGTAACAATGTAACACGACAGTGAGTCAATGCCAACTGCCAAGTTACAAGTCCATAACATACGTAACATAATAATAACTTAATAACTGTCATCTCTGTAATAATCGTGAGAAATATGTTATGATCTTTTGAAACAGTTAAAAAAAGAAACTGTTATTAGAGAACTTAAGTGTCACCTGTCAAATAATTTATTTTTATATCAAAACAAAACAGAAAGTATCGTCGAGAAGTGATGATTTTATTTAGTGAAAACATTTTTTTTTTTACTTCCGCGTAAAGAAATAGAAGTACAATTCAAAAAAAACGTTTTCACTAAATAAAATCATGGCTTTATGTTTGTGGTTGAAAAATTGCGTCCGGGATTCTGATTGTACAATGAATAATGAATTTGAGAACGAAATTTGGTAATGAAACGATAAATGGGTAGCGCAGACCATTCCCGAACCAAAACTCCCAAAAATACCAGATCTATTCTTTTTAAAACGACTTAAAAGTCAATATTAAGAATGAGTTTAACTCTATCGTGTCAAAAGCAATTTTACTTCAAAAATGAAAAATCAAAATTAACAATAATATTGATGCTAGGTTCAAATAACTCGGGTTCTTGGTGGTTTTTAAAGAGAAACACGTAAAAATAAGTAGATGGTGTTGAAATTCGCTTGAAATTGAAAATGAAATTAGTTGGTCCAGATTTTTGACGAAAACATATATAAGTGTAGTGTTTGAAATCAAACGAACAGTTGTACAAAATAACCTAAATACCTAAATAGCCTTATGGTTTCGAAACAATAAATCACAACTTTTCCCTCGTTAACGGTCATTCTTGTCTAGAATCGCACATGTTGAATGCACATCACACAAATTACAGAAAAGTGATTCTCAAGTGTTTAGAGAAACTGGAATGAAAAAAATAAAAGAGATTTTTCAATTCGTCGCGTATATTCTTTTTTATGTTCGTTCGGCCATAACTTTTCAAGGAGTTATCCGATTTGAAAAAAATCGACACTATTTTCTTTAGAATATTTATCGATTGGTGTGACATAATTAAAAAAAAACCGGATTAAACGTTTATGTCCGACTTCAAACAAGGATCCATTTGTTATATATTATTATCTTACCTCATACCTCTAGCATTTGTGAACCGATTAATCTTTTTCTATTTGATAACCGAGCAAGTGTAGCGTAGTGGTGAGAGTATTCGGGAGGTACCGGGTTCGAATTCCGGCGGGGGCTGCGACTTTTTCCCCTGCTGCCTCTCGCCGAGAAACGGTAATTCATGTACCGGTCATCTTGTTGAGTTTTTTCATGGTTTCCCTCAATAATTCCAGATAAATATCGAGATGGTTCCTTATTCAAGGCCATGGCCGATTACCTGTCAAACTCCTATGGTCAAAATTACCTTATCTTAATGTCCTAAAATTCCTTCATTCTCCCATTGTTATTAAGTGGAAGTTTAAAAATGTAGAAAATAACGAGAAGTGTGATAGATGGAAAATAGTAATGATGCGAATAGCGTCTGTTATGACATAAAGTCGAGAAACGGACGTTAAAAGCATTATTATTATTGTTCGATTATATAGACTATAGAGCATGCCTTCTAGTTCCCTGGAACATTGACAAACAAGGCGACGCCTTTGACTCGGGTTGGAAGCTCCGAATATTTGACGATCAATTGATAATCGTTATAGGACGATATTGGGCTAGGCTTGCCATACGTGAAACCTACACTTTAAATATTAAAATCAACCTGAATTCCTTTGTGTGAAGCAAGAGGACAGCAGTCAAGAAAAAATAAAAACAAACGTGTCTTCAACAATGGTGCATGTATAATTGTTTTGCGCAAGTCAAATTGGCCACGCTCATTGCTATTATCTCCGGCAATCTTCACCTCAACCAAGGTGTGTATTTATTGCATTTACCCACAAATAACAATGCAGCGTCGGGGAGTAAATATGGGCTAACAATTCTCGCACGTATTATATCTGATATCCGAAAGGAAAATCGCTTTTTCTTGCTGTATCTCTTTAACCAGGAAGTCTCTGCTACTAATAAAACCAGCCGTTTATTTTTTTAAGTAACAATCAAGAAGGCTTAAATCAAGACATCCAGCTCGAGTGTAGCGGTGGACCGATATCTGTCGCATGAATATGGCGTCAGTTACTGGGTAACGCACACAAGTTCATGGCTTATATGTGTGTAATGTCTTTTTCCTAGGTAGTGATATCAGTGCCATCTCGCGTGCGCCAGAAAACGGTTCGTCTCGAAACACGACACGCATAGAAAGCTAGGTCTCCTGTTTACAGCCTTCCTGGTAGCGATGGTATTTCCATGGATTCCTTTATGAAGTGTACGACGTACGTGTAAAAAATACGATATATACCTAGTTCGTAATTATGTTACGGCCTGCATGACTTTTAGGACTCGCTATCTCTCGTTGATAACGTCACACATAGTCAAAATAAATCCAAGCAAAGATATACAAATCGACTATGAAAGTGTATCATTGATTTAGATGTTCAATGATATAATCATGGCTCAACTTTCTTATATGAATGACGTCGCTTTGTCATACATCCAGTATATATATCAAACTTTGTGCATATATCCTTCTTCATGCCGTACATGTGTTAGCGTTTGCTGCAGAAATCAGAATGCAGTTTTCGCGATTGCTTTATGCATCGTAGGTAGTGATTATACTAAATTCTGTTCGTGAATGAATTTTTTGATCGTGTACTCGTGATTGACCTCAATACGAAGATATGTCTGCTAACAGCATGCTCATGTTGGATGCGTGGACAAATTTAAGTAAACTTTTACTTTAATAAATATCATTAATTTAGTTGGATTTCAGCGCATACCAAAGCAGGTACTTAGTAAATTCAGCGCCAGAGTTATGTTTGGAAATCTTCAATCTGACGAAGACGAACGCTTTACATCAGGATTGATGACTGATTTTTCTAAAGGGCCATTTATAAGATTTAGGGTGTGTTAGCGGGCAGACTCTAAATACAAAAAAAATAAAACACATACTAAATTAAAATCTTTATTTAGTTTAAATCAATTTTCATATAAAGGTAATAGAAAGCTCCCGGAGTTTTTTAATAAAGCACTGGTGATTCATAAAAGTTACTATAGCAAATTAAGTCTAATAACGATCTAAATAACAGATCTAATTCAAACACTGAATGTAGAACGTTTGTAATTTGTATATCATGATTCAGAAATAATAAGGCCTATTTTAAAACAATGCGTTTGTGCGCAGACAAAAAGATAATTTATATTATAGTAATTAAAATCTTCTCACGATACAGTTCTGTGATGTAACAAATCATTAATTACTAGTATATAATGCATTATGTCATTAATTCCAATCAAATTTCAAAGCGTAATAAAAAGGTGTTTGATTGTTTACAACTATACAGTTCACTGTGTTGAAAGAATTAACCTAAAAATATATATTTATTAACCTACAAATTATAATTTATGCGCTGATATACTTTCAATCGCATCTTTATCAATTTTTCTGCAAGAAAAAATTTATTTCTTTTTCGAATTAAATAGAGTATTTCAATAAAGATGTTTAAAATAGATTCCAGACAGCGTCACTATGTTATCAAACCATTGAGAAGTGGCTATAGAACCGCCCCACAATGTCTTCAAACTCTTATAAGAAGGCCCAAAATAACCCCGCGATGTCATAAAAAACTAGTACTGTCTGATTTTTTAAGATTATCGTACGCCGATATAATTGATTATGGCTAAGAAATTTCATTTATATCAAAAAAAATAATTATTCTAAGTGATGTGTTAATTTAACAAGTAAATATTAATTATTCTCCTTTAATTTATATCCGGCTTAGTGAATAATGCGTACGTCATTTGTTAACAAATGAAAGTTATCGATAATATACATCACAAATACATTAAAATGATTGTCAATTAGTACACATCTGAAAACTGACATACATGCTAAACAAATGAATAAATAACCAATATAAAATATACCAACTACAATAGAACTGCTATTATCCGCTACAAATATTTAAAAATTGCGACATAAAACCTTTTCAAACGATTAAACTTATTAAGACCTTCTATCGCAAGGATGCAAGATAACCTTCAAATCTATTGTTTTACTAGCTCCGACCGCACGCATTACTGTGGCTCAATCTGGTTTGCGTGTGTTGCTGTTGCGCTCTTATTCAGTATAGCGTGTGTTGCTTTAACGTCCAACAGATGGCGCTCCCGTTGCCGTACAATATTTAAAGAGCGCCGACGGAAGTTCAACTTCCTCGACGAATTTATTGTGACAATAATTGCATATCTTTTTTTTTTTGAAAAAACAATGAAATTACTGTGGCTCAATCTGGTTTGCGTGTGTTGCTGTTGCGCTCTTATTCAGTATAGCGTGTGTTGCTTTAACGTCCAACAGATGGCGCTCCCGTTGCCGTACAATATTTAAAGATCGCCGACCCAAGTTCAATTTCCTCGACGAATTTATTGTGACAAAAAATTGTGTATCTTTTTTTGAAAAAAACAATGAAATAGCGAGAAAGAAACTAAGAAAAAAATAATTTATTAAGGTTATAAAAGTGTACCGAGTTGAAAAATCGAATTAAAGTCAGCGAGCGTGATAGTCATGTGAAAATTTCAATCAAAAACTAAATTCGTGGTTTCATTCAGCAAGCATTTTATATACTGTTGTAAATAAAATATTTTATAATAATGAATTCATTTCTCACAGAGGAAATGTTTAAGAGCGATTCAAATAAAGCTATGCGACAAGAATAAACAATGCCTACTTGTATAAATTAGTCTCACCCACATAAACTCACGACGGAAGTGAAACTTCTTTGGAATTTAGAACTCGTTTCATGCGTTATCCATTTTACCAAGGTAACTCTTAGATTTCCTCGTTTTCCTAAAGAAATTTCACTTCAAAATATTTTTTTCTTAAAACTTAGTGTACGTACATTTCTCGTTTTCCACTTTTTTTTATTTTAGAAGAAGCACAGAAACTAGACTACTTATATGCGTCAATGGATGTTACTTTACTAGCAGCCCGGTCCGGCTTCGCACGAATTTGTAGATTGCCGCCGGGTTTTCGTTGACCTTACATTGCAAAACTGGTCTTCATGAAAAGTGCTTTTATTTTAACACCTGTCGATCCTGAAGGTCCATTCTAAATATTGGTGAAATAATTTTTTAAATTGGATGAGTAGTTTCTGAGATTACCTCCTACATCCAAACTTACAAAACTTTACCTCTTTATAATATAAGTATGGGTTATTAATTAAATATAGCAAAACATCCACGAACGAACATAGGGTTCGAACTAACCATAGTTCTATCCAAACTAAACATCAAGCAGTTCTCTGAAGGAAAAAAAATATGTTGTAGCGTTGTCATCTTCTTATCGTCTCTGCAAACGATTAGAAAAAAAAAAATCTCGGCATACTAAGGAGAAATCTCTGCTGTGAATCGTACTTAAATAAAATTATTCAGTTGTCTCAAGAAGGGGGTACGCCATCAAACAATACGCTGCACGGGTGCCGCGTCGTGCAGCGTATTGTTTGAATCTAGGTATATAGGTAAAGACCTAAGTAGCCACCTCAAGATGATGCGTCTACAAGAAAATAACCCGGTATACACACACACGCACACACAGACATACACGTGTAATGTCCACGTGGGTACCCCACACTGCATTAAAGCAGAATCAATCATGACCGAGGACAGGACCGTATTGAAAATAATTGTAGATTGCCACCGTTTTCTTCGACGACCTTCGTTGCAAAATTGGTTTCCATGAATTATTTTAGCACATGTTCATCCTGAAGGTTCAATTCTTAATATTGGTATTTTTTTTTAATTGGATGAGTAGTTTCGGAGATTACCTCCTACAAACTTTACCTTTTTATAATATTATTACAACTCATTCTTCAATCACTTGTATTTTCTGTATCGGTTTGAAACGTATGCAATTCTGATGATCGAGGTGGGAAGTGCTCATAAGGACTCAATCGAGTATGTGACTTCAGTTAGAAAGTCCTTTGGGACTAGGAGGATCTGATGGAGGACAGAACCCCTTAATTGCCAACAAACAACTAAATTTTAATTCTTACTGAAAAATTATTTATAGATCACCTATTTCATATTTCAACTGTTTTGATAAGCGGACGATAGGCGTGAAAAAATAAGTCTAAAAAAATGTTTAACTATTTTAAATGACCGTCATAAATTTGTAATTAAATATCTGACAAGTAGTTAAAAGTATTTTTTTTTGTATAAATAGCAATAAAATTGTAATCATTTTATGGCATATTTAATTTCTGCATTATCTCACATTATTATTATTGACCGGCTTTCTAGTTGACATATTATGGTTTAACAGCAAAAAAACAACAAATATCTCTTTATATTATTGATTTTGGGATTGTGTTTTGTAGGTCCCAAAATATGAAAACAGTATTCTTCAAAAAAAATGTTTGAATTTCACACGCTTTTATAAAAATAGGCACTCCTTTTTTATCTCATCCACAGGTTTCGCTAGACGCTAATAACCTTAGATATCTAGCGTTTACAAGCTAATCTACACGTTTTAGAAGCAAAATCTTCTAATTCCACTTTTTGTAGTCCTCTAACTTGATAATAGATAAAAGTTCCTCGTTTGTCTTCAGCTTTAAGTTTAACATTTCCGACGTGTATACAAAAAAAATCTTTGTTTACGAATTTGTTGACACTGCTAGGCTCTTCTATTTCTATTATAGGTTGTTCATCGCGATTTATTATTGGAGATTATTTTCAACCTCGTCGTTTTAATGTCTAAGAATTTTAATGATTGTGCAGCGGAGATTCAACTCTGTTCTTTATCGACAATATGTTTTGTTTACAGATATTTTAAACAATAAAGACATGCAGTTGTAAGACAAAGAAAGATAAAATGAAGACGATCAAGCTGAGAAATGTGTTCTCTAGGTCAAGAGCTAGGTACTCCTCCATATGAGCTACAAAGAATGTGTAAACATTGATATTATTAATGATAATCTAGGCATTGAAAAAAAACGTACAATAAATATCCCAATTACAGGTGATATACTCAATTATATCTTACAATTAAATTATCGACCGTTTTTTTAAATCTATGATTTACAACAATTTAAGATCAGAACGTAAACATTCAATTACATGCTTTATCAAACCGCGAAGTATATTTTTTAAACTGATCTTCGATAATAGAAAATAACACCCAATTTGTCAATTACATTATCGACTGATTTTTTACTAGAATTTTATAATTTAAGATCAAAGTTAACACCTAGCCATTTTTACACGCTTTATTAAACCGCGAAGTAAATATTTGACTGTATTTTATTAAAAACGAATTATTGACTATTTTTTAAGGCAGGAACTTTAATTAATTTAGTAATAATGTTTAATTGCGAGTATTAATTTTTACGCAAATTAGGAATTCGTAAAACGATACGAAATGTGTGTCAACAATAATGGATTACGATACTAAATCTAATCAAGAACTGCAAATAGTGTTAAAACAGAGATACTAACCCACACCGGTTTGCCTAGTCTAAACAAAATCAACGTCAAATCAACTAACGCAATATTCTAGCCGTGTGACTGGTCCCGTTCAAGTATATACTAAAAGAAAAGAGAGAGAGAAAGACCTACACACACACACAGTGCCTGCGGACAAAACGATCATCTCTATCTATTTATGGTAGTATAATAGATGTAACGGTGGGAAGATCTTCAGAGTATTATTTACTCCTTTTTTATGAGGTCATATAGAGGAGAAAGGTCAATGCCAAACAAGCGTATGCAAAAGCAGGACATAAAAGTACTTCTGCCACCACCAAGCAACGCATCGTGTATTAGTCTTCATATCTCTTAATATTTTTTATATAGAATAAACCACCGTATAAATATCTCAGCAGATTATGCTAAAAATATCAGTTGTTCACTTGCTCTTCATCGATAATCACCTCACCTGGTCGTGAAGAATTTAATACAGTGTATTTATATAAATAACACGAAAATGTTTGTGAAATTATCTTGTGTGTTTTTAATAGTGTCAGTTGTGATTGTTTCAACTTTATCACAAAAGGAAACGGAAAGTGCTAGCTTTCGACTCGCATTTAAATTGTACGATGAGTGCCGAAAATCCGACGGGTTTGTGCCGTGTCTTAAGAAGAAGGCTATCACATTTATCGATCGTGTTTCGAGAGTTGACTCTCTGCCGTTGATCGAAGGATTAAACATCATGAAGAACAGCGACGTTCAAATTGCACCGATCGTGTCGGAAACGGAGCTTGACAATTCCCTGCCGAGGAATTTGGAAGCTCGTGATCAAGCTCTGGATAATATGATTGTCGATAAGCTCGCCTCCTTCGTCAGCTCCAGGAAAATACAAGTGTCTTTCCCGACTGTTACGTCACAGGATCTTAGCCGGGGTATTGAAGAAGGTTTGTACACCTGTTTTCGAGACTTCTGATAATAATTTAAGTGACAGATTTCTCAAAACAACTAAAATTCATTTTGAGAAGAAATAAATGGTATTTTCAAAAGCAAAGCTTTAAGTGTCGTTAATGGAAGGCTTAACTGTCGTTTCATGCTAGATAATATTTTTGTATTAAAAAGAAATATCTTCCAAAGCTTTTAGGCAAAATTAAAACTATTAAATAGAACAAAATATATTGAAAAGAAATCATATCAATATCCACACATGTTGGTACAGATTGTACTTGTTATGTCGGATTTCTTTTAATTTAAAAAAGGTTACCGCTTTCGAAAACACAAAGAATTTTTGAGCTACAAAAGAACTCGTATTTCCTCATTAAAATAAACGAGTATTTCAACATCTGTTTTGTTCTGTCGAAGTTCGAGGTCAACAAATATAAGTTCTTTATCACGCATCTGTCATCATTAGCGATTTGCATGGTTCATTGACTCCGGTTGCACGGCCCATCATGCGATTAATTACGATGCAATTCAGAAAAAAAATCATCGACTAAATTTATCGAAGTGTGAAAATGATTTGCAAGATTACGTTTCATGATCAAACTATCTCGCGAATATTTTAATTGACAAGGTCGATCGATCTTCATAATCTTGTCTAATAATTTCACGCATAATTAAATCAAGTTGACTTTCCGGATTAAATAAATTTGAACGTCTCTGAGTCTGAGAATTTATTTACAATGGTTTCTTAAAGTTCTAGAATTGGAACGTAGTTATTTAATTTCGAATTAATTAGACGGGTGTCTTATAATTCCAAAATTGACACCACAATCAGTATTCAAAACCCTTGCTTAAAATCGGTTTTTTCAATTGATTTTTCTGTTCCCAGGTCGCGGAAAAATGAAGAAAATGATGGGCATGATGATGGCTGGTCTTGGAATGAAAATGGCGGCTTTAATTCCTTTGGCAATCGCTGGTTTGTTCCTCCTCGCTGGAAAGGCCTTGCTCACGGCCAAGATCGCTCTGCTCTTGTCGGTGATTATCGGTCTGAAGAAATTGTTGGCCCAGAAGAATCAAGGAGGCGGACATGACTCCCACAGCAGCGGATGGCAATCAGGCGGCGGAGGCCAAGGATGGGACAGAAGGTCCTACGAGGCTGCCCAAAAACTAGCCTACAGAGGCTACGTCCCACAGGAATAAATAATATCGAGTCATAAATTATTGTATATTTAACAAAATTTTATTTATTATCGTCACCACGACGAATTTAATTGCCATTAAATACATTTATTTAAGATTCATTAACTTGTAGAGATGCCAAAATTACTATTTAGCCAATTGTAATGATTAGCCAGGAAAGTACAAAAGAACGAAACTTTCTTTTTGTTATTGCTAAATTTTGAACGAACGAGTTTTTATTTATTCATTTCAAGTAAATTGTGTGTACAATTATTATGTATAGATATTTATTCAGACAAGATACAACTTACTAAGGATACAGACGACTTTTTTTGGACGAAACATATACGGGTCTTTTAAATACGTTTTTTTTTAATAATTACTAAACTGACGCTAGTTACTTATACAAGTTACTTTACTTAAAACTGAAGTCTTATATTAAGGCCAGTTAGAAATGACCAAATCTACAAAGACGTTTTGTATTTTTATTTTTGTAAGATTTTATTGTAATGTTGTTTAGTATTTACTTTTACTGAATAAAATATTCATGAAATTAATTTGTTTATTATGTACTTTTTTATTAAAATACCCAAAATATCACCTCCAAACAGTTGGATTGCTTTGACAACAGTTTAAAAACAATGCAAATCCAAAAAATTTACATAATAAAGCAATCAGTATTCGGAATAAGAATTTATTTCTCAAATTGCATAAAAAATTAAACGGACAAATAACCTTAAAATCCAGTTTCATATAATTGTTTATCAATAATCAGTTCTAGAACACACAATTTTGTGAAACGAATACCAATAGTTTTAGAATAATGATCGATTCCCCCAAATTCAAGCTGAACTGCAATTCCAACTTACAAAAATCTAGCTGTATCTTGTAAACGAAGCTTTATATTAAAAATCTATTACTGTCCA
Organism: Xanthostigma xanthostigma; assembly: GCA_963575645.1. Lineage (NCBI taxonomy): Eukaryota > Metazoa > Arthropoda > Insecta > Raphidioptera > Raphidiidae > Xanthostigma > Xanthostigma xanthostigma. The sequence continues at coordinate 2,830,503 of OY754475.1, read as the reverse complement.
AAAATTTCTTATATAAAAGGCTTTAATTTTGGTGACATGCAAATTTTTTGGTATTTTTTTATAATAGCCGAAATGTATATTATCATTAAAATATAGAGTCAAAGACGATCCAGCAAACGAAAATAATTAAATTGTTAATTACTCATGTATTTTCAAAATTTTGACAGTTTTGAAAAGGGGCGTTTTCGTTAAAAAATAAGCTTTATTGGAATATTAAATAATACATTCGAAACTCCGTTAAAAAAATTCCTGCTGTGTAGTGTCAAAATATTTTTTATCAAAAAAATGTTCTAATTCTAGAATTTGTAAATGTTTCGTATTTTTTATAATATATAGATCTAAAGGCGAATTATTTTAAATAAATAAGAAAGATTACATAACTAACATATATATTTCTTGAATTGTTTGTTTTCCCAGGAAATTTTTCTTTGATTTTCCAAAATCTGTAGTGTGGTTTTTGGACTTATCCAAATCCTTTACCTTTAAACATTTTTAGGTGAGGGGAAATGATATGAGATGAAGAATGCGGGGGGTAATTATAGGTTCGATCACTTTCTAACCACAATTTCATTATTGAATGAGCTGCGCTCTCATTATTAACAAAAACTAAAATAAAATTCCAATAATACAAGTGCTGTGGTTTAAATGTGATTAAATTGTAGGTTTTTTATTATTTTTTTATGCTGTTAATATTCTTTATTCAAAGAAAGTTTTTTTAAGAAAACAAACAAAATAGAGCACTATTGTGAACTGCCATTATTTTCAAATGACCAATTGCTATTTCTATAAAGATAAATGATTACAAAAAAGAATCATTATGAATACGATTTAACAGTCGTATGTTTCTCCGAAAAAAAAATAGTTCATATATACAAAAGAGGAAATCTGTTGAACCACGACCAAAGAAAATCTAGTTCATAAATATTTCTCGAACACTCAATAAGTTAACTGTCTTCTTTTCTCTACTTCCAATCATGAAAATAAGGTCAGTAATTGACGTTAACTTTAGATATAATACCGTGTTGAAAACTTGGCGTTAGGAAACGATCGCATTTATTTCCTAACAATTAAGAGACCTGCTTGTAATTACCTTCCTTTAGATACACGAAAACGCAATTAAAATCGCCATTATTTTTATTAATTAATGTAAAAGATAACGGAATCACCCTCATTTTGTTCGAAACTAAACAATCGGTGTACTTAGCAAGCGCTGAAACAAAGAAACAAGAAAGAAGTTAAGATTAAAAGGTTTTACAAAAACCAAACTCCCGCATTTCTTCAAAACAAAACATCAAAGACTTCGCTGAGTGATCGACAAAACTGTTATTTTTTACTTTCCTAAGTATACAAAGCATATACATACATATACTGTCGTCCTAACCTAAAAAACATTATTTTCGTAAAAACGCGTGTTTAAGTTCTTACAGCTTATGAATAATTCATAATGACAGGTGCATATCACATACCGCAAAGTGCATAATCTAAAATTGTATACCTAGCGTCGTAATCGGACACATTATGTTTAAAACGAGTGCCTGCGAATTTTTTTTACAGTTCGATTCTGAAACAACGTTACGTCTAATAGTCGGTTATTAAAAAAGTAACAAAAACTTGACGATAATCGAAATCTCTCGCTGATTCTCTTTTGTATCTCTTTTGGTTTAGAAGCTATGTACGTTTAAAGTTTCCCAAAACAATAGCGTTCGTATAGGTTGTATGTAAGAAACACTACGATAATTCTTGTATAAACAGCGTTTTTCTTGTAGCGTTACAGTCACCAAAAAAACGGTTTCTAACCTGTTGATACAAAAAAATATATAAGAGGGGGAGCGAGATATTACAGATTATAGACGGTCGACAATTGAGGTCGTAGCGTCTACGAGAAACGTAAAAGAATAAGGAACCGGCGTTATAAAATGTTAAATAATATTTCACGATATTATAAAATACTAGAATCACTTTTGCTTTCAAGTGATCATAAAATAAGAAAAGAGAAGGTTGGCTATGGACATATCCGCTCACTTGTCTGATGAACTGGAAGAGCGAGATGGTCACTATTTAAACGAAAGTGAGCCAACAGTACAATATATTATGTAGTTATATGGAAACAGGTTCTAAGTATGCTATGATTATTGCCACTTTATTGCTCTAATAGCATTCTGATTACTTGCCATTCTTTATGTCATCATTATCTCATCTAGATAATCAAAAAAGCACTCTTCTTTTTTAATCTTACATTAATGAGGACTTTCGAGACGTTTTCATTTTTTATAAACTTGTGACTTCAAATACGGATTAACCTCAGTTATCTAGCGTCCATAATCTACACAATCTGCCTCTCTTTCTTGTATAAAAATGTATATTTGTGTCGGTGAGCGATTATTATTATTCCTGATTTGAAAAAGCTTCAAAATATACTTTTTTTAGGATTTGGAGTTGCTGATACAGAGCCAAAAAAATAGAGTACATAAAAATAATGTTTTTTCGAGATATAAAAGAGTTTGGTACATGTTCAAATTTGGGTTAAGTAGATCCCTATTTTTACTTACGCGTGTTTTGGATATTTCAAAAGTAAAATTTGAGACAAGCCTACGCAGTTAAAAAGCGTATCTTATTAAAGACAAACGTTAAAAATTTATCGACGTGATAACTAAAATAATTCCCAAATCGAAAAAAAATATTTTTATTTTTTTTTTTAGATATTGGCACCTATAGAGTGAATAAAACAGTCTTTTGGTGAACGACGATTTTAGAACATGACAGAAAATTCCATTTTTTAGAATCACTGCGAGTTTAAAATTTTAACTTACTAACAGTGTTTTTCCAAGGTCGGAGTCCTATGTTTGTCTTAGGTTTCTATTGCTACGAAGGCATGTGACGAGAAAAGGTGTTGGTTCCTTTATTCCTGGTTTGTCTAATTCCTATTGGGTTTAATTCTGGAAGCCAAGGAGGGTTTATAAAAAAAATGTTTCTTATTATCACGATCGATATCTAATACTAATTTGGTAAAAATATAAAAATTAACCGATGGCTTGACATCTGAACAACGTCAGGGATGAATTTTCACACTAATAATGCTTGGAAAACATCCACTATTAAGAAAGAACTTGTTTCAAACCCGTCAATGAAAAATTTGAACTATCTAGGCTTTAAAGTCACTATTCCAGATCGCATTGCCTAACAGAGCTGATCTCAAAGCTTTTAATGTAAAAATCAACCAAGAGCTTACAAGCGTATTTTTGTAACCAATTTTGAACCAAAAACTTGGCAATTTAATGCCATAAAGACATTGATCGGCAGATCAATGAACCAAAAGAATGAAGTTAAAGCCGCTGCACACGAGGCTAGAAACGCTGCTAATCGGTAGGCTGGGTACGAAGCTAGAAATGACGTCACTGCGGGCTGGCCTGCTAGCTCACAAGATATGTTTTAAAATTAGAACAAGGGCTATTTTCCCTGCGAGATTTGCTGCTAGGTATGAGCAAAATCCAATCAGGAAGCAGTATCTTGTCACGTGGGCACTTGAACAAACACCCACAAACCAACATGGTGTCGCATTCTGTTCAGAGTCAGACAACAGACACGTCTTGCTCTGTGTTTATATTCGAACGGTCACTGCACGCGCACCAGATCTATCCACAAATCAAGCTTGAAGAATAGTCTCGTGTGAAGCGAGCACTTAACAGCAATCAAGAAAACCAGCGCTAGAAAACTAGTAGGCAAATCTAGCAAAGAATCTAGCTGCGTTTCTAGCCTCGTGTGCAGCGGCCTTCAGATGTTTGGACAAACATCGGACGACATCACCGCAGCTACTGAAAAATGATTAGACGCAGCGTTCGTTATTTATAGAGAGAGCCGCCAGTAATCTGCGACATAGTAACAGTATGTCACTGGTGTGGCATTGATAGCGTGTCCCCAAAATGCAGTAGCACAGTGTGAATGCCAAGTTTGACACACCCAGGAAAATAGGTAAATGGCAAACAATCGTAAAAAGGCGTTAATGGCCCCCGCGGTACCGCTCTAATCAAAATAGTTAATGAACAGTAAGTGAGGTACAATTACACTAAAGCCTGGTTCAAATGCCACATGCACGGTATGTCAATTGGGCTTTTGAATGAAATTTTTTTTTGTCATAAATGGAAAGATCGTATATAAGTTTTATAACAAAACTATTTTTCTTTTTTTTATTTTCGTTATAATTCAAAAGTTATATCAAATTAAAAATAAATTTTTGTACCCAGTTCCGAGAACGCGCCGACATTTCCCGAACATAATGTGACGTCATAATGTTTTAGTCAATACACATGTAGAAGCCATTGATAGTATACTGCGTATATACATTTTACCATTATGACGTCACAACTGTCAAAAACAATTTTAGTGCGTTTGCAGTCACGTGATTTTTTTTAATATTTTATCAATTTTAAATTGCTTATAATTAATTTAAAAAAAGTTTTTTGAAAGTTTTTCGCATCGATTATCAATATTATTTATAATAAAGTTTTAAAATACAATAAAAAAATCCATAATTATTTTTTTTTCAAAAGCCTAATTGTCTATCGACAAACTGACTTGGTGGCAGGCTCACTATTAAATAATAAAAATATACTGAAAAAAATGTGCCTGGAAGATGCATAAATTCTGGTAACTAAATATTGCCCAGTCAACCTACGAAATTCTACTAGCTAAATATCACTCTGTAACTAAATTTTGCTCTGCCATCTAGTAGTCGCCTTTAACAAAAGCCAAGTTATAATCCAACGCATACACAAAGCAAGCGTCAAGCGCTGTCATCTAACGAAATACTAGTAACTAAATTTCGTCCTGTTATCTAGATATCGTCTTCAACTAAATCCATGTACAGACTTGAGGTAAAAAAACCAGAAAATCCGTAAAATTTGAAATTGCAAATCACGGGCAAGGTCCTGTACACAAAACACTATATTGTGTGCTTAGATGTGAACCCGGCTTACTGGACCACAAAAAAAAAGAACACAAGCAATAAAAAAACGGGACTTAATTGTTATTATGATACTCAAAGCAGTCTCTGCAACAGGGTTTTATTAATTTACGGTATGAATTTCATTTTTATATCAATTATCATTTAAATAAAATAATATAAGTGTATAAATACACCTGAAGACTACCAAAAAATCTCAGTTTTTTGCGAACGGCCGCATGAACGACGTCGTCTTGTTTGCAAAAAAAAATAATTGACGGACTAATGTCTGATTACTAATGAATCTAAAAATTCAGTGCTTCGTGCTTCTGGCACTATTTTTCGGACATGGATTCGGTCAGGATTCGTATAGTTCGGGTTGGAAGTCGATGATGAAGTTGTGGAACGATTGTAAACAGTCAAATGATGGAATTATGATGTGCATAAAAATGAAATCCGTCGTTTTCTTGGATCAATTATCCAGAATGGATAAATTTCCATTAACAGAAGGAGTAAATGTTGTGAAAATCAATGAAGTGCCAGCAACATTGATTATATCCGAGAATCATTTGGAACGAAGTTTGCCGAGGAACTTGGATATCAAAAATCAAATTTTGAATAACATGATCATCGAAAGGATTTCAAATTTCTTGAATACAAGAACGTTGCAAGTTTCGCTTAAACTTCCGGAAATTACGTCAAAGGACATAGAAATGAATTCTATTGAATACGATGAAAACTATCAAAGGAGTTTCGTTGAAGAAGGTAAAAGCTCTAATCCAAAAACTGGTTCAAGTATCAATTCTAATTTCAATTTGTTATTAAACAATAATAAATTGTAAATATGAAATTGCTGCTAGCACCCATGTTCAATAATGTTTTATTTAGGAAACAGTTTGTTGAGGTGTTGATAATTTTAATCTGTTTTGACATTAATAACATTTTATCTGTACGTTTGTAAATATTCCAGTTTCAGTAAAAAAAAACGAAAAGTCGTATCTTTCGGTGACGGTTTGATCGTTGTGTTTTTTTGTCCAAAATTGCGTAAACCGTTTCATAATTAAAATAGTAGTTATATAGATTTATATACAGGGTAGTAACTTGCGCAGATGGTAAATCCGTAAGTTTGGTTTTTGGTAGGAAAAAATATTGCATCTATACCTACATATTTTTTGTAAGCACAACGAAATTAAAAACTCAATTTTTAATTTCAAATTTATGACACCACAAAGCTGTAAGCTTGATTATCAAATACGTGCTTAGTAGTTTATATAACATCAAAGTCTTATCGAGTGGTCAAAATTAACAAACTTTAAAAATACATTTTTTTTATCTTAATAATGTATATGTTACGGTAAATGTGAACTCTTGGGAAATGTACACTTTTACCGTAAAATGTGTACATTTGCCGCAATATCTACATTTAATGTACACATTTCCCGGAACATTTACGGTAAAAGTGTACATTTCCCAAGAGTTTACATTTACCGTAACATATATATTATAAACATTGTTAGGCACTGCTTTAAATATATGTTGTTTAAATACAAAGGAAGCTATATTGGATATCTTGTTTACGAATCTTTCATAACAAAAAAATGCCTTTACTTGTTTCAGGTCGGAAGAAAGGAGGCGGCGGAGGAAAAAAGAAAATGATGGGTATGATGGCCGGAATGGGAATGAAAATGGCTGCGCTTTTACCTTTAAAAATGGGGCTTGTGTTCATTTTGATTCTCAAAGCCTTAATCAAAGCGAAGCTGGCGTTGCTTATTGGAATCATCGTTCTTCTAATGAAAATAGGAAGTAAAGGAGGCGGTGGCGGTGGAGGCGGTCACGGCGGCGGCGGGGGAGGACACGGCGGAGGAGGCGGTTGGCAATCTGGGGGAGGCGGTGGTGGAGGGGGACACGGCGGAGGAGGCGGATGGCAGTCTGGGGGAGGCGGTGGAGGAGGCGGTTGGCAATCGGGCGGTGGAGGCGGGGGAGGTGGTTGGGACGCTGCAGGCAGCGGTGGACCGTACAAAAGAAGTTTCGATATTGCACAGAATCTAGCCTACAATGGATATCTACAGTCATAGATTTAAAAAAAAACACACACACCGTGGGGTTGTGAAAATCCATTATGAACGAGGAAAGCGACTTAAAAAACTTCATATATGCGAAATATATCATAATAATTATAGCTTAACCATAGATTGATATTATTATTTAAGTAGTTAATTTTGATATTTATTGTTTTAGTAATTTATTATAGTTAAGTACAAAGGCATTTAACTGTGCAAATTTGTAATGTATATTTTTGTACCATACTGTATTTATTTATTCAATGATATTGTTAACAATTCTAAAAAAAAATACATTCTTTTTATAAAAACAATAGACTATTTTAATTGGACTGTGATCAACACCACAAAAAAATAATAAAAAATCAACACTTGAGTTCTTTTTCCATTAACGACGAACCATATCTAATATTTAATTATCATGAATTTTTACTATGAAGAATCTGACGAAAAGAACATATACCTGCTGTATAATTGCTATATTTTAGAAAAAGGTACAAAACTAACAGGTGTAATTGTTCATTAATTACATCTACAGTATGAAACATAAATTTAAAAAAATACCCATAGGCCATAAAGACGAATATCAAATCTATACACACAAAAATTTATATTTGTGTTCAATTAAAATTCATTTTTATATTTTAAAACAAACTATTAATAACTGTAAATTCGTTTAAAAACAACAGAATATATAAATATAAATGTATCAATGTGCAGTTTCAATTTTGTTTAGCAGTACCTATAAAAAAAACACCATCTATACCCGTCGCTTCCACCGTAAAATCAACACCTATAGAATGTACTATTTGACGATATATGTAATACCGGCGTATTTTAATCAACATTTTAGGTCAATTAATTGTTAGTAGGACTCTGACAAAGACTTCTCCGTTATTTTGGAACCTGCTAAGTACAGTAGACGCTCGTTTTTACGAATCGAGTGAAGGCGGAACAAATCAAGGCGTCACGTCTCTTTGTTCATCTTGAATTAAAAACTGGACGAAATATTGATCTATCGATTAGATAGTATTTTTATATCGTTGTTACTTCTAAAAAGTTTAAAGAGTAAAAACTATCGATAAAAGATTGTTTTGTTTGTAATAGACGGCAGGATTAGTAATTCGAATTTTCTAACCAAATAGAAATCCAGTAGAAACCTATCCCCAAATTTGACCCACGGAACTGAAAGGTTTATAATAAATAAATCAATATAAATAACATCTATACTGCCGTAAAAAGGCAAAAGGCAGTAAGTGACCAACTTATGAATTTGAGTAAATCAAGATTTACTAAAAATGTGTTGACCGTTCAGAATTTTAGATTATGGAAACCAAAACATGGGGGAAACATTTTTTAAAGACAATAAAATTATTGCTGCAGCACTTACTGCTGTCGTTGATTTCAGTATGAACTCATTTTTCAACAAATGTCACTTACTGCCTTTTGCCTTTTTAGGGCAGTATAGCTCTAGCACGCTCTTCGAAAATTTCAAAAAATGTATCATGCTTCAGAGTTTAAAAATAAATTGACTGAAAAAATAACTATCCAACAATTCTTCACAGAATTAATAAAAAAATTTTGCAAAATAATTTACGAACTAAATGAATTTCTAGAAAATACTCAAAAAATTACAGACGAAAAAAAATTTGGAAAATGTTTAACGCGGCAGATAAATTTTTAGAAAATGTCAAAATATAGTTCAAAAACTATTTTCCGGTTAAAACACGTACAAAATAGAACCACAGTAAATAAGTGACATGAATGAAATATTTACCTTTGAAAAAAAAAAGGTAATTACATTTTTCATTAGATACAGAGGTGTGGAAATATGCAACATAGAAAATAGAAAGATGCACGACCACCTATAAAATATATACATATATGAATATGTACCTATCTAATTAATGCTGTCCTAAAAATTTTAAAAGCAAACTGTGAAGACACTAAAATTGTGCGCGACGTTAAAAAAAAAGTACGATACGTTTCTGAAGCGCTGTATGTTAATATTTTATCAACAATCGCATTGTCTGTGAGGGTTGTCCAAAAAGTGCCACTGAATTAATCGAATAGCATCTTTGAAAATAGAAGCCTTATAATCTATATAACCGAAATACCATTCACTGACTTTCGAGATCTTTGAAACTAGACGCCCGATTGACTTGAAATTTTGCATAGTTCCTCCTTTTTCGAACGTAGACACCGACTAAGAACGAATTTTTATGCAAAATCCTATCCAAAACGGATATATGTGGTGGTAGGTGAAAAATCCGTTTTGGATAGAATCTGTATAAAAATATTTTTAACAAAAAAATTGAACCGACTTCAAAATATGCACTAAAAAGTAAAAATTAATTTTTAAAGAATAGCTTCTGTTGCTACATTGTTAAAACAGCCATTGTTACATGTCTATATTAGAAAAATTTATTTCTCAAACAATGTCACCATCGGGATACGAACCCCGGATCTTTCCACTATCGCGGCGGACTGAGTTACATTACTCCACAGTGACACAGTAAGGTCAATTCATCATTCTAATATATAGCCATTTTTAACTGTATATTTCACATCATGCGAGAGCTAATTTTTATCTTAGATAACGTCAGATATGAACCTTCACAGAAGTGAGAGCTGTGGGTGAATCAACGATGAAAGTGTTTTCATTTATTAATTCCTAAATCAAGACAATTTCTCTTTTCATTAGGAAAGATAACAGCGAAAACTTTTGCGTTCATATAGTTGAAACGGCCTTTTAATAACAAATGTGATTTTTTTTTTAATACGGTATAGTGCGTACTACTATTTAATAATTTTTAAAAAAATAGCTTCTGTTGCTACATTGTTGTAATTATTGTTATTTTTGGAGTCGGTGTTACATCAGAATTCGAAAGTAGCAATTTAAATCTTACATGTCTCTAGTTCTCGGAATAGATTTCATTTTGGCTGACACCGACTCCAAAAATAACAATAATTATTATTTTTTACTTTTTAGTGCATATTTTGAAGTCGGTTCAATTTTTTTGTTAAAAATATTTTATTTTTCTCTTTTTAGTGTTAGATAAAGTATTGCAATGGGTAGGCCAAGTATGCGCGCTTTTGAAATTTGAGAGTTTCCCTCGATTTCTCCGGATTCCACCATCAGATCCTGACTTGGAACCACCTCGTAAGTGCATTCTTTCGAATATAAAAAATTTTTGAAAATCGGTCTATAATTGACGGAGAAATTGGTGAACATACATAAAAAAATATATACAGTCGAACATAGAACCTCCTCCTTTTTTGAAGTCGGTTAAAAATCCGTTCTTAATTCGAAAAATAATGGAAACGCATTAATGTTTCGTGTCAACGCGTGCGAAGCCGCTGGTAATGGCTATTTATTAACACAACTGTTGGCATTTCTAAACGCTTCGACGTTGACAAGAAACCACGGCAGCCTTGCTGTTTCAGTAATGCAACATTGGACATCCCCGGCGTAACCGGGACATAGTCAAACACCGCAAAATGCTTTATTACTATACAGCTTCATTTTTTGGTACAGCATTTATTACCCCCCCGTCTAGAGTACAGAATATTTACTCATATTTGATATATAAATAAACTTACAACAATTAAAGAAACTGTCAGTATATGTTATTCTTTAGTTGGACGCAGATCGTTCTAAAAACTGCGACCTGATGTTCTACGAATGATATAAAATGTTTGTGAAATTCTTCGTGGTATTAGTGACACTATCGTGTGTCACGAATACGGCGTTTTCGTTACAAATCGAAAATATTGGATGGAAAATTGCACTGAAAGTGTTCGATGATTGTCGCAAAGCTGACGGAATCGTGCCATGCATTAAAAGAAAAGCGGTCACGTTTATTGATCGCATTTCGAAAGTGGATAATCTGACTTTGGCTGAAGGAATAAGTGTCATGAAAACCGGTGATTTCAATGACACTTCGATCGTCGAATCAGAAACGCAACTGGAGAGCAGTTTGCCCAGGAATTTGGACGAACAGAACGATGCACTTGACGACATGATTATCGAGAAGACAGCCAAGTTTGTCAGTTCGAGGAGCTTAAAATTTTCGTTGCCTTTTCCTCAACTAACCTACGATGACATCAGTAGCAGTATTGAAGAAGGTTTGGTATTAACTTAATTTTTTTAAAGTCTTTAACATACAATTATGTTTAAATGTGCTAATTTCATGTTTCAGGTCGAAAGAAGAAAATCAAAATAAAGAAGAAAAAAGGTGGGATGATGGGTATGATGGGCATGGGTTTGGGAATGCTCCTGCCGTTAAAAATGATTTTACTTAAAATTATAGCCAAAAAGGCGCTAATAAAAGCTAAGATAGCATTGTTAATTGTATTGTTGGTCGGCGGGCAGAGTATAATAGGTATGCTTGGAGGTCTTTTCGGCGGCAAAAAAGGAGGAGGAGGCGGCGGCGGCGGCGGTGATCATCATGTTGAAGTACACGACTCGTACGGAAGTCCTCCGTGGGACTCGAACTCGGGAGGACCTTACAAAAGGTCCGTTAATCATGTTCACGATATTGTTTACAAAGGATACGTTCAATAAAAATGATAGGTTATTTAGATATATGTAATTTATTTATATAACTTAGTAACTTATTTTCTGGTAGTTTTAAGTTTTTTAAAATTACTTTTTTTACTTCTGTATCATAAAAAAATTGATGGAAATCGTGGAACGTCTCTGGATTTCCAATAAATTTTACCTTTTCATTTTTCCTGATATTTTTTGTTTTAGACTTTCTTTTCAGTTTTGTTTTTATTTTACTTTTTTTTATACAAAAACGCTCTCTTTTATTTTTTCCTGTATTTTTTTTTTAATAAAAAATATATATGTTCAATTTGTCGTATTGTGTGAAAATGTTACCATTGTTTTTTGCCGATCAATAAAGAAAATAATAATACCTAATATATAATTTATTCTTCAAAATCACCCACGAAACCTGATGTTCCCAAAAAAAAACAAAATTATATCATTTAGAAAAAAAAAACAATATGGAATTAAAATCTTTGATTCAAATCTTTGATTAACGTCTGAATAATAATTGAAAAATTAAGATACAATGACAGCTATAAAATAAAAAACTATTTAGATAAGAGATATTTCAGATCATAGACGCTAGACAACTTAGATAACGCAAACAAGTCGTTAAAAATTTTAATCACCACTCAAAAATTAGTAATAATTTGCGTATAAAATGAAAGTCCAAAATTTAGAGAAAGTACAAAAATCCTGAAAGTAGGTTTCTGGAAAATGGTTCTATTTTTTGTTAGTTCCGTTAGATATGTACAGACAATTGTTAATTATCCTAAAAAAAAAACAATTAATTTATGGTAAATAAAATGCAAATTTAGAAAAAGATCTATTATTTTCTCTGCGGTTGACATCATATCTTTATTAAGTCATTTGCACGTTCATCGTACCCAATAAAAATAATATAAGATATGATATTTTTTCTGTGGCAGGCATTTAAAAAAAACGTGCTAACAGGTCAAAATTTAAATAACCAAATACTGACTAATATTAATAAATAAACATGTCTCCGTAACGAACTAAAATTTTGGGAAAAAAAAATTCTAAAACAAACCTTTATTATCAAAAACTGTACATTTTTACAGCTCCAATATTTGTATCAATAAAGTTATAAAATAACCAATAAAAGAATAAATTCGCTACAAGAAAACATATTTGTTTGACCAAAATACAAGCTGCAATAGAATCAAAAGAGGGTTCCATATTCTTAGCTATTATATCTAAAAAGTTTTTAAGACGCGTTAGTTTAATATATCGAATATCGTGTTTTTTGATCAAATACTTTTCAAAAACTGACCATATATTTTCACTCAAAAATGATTTTTTATGTATTTTATGCGTCATTCGAACAATTAAACTATCAAAAAATGAAAAATTTGTCTTGAAAAGAAAACTCTTAGCTAAAAACCGTTTACAAATGTAAAAAATATGAAGCCAAAAAAAGTCTGCAATTTATATTTGAATTAAAACAAGAAATCGCATTGGTTCCGAAGATTTTAGAGACAGAGCGTCTGTCGCATGTTAACTTCACTAAATTTGAAACAATAAAAAGAGATGAAACAACGCTGTCGGTTTTTATTACGTTTATAATTTCGGGGTACAGTCGAAGGCGTGTATCAAATTGAGGTAACTAAAGTGTAAATAAAATTTTATTATTGTCGACATCCATGTGTGTCTACCGTAATAACTATGATGAAGCTCCGCAGATAACTAAACTATTGTCTTTATAATAGAAACTACCTTACCGAACTCAAATAAAGACTTCATTTATCACGAAAGATGAAGTTTTGTAGCAATCGATAGAGCAGCAACCATAATGACACGACTTTTATAATTTTTTGTAAAACAATGTCACACTAGTAGAGATTACTGGATCAACGAAATAGTTTTTATTCAACACGCGTGAGTAATATATAATTTCGGGGCCTGCTAAATTCGGGAGAAATAATAAATTACTTCATGTTGACGCGTAGAGTGCTGATAGATATCTTGATTTTAAGTCTTAATTTCCACGGTTTATAAAACAAAGGCCATCTGTCAGATGTAGCTTTCGCTGGAACAGCCGAAAAAAATGCTGAACGTACACTACTCTCTGACGTCACGCGAGAAGACGGAGAAATGCCGATCGTGCATCTCTATCGCTTATATCGCGCTCTCGCTTGCGGAACGTTACTCTTTTTCGTGTGTGCTGGCGGTGTTTCATCAATTTATAAGACGTTATCACGTCAATAATTAATATTTAATTTCTAATTCGCTTTAATCAAAGATTTGGACAATCCGTAGTCACATAGGATCACTTGGGTTACTTTGTATTTGTTTGGGTGTTGCAAATTCAACGTCCGTGAGTATGCATATTCATATGTAGATAAAGGTAAGGTGTTGCCATTAGAAGAAAGAAAACGAATAAAAGAAGACGAAGAATGTATATGGTGAATTGTAATAGCTTTGACTAATAAAGAGAGGTCATCTTGTATTCATATGCCAAAAGGGGGACGAATACTTTTAGAAGTACAAAACTTTATTAATATACAACTGAAAACCCAGTTTCTTACATAGTATTTTATCGCTTCATATAAATACAGCGACATTGAATGAATAATAACAGTTAGTGTTTAACATCGGCGCTGTTAACAGGGGAGCTTCATGAAGTTTCACAGCTTAAAATGTTAGTGAAATTATGCTCGGTGGTTTTCGTAACCGCTTTGGTTGTGAACGGTGTGTACGGTTACAATGAATCGATCGGAAGTGTTGGTGCCAAGATCGCTCTGAATCTTTATGAAGAATGTCGGAAATCGGAAACTGGATTCTCGCCGTGTTTGAAAAGAAAAGCTATCACGTTTGTCGATCGATTGTCGCGAATGGAAACGTTTCATGTCGCTGATGGTGTCACAATACTCAAAAACGGAAATGTGTCGGATGCTTTTGTTTCATCGGAAAATCACGTGGAAAATGACACTGTGTCTCGTGGTTTAACCAATCAAGATGATGAATTGAGTCACTTGTTGATTGACAAAATTGCTACGTTTGTCAGTTCGAGACAGGTTGAACTTGAAATACCGTTTCCGAAATGGACCACTGATGATATCAGCAGGAGTTTAGAAGAAGGTAATTTAAAAAAATCAGACTATACTTAGTTTTTTTTTTAAATGAAGAAAATGTATAACGATCCTAGTAAACGGGCTGGTTAGTTAAAGAACTACAGAAGAGGGTTGCTTTTATAGGTTGTTACTCAAATTGTGGGAGCTCTTTTTTTACCTAGTGTTCTCTAGAATTAAAAGGAAGTTGTCGACAATTAAAGGCATTAAAAACAAATAGATATTCTACTTTTAAAATAGGTTCATCTTTGTTTGTTTTGCCAACTATTACTTGTGAAATCTCTGCAATAACACCAAAGAAGTATCTTATGTATAACCAATTTAAAAAATGGGAATAGAATATTTCTATTGATATTTTATTCATGGGATTAATTTTAACGTGTAATTTACAGGTAGGAAAAAGAAGAAAAAGAAAATCAAAATCTTGAAAAAAATGATGGGGAAAATGGGAAAAATGATGATGATGATGATGGCTGGAATGGGGATGAAGAGTATGCTGCTATTACCAATAGGCGTGAAATTACTCTGCATCTTGGCCAAAAAGGCACTCTTCAAAGCCAAAATAGCCCTTCTGATCGCATTGGTCCTGGGACTGCAGAAGTTGTTGAGCGGCGGTGGCGGAAAAGGAGGCGGTGGAGGAGGAGGAGGAGGCGATTCACATTCTCACGGCGGAGGCGGTTGGTCTTCGGGCGGTGGAGGCGGCGGAAGTGGATGGGCTTCCGGAGGCGGAGGAGGAGGAGGCGGATGGTCGTCTGGAGGCGGCGGTGGCGGCGGTTGGCAAGGTGGAGGCGGCGGGAGCGACTTCGGAGGATATCAAAGATCGTTTGATAACGCTCACGATCTTGTCTATAATGCTTACATTACTCCGGCTCAATAAATTGTCAAAAACGGCTCTAATTTGATTATTAACCACAATATTACGTGACGAACTGTTTTTTTTTTTCTACAATTGTATTTATAGTTTGTTCGCAGTAAATTGAAAAAGCTGCTGTCAATTTCTTTGCACAAAGCTATTTTAGTTGAAAACGATTCTTTATTTTAGTACGCCTTGTTTTTCAAAAGCACAAAAAATGTTAATGTATTGAAATCATTTCTTTTACCTAAATTACAAAAACGACGACAAATATTAACTGACGACTACCAAAAATTTTATTAAAAAAAACTGAACATAAAATTTTATTAGCACAGAAAAGTAAATTATCTAAACTTACCTTGACATTTCTTTAAAATACTATTCTATAATTTCTCGGGTTTACCTGCAGGATTCTTCGCAATATTTTTATGTACAAATATTTAAATATAAAACTTTCCCATTTTTTATTTATTATCTTTGTAAGATCGTACTAGTCCTATCTTAATTTATTATTTTTTTCTTGAATATTTATAAAATTATTTAATAAACATATTGGTTCGATAATTGCTTTACTTAAGACCTCTGATAATTTTAAGGAATAATTGTAGGGAATTATTTTGTTATATTATTTATTTTTGTAAGAAAATATAAATAAAAAATATTTTATCAATATTAAACGCGCATTTACAAACAATTTTCATCCCCAATTTTCCTTAAAAAAACACACTAATAAATCAAATTTAAAAAATCCATCAGGCAACAATTTGAAGCAGTGTTATTTGGGCTTAATTTCAATCTATGTTTTTATAATTTTTTAAAAAGAAATTGTGTAATAAAAGACTATAGACTGTACCAACGATAGGGGTTCATAAGAAGCTTTTCCACAAATTAAAAAAATATTTGTCGGAAAAGTTTTCCGAGAACTCTGAAGCTTTTTTATTATTTTTCAGTTATGAAAATCGCGTATTTTCATCAGCAGCGTATTGCTTTGTTTAGCATTCATAAACTAATATTGAAATATGGTGGAATAGCACAACTCAATACTCAAACAAATAAACACGGTTGTTGGTTTCCAAGAAAATTACGCAAAAGCCTAGGTCAATGATTTTCAGTGTCAAATAAACCAAAATAATAGCAGACTGTCAAAATGTCGATACTTAACTTGTCATTAGCTAGAATTGTATACCGAATAACTCAAAACAAAATGTCTGTACTTTAAAAAATGTCATAAACTTTAGAATAATTTGTTAGAATATTGTGTTCATCGGGGTGACAATATTAAGAAAAAATTGCAGAAATGGGGACAAAAATATATTAAATATAGGTATTCATTGTATGACATTTTGTCTATATATTTAAACAGAAAAAAATAGTTAAATGGTAAGGTGTTTATTGAATTTTCAACTACAATTTTTAAATGCTGTCTTTGGAAATTGTTGGCCTAAAAAAATGTTACTTATCCTCATTAGCTTCAATGAATCAACGAATACTAAATTTAAAAAAAAGACAGCATAGAAGTCAAATCAATTGAAAACAAAGTGTTAAAAATCCGCGCGGAAAGAAAAAAAGAATAATCTCCAAAATCAGCAATTGTGAGTTTTTGCTGAATTTATTGCTGACTCTGCCGTTAAAATTTTATCACTTTCGATCAAGTGAAATAAAAATTAAACAGCACTGATTTTTATATTTAATATTTCGCTAAATAAAAATGTCTTTAATTTAAGCATTTTAAAAATATCATGCATTGCTTCTTCTGCAAAATATAAACCTATTTTTATTTAAACATACGGAATTTTATTTTGAAGCAAGCTGTAAAAATAACTGTAGCATTGCAAGGAATGATATTGTACTCGCATGTCTTATAATTTGTAATTTTGCATACTGTTCCGTAAATAATTTGGGCTTTACTAAAAATCTCAGACATATTTTATTTTGTCAGTAGCGCATACATTATAATTAAAAGAGCCCAAAACAACATAGACGTCCTGTATAATCCCCAATTTTTTATTTTGATATTTAGAATCTGAAGTATTTTGTTTGTGATATAACATAAGTGATTTTATGATGATTGCTTGAAGTTCAACAACAGTTTGCCTCATCAAGGAATGTTTAATCAAATTAAAAACGCAAGATTCTCTTGATCAGTAATTTTCAACATTTATGAACCTCAACGATCCTTCAAAATAAAATCACTTTTTCTGCAACTCTTGGTATTTTACTGACAAGTAATTTATTTTTCAAACGCATCAAAACAAGTATTTCTTTTTTAAAACATAGAAATCGTTTACTATATCAAACGTTGAACATCGCTCTAAATTAATGTTTCCTACCAGCAGATATAGATATCATGTGGAGAGCACATAAGTGTATGGTACGCGCCACGGATCTAAAAGGTTCGGAAGTTAGTCACAAACAGCGTCGCAAAAGCACATTTTAGATACTCCCACCACCTCCCAGCTACCTGCACGGAACATGCGCTCGTCGATGATTGGCCGTGATCGCTCGTTGCCTTTGTCACTTGTCGCTTTCCTGCTTTAAAGTACAGTCGAGTACGCTATTGTCAAGTTGTTATTGCTATGTTAGTTTTGATGAATTTGTAGTTTTTTAACAGACTGTAGAAGCTTAAGCCTGCATTCGCATCTAACTTCCGAGCCTTTTAGACTCGTGGCGCGTACTGTATCTGATTGGTTGTTCAGGTGTGTTGAATTTCAATAATGACTATTGATAGAACAGTCAATGTAGATAACTTAGTGAAATTTACACTAAAAAGTGTGCGTTCGGTATATAAAGCACGATCACACTCTTGTACAACCAACAGTCTCAAGAGTATCAACACTTTTTGAAATTAGAGCACGATACCAAACGCATCTATTATGTATATTTTTTTTCTCCCTAGCAGACGTACGACACTGTGCATTGACAACATAATTTGTATATAGACTGAATATTGCATATACCGTATCGAAATGATTGAAGCATAAACTACAATTGAAGTCGCGTCAAATAAAGTGATGTACAGACAAAAAGAGAAGAAATGTTCCACACATACATTATAAAATAAACAATTCATTCGATTGCTGAACACAATATTATATTTCGGTAAACTAACTCGAATACAGAGTTAATTAGATATCTATAAAAAACAGTTTTTAAAGTTAGTTGATTCATCCCGTTTAATATAAGGTCGGTGAATATGGAATATTAAATCCATACTAATATATAAAGCTGAAGAGTGTGTTTGTTTGTTTATTTGTTTGGCTGAACGCGCTAATCTCAGGAACTACTGGTTCGAATTGAAAAAATGTTTTTTTGTTGGATAGCCCATTTATCGAGGAAGGCTGTAGGCTATACAATATCACGCTACGACCAATAGGAGCGGAGCATCAATGAAAAATGTTGTAAAAAATAATTCAAAATTTGTCCGTCCGACAAAAACTTTTGAACGGTAACTCCGATCATCATAAAATTTGGACACAACATGCATCTCGGTAAACTAAGATGAATGTGCGTACTCATGTTCCTCCGTTTCCCATTCGTTCTTTTGCACCCGGGTGAAACCGGACGGGACCGCTAGTCTTTAAATAAACTGAAAATTGCGATGTTTACTGGTTTCAGATTTTCAGGCTCAATACTTCATAGCTTCATCTAGAAGTACCACCAAACGAGTTTGGAAAAGAAAATTCTATTTTCAATTTATAACAGAAATTTCACAAATGTCCGTTCAAATACGAGAATCAAAAATGGAGGAAAACTTGGAATAGCCATGCACATGGAATAGACTTTTAAATTGTGTAGTATAGACGCTAAACAACTAAATCATTAGTGACCAATTGCAACAAATTACTCTAAACAGATCACAAAACATAATAATAATAATAATTTTATTACTCCAAGAACATACTATATGTAAAGGAGAAGTCAAATTGTTTACAAAAACACATTTAAATAATATAAAATTTACATATTAAAAAAAATTACTTAAATAATAAGAAAAGCGATATTCACACGAACAAAATAAATATAAATCTGATTATATCACATTGTTCATAATTCAAATAACTGTGGTCTAATTTTGTATAAAATATTTGAAACCCGCAAGTAATAATTATAATTTAAAAACTAATTTTATTCGTACTGTAAATGACATACGCATTTCACATAATTTTTGCAATTTGCGTGTGGATCAGTGTTTCTCACGTCGTCTGTATCCATTAAAATGTCGTATACATTAAAAATGTTACATATATTACTAAATAATGTACAGCTGTGCACTATTTTGTTAAGACTATGAAAAATACATAACAATCCCCGATTTGTCATAACAGTTGCTCACTTATTCTCCTAAAAGAAGCACCTACCGGTCACTTAGAAAATTTTCTCCATAAATATAATTGATAGAAAACACGCAAATTAATAGCTCACCGATTTAGTTTTCTTTATAAATAATTATGATTGATTTTAATTGAAAATAAAAAATTGTTGTTGAAAAATGAAGACTAACAAAAATAAATTTTTGAAAATAGAACATTTCTGTGTTGTTTGTGTGGTTTTGTTTTTTGTTGGAGTTAAAACAGACAGTTCTGGTGAAAAGGATATTTTGAAATCGTGGAATATAGCTCCGACTAGGCATGAGTTTTTTGGAATGTCCCGTAAGCCGGATTTGTTTTATTTGAATTTGACGCCTGTTAATAATTGTAAGTAAATATTTATTATTGTGGTGACCAATTCTCAAAGGGTTAATTAATTAGTGGTGTTGTTTATTGGGTTAAATAAACAAACGAATGAAATAAAATAATCACTGACATAAACAAATTATACAGTGCCGGACTGCGTCAGGGACCTTCAATTTAGCTAATAAGCTTTTCTTAAAATAAGAAATGCAGTGGTTGAGATTAGGCTCCCACGTTGCCAGGGTTGACACATTCCTGAATTTTATTCTGAGGCCTTGTAAAATATCTCATCCCACGCTAAACTGCGAGGTGTTAACAAAAAAAACCGTGATTTCTGAGACTGAAGTATTTCAGAGTGCTTAAATAATTTAATGCTTTTAAAATAAGATTGTGGGTAAATAATAAATAAGTTAAAATGTCTATTTTTATTTGACTACATCAAAAGAGTAAAAGAAACAGGTTATCCCAAATCCATAGTCGTTAGTATTCTCAGTTTTCCAGCGTCTATAAACTAGTATATTATTGCCCCTATCCCTCTCAAATCTGTAACTAAGAAATAATTGTATGATAGTACAGTAATAGCTCTGCAAGTTTCAAAAGGTAGGAGAAATCCATATGTCTCTAATGAGTTTAGAGACTTATATATTAGACAGAAAATAGTGGACAAATTCTGAAAATGATATTAAAGCACTATGGATGGATATATTAACCAAAAAGTTTCTTTGGCACATTAAATCAGGACCTGTAATTTGCAAATATTTTTTTCAATTCAAATTCAGGGATATTTAAAGAGCTTGCCAACAAAATAATATAGTGTTTCCCTTTGATTCAGCCAACTAGAAAAATTCTATCCACATTTTCAAAGGAAAACTCTTTTTCTACTCATAATAGTAACAGAGAAGAACATTGCTTCGATATATCTTTTTTTTTCAATAAGTGTTTTAGCAATTTGGCACGGTTAGTAAAAAAATGTTATTAATTACGTGTTGTGTGGTTATTTTTAATTCAAATTAGTTCTTTTAGTGTGGTTTAAATAATTAACAATCAAGATAAGACATCCCTCTTCAAGACATTTTAAAATATCCTTTACAAAATCAATCCAAAATGTTTCTTATTTCACGACTTTTAGGGGACATACTTTTTTTTAATATATTGATTTTTGGCATATTTAGGCACGACAAAGGGGACATACTGCAAATTATTATTAAGAAATTGAATGTATATCAGACATCGAAATAATACGTATCATAAAAAATGCATTGATGCATTAAAAAATGTTTCTGAAAAGCAAAAAAAAAACAGTTCCACTCCAAAATATCCATAATGCATTTGTTTAACGAACCATGACAAATGCTATATCCATATTTAATATCGAATTTGCATCTGTAAAACGTTTTGTTTATTATAATAATGTTATGCAAATAAGCAGTTGCGAACAAAACACTGCCCACAATGCAATTTGGAATAAGGACACGCTGACTGATCTATTCCTCAATCAATAACTGTGAAAGAATTCACCGTTAAATTTTAGATTAAAAAAAAACATAGTCTATCAAATTAGAAAAATGCATTTCAAATTAAAAACTCACCGTTTTAAAATTCATTTACACTTAAGTACCTTATTTTATAAGAACTGGACAACTTTAATCTTCCACTATCGCGGCGGGTGAGTTATCATTTACTCTGCAGTGACATATAAAACAAATGATAGGTGATCCGCCTCGATGTATTAATTGTCGGTCATAAAACAATAAGAAATCCAAAGAAAAGCGTTTTTATTACTTCCAAACTACGATTAGGTGGAAAAACTATATTCTGACAGTTTTCTAATAATTTGTTCCAGCACTGGCCAGGACTGCGAGGAAAGCGAAACGACACAAATACAAAATTAAACGAAAATATCAGAAATTTCTTCTGCCTTTGCTGATTGGCTACAAACTTAAGTTTTTCACATTGATTCCGGTGCTGATCGGTGGACTCATTCTATTGGCGGGAAGTACCGGACTGGCAGGATTTTTCTTTGCATTGTTTGCAGCCGTGATGAGTCTCAAGGCCACGGGAGGTTCTGGACATTCTCATCATTAAAAGAGCGGTTGATTTGAAATACCTCAAATAGTTTTTTAATTAATTATTTTTTTATTCGCGAATATTTATCAGTTTAAAAATTAATTCACATTTTGATCACAAATGTTGCGTAAACAATATAAAGGATGCCAATAAACAGTAGTTAGCGTAAGTCACTGTTTAATAATCGGTACAAACAGCTATTTATAATATTTCACATAATTTATCTGTGCGCAAAAGGTTTTTCCGATCGCCTGTATAATATTTTTATATGAACTATATTTTAAGTTTACGCCAGTACAAGTCAACATACTAAAGTTCACCAGTTTCTGTAAATAAATGGATATTTTATACTTTGAGAGCTCTTAGAGGTTACAAAAAGTGTTTGCTTTTAAGTTTTACGTTCCTAAAAATTGTTTCCTAAAAGAAGAATTCTACAAATGTAAGAAAGAGTTCGAGAGGCCAAACTTGCACAATAATTCATAAAATAAAAGACAAAAGGTCAGCACTTTATTACTTTACATTTTTTTTAATTTAATGTTTCTAAATCTTTTCTAAAGTATGTCGCGAAGTTCTAATTAAAAATTGTTAAACTACTTTTTATTTTATACTTTGGTTTTTAGAATGAACTTCTTTAATTGAAAATATAGGAAAATACTAAAATAAATAAAATTATCGACCAATTTTTCAGACAAATATATTTACAAAATATATATAAATTCAATACAATAACGTTAATGAATTTATATACTTTTTGTGAATATATTTGTCTGAAAAATTGGTCGATAATTTTATTTACTGAAGAGTTTTAATCAGACGTTAAACAAAGATTTAAAATGCTAAGATGTTTAAGTTTAGCATTTCACTGTAAAAAAAGTGGTGGGATTTCTTATTTCTTAAATATTTTCATATTTCGAAAAGTGTAAAGATTGGACATTTCTGTGAAATGTTTTGAGTGTACTGTAAACAATGAAGAACAATAAAACCAATTTTCAAAAACATTAAAAGTATTTTATTTTAGAAGTCTTGATTTTCATTACGCATTTAATCAATGAAAAAGTCACAAAAACGTATCGAGATCTGTGAGAACCAAATCATTCATCTGGGAGGCCTGAATACAAATAAATAAATAATTTAATGGTGAACGATTTTTTATAAACTGTTTCATTGGTCCGGAACCAAACGGTAGTTGCATTTACACAAGTGGATTCTGGGAAACACATATAACCTGCATTTTAATACATATTTTTCGATGAAAAATATTTCTTATTATACACACCGTCATTTTTCGCTCATAATTTCGCAAGAAGTTGATTTAAATTAGAGCTTTTCGAAAATCAACAAAAGAAAAACCTTTTTAGATTGATTAGAGTTTATTGTAAGTCCTAAAATATCAAATAAAAATCGCAAACAGCAGTTGTCGGTTGGTCTTACGTACGTTCAAGCTGTACAGGTCGTAATTCTTGACGAATTAACTTGGTTTATCTTTTTTAGCTTTATTTACCCCCACAGAGATTCATTATAACGCATTCAGTAGTTCAATTGATATAAACAATTTTATTATTTTATGAAATCATTAATAGATTTCATATTTTTTTCTTTTAAACAATTACTAGACTATTTTAGTTTGTACAGTGGTACTTATAACTGTCTCTAAAAATAAAATTTATAATATTCGTGCTACGAACAATTATGTATTTTTTGTGCGAATTTTGTAAATTATGTCGTTAAAGTTAAATTATTTTTAACTGCTACACTTCCCAAACAATTAAATATTCCGGTCAAACACTTTTTTTGTAATTATTGTGAACTTCGTGATATTAATTTCATTTTTTACAGTTTTCTTCCTGTACTTAACTTTAGTTTTTTTAGGGTTCCGTAACAAAATAATAAAAAAATTATAGTTATTTGTACATGTGCTCTCTGGACAGTCTAGGGGTCCTTTAACAACAAGACAATGTGGCCAATAAAGTTAAATACTTATCGAAAAACTAATCTAATTTTAATTTTCTCACAAAATAAAATTTCTTTGGCTTGAACAAGTGTGACAAACGTAAAGTCAATAAATTATTTTTTAAACCTTGACTCAAACCAATGTCTGAAAGTGAACTGAATTAACGAGTTTATATATTTTGGTTTGCTTATTCGTGCATATTAAAATCAATAAAGCAAATAAGAAATTTACGCAAAAATCATAAATAAAAATGCGTTACTGCCGGTTTCACCAATTGCAAAAACTCATTTAGGACGCGAAAGTTTGCCCTGGATTGGATATTTTTATTGCTGAAACACCGCAAATTCATTTTCTATTTTTCTTCCACGAATAGCAAGAAATTTGAAAATAACTTCCAAAATATTCAATAAATTATTGCATAAAGTTTGTTTTAAGCCCACCAACAGCTCAAGCTATTTGGGCACATATTTTTATTTTATAATCTATGTATTAATAAATTGAAAATCCAATTGATATTCAATATCCAATACTCGAATTAAAACCTGGAAACTGAGGGCATGCAATAGAGGACTCATATAAACAACGGGGTTGCTAAACGCTCAACTATTCTCTAGCCCTTAATATTCAGCGGCGTTTATGATCTAAGCTGTCGAACGTCTATAAACTACAATCAGTCAGTCAGACAGGCAAACAGACAAACAGATAGACAGTTCAGTTAAATAGATTACAAAGAATGGAAAAGATACCTAGCAAAGAAAAAATAAACCTGTGCGAATTATTCGCACTAAATAAGTAAAATAATTATCACTTTACAAAATTATTTTTTAAATATGATTGCAGGTATTCAATTCGTTTCTAATTTTGCACACTGCTTATAACGTTCTTCTTTTTGTTGTATTACAATATGAAGCTCAGATGACAGATCGAAGAAATATTTTACTAAAATTGTCATATAGAGGCGCGAGTAGCAAAAGCGTTGAGCTAAGCCGTCAGATGGCATAATGCAGCATTGCTGTGACGTTGCTCAGCGTTGCTCGCTGTTTTAAAATTAAAGCCGTCAGATGGCAGTATGCAGTATTTACAATATGAAGGTCAGATGACAGATCGAAGTGTTGACGTTGTTTCAAAATTAAAGCCGTCAGATGGCAGACGTTGTTCAGTGTTGCTGTTAATTAATTAATTTACAAAAACAAAAGCAATGATAAATTTTTTAGTTGTCGATGCCAGTAGAGCAAGCAATTATCTGTAAAATGATATATAATTTATGTGGAGAAATTGTGAGGTTTTTTCTAAAAAGGGAGGCAAACATCTTAACCTTAACGTATTAATATATATGATTTCAAAACCCATTTTGAATCTTACGTAACATTGTCAATCATTCAATTAACCTATCGTTGCCTGCCAATCAAGTCTGTTAAATAATTTCTAATTGATGGAAGATATCTGCCAATCAAGAAAAAAAACGATACAATAAAGATGACATGTTTAAGTAAATAAATTATTGAACAAAATAGAAAAATACAGCTAAACCACAGCCTTCATTGTTGATGCTAATAACGACAATCGTGAATCAACGGATTGTTTAACTTTTTACGCATGACAGACGGTTTAAATTATCAATTTGATAGAATAAAAAAGGTTAAGCGAAGATTGCAGTGACAATTACTCGACCGTGTCAAAGTTAACTGCAAAGTATGGCTATATAAAATGAAAATCATACTTAATTCGTATCAAACGCAGTTCTGACTTCACATCGCTCAAATCAAAAGTGGATTAAAAATTTACTTGTGTACAAAAGTTTTTCAAAACCATGTGAAACAGTGAAATAGTGCTCCGAGCTTTCAAAAATATTTCAAGATATGATAAATTAGTTTGAACATTAATGTATAAAATGTTCCAAATTATGGAATGGAAATTAAAAATACATGTTTTATTATGGACAGTGATTATTCTGCTTGAAATTATTTTAACGTGTGGTGAGGAAACAGTCTTAGAGGATAACAATGTCATGGAGCATAGAGGCTTGCTTTTTTCGACACAGGATGTTGCTGAAGAGGGTAAAATTAATGTTTATTTGGCTTTAATTTAATGATACTTAAATCATTGAACCTCAACAATAAATTGTTGGAAACGCTAGATTGATGGCGGATTTTATCTAACTAGCTTACGTTACAAAATTGGTCTCCACGAAAAGCGCTTTTATTTTTAACGCGATAATATATATCCTAAGTTCATCCTGAAGATCCATTCTAAATATTGCTGTAAAAATTTTTGAAATCAGATGAGTAGTTTCGGAGATTACCTCTTACATCCAAACTTACAAACTTTATCTTTTTAAAATATTTACCAACTTTAATATTTTGCGATTTTTTTACAAGGATCTTTATCTAAAAAGAAGACCCAAGTTTTAATTTAGGTAGTAGTAGCCAATTTTACTTTAGCAGTTCTTTATTACAGGTCGCAAAAAGAAGAAGAAGAAATATATCAAATATTTAATACCAATGATTTTTGGAGCAATATTAGTCAAGTCAATTATTCTACCAATCGTTCTTAAAGGACTTGCAGTTCTGTCCAGCAAAGCGGTAACTTTGAGTATAATAAGTTTATTGGTTGCCACGATTTTTGGCGTCAAGCGCCATTCAAGAAGTGATAAAGAAGAAGTAGTTGATATTCATGTGCCTATCAAATATGGGCACGGGCACGGATACAAGAAGTATGACGAAGAGGAGGAACACGAAGACTACCATTACCATCATCACCCTTACGATTACAAAAGGACGATAAAAGCTCACAGAAGACGAAAACGTTGATAACATTGACTGGCATTTATCAGGGTATTTGGATTGTAAATAATGCCAATTGATGTACTGCGTTTTCTTAAAATTAGCGACGTTTCGCACCAAATTTCTGGAACTTCTGCACGCTCTGTAGCCTCTATGCCCTGATAAATTCCAGACAATTTCATTTTCATGGACGCTGATAATATTTCTAGCTAACAACCAATTTATTTATTAATAACATAGCCAGTTTAAGTTTATTTTTTGAATTATTGCGAAATAATTAAACCGATTTGAATTTTAAGCTTAAATAGACCCAAACAATAAAAAAACTTTAACGTGATTGTCTGAATATAAAAAACTTACCTTATTTAGCAATAATCTGCAACAGAAAATATTTCATGATTACTTTAGTGAACTAGCTACAAAAATTACAATTATTTAGTAATAATATTTTGTTAAATGTAAAATTATCCAATAATAATTAGGGAATTTTTGACGCGTAGTGTAAATAGATAAGAAAAAATTTATTTGTAACTATTTAATAGCACTTATTGATCATGTGTAGTATTTATGTTGTACAAAATATTTTAAACTCTGTAAACACTAAATTATATAACAAATAAACATATATTATACAATACAAAATACTTTCTTATTCATTTTAACTATGAGCTAATTGATTTATGAATGCATTTTTAAGTAGGTAGTAGTAGTTAATCACTGATTAAGTTTTTATGTTCTTAATTATGATAAACGTTGTGCAGTCAATAATTTAATGAATTTTTAATTTTAATTTTTCATCATCTATTAGTACTTATCTCCAGAGTAAATAAAAAAATGCGTGAACCTCATTCCCACAAGCTAAGCGGGGAAGTGAAACTTCTTTAGTTTCATTGATGTGTTATCCACTTTGCGTTACCAAGGGTTGTCTGATATCTCAAATTATTGGCCTCTCTAACGCTACAAATAATTTCAAAGTTTCACTTCAAAAACTACACTCTAGGCAACATCTTGAAAGTTTCTTCCGTCTTTATATCATCGGATTACAATTTTGTGTCGTGAAAATCTTGCTCGTATTTACATGTCACTCATTATTGTTACAAAGACGCAGCCACATGTAAACAAAATACGAACACGTAACAAAAGAGAGTAGTACAAAACAAAGAAAAGGCGGTTTTCGGTCAACATTGTCTTTCAAATATAATACGGATCAAAGTATTATTGTGTATGTCCAGGTTCAGTGTTTGTCAAAAATGAATTTAGCAATTTTGAAACAGCTAAAATTACAATTTTGACCGCTGAATTGCATCCCATTGAAAACATGAAAAGATTTACGATATTTGGAAAAATATATATAAACGTCTCAAATATTCTTAAAAGTAACGTGTCTTATAGAAAAAAGTACGCTGAATCGATTAGGCCTAAGCGTAAAGTCGTAGCTCGATCAGTTTAGACGCTATGACGGTTTAAAAATTTAAACTGTTTAAATTTGCTATATCTCCGAAACTAAAAGAAATACAGGGTTGCGGATGGTCGGAATCGATTCAGAATGACTTTTTCTACAAGTATGCAAATTATCAAACAAAACAAAGCGAACTTATTTATCAAAAATTGTTCAATTTTGAAAGTCCCCCCTTCTTACTTTTTCTTTTAACGTGATAATATAATATAATATCCTGAAAGGTCTATTCTAAATATTGGTGAAATTTTTTTTTAATCGGATGAGTAGTTTCGAAGATTACCCTCCGCATATACAATATCCGCAATCTCTCTTTATAATATTAGTATAAATGTGCAGAACAGCTTAGAAATATAATAATATAAAAACCTGCATCAGTAAACGACTACAAAAGTTGTGTGAGATATGCTATAATTTATGGAATGAAGGAACCCTTAAAGCAACAAGTTCGTGAAAACTTCATTAATAATTCGACTAAAAGCTGCATAATTTTCCGGTACAGGCAAACGACTTGAAGTTTAGTGTCTCTACAAACTTTTTTACTCAAGATTATATTTCACAACATTCTCATTAGTTTTAAAGGGCAATAATATTGCAGTGACTGTTGCAAAATTAATTTATAATTTATTATTCTATTGTCGTTATCACATCTTTTCGAAAAGAAAATTAACAAATAATAATAGCAAACAATGAAAATCCAATGAACACATAAATCTTCTAGTTGAAATATTTTCTTTAAAGTTTTTAACAGTCAACTCCGGTAATCATTTACATACAATGATAAATAATTTATTGAAGAATCTTGCACTGCCCAAATTTGACACAAATGTTAATTAGAGAATCATGTACTAGAATTTAACCGAAATTTGTACCCTGAGTCCCCGTGACACGTTTAGTTACGGTAATTTGTTTTGAGCTGTGCCATGGCTCGAACAAAGCGCAAGAAATTCCCGAAGAAAAAATCAAAAGTATTACGAAACGACAAAACAACGGCTTTAAGACATCGATTACGCACTTTTTGTTAGAATCGAGGGCAAGCTATTTTGGTAACACTTTTCTAGGAATAACCACAATATTTTTATAATTGATTCTCACAATCAACTTTTCCCATTTATAAAAATGCCTAGTATCCTCAAATTTATTTTAAAGAGTTAGAGACCACGTCAACTCGCCAAAAATCTTTTGAATCCACTGTACTAACAGTAAAGCAGGGATAATTTGAAATAAAAAAACGCTGCTAAAGTTGTCGGAGAAATACTGTTTAGTGTTAAACTTCAATAAAGATAATGCAAGTATATACTATGTACTAGAAATTGTACAGCAAAAGAAATGACTGAAAACAACGAAAATAAAAAAAAACTGTTTCCGTCATAGTTAAAAACAAGAATCAAGTTAAAGTCAAATAGCAAAAGTAGATTTGGTAAACACAGATAGTGTTCTTTTTCTTACGCTTTTTACGATCGAAAAAGAAGAAAACATATTTTTAAGTAAATACCTGCGTATTTACATAAATGCAAGGTATTCTACTCTATCTATGTGTTGTCCAGTAGGTCATATTTGTTGAAAACCGGGCGTTAATATCCACATCTAAGCGTATTCCCTATTAATTATCGTTATTTTTAACGATCTGTCATTTTAGTGCTTAGTACGGCTAATAATTTCAGCGTCCTTATACAACGTCCAGTAAAAAAATCATAATTTTGGAGAGAGCTAAAGAAATGTTTCCACTGATTTCTACGAACAATTTTTTAATTTTTCCTGTTCTTTTTTTAGCCAGTGTGTTGTTAGGGATTGTAGTAGGGAGGGAGGAGGTGGGCTACTATTTTTGGACAGATTTCCAAAAAATTGCCGAAATACGTACAGTTTTCTGTAATAAAATAAGACACCTTGATATTATGATATATAATATTATTCGGGATACAAGGCTAAATATAAAAATAATTTTTATTCACTAGAACATCATTTAATCGTCAACGTTTCGGGAGAAATTCATGTTTTCTTCAGGACCTTAAAAATGTCTAGTAAAAAGTCATTTTTAAGGTCCTGAAGAAGACATGAATTTCTGCCGAAACGTTGACGATTAAATGATATTCTAATGAATAAAAATTGTTTCTATATTTAGCCTTGTATCCCACATGGTTTTCTTTTATATAATGCGAATTTTTTCGATATTTCTGCAACCTTTCTGGGGCCGTGGAGACGTGCCCCTGCCCTGGTGACAATATTTTAGTCTTCGAGGCCCAGCGAAAAATACTAATTGTTCATAAGTATCGATTAACGGTTCACTAGGAAACAATCGATCGTTAAATATTGACTTTTACAAGAAGAAAATTATTTAAAAATATTTTTCTAGTTACAGAATTTAAGTGAAATCATGTTAAGTTAATGTTTTCAGTACACAGTGATACAGTAACAATGCCCACTCATAAACAAATAAGAATATTTTATGTATATTAGTCAAAGCAAGATAAACAAATACATAGTGCCCTTGGTACAAGTGAGATAAACCGAGATTTATCTTTTATGAATCAGTCCATACGGGTGTGATTGTTGAAAAGGATTTTTTTAAAGGTGGGGACACAAGATACATTATTTAAATGAACTGAAAGAATACAAATATATAAAGGGTTTTTTTTCAACACCACGTCAGTGATTTGAGTGCCTTGAGTTGATATTGTTGTGCATCGAGAAAAACAAAAGCAGTCACCGAAAATGAAGACTTTTGTGGCCAGTGCTTTCTTGATTATTTTCATTCATAAGGTACGTACATTATTTTTTTTAAGTAGTATTTAAAAAATGTCTATAGCAGGGAATTATTAATTATTTTAAAACACGCTAAGAGACCGGTATACCAAACAAAATAACAACAATATTTTCTAAATTCTTTAACAGACTTTTCAACTATAACCGGGTGGCCTACGTTCGTTAATTTATTTGACTTATATCCCGTCCCCCCAAACAAGAAAAAACAGCGGAGAACATTTTTAATAACACCTAGCTGATTTATCTGGGAAAAATAATTAAGTAGTAACCAAACCCTTGTCTATCTAATATTGTTTTCTAGCGTGTTTTGAGCTCTAGAATTTTTGTTCGTCTGTACGTCTGTTTGTGTCAACGTCACTCGAGAACATCCAAGAGTGAAATTACGCTTTTAGAGTGACAAATCTTTGTGGGTACTTCGAAAGAAGTGATAATAGTATATTGTGCGACTAGCGAGAGAAGGAGAAGATTCCATGAGCGTGAGTGGAATATTCTCCTTCGATCAATGGTCGCACATAATACTTTATTCAACTAGCACGAGTAATATGATATCGGGCCCTGATAAAAGAGGGAAAAATAATAAATCAGTTCATTGATTGACGTACCCACCGCCCTCGATGCACACAAGATGGCCCTGACTTTCGCTGGATTGCGATGCTGTTTTCATATATACAAATCGCTACCGCGTTCGTATTGGTCCAGAAACTATGCAGTAATAATTCATTACCGTATAGTTTCGGCTCGCTACCGCGTTCCCATTGGTCCACAAACTATGCAGTTATACATTATCGTAGTTTCGGCTCATTATTAGCATTCTACGCGTCAACATGAAGTAATTTATTATTTCTCCCGAATTTAGGAGGGCCCCGAAATTATATATTACTCACGCGTGTTGAATAAATAATATTTTTAAATTGAAAGAGATTTATTTGCTTGAGGAATTATTAAAAAATAAGCTTTACCATAATATCGCTTGTGGCCAACGTTAATTTTATATCAACGTTTATGTTTCGACAAGTATCTTAAATTAAGAGGGGCGCGATCCTAGGGGATGATTTGAGAACGGAGGAGCGATAGTTTTTATCCGGTTTTTTGACGTGATAACGTCTTATAAATTGATGAATCACCAATCTTATAAATTGATAAAACACCGGCTACATGCATGAAAAAGTGTAACGTTCCTAACGCGTAACGTTCCGCCTGACCCTGTGCGTGCTTTTCTCGAAAACGGCCCTAACGATTTGGATGAAATTTACTGAAAAGGGATTTTGGGGGGCAAAAAATCGTTTTAGCTAGGTCTCATCTCTCGAAAAAATCGTTTTCATACAAATTTTATCATTATAAAAATCAATTTTTTGACGTATGAAAATACTTAAATATTGTACCTAAGTAGGTTTTGGAATTTTATATAAACAGTGAAACAATTGTTTTCAAAATATTATGACAGCTAATCTTTGAGACTTAAAATAAATACGAAAGAAAGAAAGTTAAAAAAAACAATTATATTATAGGTGGTGAGTAATTTAAATAAATAAAATTAACCTAAATTTGAAGCGAAAGATGCAATATCATAGATTCGAATTATTATAACTATTATATAAATTTAGGTTATGTATTACGGAATACGTTATCACGTAAAACTATCGTCCGTAAACCGACTTTACAGACAACCAATTTTTTGTATCAATATTGACTTGAGAGACGCGTAAAATCCAGTTAATCACAAATCTCTAGCGCATTCTATACAAACAAGTATTACATATTTTTGTCCAATCAAAATATAATTAAAGGTGGTCGGTTCCATGGATGCAATGACGTCAGACACAAATAATGACGTATTCCCAACGGAACCTGATTCGGCGTCAGGCTGGGAGAGGATCGGTCGAGAGTTCGGGAAATGCATTAAAACAGACAATGTTGCCAGCTGTGTAGCTATAAAAATGGCAACGGCGATGCAAAGGGTTGCTAAGATGCAAGTTATAAATCTAGCTTCCGGAGTTACACTCGTAAGGTACGTGTATAAAAAAAAAGAAATAAAATAGTACATTATATAAGAACCGCTTCTATTACTAAAAATACGGTGTATATACTGGGAAACTTTGTTAATAAAGATCGCTGCACACGAGGCTAGATTCCAAGCGTGCTGTTGCGCTGGATTTTGAGATGACTTTTATGTGTTAGCTTCGTACGATGCATGTATTGGTTCAAAACAAGCACGAAAAATAGGTCCGGTTCTAATTTTAATCCATCCTGTGACTCGAGCACGCGAGCTAGCACAAGTCGCTGCGACGATTCCAGCGACGAAATCAACTCTGAGTGCAGCGACCTAAATACCATCCGTTGCTTATTAAGTTAGACGGCATAGTTTTGTTTATAATAGGTTGTAGAGGGCCTGAGGGCTTTTGAAAGGTGAATGACTGCGACGGGTTTTTAAGTTTTCAGTTACAAACGACTATATACAAGATTTTAATCGAAATTAAGTACCCTATAATTAATATACCGCTCGTAAAAGATAATCAAAAGTGCAGCTTAAACTTGCTTTGATAAAAAAAAACTTTATTATGATAGATCTTCTTTAAAAATATTTCAAATAAAAAAATATTTTTTGTAGACTAATTATTTAGTCTTTGATACAAAATAAATAAAATCGTAACTTTGTCTGTCCGTTTATTTGTTTTTTTTTTCAACTTAATTCTAAAAATTCATATTTGATTAACGTCTGATTAGAACTCTTCAATAAATAAAATTATCGATCAATTTTTCAAACAACTATAATAACAAATCCGGGCCGAAACGTTAATGTATTATAATTGTTTGAAAAATTGGTCGATAATTGTATTCATTGTAGTGTGTACTGGAACAATTACTATTGAAAATGAATTGGAACAATGAAACAGTGCTAAAATTCCTGGAATTTTGAACCTTGCGTTCTGCTGCCAAAGGTCTGTGTGTTTATTATTTGACTGCCATGTGTGGAAGGTCGTATTTGCCTCTATTTGCATGTTTGCTTTGAACGTCACATATTTTGCCAAATACAACAAACGCCCAATAGCGAGCACAAATAGCCATGTGAAGTGCCACCATTATATTCATTTTTATATAAAAAATCAAACCAAACCTGGTTCAAAGACATTTTTTGAGAGTTGAGTGTTATACAGCGATTTTACTTGGTTCAAGAAATTACTTAACGTTATGTTTGGGTTGGATAGACAGATTTATAGATTACAGACGTTCTATTATCGTCAACGTTTTAATTGGAAATTAGCAAAGTTTCAAAACTGCATGTAAAAACTATTAGAACAAATGATTTGCTTAAGTCAAAACTAACAACTAAACTAATTTCACAATTTAAACTTTGTATTAGGGATTCAGAAACGAACCAACGAGACAGTAAAGCTCTGTCTGATTCTGAACTGGAATCAATACTGCCGAAGGACATTCACGAAAAAACAGTGAAACTGTTCGACATTCTGATTGAAACGGTATCGGAATTCCTCAGAACTCACAGTTTGAAAGTTAAACTGCCTAATGAAACAAGTCAGGAACTATCCAGAGCATTTAGTGAAGGTAAATATATAAACGATTTATAACAAGTAGATGCCATTATCGGCGTTTATACTACGACTAGCGACCCGGCCCGGCTTCGCGCGAGTCGCCAAGAAAAACTCTTTTATTTTAACGCGGTAATATATAAAAATGTTTGATATCAGATGAATAGTTTCGGATATTACCTCCTACAACTTTATAATATTAGTATAAACAATCTCCTACAAAAATATTCACGGTTTTTAATTATTGCAAATTTTTAAAAGCCTTTGAAACATTATTTATTTGTCGCACTCTAAATGACCACAGTACTTTTTTACATTTTGTGTGTGTATAATTTGTAATACACATCACACTTGGTAAATACAGCAGCGAGAAAAATAATAAAGCGTCAATACCCACAGCTTACAAGCCCGGAAATCAAGATTTTGAAAGTCTACACACTTGGATAAAGATCTCAACATTTTTCCACAGATGTAATCAGGTCAATAACAAATTCATATATATCATCTTTAGATCCTTTCGAGTTATTTCATGACGGGCGGTTGCAATAAGTTTCTCCAACTCTGTTCTGTTACAACGGAGTCCCCTTTGTGAAAATAAAAAGAAAAATGATGATTCTTAGAAATCGAGCTTTCCACAAACAGTCATATGTGTAAGCACAAAGAGCTTTTCACTGTAATCTTTACAATACATCGCTCACTTGATAATACTCCGGATTTTCCTTTTGCAATTACCGACAACAAAGCCCGCTTTTCTTCATATGCAAGACATAAGACGATCTTACTCGTATAGTTACATCATTGTTGGATATCACACAATATGCAGCGAATATATTTTATAAATTGTTACTAAACATACTTACTTACAATTGAAAGTGACAGTTACATATTAAATTGAGTGTTTTGAAAAAGACCGCGCGCACTTGTTCAGCACAGACCTGCAACGGAGTAAGCGCACATTAGACCGCAACCTGCAACGACCGTCAATTTTGTCTAGCCGCGCTATCGAACGGGATTGAACTTCCCTGTTATTACTGTTTTAAACCGCGATGCTTCTCACTGAACGACGACTGACGACCACATGAAATCATACTCTATAACCGTAATGATTTATTTGTTAGTTTAGTCCACAGCTCACGCTGCGTTCGATACAGTTACTTTGCATCCGGCCAATACACAGTTTAATGTTTTGTTGTCACTTTCAGTTTAATAGATATCTATTATAATACGATGCTATAATATTTAGTAATAAAATTAATTCACTGTTGGTATTATGTGTTTGACATACATGCCTTGAAACTATAAAATGGAGTATTATATATACTTAAGTTAATTAATTTTGCAAAATTGAAATAGATAATTATTATTTTAATTAGCTCTGAAGGCGTTTATTAAATTGCTGGCATTTTAGTGGACTCTTTAAAGACATAAAACGATAATTAATTTTATAAAAATTAAATAGAGCTTGGTGCATTCGAAACCATTGATATGCCGTTATTTAAATCATGGCAAGGTTTGGTGGTAAAAGTATCGACTGGATTTTCAGCTCAAATTAAAAATATGGAGGTCTCCAACCGCCAGGATTGTTTGCGCATAGCATTATTTGATTTTAAAGGGTGCACTAGCCACTAAGAACCCAATTTCGTCATAGTATTAGTCCGTCT
Organism: Xanthostigma xanthostigma; assembly: GCA_963575645.1. NCBI lineage: Eukaryota > Metazoa > Arthropoda > Insecta > Raphidioptera > Raphidiidae > Xanthostigma > Xanthostigma xanthostigma. The sequence goes on along the minus strand of OY754475.1, from coordinate 2,794,105 downwards.
GTCAGATCTAGTTTAAAGATTGGTAAAACATAAAATAGAACATAAGGTAAATAATCTTTGTTTATTCGTGACGTAACAAAACATTTTTTTTTAAATAAGTGACAATCAATCTCGACGAGCTTTTGTGAACTTCTCGACTTTTTTGTGGCACTCAACACTAGTATTCTATGATTGATTTCACAAATCTAACAAAGAAGCTTTTGTTAAAAGGTGCCTTTTGAATTTCACTTAATTAACCACCGAAATAAATGACGTACAGAGATAAACACAAAATATTAATTATCTTACAAAATAGGACACAACTTGGTTTTGTTCCAAAATCCTATTACCAATTTGTTGTTATCTATACCTACATAATAATATAAAGTTTTATATGTGTGTGTATGATTCGGTGACGAGCGAAGCCGCGGGTACTGCTAGTTGACTTATAAAATTAACTGCAATGAACCGATTGGGTGCAAATATTTCAATATTCTGAGATGCTGTAACCGTTGTTCGGAAGTTTGATATACAAGTAAATATTTGATAATGATTTCAGGTCGTGGAAAAATCAAGAAAGTCGCCGGTCCACTGATGTTACTCATGGGTCTTAAGTTGATTTTAACTCCCATTATCATGCTGATTGTTGGATTTATGTCAGTGAAAGCTTTGATCGCCGCTAAAATAGCTTTAGTTCTCGCTGCAATCATCGGTTTGCAAAGCTTTTCTTCTGGACCTGGTCTCTTCTTAGGAGGAAAAGTAAGACCGCAAAATAATTATTTTCTTGTAAGCCACCCAACATTATCTGGATGTTTCAGTTCATAGTATTATTTTTAATAACAAATTGACACTTTCACTAATTCTCAAGGTTAAACCTGCGACCTTGAGGTTTATAATTGATGAACCGTCGGAATCATCATCCTCGGGTATTCCCCGTATTATTAAAACTGGTTGTGTTCATCAGACTTTGTCCTGAAACGAAACCCTGTTATCATAGCGTAACAAGAGTCTAAAATCTTCTCAATTATTTTCTTTATCGATTTGAAAAAACCAAATTAAATCGGTTGAATACTCAAAGCAACGTTTCTTTCTAGGGTGGATGGAACCAAGGATGGAATACAAACTTAGGAGGCGGAACTTATTATCCAAGCAACGCGTGGACCAACACTGGTGGCTGGAGTAGTTCTTATCCTTACGCAAGGTCCTTCAATGACGCCCACGAAAAAGCTTTTGCAGCTCAAAAACCACAAGAATAATATCAAATATTAGTAATTTAAGTAATTTATTTATAAAGTTATTTATATTTTTTTAATAAATAAAAAAAATTAATTTATGTGTGTGAAATAATTTCCTAAACGTCCTACTAAAAAAAATCCTATAAAAAGATGTATCGAATAGTTTAGATAAAATCAGAATCATTAATTTTAGAACAGAAAATATCTTCTTTTCATTCTAGCATTGTGCGATAGACAAAGAAAATATATTAGTTGACAAAGAATTTTCTTTAATCAAGCGGTCATGGCACGTCCTTCGCTGATAATAAAACGAATCTAAATGACACAAATGAAATATGACAGAACTAAATTTTTAAGACTGCACCTTAAATGCATTCGCTAAATACAAATGATAAGAAATACGGATCTAAAACTATACCAGCGCCTCTCAAACATCTACTGCTAAACAATATGTCATTGACAATGATAAATGTTTAAACATTTTAAAAAGGATTTACAGTGTAAACTCCATTTAACGACAAACTCCTTAAAACGTCGAAATTACTTATCTCTAGTTGGTTTAAATCTTTGATTAACTCTTCAATAAATAAAATTACCGACCAATTTTTCAGACAATATATAAACAAAATATATAATTAATACATTAACGTTTCGATCCGGATTTGGACCTTCTTCAGAACTGATCTAAAAAATATAAAAAATAATTAATATTTAATTTCTAATTCGCTTTTTATAAAATTTCTTCAATTTATTTATATTTTTTAGATCAGTTCTGAAGAAGCTCCAAATCTGGATCGAAACGTTAATGTATTAATTATATATTTTGTAAATATATTGTCTGAAAAATTGGTCGATAATTTTATTTATTGTCTAGTTGGTTTACCTTGTTGCTCATACAATGATACACTCTAAATAACGACATACCCACTCTTAATAACGACAACAATACGTCATCATTAAGCAATAAACAGTACTTGTTTGTTATTTTGTTTGTTGGGGTTATATTTCATATGTTTAGCTCACCTGCTGCCTATCGATAAGTTATATTATGAATAAATACATATTAAAGTAAAAAAATATTAATGGATTATTTCTTCTCTCCGTTTAACGCCACAAAGTGCACAGTTTTTTGAGTGTCGCTATATAGAGTTTACACTGTATAGTTCCGAAAATCGGCCTTCTTCGATCGGAATGAAACTTTGGGCATGTTTGACTTTCTGATGCCGGAAATACATACTTTCGACCGCGGTACGAAGAAAATAATATATGTCAGCTACGGAATTTCAACTAGTGACATGCTCTCTGCATTTCGTCGGGCAAAAATATTAACGAGTGAGGGAACTGTATCGCGGAGCGCAACGTAGACTGTGATTTAAGTCGTTCCGAATCTTATTAAACTAAGTAATACGATGTCCGTGTATCCGCCATTGAATTGCGAGAACTCCAAAATCCGGGATTAAGGAAACGTAGTGTGTTCAAATGCAGACACGAACGCAGCTATTTCTATACAAAAAGTTTGAGAATCTGTACACGCGGCATTTAACAGTAACACCCAAAATAATTAGTACTGCATTCACGCAACGGTCTAGTATGCTATTCGAATACGTGACTAAAATTATCAATGAATTTGCACGCATGGCGATCGTCTTATGTTTGGAAAAGACAAATGAAAATCACCCCACCTGAAATGTAATCAATTGACGAATAAAAAGAAATTCAATCAATAAAGCGGAACCATTTAAATCAATAGCCTCGAAGCAAATAATAAAAGTGGTCTCATAAACTGTTAAAAATATGTTTCAAAAATTATTTATTGTTCTGTTGCTTTCAACGTTTGTGATAAGCGAGAATGCTTTTGATCGTATCAATGAAAAATGCGGTTTGGATAGTGAATGTTTTGAAAAAAGTTTTAAGTCACTAATCGATGAGTACGATAAAAATGGCGTGGAGTTATTCGACGGTGCGGTGTCGATTGAAAAGAAGGCTGCTGAAGAAGAAACTATTCCTGAAGGAAGAAGTAATGAAGGACTGTGGGAGAGAATAATAAGATATTTGGGAGATCGTGAAGTGAAAGTTAATATTCCGAAGAAATATATTGAAGGTCAGTTAAAGAACTATGTTAAGCCTAACACACTACGCGAGGCACATCTTAGATAGATAGATAGATATATTTATTTCGAAAATAGCATAGAAGCTGTGAAATATGTCAATATACATTACATAAATAATAATTAAAATACAGATAAAATTAGAATTCGTCAATACAATAGAGACATTTTTCTATCAAATATTTTTTCAATTGTCTTTTAAAAGGTGATAGAGGTAGGTCTTTAATTTCACTCGGAACTTTATTAAAAATGTCAACTAAATTAAAATTTACATTATTTCGATACATAGAGGATTTTGGCAGTGTTATAATGATCTGATTGCTTTTTATAAAATATATAAAACACAATAAAATTTTATTTGAACAAGACGAGATCTAAATAGGTCTGATCTCAACGAGTTTGAAAAATTAATTACGCTTGTTTGTTTCTTAATCGTAGCTCATAGAGTCAAAAGACTCAACAATATAAAATAAGAAAAATTTCAAAAAGAATTTTAAATGAATTTCGCTTGCGTTGATGTCTTTTTAATGTTTTTAGTTCGGTGCATAATATCTCATTTAGCCTTTAACATACAGAATCTAATTAAAATAAGATACAATGATTAGAAATTATCCTCGCTAGGAAATTCGTTCAATATATTAATTGATTATATAAATTTCATTCAAGAATACGTTAAAATAGCAGCCAATTATATAACCATAACATTCTGAATATATTATAAAATCGGAAAAAAAAGACAATCGTGGCAGGAAGGTACTTCAAACAAAATTTTGATTAACTACGATGACGTCATACAATATAATGAAACGGTATTAAATAACGCTGTCGTTAGAAACTTCAAATTGATATTTGATTTTTAAATTGCCGGGTAAGGAAGCCCTACTATAAATATTGTAGTTGATGTAATATTATTCCAGGGTTAGCAATTTAAAAAAAAAATATTACAAGATAAAACAAAAACGAGATTCACAAAGAACTTTTTTTTAATTTGTTGTAGATAGATAGATTTTTATTTTTGACTTCAAAGAAGAGTACAACAACGTGTTAAAAACAGGTCCTTGGGGTTCCGCAAATTTTAACGCAAAAATCCTTTACTACATTAGAGGAAGAAACTGAAAATTCGTCGTTTAGAGATCATAGTAATAACGCCCCTCCGTAGTATTTTTGAATAAAGGTCCGCGCAAGATCAAACTTCATTATTTTGCTATTCGTTTAAATATTCAACAAAAAAATACGTTTTTAAATAGTTGATTGTTCTCTCTAAAAGAGTTTAATATGAAAAGCCAAAAATTTCAGATTCATAAAATGAGCAGAGAGTTGCCTGTGTACCTACAGTTAGTATAAAATTTGAAAGCATAGTATTCCATTCGGATGTATACATAATGTTATGATTTACGTGTAAATGTTTTACATGAGAAGAAAGATTATCATTTTTATTATTGCATAAAAATATAATGCACACGAAATACAAACTATTTATTTATACGCAAATCGTATGTATACATCAAAATGGGACATAATAATTTACATTATTCAGTCGTAAAAATCAAATTATAATCGATTCAGCGGTTTTCATGTTGATCATTCTAGGACATACGATCGAGGATTACAAATTTCAAAAATACGTTTAATATCCTTCATTCGCCCATTGCTATTAATTAAGTTGAAGTTTAAAAATTGTAGGAAATAACGGGAAGTGTGGCAGAAAAAAAATAGTAATTGTGCGAATGGCGTCTGTTATGACATAAAGTCGAGAAACGGACGTTAAACGCATTATTATTATTAGATATTATTAAAATAACTACAGTGAGCTTGACTTTTCTTTATTATCAAGTTTTTGACCTTTGCTTGCAATCAGTCAACGTAGATGTAACGATAAATATGATGAATTAAATTCACGAAAAAAAATGATTACAAAAACAACTATCATTCATTACTTCCTGCGCAACATTTCATATAAAAAAATATTCTAGGAGCTTTTATTTCGAGACATGAATTTAAAAATTAATACAACATTTTCAGAACGAATAATGTTAAATAAGATATATCCTAGCTCTTAGTACATTAACGACGCGCGAAATTAATTCACCAGAGTTACAAGTGAATTAATTTCAGACTCAAAACAAACACCAATTTAAGTTTGGCGCTGTAGAGAAATTAATTACAGCAAATCGAAACAATAAATAAAATATCAATGAAAAATAATCTCCAGCCGCCTGGCAGCGTCCACTAATTAAAATGGACACAGCGTACAAAAATAACATCCAAACTATTTATAGTACAATCACGAACCATTTCACTGCGTTTTCCCACCAGCATTCAATGTTCCCCTTCTAAACTGACTCGAACAATCCGATTGGTCGATCGGTCTCGAGTCAATTACCCACACAAAGGATGAAAAGATTGAGTTCGTTGACTTTCAGGTGGAAGTAGATCTTCAACACACCTGTCACGAGACCCACTGACCCAGAAGGCTGTATGTATGCCGACAGTTCCGTGTGGCCCAGAATGTGATAGCGGAGGGGGGAAACGTTTCAAGTTCACGGTTTTGTTTCTTGTTTGTTTATACGAGAGACGATTACACCTTCTCATTACCATATTAAATGTTTACAACGCGTTGAAACGCCACCGACACGCGTTCTTTGAATTCTTTCGACTCGTTCTTCGATTGTTTTCACACGCAAGTCCTTTCTGTTATCAATATTGCCTCTACAGAGTATCCTGTCACCAAAACTGTTTTCTGTCATGTTTTTAGTGTTAAATCGCCCCGTGTTCATTGATCAAGTTATTGTTTTATTAAGAGTATTCGTCCCTGCAAATACCCCCTGCACCCTTCATCACAAATCTTTTCCCCTCGCCTAAAAACGGTTCGCGCTCTCCCAACGCTATTTTTAAAGCTAGAGGGTTTTGGTAAACGCCAAATGAAAGACAAAGAATCAGACTACAGATCCTTCAGGAGAATTTTTTGGAAAAAATTTCCTGTAAATAAATAATAAGTTACGTAATATTTCACACGTAGACGAAACTGTTTTTCAAAAAATTCGCCTGAAGGATCTGTAGTCTGATTCTTTGTCTTTCATTTGGCGTTTACCAGAACCCTCTAGCTTTAAAAATAGCGTCGGAAGAGCGCGAACCGTTTTTAGGCGAGGGGAAAAGATTTGAGATGAAGGGTGCAGGGGGTATTTGCAGGGACGAATACTCTTAATGAAAAATTTAGTCAGCAAACTATTTCATATGTTTTATTTAAAATCTAAAATCTATAGATAATCGAATTTGTGAAAATCCGCGAAACTCGGATGCATTCCCATTATTTGGCATAGTTACTCCTTTCTCGACGTAGACCCCCCCTAATAAATTTCAAAATTAATGACATTCACGTTATCAACGTCCTGACAAACCTTGAAAATGGCACCCATGTTGATTTTTACACTATTTACCTCTTTTTACCCTCTGAAAGGATTGTTTTTGAAAAAGCATGTAACACGTGTTTATTTATTTGTTGGCAGGAGTAATCCTGCGCATTTTCGAACTGATACATCTATCTTATATGATTTCTCCATGCAAATTTTGAACCCCCGTTACACCATTTTAGAGGTTGAATTTTAAAAAATCCGTTCTTTGCAAATGCCTACGTCATAATAATAATAATCCCTTTTATTTCATTTGACAAATAAACATTGTATAGAAAGATAGTATAATTACATATTAAAAAATTGATTTAAGCTATAAAACACATTAGATAAAATATAAGTCTTCAAGAGACGACTAAAAATATGAATAGTGTTACACTCTTTAATATTTCCTGGAAGCTTATTAAAAATTTTTATACCCATGTTATGGGGAGAATTTTTACTTATATTTAAACGGTTTAATGGGAAACTCAGTTCATGCCTATGACGTGTGTAATATGAATGGAAATTACCGTTAGTTACAAAGTGGTTAAGGTTTTTAAATATGGGAACTATCTGTGTGCCAAATTTCAACCCAATCCGTTCAGTGGTTTGAGCTGTGCGTTGATAGATCAGTCAGTCTTTTACATAAAAATGAGCCATCCAATAACTAGACAGTAAATCAACTTTTCCAATCAAATCTAGTATGTATGCATTATCTCTATAGCTCCACATTTTTTATTAACAGCATTTTTCTTTTTCCAGAAGGAAGAGGCCTCAAAAAAGTCGGCAAGATTCTATTGCCTATAATTTTCCTGCTGAAGCTGAAAGCAATTATCATAATTCCGATCGTATTAACCGTCATCGCATTGGTGGCACTTGGGGGTCTTGGAGCAGGAACTGGGGCGTTGCTCATCTCTGGATGCGTGGCCTTGAAATATTTACTGTCGTCGAACGGACCTCATCCGGGAAATAAAGTGACATATGAAATAATTCCGCCTCATCATGACCTTCATTGGAATAGACAGGGGCAGGGATTGGGAGGATCGGTTGTTCCTGGAGCACAGTTTCAACAATATCCTGAAGTTGATCCTTACTACAGAACTATTCCCAATTATCCTAACTAAAATAGGACGCAGAACTAATCAATACTCAAAAATATTTGCTCAGTTATGGTCTTCAAAATGAAGTTTATAAGCAATGATGTCGAGTCTTTCCAAAGAAAAGTGTGGTCTTCTTTATTCTTTTTTCAACTGTGTCTTTTTCAATACTAATCCTCTCAAATTTTTTAATGGCTGCTTTTTCTATGAAAGAGTGGCCATTTTTAGAATTTTTATATAATATTTCTGTTGATAGTTTATTTATATTTAAATGTTGCCAATAAAATATATAATATTACAACGTTATTTATGTATTTATTTATAATTAATTTTTATTTTTTTAATAAAATGATTTTTTTTCCATAATGCCTATTTTTCTAATCAAGTTCCTAGGAAAATTGAAAGATAAAAAAAAATCTACGCAAGCTGAAACGCACTAAAATGAGTTTTACGACAAAACTGTTACATTTTTTTTATATTTCTTATTATTAGAACATGCGACCATTTTGTATACAAAAGAAAACAAAACGTGCAAAGGTAGTAAAAATCATTCAACTATGAAACTTTTTTTAAATAAAGTGAGATGGTGTATGTTTTATTGTCAACCTAAATTTAAAAGTAAAATGTATCACAATAAATATTTGAATGTCGTTCACGGTGTTTTTTATTCATGTTCATTTCTTTCGACCGCTATACAAGCTGTTCACTTAAAAATGACAATAACAATAGGTGTAATTCAGTCACATTGGCACTTAAAAGTGTTTGTTAGGTTTACAAAAAGTGTAAATATTGTTATAGCCACTCTCAAGATCACATGATCTTTACTCAAGAATCCGACATTGAGATATCAAACAGATCAGTATTATCTTACACTTTTTGTATAACAAATGCAATAATGTCAAAAGTGTTAACACTTTTAACCTGTTTATTCTTCACTATTAAAGACACAAGCAAGCTTCGTCAGAATTGGTTCAGTTGTTTTGAGACAAGATCAGAAACTTGTATTAAAATATTAAAAAATAATAATTTTATCAGGATCAAGTCATGATCTGTTAGCTAGTTAAAATAAATTTTCTAGGTATTAACTGAGTGAGTGTGGCAAGTTTTGAATTAAAACCTTAATCAAAAAATATTAAAACAGTTTAAAAATGTATTTATAAATATTTATGAAAACCAATCAAAATTTTAATGAGAACAGAAAATTATTTCAATGCTTGGTCAAATCTTAATTGCATTTCAAATTACAAAAAAAGCGTTTCTTTTGACAGGTATAATTACAAAATCAAGGATTCATTATAAATTATAACAAATTCATTTGCTTTCAAATGCATTCTGCAATTAATAATAATATTTATGAATTCGTTTCGGTGGTTGGGATAAAAGAAATCTATATATCCTTATAAAATTTATCACAGAGCTGAAATAGGTTAAAATATAAATAGATAAGCAAGCTTTAATAAAAAATTTGTCAAATGGTGATTTATATTTCTAGATAGATAGATAGATTATAGATTTTAGAAACTATTAGCTTTTTTCCGCACTATTTAAAAGTCAATTCTATACTAATAATGTTATAAAGAGTTAAGGTTTGTAAGTCTGAATGTAGGATGTAATCTCCAGAACTACTCATCCGATTTCCAAAATTTTTCACCCATATTTAGAATAAACCTTCAGAATGGACGTAAGCTATATGTTAAGGCGCTAAAATAAAAGCGCTTTTCGTGGAGATCAATTTTGCGAAGCAAGTCGACGAAAAAAGGGTGATCTAAACAATCGGGCGAAACCAGACCGAGCCGCCATTAAATATAAATTATTATATACCTAATCGGAAAACTGTTGAAAATATCAAGAAAATTTATTTAAAAATATGATACAAAATTGAAAATAATTTGTATTAGAGATATTTGACATCAAATATTTCAAGACTTTACTATGAACATAATTTTGTTTTTACTTTCTAAATAAATTTCTTATTAACAAGTCCGACCCTGCATTCTTTCACATATATCTGAAGCATATCAATCAGTATGAAGTATGAAAAATGACATTGCACATTGCAATAGACAAAAAATAATCATTATTCATTACAATTATGATTCATTAAGATGAAGTTGCCATTGCTTTCAAAAAGTTTATTTGAAAAGTTTTCAAAGCATTTTAATCTAATAACAAGAAGAAGGTCCGAAATTATCTGAAGATAAATGCATAAGTAGGTTCATAACAAGAATAGTAAGTTTGTAACAAAAACGTTGAAAATAAACGTGACTAAAGTAAAGATTTTAGTGCCCATTTCACGATCTGTATACCTGAGGAAAAAAAAACAAAATCGTTTTGTTTTGTAGAATGTATAAAATAACACATTCACCCAAAACAAAAAGTTATCGAATTCCAGTGACTTTCAAACCGCGGTTCATTGAGCGTAACAAATTTATCTTTAGCATCTACGGAGCGATATTTTTTTAAATTTTACTCCTTGCGTCTACCAGTCCATGACGCGGCATTAAAAATGATAAAATAAAGTAGACTGTACAAGGTTATACGATTAACTTAATATCAGAGATTTTTAAAATCGGGCAAATGAAATCCTCTAAGAAAAGAATCGATTTCAGAAACGCATTAGTTTTCTGGGCTTGAAAAATTGTTAGGCCCGACACTGGAGACGACATGAATCTTCCCAAAAACTAAGTGACTGTAAAAATTCAATTAAAGAAATTCTGAATTAATCCTGCAACATTATACATAGCAAAATTTTTACAGAAAATGAGTGGTTTGGATGGCTTCGAATGTTTCATGAGTTAAAATAGGACAGGAAAAAATTATATTAACAATATATAATACTAGTGGTCGGTCCGGCTTCGCCCGAATTTGTAGGTTTGCCACCGTTTTGTCGTTGATTTGCGTTGAAAAATTGGTCTCGACGAAAAGAGCTTTTATTTTAACGCCATTATATACAGCTTCCGTCCCTCCTGAAGGTCTATTCTAAATAGCGGTGAAAGAATTTTTGAAATCGGACTATCCTCACAAAAATTGCACTCTCTCTTTACAATATTAGTTTAGATAAAATTGAGAGCCACTGATTGATATAAGAATTCCTTAGCGGTTTAACATAATCTATTTTTAATGAAAATAAAGCAAGTGTTAAGAAGAAGAATAAAACCTTTTTATGTTTCGCTCCAGTAAGTATATTGTTGACAATGCAAAAAGTACATACATTGACCATCATTTATTTTTTTTCTTTAAACATAATATAAATAAGATCTAAATATCAATTGGGCGTTAGAAGGTCTCCATCAATTGTATAGTTAACACGAGCTCTGTTAAAAGTGAGGTTAAAAATGTACAATAAATTTTTGATATCGTTAGTGTTTATAATTGGATACGTAACAAGTGAAGATCAACCCGACAATGGAGGACGCAGTATATCCCGAGATTGTTCCAAAGCTTACAGTACGACTTGTCTGAAATTGGACATGATTTCATTGGTGGAGAAATTATCTGAAACCGAAGATTATTCATTACTTCCCGGTGTTTCAGTCGTGCGTGAAAAAAACAGTTTGTTGGATTCAAAAACGTCGGACATCGTCGCCGAGCTGGCCAAGGACTATCCGAAAGATGCCGAAGCACGCCTCAACGCATTCTTGATCAAGAAACTGGAAGGATATTTGAAGACGCACTCGATCCGTTTGAAATTGATGGACACGAAAAGCATCCAGACGGCGCGAGCTTTGGCCGACGTGGCAACCGGACGCGGAAAGGATAAAAAAGGTGGAATGGGAGCCATTATAGCGGCCGCTATGATGATGAAAGGAACTTTGGGCGCTCTGGGTATGGGAGCTTTGGCCATGATGGCCGGTAAAGCTTTGATGACTGGATTAATGGCTTTGATGCTATCGGCTATTATCGGATTGAAAGCACTCACTTCCGGGGGGCATAAACAAACGACTTACGAAATTGTTACGAAACCAGTCTATTCCCATAGCAACACGCATTCGTCGTCGCACGAAGACCATGGATATGCAGGACATGGGTACGGAAGGAGTATGGAAATCAATGAATTGCCGGATGGTTTTCCGAAATCTATTTTGAGTGTGTCATAAATCTAGTTAATCAAAGTTTCTTTTTAATTGGTTTCGTTCGTGGAAGGTTAAGTTTCAGTCGCAAAATTTAATTGTTTGTCAACAGATTTATAGAACATTATAGTTATTTAAGTCGATAGATTTTTATACAAACATCTTCTTACATAAAAGTGTTTTTTTCAAAATTATTTCAATAAATCACGTAAGTGTCAGCTCAAATGTACAGATATTTAAAATTGTTGTTATCGGGTTTTTATTTGGTTCAAGTAATCCGTTGATTTTAGAATAGTGGTGCTAGTTTTCTTGTAGATACCTACATGCTTTTATTTATTTATACAAGACTAAATATTTATGTATTATTTATTGTTTAAAAATATAGTTATTTTTTGTAAATTTGTTACCAGTAAATTATAAAATATTTAAGTATTTTTTGAAGCTATTATTTTCAAAAAAAATCCTTGATTAGCCTATGTTCTTTCTAAAAAAGTGCAAACCAAATTTAAAACACGCCAAATAATAAATTTTAAAAGTTACAATGCATTTTCATTAAAAAAATTATTCAATTCTGTGGTGAAATTTCTTTAAAATACTTAGAATATTGTTTAATCAAAAATTTGCAATTTGAATTTTATGTGAATACTATAGCGGCCCGGTCCGGGTTCGCCCGAGTTTGTAGAGGCCCACCATTTTTTCGTCGACTTATTGTCAAAATTGGTCTCCACGTTATTTTAACGCGGTAATATACAGCCTATGTCCATCCTGAAAGTCTATTCTAAATATTAATCGGATGAGTAGTTTCGGAGATTACCTCCCACATGCAAACTTACAAACTTTACCTCTTTATAATATTAGTCTTTTTCAAATCTTTGATTAACGTCTGATTAGAACTCTTCAATAAATAAAATTATCGACCAATTTTTCAGACAATATATTAACAAAAAAATATATAATTAATACATTAACGTTAATGTATTAATTGTATATTTTTTTTGTTAATATATTGTCTGAAAAATTGGTCGATAATTTTATTTATTGATTAGTCTTTTTCAACAAGTCGAAAATGCATACCGCAATTAAGAAGCAGGGAAGAAAGTCGTAGAGGATTCATTGAATAAAAAAAAATGTCAATCTATAATTTGCAGAAATAATTAAAAGTAAGAAACCCACTTTTCAAATGGCACGTGTCCCTATTCCCAAACAATAAAATCAAATTATCATCGATGTGTCAGCAAACATGGCTGACTTTTAATGTTTAAAAAACAAACACAGATATGTGTCTGTAGAACGTTAATATAATTACTAGCAATAAAATAGTAAACAAATAAACAACGAATGTACATAGAAAATCTTTTCCGCAGAGAAATTATTATAAACCAGCATTTGTATGCCATTAGACATTAGTTAATGACAAAAAGATCCCATTAAACAAGTACAAGTAATGAGCGTTCATCTGATATTTTTCCTTTGAACTGCCGCGCTTCGGTGCAAAATGTATCCAAAAAAACATTGTACTTTTTATGAAGCAAAAAGCTACAAGATGAAAATCAACAGAATTCAATTAACTCCAAGCTAAAAAAAATATATAGTCGGCATATTTCGCAATGTGTGTCCGTCTGGATGTTTGTCTTTTCAGGAAATTTTGCACATTTATAGTATAAGGCACGAGACAGAACCTAACTGGGGCGGTTTTTCGATTTTCTCCCCGGAGACGGAAATAGGAAAGTTTTTCGAAAACAGACTAACATATATTAATATAAGGAATATACTAACAAAGTAATTTAGAAACAACCAATTGATATATTTGCTGTAATTTTTTCACAGCAATTTCTATTGAAATTATTGAATATTACTTCAATTCTAAAAAAATGTTTATTTTGGAATTCATCCTTACTAAAACTAATATTCTACTAATTTATTTTTCGACTTAAAAAAATTTTAATACAATTTCACATAGGTAAATATTGAAAATGATAAACGCCCAACAAAAGCCATTGTCATCAATTTAAGTGCTATATCCAAAAATATAATTATTCTACATTAGGCTTTAAAAATAGTCGAAAAAGAAGCTTGGCAATCAAAACCGGATTTTAGTTATTACTAAAAAAAATTGATGCAATTTTCTTTGTTTGAAATTTACATATAAATGGGAAAAGCTTTGTCGCATTTTTAGCGTATGGTTTCACAAAAACCTTTTAAAAACTAAACTAGAGTGGTATTAGGAAAAATGAGAATTTCAACGTCAAGTGAGAAAATTTATGAAAATAGAATCTCGAATGAAAAACGAAAATTTGTTAGATTCATTGGCAGCGCCATCTGTTGTAGAAAGGTGCGTTTTAAACTTGAATCGTTGCCAGCGGAAAACCGAACAAAACGAAAGTTCGACACAAACGTTTTCTACAAACGAGAACAACTAACCAGTGATGCCAACACAATGTAGATGTCGCGCTAAACAAAAAAGAAGCTCTCTGTATTTTAACAGTTTCATATGATGAATTAGATCAATTAATTCTCCATCAAAAGTTTAATATTCTTTAAAAGGTAACATGTAAAAGACGCGTCTTAATAAAATAAAAACAATTCAATTTTAATTATTTAAAAATTCAAAACACCAGATTGTTAAACATTGAGACGAAACTGAAAATCTAAACACCCAGCAGGTGGAGGGTTCAATTAGTCACTCCAGAGACCATGACGAATCTATTGATACCCCGTTTTTCAAAATTCGTCAAGTCTACATCGAAATAAAGAATCTCAAATACATAAATACATGGTTTTGAAAAAAACATAACCGTTCTATTAGTCGCAGTTGGATAAAACAAATTAAACGTTTTAAATCTCAGATATGATCAAAAAAGGAACCAAAGAAAAGTTGTGATTTATCAATGAAATCTAAAAAAGCTTCCACAATTAAACAAACATTATATTTGGACATTTAAATATTCGTTAAACTAAAAATTAGTTTCACAACAAAAATAATACGTTATTTTCTGTGTTCTTTCCCTAAAAGTTTCATCGGATAAAATTCATGTTGATATCGAAGCATATTACTTAGATTAAACGCCTAGAAAGCAGCGAGAAAAAGACTGCAACGTTCGATCAGAACACGAACCTGTCCAGGTAAACAGATAAGTAACATGATTTGCCTAACTTTAAAATTCTTCTTCTTTATAACTACAATTTTGATATTTTTTTTATACAGGGGCGTTGCTAAAGCGTGAGATAAGGCGTCACCTTGCCTGTAAATAATTAATAATATTTTTTTTCTTTGGATTCAGGGTGGTGCATTGTTCAATAAATACCGATTTAAAATGTAAAATCATAAAAAGGCAATTTCCTGAACTCCTGATTTTTTTAGAGCAAAAATTAATTGAATTAAAAATGATCTTCGTTAAATTATCTACATGATGTGTCACTTAATAATTTTTATACAGCGTGATTACAAAAAATGCACATTTTTAATCCTTTGATTATTATTAATTTGTCTCTTACTTTTAAAATAAAATGTTCATGTTTAAGTTTTCAACTAAAAATGCACAGAAGTGGTGAGTGTTTTTTCGAATTCAGTGCGCTGGTCGTTTTCTAACACGAATATTTAAAACACAAAAATATTTTTAAGAGACTTGAGAAAGGTTAAACGCGTATTTTTGTCGTTTTTGAGAAATATCTCAAAATGTTTTAAATCAGTATTCTTATAGCACTTCCAATTCAATGAGCTTAATTCCGTACCTTTTATAGTACGAAAAAAGCTAGAGATATTTAAAAAATTAGACTTAGAAATTTGAAAATGAAATAATCTAAGAAACTTTCCAAAAATGTAAAAAAAGATATACATTTATTACACATAATAATGACAGCATGTCATACTACTTCTAAGATGATATCAATGGTTTAGATCTCAACATAGTACGAAGTCAGTACCCCAGGGATTTAACTCGACCCCGCCGTTTCTACGGCATAACACGTGACTTGATTGATGTATCCAATCAGTGATGCCAACACAGTAATTGCCTAACGAACTCAACATGGAAATAAAACTAATAAGCATCTTGTTTTCTGTCGGGCTAACTTTGTCTAACATAAGTTAATAATTTGTGCTTAATTTCAATATAATTATACAATATATTAATCAGGGTTAATACGAGTCTTCCTTCCAGATTCGGAAAATACTATTTCACGTTCGAAAATAAATATGCAGTTGGTCCTTGTTTGTGGTGAATTCGGCCTGACAATCGTTTTTTTATCAGTCGAGCCGTGTTTCCCTTTAATAATTCAATAATTATATGAAAATAAACTCTATTCCGACTTTGATATAAGACATTTGTAACATCTATAATATTAGCGTCAAACTTCCAAATTTTATTTTGAAAGATTTAGTTATTGTAATCTTTTACATTTTAAACACGTTCTTCCACCATCAATACCCTGACTCCCACCACTTGATTTTCTAATTTCAGTATTTTTACTTGTTACTTGAATCTTATTATAGCCAAAATATCAGAGTATTGTGTTGCCATCACAACTACATACGATCTCAAAATTTCTCGTAAATTGAGCATTTTGAAGGGGGTAAAAATCAGGTTTCAAGATTTATTTACATACAACAGACAAGTCAACTTATGTAAGCGTGTTAAAAACAAAACTATTAATCAGTATCTATAAAAATATTATAAAGAGGTAAAGTTTGTATGTAGGCGGTAATCTCAGAAACTGCTCGTCCAATTTCAAATTTTTTTTATCAATATTTACAATGGAGTTTCAGGATGGACATAGTCTATATATTATCGCATTAAAGTGGAGACCACTTTTGCAACATAAGTCGACGAAAAACGGCGGCAGCCTACAAATTCGGGCAAAGCCGGACCGGGCCACTAGTACGTAATCAATTTTTTTTTGGCGGATTTTTAGGTATAATAACAATAAGATAGCATGTTTATTGTCATATTATGGTTAAAAAAATGTTTTTCGTAGTTTAACGTAGCTGTTACGCATTGCCTACAATTTTTAATTTCGAATTTCTTTAATTTTTTAAATAAAAAATTCAGACAATGATACTTTCGTATACTTGAAATCAGCTTCAAATGATGTATGAAAATTACTGTAAATTAATAGAAGAATAGAATAGAATATATTTTGTCAATAGAAATGAATACATTTATTTGACATGTCAAAAAAAAAGATATAATATTCTAAGTATACGAGAACTTTTTACCCGGCTACTTTCAAAAACTGACATTAGCCCGGGATTTTATTTTGCAAGTGGTACGTCAATATAATTATCATAGAATTACATAAAAAGTAGCCAATATGTGCACAGAACGTATCGGATCACAGCGTCCACTGACCTAAATTCTACGATGCAATTAATAAAATATTATTTAATTCAGTGCATTGGCCGACAATAAATGAATGATTAGCAATTATCATATTCATTTATTATTGTCTCGTCATAATTAAGAACAACAAAAATTAGAACAGCAAAATTTAGAATTAATCAGTACCGGTTAAAATAACTTACCAATCGATAGAAGAGATCACTTGTCGAGCGTCTACAATCTTCAATCTTGAGTGACCTGAGACAAAAACAAACTGATAAATTTCGTAAGCCGAAAATGTAAGACAGAAATCAATCATGAATGACAAAAAATACGAAAAATTGGAGCAAAAGTGCATCGATATAGTAAACAAATATGAAAAATTTCGTAATTACTTCGATGAGTGTTTTAATTAGCTGTTAGATTTCATCAACTTGTTTATGTAAACAACTTTGTATAGAATTCGTAACTTGTTTCAAGATCTAACTGTTTGTTAATAAATAAAATTATCGACCAATTTTTCAGACAATATATTAACAAACAATATAAAAAAATTAATACATTAACGTTTCGATCCGGATTTGGATCTTCTTCAGAACGGATCTAAAAATATAAAAAAAAATAATTAATAATTAGTTTCTATTTACTTTGAATGGAATTCGTGATAGATATTTTTAAAATATAAATATTGAAAAAATAATAACAAACAATGTTTTATTATGTAGTCATGGAAATAATTTGAGCACCTATAAAGAAAGAAAAATTATTAAAAACAAATTATTTCAAAATAATATTATATATATTACTTAAATTTTCCGTATCTAATTGAGCATTGAGAGAATTTTTATTTGATTTTATATGTAACATTTCCGAAATATTTCTTTTAAAAAAATTAGTTTCATTATCTAAAATTTTTGTATCATCCCAATTAATTTTTTTTTATTTATTGAAGAGTTCTAATCAGACGTTAATCAAAGATTTGTCTAACTGTTTGTATTTCAAAATAAATTATCGATTAGCCTTAGAGACAGTGGACACTATATCCACACCAGGCCAGCAACCGAAGTTACGTCGGGGTTCCGCGAGATTTTACGAATTATAAAAGGGTTCCCGCACGCTAAAAACATTTAAAAAATGAATTAATCTGTTAAATTCAAATAGTAAAATTTAAGTAGTTGCCCAGTTTTGTACGGTCAGAGCTTGGGACTACAAATTGTACCTATCGTCTATTATGGGTGTATTATAAATATGACCCACTTCTTATGAATAACAAGTTCAAGGTTATTATGTAAGATTTTAAAAAATATAAGAATATGTCGTCGGACCGGTTAACTGAATAAAAATATTAACTCGGTTACTGAAAATAAATGCTGTGAATGTTTTTCTTTCTCGCAATTGCACCTGTAATTTATTACGATATCTATGGACTGGTTACGGGAAGGTTATTAGCACAGTTTAAAAGACTACAAAAATCTGAAGATTGACGCTAGTTATTTATTTGGATTATAATTTATTGCCTTCTTCATAATAAAATATAAAATATCATTAATTTAATCTGTAAGCAAAAATGTAATGACATTTGTAGCAATTGTCACATTTTTCTTATTGTCGCAATAAAGTATATTATTGAAATGTGGCACAAGAGCTCAGGAAATGTCAAGACGTCAATATATCGAGTATTTGGATAAAAACTATAATAAAATTTCTATTGGAAACTGAGTCACCTTTTTAAACACACATTTGTGAAAAAAAACGTAATAAATAAAAAATATGCGACGTCATGAGACGGCTGGCAGTTGTAAAATAAAAAATTTAAGCGAAATTCTACTAACTAATTAATATAGAGCACATTTTAGTCATTTAGCACGATTGATTAAATCAGCAGCTTGTTTATTTTTTCTATTTTCTAGTTCAGACATTTAAAAACGATCCGACAAGTAGGTACATTGCTTTTATTTTTATCTACAACCAGTTAAGGTTTAATATGTCGTGATGATGTTGGTTTACATTGTCAAGATGAACTTCAACATTATTTACCTTTGGCATAAGCAGGAAACCACACAAATTTACACTGAACCAAAAAGGGACACTTCATTCTTGGCAATAACTTTCTTTGAATACTAAAAAACTAACCACAAAACACTAGCTGCACTTTATTAAAACATTAAAATAAAAATATTTTATAAAATTAAATGTCATTCTGACAAGAAGTCTAAAAATGAACTAAAATTTTTACAATACCTTTTTTTAAATGACATTCAAATTGCGTAAGCCAATATTATATTTTTATTTTACACATACAACAGTGCTTTAAGATGGCTTCCCATTAATAGACTTTTTATTGACAATATACACAAAATACTTATTATGCAATTCCTAATATAATATAGTTTAAAGGTACCGACAAGGACAAAAAATCATACTTCCTTTCGCTTGCAACGCATTAAGTTAGAAACATTTTCTCCTGACATTATTTTTGAGGTTCGTTTTGATTTTAAATCTATACAAATATTATAAAAAGGAAAACTTTGTACGTTTGGATGTTAATATTTAAATAGCGACAGATGTAGAAAATGCAATACTCAACGGTTATTTAAAATGTCTTTTTTCTACAAAAACTCATAGTTGTAAATTAAGTGAAACGAAGCGCAATTTAACCTACAAATACTAATAAAATTTTATTAAAATTCACACGTCTCCATAAATCAACAATTCAATAACAAGACATGTATTTATAATAATTGAATATCGGTGTTAAATTGTGGAAAATTGTTAAATTAAATCTGCAAACGAATTATATTATTATTGATAAACCACAAACATCAAAATACAAATTACTTTTATACCCATTGATGTCCAAATTTCATATCAAATTTTCTATTGAACGTTTTATCAGAAACGTTACAAATTAGTGTCAACTGGGAACTGGCGGAAGTATCAAGTAGACTTTTAATTTATTATTAAAACTATAAATAAACTTATAATATATTTATATTATGTTCCAATAAAAAAAAAATTAAAATTTAATGTGACTTCAATTTATGATTTAGCTGTAGGTATATCAAAATATCTTGCAAAACAACAGTTGCTGTAAAAACTTTAAAATGCCTTTAGCTCTGGGTTAGACGCTTATGACCTCAGCTGTTGAGCGTCTATAATTTACAATCTCTCTCTCTAGCTCTGGGATCGGCAACCTTTTGGGACGGAAGAGCCAAAAGTTACAATTTACAAAATTTCGCAGTTTTAAAAGAGCCACTAAACATTTTCGTTTCAGTATTATAGTATTTGCTTATATAGGTATAAAATATATATCCGAGGACGACACGTCGCGACGGGGGCGGTGCGGGTGAGACGCGAATGAAATGGCTGAGAGATAGACATGGTAGTCAATCATGAATCGATTGGACGATTTTTAAGGGTTTATATAATAAAATAATTGTTTTTTGCGTATGGAACTGGAGAGCCGCAACTTTACATCTAAAGAGCCGCAGGTTGCCGACCCCTGCTCTAGCTGTGTCTTAACGAACTATATCAATAAAGGGGGTAGGTTTTAATTTCACATAGGTATTGGCAATAACAGATTTTATTTTATCAAGATGGAACGCCTTTAATTATTATGACGACAACAAGAGAGCAAAAGTTATAAATATTGTGGAAAATTGAGGTTGGATTGCTGGAAACTAAGTTGGTCTCTAATAGATAATCGTTGAAGCAAACCTATAATCAATTAACCGTTACGATGAGACTCGTCAATCGATCGATAATAACACATTTGACACACGACAACAGTAATTACAAAACACAAAAATAGTCAAGTAGGTGTGGTTTAGAAATGTTACATTCGATTGTTAACCATTAACATAAATACCAACTATAAAGTGAAATAAAAAACGAAAAGGAAGCTTATAGTCGCGTTTAAATAAGATAAAAAGAAATATTAACGAAATTAAGAGATCAAACTTTTAGACGAAATCCGGAGGATTCCGCGGTAGATTTTTTGACTGCATTTTGTGCGAAAGAGGAAGCCATTGCCAAGTCGTTTGACGGTGTAAAGTGCGTGATAAAATAACAGGCAATTACTGAGCTATGTAAACAGGAAAAAATGCCACGCGTGACTAACCGTAACTTTTTTTTCGAAGCTGAACATTAACAAGAAACGTTTAAATGTTATAACTTCTTTAAAATCTCTAAATTTCGATCTGTAATGGGTATTCAAAAACGTCTCGAATTCAAATTTTTCGTGATGCCAAGACTCTTTACGACTAAGGAATGTTCGAAAGTAAAAATGCGTGACAGAAAATATTTCATCATCATTTGAATTTTGTATCAACAAACCCGTCATTATACAATTATTTTTTTCTTTAAAACTGACAAAAAAATAGAAGTTGACATCGCAAAAATTAGAACAAAGTATGTAACAAATTTCGAATCTTTGACATAGATAAGTCAACATTTATTTCGACATGAAAAATATCCAAAAATCAAGTAAATAACTGCAATGTCAAACATTTTAACAGACAACTAAATAAATAAACGTAATAATAGGCTGTAGAAAATATAGTTAGTTAGGTTTGCGGATGTCCATAATAATTACTATGATGGCCAAGTCTAGTACAATTTGTCCAACACATGTAAAATTTCCAGGGATGTGTGAGTAGTTAATTTGTCGAACTGATTTAATAAATTCTTGAATTTTGAGTGCCAAGTCTATTAAATAAATACTTTGTTTTCGAACCTAATTGAGAAATAAGTACTCAATTTTCGAGCAAAGCCGAGTATTACATACTTCCGAATCGAGCAATAAATATTCTATTTTTTGTGTCAAGTTGTACGAGTAAAATTGTCAGGTCTAGGTACTAGACACCTCATTTTTTTTCTTGACCAAATTCTAAAACACAAACCGAATGACCACAAGAAAAAGAAAATCCATCACTTAGAAAGTCAATCGATTGCTGTTCAACCTTTTTCAGAATTGTAAAAATGTCGAATCGTCTATCGATATTATTCGAGTGGTCATTCGATTCGACTCTACGATTAAAAACTTTTGATATTTGATCGGTACTCGATTTTTCAATGTACTCGCCCACTCCTAGAAAATACTGTAATTACGGCGACATGCAAATGGAAAAGCGTCCAACCATAAAAACTCGTCGTCTTCAATTACGTCGCGCTTTGCTTTGCGCTGCTCATCCATTAGAACTATTATTAGTCGACGCAAACTTCGAGAAAACATACACAATTCTAAAAAAAAAAACAACAATGTGCGCCGTTGTGAGACGCCTAGCCGATGTGAAACAAATATTTAAACGAAATTCAACAAATCGATAAATAAAATTGGTCGATAATTTTTTTTATTGAAGAGTACTAATCAGACGTTAATAAAAGATTTGAAATTCAACTAAATTTCGCCCTGTCAACTAATGCAATTCTCGAAAGTAAATATCACCCTGTAACTAAATGTTGCCCTGTCATCTAGTTGTCGCCTTTAACAAAAGCCAAGTCATAATCCAACGCATACACAAAGCAAGCGTCACGCGCTGCCATCTAACGAAATACTTGTAAAAAAGTTTCGCTCTTTTATCTAGATGTCGCTTTCAACTAAAGCCGTGTCTAATCGAATACAGACAAACGTAACGTCGTCCCATAAAAGTGTCGCGCGATTTGCACGGTTTTACACCCAACCAAACGCGCTATTCCTGTTTGATATTATATAAATACTTGTAATTAACTCGTGCGTGAGAACTTGGCACATTTTATCGAAATTCTGTTTTGTAAGTATCGAACTTGGCCCTTTTTTCACATTTACGATTTCGCTGGGATTTATTGATGTTTCTTTTAGCTGTGTGATTCCTTTAAAAACATAGAAAATTTATTGCATGTAAATTTATAGAAGAAGATTTGAATTTCTCACGATTGTTATATAAAAATGCAATTGTTGCGACGATTTAAATAATAATTATTACATAACCGTCTAAACAATCAACCGAAAACTGTAAGTTAAAACTATAATTAAAATTAAAAATATGCATCACATGCGTATCATGAGAAAATGACCTGCGAAATAATTTTAGAAGTATCTATACAAAAAAGTACAAACTCGTTCAGACCTTTATTATGAAAAAATGATTGTTTTTTAATGAAATCTTTTTCGTAAGGAGCTTAGTAAGAAATATCTCACTTCAATATGAAAAAAATAGTCAAAAGAAAACCAGTAGTATTTGCATAAATACAGGGTGCGACAACGAAGTCTGTTTTTATCGTTTCAGTTATTTGTTGTCGTGTTTCCACATTAATAAAAATTCACGGTTTTAAAAATAATAGTGGCCAAGTGACGACTCCCGATGTCCATATATTAAGTTAATTCCCGACTATTATATTAGCCTGTAAGTGGGCCAGTGTCCTTGGACTATCGGTAAAACAATGGGTGTCACCGTGTCAGATAGTTCCATAGAAAGAAGTCGCAAGCGGCTAAATCGAACGAGCGCGCCGGCAACGGCAGATCACTTCTCAAGGAGATCAGGCGCCCAGGGAATTTTAATACGTGAGTGCCGTGGCTCCATCTTGTTGAAACCACACATCCTCAGCATCACGCAAACACGCGTTGCTCCTTCGGCCCATGCATTTTCTAGAGTAGATACTTTTATTAATACACATTCTTTGGCTGAATAAGTTTTTTTTGACGTGATAACGTCTTATAGGTAAATTGATGAAACATCAGCTGCACACACGAAAAAGTGTAACGTTCCGCCTGAGCCTGAGAGTGCAAGCGAGAGCGCGATATAAGCGATAGAGAGGCACGATCGGCAATGGCAATATGGCGCTAATAATAATTAATAAATGTCATTTTATTTTGTTAAAAATAACTGATCGCCGTCATTATGGATAAAATATGATATTATTCACAACGAATGGAAATGTATTGATCAATTGATAGTTTGTACACAAACGCAGCTACATTTTGTATCAAAACCAAATCTTGGGAGATATCTGCATTTCATAACAGCAGATAAATTATACGGTTTGTTAACAAATATACAGCGTGTCCCATTTTAATGTCCCACCCCGGATAACTTTTGTCAGTGACCTTGAATGAAAAATTGTTTGGTACAAAAGTTGTACAACTTGGAGGGGGACATTCGATGGCACTAATACTTTTGACCTTGGGTATAAGGTTCAAGGTCATTCAAGGTCAACTTTGTTTTTTTTAATGGAACGTCCTATTTTTGACATCGGCAATCGATTGCACGTAAAAAAATATGAGACTTTTGTCCGAAACTTTTTTCGAGAACGGGCAAAACTCTGTGCGTCTGTTAGTCTGTTAGTCGGTTATTCGGTTAATCTGTGAACACTATACAGGTCAAACGGATGAACGGATTGAAACGAAATGTTGGGAGGATGTTTGGTATGCAAATATGAAAAGCCCTATTGTTTTTGAAGAAAATCTCACCATTCTCGAGTTGAAAATTCAAAAATTTTCAATTTTGAAGGCTAAATTAATTGAGAAAATTTGCCCGTTCTCGAAAAAAGTTTCAGACAAAAGTCTCATATTTTTTCACGCGCAATCGATTGCCGATGTCAAAAATAGGACGTTCCATTAAAAAAAACAAAGTTGACCTTGAATGACCTTGAACCTTATACCCAAGGTCAAAAGTATTAGTGCCATCGAATGTCCCCCTCCAAGTTGTACAACTTTTGTACCAAACAATTTTTCATTCAAGGTCACTGACAAAAGTTATCCGGGGTGGGACATTAAAATGGGACACGCTGTATAATATACACTAGTAACAAAAATTAAAGGATATAAAAAAAAATCTAAATTTTTGGGTAATATTCAACGAGCTGTAACTCCGAGGGAAATGATTGTACAGAAAATAAAAAAAAAGCAAATTATAGCTCCAAGTATCTAGTTTTCAGGTATGACCATGAATTTTTTTTTTTATGTTTTAGTCTGGAGAAATTTTAAAGAAACTACCAAAAAAAAAATTTTCCAAATTTTTTCTTGTCTAAAAAAAGGTATACGGACTTCAAAAATTTTTTTTCCATCATTCCACTCGAAAACTCTCGTAGAAAATTTAATGCCCTTTAATTTGATGTACTCATGAAGCCTGTACGATGATTTTCCGCAGAGTTATCGTCAATCAAAGCCAAAAGCATCTTTTTAACTTTAATAATCAATAACTCTGGAAATAATGATCGTATAGAAAATCGATGGGGGGTTTTAAAAACTTCACAATATTCCCTATAAGATACTGTGAATGGCTATTGACGAAAAAATTTTTTTCGAAGCAAAAATCTTGATTGAAAAAAGGATAAAAATTTGCATAATTAAGGATATTTGGATAAATTGGTATAACTTTGGATAAAATGGATGAACGAAGGATATCGTCAGTAATTTTTCAACCTTAAAGTGTCCTGAAAAATCCCTGAAAAATTCAAAACGATGCGATTTTTTTTTCTTAGTGCCCCGAAGCTTCAAGTTTATTGTTTTTGCAAAAATCACCATTATGGGCAATTTTTCAATTTTTATTCATTTTTTCAATGAAAATAAAATTTTTTTATCGATAATCTGTATTTTTTCGATCGAAAAAATCGTGTTTGTTAAAAATTAAAAAAAAAAAAAATTTTAATTTTTTTCAAAAATTTTTTTTTCGAAAATTTTTTTTTCGAAAATTTTTTTTTCAAAATTTTTTTTTGTTAACGTCTTTAGAATGCTCCATTATTGTCAAAAAAAATTAACTGGATTTTTTTTACCACTGCAACTGCCTTAGTTTTAAATGTCAACTTAAAAAATCAATAAAAAAAATCGATATACCCCCCAGTGGATGTCGGCTTTTCTTCACACTAAACGTGAATTTGAAGCTTCGGGGCACTAAGAAAAAAAAATCGCATCGTTTTGAATTTTTCAGGGATTTTTCAGGACACTTTAAGGTTGAAAAATTACTGACGATATCCTTCGTTCATCCATTTTATCCAAAGTTATACCAATTTATCCAAATATCCTTAATTACGCAAATTTTTATCCTTTTTTCAATCAAGATTTTTGCTTCGAAAAAAATTTTTTCGTCAATAGCCATTCACAGTATCTTATAGGGAATACTGTGAAGTTTTCAAAACCCCCCATCGATTTTCTATACGATCATTATTTCCAGAGTTATTGATTATTAAAGTTAAAAAGATGCTTTTGGCTTTGATTGACGATAACTCTGCGGCAAATCATCGTACAGGCTTCATGAGTACATCAAATTAAAGGGCATTAAATTTTCTACGAGAGTTTTCGAGTGGAATGATGGAAAAAAATTTTTTGAAGTCCGTATACCTTTTTTTAGACAAGAAAAAATTTGGAAAATTTTTTTTTTGGTAGTTTCTTTAAAATTTCTCCAGACTAAAACATAAAAAAAAAAAATTCATGGTCATACCTGAAAACTAGATACTTGGAGCTATAATTTGCTTTTTTTTTATTTTCTGTACAATCATTTCCCTCGGAGTTACAGCTCGTTGAATATTACCCAAAAATTTATATTTTTTTTTTATATCCTTTAATTTTTGTTACTAGTGTATATACATTCTTTTAAATGTCTTTTATAATTGCTTAAAAATATGTATTTTGCTTTGGTTGATCAAATTATTAGTCGGTAAAAATATAGTTTGACAGCTACTAAAATTTAGGTTATGTATTATTAAATATGATATTCGAGCGGAATACGTTATCACGTAAAACTATCGTCCGTAAACCGACTTTACAGACAACCAATTTTTTTTCAACAAAAATTGGAGACAGAAATGGAAATCGTGTAAAAAATAACATTGTGTTTGTCATTGAAAAAAATCCACTTGTACCCAGATATCACGAATAAAACGTGTATTGTATAGCATCAGACAGTTCATTTTGTGATGATCGGCCGGCGTAAGAGCCATGTGACGTCAGAGACCGCAACTGCTTCTTCCATAACCACCACCACCATAACACCTAAAAGAACATACCATCATCATCGTCAACAACAGGTATCTCAGTAACAACGCGTCGTTAAGTCAGTGGCCTCTTCTATCGACACACTGAACAGCCGTGTACCGGATTTTAAAAATGAGTGTGATCAAACAACCGATTGACTTACTTACTTGTGATTAAAAATCGAAACAGTGACGAATTTTTTTGACTTTTGGAATTTGTGAATACAATGTGAGTGTTTTAGTGTAACTGACCCTAAAAATGGATGAATCTTTAGACGACTTACAGGATATATATTTTGTTAATTAATTTTGAGACAATTTGATACACACGCGGGGTCTTTCCGAATAAATTCAGGTCATCGACGAGTAGTTAAATCATATGTGAAGTACAGTTGTTATAAAAAAACATGATATTAATGATGGGTGCATATAAATTAGAGTATTTATCTTTTAGGTATATATTTATAATGCTTTTATTTATGGATGTGAAGTTTATAAACAGTGATATTAATACAACTGAATATGTTGCACCTTTAACACCAAATAGTAGTTTACCTAATGACACAGAAACTATAAACGAATTAAATAATATGACATCAGAGTATCACCATCATAATGGTTATACGAATCGATCTTTATGGACTGGGAATGAATTATGGGATGGGATTTTAAGGGACTGTATAAAAACAACCACCATATCGTGTATTCAAAAAAACGTTTATACTTATCTAGATTCGACGCTAGATTATCCGAAGGATTACAAAATCGGAAACACGTTCCTTTTTAAAAAGAATGTAGTTGATTTTACTAAATATTCCCGTGAGTTTAACGAAGTTGACGGTGATGATGCTGATGAAGAAATTAAATCGCCGATTGAAGAAGTTACGAGCTCTTTGTACGGGAAAGGAATGAAGTTTATGATGACGCATGACCTTGAAATGAAAATGCCCGATATTTTTTTCGACGGAGCCACATTTAAAGTTTCGCCGAGATCACTCGAAGGAACTGGTGCTTTAGTCAAATTGGACTTGATACCAAAAGGAGTACCAGAAAATGGAGATTCGAGATTATTTAGTAAGTATATAATTAAGATACTTTAAAATGGCGGCGTATTGCGCAAGCAGGTGGAGTGGTGGGGATGATATGCATTATTGCCTCCCCTCCCCTATTCAAATCATTCTTGTTTTGATCAATTTAAAGGCATTCTTTACGCGTTACAAGTTTTATTTCAAAATTAAATGTCCATATCAAATAAGATTTCTCAGTCATAGAGCAAAATTGCTTATTGAGGAGTTGAGTGTGAGAATAACATAAAGACCATAAAGCTGAATTTTACTCCTTTTGATAAAACGTTATTTTTAAGGCGCATTTTTAATAGCTGAACGCTTTATTCCACACTGCATAAACAGTTCCACAATTTTAAATCGGAAATATTTTTCTCAAAAATTGTCTCGCATACCACTTTTGTTCCTCATTATTTCAAAAACTCCTCTTTGTACCCATTTCCTCAATTACAATTCTGAAGATGAATGGAATAATGCAGGTCAAATCTTCCTTCGAAGGGTCTAGGATCATAATTCTACAATACTAAAGCCAAAATTGGTTAAGTAGGTTTATAACGAAGCTAGCTTCGTATCTGTCGCAGCAACCTCTGGCCAATCCAAATGTGTACTTAACGGTCAATATGTAAAATGACTACCATTAACCTCCATTAAATCAGATTAATGACGGCGATTATAATTCCATTGTCAACAGAAACACGTGCTTCCACCATTATGCATTATGCGCTGACTTAATCATGGCGCCATATTAGATCACCATTAAAACAATACATAAACTTTATTACCCTATAAAATTATTACTCTATGAAACATATTACTGGCCATTTACTCTAGGAACAATGTACACAATTCTATATTGATAGTGCCTTTGACACATGAACTCAGTTGTCGAGCCTCTATAATCTACAAACTCTCTCTCATATCATCATAATTTGGACCAAACATATTTGTTCTATTTTAATCCACAAGTACTATTGTGCGTCTAAAAGTACCTACTTATTCAATAGAAATCAAAAAAGATATTTTTAACGCCTAAACCACCAGAATCTGTTACAAAGAGAACAATATTTTGTTCAGCTTAGGTAATTCTATTGGATTGAATTTAATCTCTTCTAAGTTTAAACTATAGTAGGAGAGCTAGTGAACCATCCGAGTAACCCGTTTCCCACAAAGCTAGAAAATTTTGAAATGATGTTTTATAACGGTCATTTAAGAAAATACCGTTCTGGCAGGCATCTTGCGGTTGCGTCATCATCCCTTATGTAAATTAAAACATATTAAAATTGTTGCCTTGTAGGAATAGATTGAAAACAATTTTTTTTTGACATTTTCAAAAATTTAAGGGATGCCTGCCAGAACGGTATTTTCTTAAATAACCGATAATAAAACATCATTTCAAAATTTTCCAGCTTTGTGGGAAACGGGTTACTCGGATGGTTCACTAGCTCTCAGCCTATTACAAGTAACTGTAGAATCTAATCAACTAACTCAAAGACATAATGATATTTTCTAAAATTAAATTTCTGATAATATAACAGAAAAAAAATCAATATTCTACCCTTTATTACATAACAATGTTATAGTCAAGTATATTTCAATTAGATTTCCACGGTTGTGTCGATTATTATCCCGGGAGTACAAAAAGAAGTGTGTGTGTCAGCTCTGACGCACGTCTGGAGTTTACTCCTTAGATACGCAGTGTAATGTATTCCATCTCATTCTTTCGCACGTTAAATCCTACAGATATATATGTTTGTCTCTTTTGAAGCGGACGAGCGTAACGCCTCACTTGAAGCGGTGAAGTGTAACGCCTCACCAAATGATTTTCCTACTCATATAATTTCCGTACCGGGCTTTATAACTCACAATCGTTTCTTAAGAAGTAGACTCCAAAAAAAAATCTTTCACAAATATGACATGCGCACAATCAACGCCGAGCATAACAGCTAGTTATTCTACAGTATGTAAACGCGTAAGGTGCACATAGGGAAATCAGCATTGGAAAAACTACTTGGATCAGAGTTAGCCATGACAGCATTAATTGTTATTTCTATTGAATTATCGTGGTAATCTTGAGGATTTCTATTTTATTTTTATTTTACTTGGCTTTTTTAATAATAAAAAGCTCTTATAAATCATGATTTTAATTTTTTTGTACAAAAATAAAACAAAAAAACAACTCCATCTGTTTGGAAACATTTCAATCAAAAATTGTCTGACTGGTATGCGCGTTGGTAAATCAGTGACCCAATGTCTTTAGGTTCAACACGAATAGGCGGAGATATTTGATCTCGCACAATATTTAAGTATTTTTGGGAATGTAATGTCCCATTAATAAAAAAAGTCCGATTATGTTGTAATCATTTTAATATTTTCTTCGGTAGTATACACATTCATTTTGCAAAAGAATTATTATCTGTCAAATTTGAAAAACAAGATTTCAAGGCTCACTCTGATCCAGTAATTTTTTCCCAATGTTAATTTCCCTAATTTTTTAGTAAAAATAGTAAAATCTAATGAGCCCCAGTATCTACTTAGAAAACTGTCTGCCAGTCAAAATCCTTATAGTCCCCGTTATGATTTATTTACATTACCTTTACCTCACTCCTCTCAATTTCAAAAATCCTTTTCATATGTAGCCCCAAAACTTTTAAATGACATGTCCCAATCACCTGACTTGGCAGATATAACAAATAAAATTTTGAATCTGAAACCAGCCAAACTAAAAATACTAATAAAACAATTTGTTTATAAAAGGCAACTCAATACCAACAATTTTCGTGCCTGTGTGTTAACCAACTAGATTAAATTTTTCTTCTTTTTGTAAATATGATTTTATAAAGTTTTATGTACAGGGGCAGGAGGAAGATCAAACTCTAGTTTGATCCTGTCCCTATTGCCTAAATTTGTACATTTAGAGCAATAAACGTTTATTATTATTATTATTATTATTATTATGTGCACCTTACGTGTTTACATACTGTATATAAAAATTAACATTGTTCCAATTATTATAAAGTCGTAAAAATATTCTAAACAAATTTTGTATGTAAAAAAAAATCATTACACATGTCCGTAGAACGTATGAATTTAATCAAACACTTTAAAAACCCGTTAGTATCATTAAAATTTCAAATATCCAGGTCAGAAGTGTTTAATATTCAAGACGGAAATCTGTATTATTTTTTTTTATATTCAGTTCAGACGATTGCTTTATTGTTTTTCTACGAAACAAGTGCTCTTTTCAGAATTCTGTTCACATTTTTGTAACATTGAAGAAGATCCAAGATAAAATCGTTGGCTTACACAAAATTTTACTTGGAGTATTTGGATTAATTGCTGAGAGTTATTAAGCATAAAAAAATGTCATTACTTCAAATGAAAGTTAATTTCACATAATTCGCAAATATTAAACCGATTTGGAACATATTTCCGTACTGAAAAGCAAGCAATTATTTTAAATAAACTAATTATAAATGCAAATTAATTTTAAAATGACATGGTTTCTATGATTTATAATTACGTTATTATAAACGGAAACTGATCAAGATCGCGTTGAGAAATTAAATCATCATAAATGCAATCGAGGAAGCTCTATGATACTGTTCAGAAAAAACTTATACCAACATTAAATTATTAAAAAAACTAGAAGTTGCCGGACTTTCGAGATAAGGAGCTTGCTATTAAATAATATACAAACACAGAAAGCATATTATTTATAACCGTATTTGAATTAACATTTTAATAATAATTGGTTTACTGTAACTGAATTGTTATCAACATAAATAAACTTACAAGGGAACGTTCCCGGAGCGTCACCGAAAAGAACAACCTTTTTTAGTCAACTAAAAACCCAAAAATGTATTCAAGATCGTTTGATCTCACGAGAAATATCGTATCCAAATACCAAAGTCAAGTAATTCGAAGATATAATTGACATAAAAATAAGCCTTACTGAGCCAAACATTTTTGCACACCTTATTATGAACGAATGAAAATTCCATAGACGCACGCACGCCCAGCCGTCATGCGGAAAAGCACGTCTCTTTACGCTTTGAGGGTAGGACAATCAGATTATGACTCTATCTCGATTATTAAATATATTTCGATTTCCTCATGGAAATTTAAAAACGCTTCCATCAGCTGAGAGATACCTTTGTTAGCTACGGTTAGATTTAGCTATTAGCTACAACATTATTGATTAAAAAAACGTGCAGTACAAATTTTGAGTAAAATAAAATCAAGTGATATATCTAACAATATAAATAACAGCATAAAGAAGTTTACGAAAGTTAATAAAAACGTCGCATAAAACTTATATATATCTACCATGTTTATTTATTGTGCTACAGATTATTTCTCTACTATAAAACAGTCTTTATGTCCTCGATTTTGAACTAAAGTCAAGTAATTTCACAACATTAACAACTAAATTAAAGATAATAAAACAATAAAGTAATTAATAAAGGTCAACCAACGACAAATGGAATGTTTATTCCGCAAAGAAGATCAGGAAACTGAAAAAAACATTGTTTGGAAAAAAACTGATAAAAATTGAAAATTAAAAAACAAAACACGCGTTCTAAAAAAATTATCTGTTCGTTTTGAATGAAAGGGTTCGTTGGTTCAATTTAGTTCCTTTTGTGCTATGTGCAAAGGTACAAACCCAAGAACCCACAAGTAGATAGACTATTTCTTTCATTAATTTAACAGATCATATTATCATAATTAAGTAAATGACAGCATTAATGTATACATTGAAGATTTTATTGTATTAGTTTAATATTTTATTAATTCCGTCGTAACAAGAAAACGGCAATAAAATCAGCCCAGGCGTATTCGAGGTTTCGAAACCATAAACATACAGATCAAACGCAAAACACTTCTTTTTTTTTAATAATTTTATCTTTACTGAATTTAGCACTGCAAAACTGTAAAGATGACCATTTGTAATCGTTTCTGCAAGTTAATTTGTTTATGTGTTATACATTGATGAAAAACGACAAAACGAAATGTTTACTTTCGTTTAACAGGCTAAGAAGATCTTTAAACGC
Source organism: Xanthostigma xanthostigma (assembly GCA_963575645.1). Taxonomy (NCBI): domain Eukaryota; kingdom Metazoa; phylum Arthropoda; class Insecta; order Raphidioptera; family Raphidiidae; genus Xanthostigma; species Xanthostigma xanthostigma. Next base: position 2,760,843 of record OY754475.1, on the reverse strand, counting down.
AAGCCTAAATAGTAATCAGAACGATTTTTTTGTAATAACATCATTTGCGGAGATAGTTGATATGGTTTATAACCACGACAATTGCCCATGGCCAACTGCGACATATGTTTAGTAAAAGAGTTTTAAATGATTCTCAAGAATTTCCACATTAAATCATTACGAATGAGTTCACGCCGTTTTAATTCCCGCTTTAGATCGATAAAGACACCAATTCGTTTATATCGATACTAATAGAAGCTGAACCAAAAGGACTAAAGAACTCCTTATGCTCAGCAAATCAGAACTGAGAATAATGACAGGACTCCTTGCAGGCCACTGCCCTCTGAGATACCATCTCTCAAAAATGGGAAAAGCCAAAGATGATAACTGTCGCTTCTGTAAAGAAGCAAAAGAAACTGCCGAACACATTCTATGTAAATGTGAAGCAGTGTTCTCCAAAAGGCTGCTATATCTTAACAGGCCCTTTCAAAGCCTGAGGACATATGGAGAGCAGTCCCCAGTAAGGTAATAAGGTTCATAAAAAGCATTCTACCAGACTGGGAATAATACTATTAGGGAATGTACAAAAGATCTTCTAGGTCGCAGTGTTTGTGAGATATGCAATTGTCTTATCACCCCAAATAAATCTAAGTCTAATAGAAGCTGATAACCTCAACTGTTGAGCATAAAAACATTGATACATAAAATGTATGGTCCGTTTCTTACGCTGTGTCTGTTTTCTTTTCAGAAAAAAACAAGGACAAACTGATCATGGGAGTATTATCTATGATCATGGCCTTCAAACTATTAAAAATGTTCCTAATGTTCATCATACCGTTCCTGTTCGGCGTTACAACGGCGAAGAAGATCGGCTTGAAGATTCTGCTCTTTCTTTTCCCAGCCGTGGCACATATTTTCAAGCTGTGCCATTACTACCACACCACGTACCACACAACCAAATATCACCAGCATCATCACCATCTTCACGTAAGCATCAAAGTATTACTTAAATTTAAAAGTTTATTTTGACGTGAAAACGCACATTCGCTCATTAAGTACAGTGACTGCCGATCAAACTTTATCTATACTAATATATAAAGCTGAAGAGTTTGTTTGGTTGAACGCGCTAATCTCAGGAACTATTGGTTCGAATTGAAAAACATTTTTTTGTTGGATATCCCATTTTTCGAGGAAGATGAAAAATGTTGCAAAATATAACTCTAAATTTGTCCGTCTGACAAAAACTTTTGAACGGTAACTCCGATCATCATCAAATTTGGACACAACATTTATCTCGGCAAACGAAGATGAACATCCCTCCCATTCGTTCTTTTGCACCCGGGTGAAACCAGCTAGTTAGATTTCAATCGTTAATAACTACGAGACTAATAATGCGTTGACAACGGTTGAGGCCACACGAGTTCGTCGCGCACGATTTGTTTTGCCAAATTAACATGGCCTTCCTGCAGTTCAAGTCTGCCTTTCAACGTTGCTAGGCCATTTGAAGCAATTACCGTCAGTGTCAAATGAGAATTGGCACTCATCAATTAGCACTCTTTTTTTAAGTTACCCATATGAGTCATTGGAGCGTGTATGGAAAATTTTAACACATTGATATAATATGCAACTTTACGGTCAATTTAAGTAGTAGGTAGAGGTAACCATCCTCAGGTGCAAACAAGTCAGCTGGTATCTATTTTAAAGATTTATATCGTGTTTAATAAATTTGATTGCGAATGAATTCACTCAAACAGGGTCTTCAATTTATTCCTCTCGCCGTCAAACTCTCAACTTCATCATTTTGAGACTCTTTTGCACAAAAAAAATAAAATCGTACCTATATTCGCAGTAAAGAACTAAAAACAAAGTAATACATGAAACTGTAATGGAAATTTCGGACAGTACTTTCGTTTTTCAGTCGAGTTTTTGAGTATTGGTGCGTTTCTGTAATTTCTGGAAGATTGTTTTTATCAGCATCACTCGAAAATGGTTCCCCTTTACATAAATTCAGGTACGGGGTTCAAAGATAGTGTTTCCGTCAAAACAGACTGTAAAGGCCGCTACACACGAGGCTGGTTTTGCCACTGGAATCAGTTAATATAGTCTATGTTCTAAAGCACTCCTATCGAACAATGAAAAAAAAATCAGTTAAATGAGTTTTGAGATTACTTCCGATTTTCACCCGGGCGAAGCCGGACCGGCCAGTTGTTACAACCTATGTCCCAAAACGAAGTATCGTCTATCCAACAGTGAAAAAAAGTTGAAATCGGTGCAGTAGTTTCTTAGATTATACCCGACAAACAAACAAACTCTTCCTCTTTATGATATCTATTGACATTGCGGTGATCTTAATGCATTGTTAGAACAGCAACCTCTCTTATGTTACTAAATAAATATAGTAATAGGGTATACGGATAAAAATTAAAAGTGAAAATTTCTGTGTTCAGTTGTCTTTTTTTCACGCTGTAACGACTGAAAAAATTTCGTGACAGTATATCACATAGGCACAACGTATTCGATACATTAAAAAAAAGTTTGACGGTGGGTTCTAAGTATATTAGATTGTATGACTGTACTTTTTAAACGGTCATAAACTTGATATGTTTTATCTAGACAGATATTAATAGAGAAATTGAGACCCTGTACGATGACTCTGATAGAAGTATGTCACGAGTTTAATTCTAGTACACAAATGCACATACGTGACGTGAACAGAGACAGAAAACACAACCTACCACACGTTAAAGACAGAGAAAGCAACACGTGTATTTTACATTAATATTTGTAACGTGGTGTAACTATTACCAAACTCTCATAATCCTACGCGTAATGGTCATTATTTGGTCATCTATTAAATAAATTACATATTTATTTTAATACATAAATTAATACGTTATAACTGTCGGCTTCCATTGACATTGTTTTTCAAGATTGTACAGAATTCAAGTTCAATGTTGAAGTTTCGAAACCTTGAATGTAAAGTTCAAGTTAATAGTTTAGTAGTAATGCTCGCATTTGACACATTATTTCGTCAACATTCCATTGAAATATATACCTACAAATAGTTCGAAGTTTTGAATTTTTTTTATTTTGTTTTTTATATTATTTTAAATCAGAAGCCTTTCGGAGCAGAGACGGAATTATTTATATTGTTTATACAATATTTATGGTATTTATATAAAAACAAAGACGGGTTGCACACCTCCGGGAGTATCGGCAGAAGTGGAAACTTGAATCTTCTCTGTATCGTTCCAATTTTAGTATATGTACTGCCGAAGCAAGTACGGTAGACATACCTCAACAACTCGTATATATACTTAGCGTTACTCAGAAATCCACTACTAGTGAGAATCGTTTTTACAAACATTTGATTTTGTCAAAATATATTCATTAAATCAAAAAACTGTTTCTTGCATTTGAAAGACAATTGCTTACTCCATTAAAATATGTGATTACATTTTGTATTTATTTTAAAATAGCTAAGCAAAAAAAACAAAAAGGTTTTCGTCTTACGAATTTTGTCTTACGCATTTTCGATCAGGTCTTACGAATTTTCGATCTAACGCGAGTTTAACATTTTTTACCCATTACAAAAAAAAATGTACAACGCCGCTAAAGAAGTTTTCACTTCAAAAATCATTTCATGTGAGGTAAGGAAAATCAGTCCGTATCCCGACGGTGAAGTGTTTGAAAAATATTTTTTTCTGATATAGCGATGTATCAATGGATGTTGCTAGAACAATTGTAGCAAACAATAGCTATATCTAATGTTATATTCATATCTCGAATCTATCAATTATTTTTACAGACAAAACTATTGGTTTCTTTAAAACGCGTAAAGTTACCGGAACCCAAGCCGAAGCATTTCCACGTATCTCATTTCCTTGGATAGAAATTATTACACTGCAATAAAAATACCAGTTGAACTGGTTTTTTTAAATAAAACACATGACTGTCTAATAATAGGCGGCCCCGCCTGCGTTTGGATAGTAAAATATACATGCTTTACCTAAAGCGGACTCTGCCCTGAATTTCGTGGTCACTTTCTGTGGGTCACTCGATCTTTCACAGATCACGGATACGTGGTTTATTCACTTCCTTAAAAAAACTAGAATAAAGAATCGTTGAATAATTTCGGATAATATCCAATACTTTTTTATTATTCAAGTTATAGTTATTCCATTTTTAATACCCTGCCTCACAGGAGACAATCACAGAAGATAAGGAAACGAACCCGAACTGTTTTCAGAGTTTTAACATTTGTGACTTTTAATATTTCTTTTACAGTCACCGCATCATCATCATCCTCATCACCACCATGGTGAAATATCGTACCATCCACCGCCGGATCATCACCACGGAGGCGAAATCAGCTATACACCACCTCCGGGATACGGCTACGAAAGCAACGATTTTGAATTATCCGGACCTGGCCTGGGGGCTCAGTACGTCTATTTTACGAATTTATTATTTTAATATTAATTGGAATTCCAACCCCAACGCAATTACGTTTAGAAGAAAAAACGATAAAAAACGGTTGTAGACTAGTATCGTTTACGGAAGATGGTGGTGCTTGTAAGAAGAGTGGGAAAAGCGATCAGAAGCGACGTGATTTTAAATTTCAAGGGGAAATCGTGGGCGGTATCGTGGTACGACTAGCGACGAACCAAATTCATAGAATCCAACCCCTCTTTGAAAAATTAAGTCTTTTCGATACGAAACTCATTTGTGTACAGAAATGACACTACTACCTTCTCTAAACGATACTAGCCTACCATGATTTTGTCGAGATATCAAATATTAGAAAATTTACACGGCTTGCTTGTACATCAAAATTTACTGAAACAGTAACACAATAAAATAAAGAAAATTTCATAGAAAAGTAAATTATTGTGAAGAAATTATAGATATGTCATTTATTCACCCCTATAAAAGTCTTCACTGAGGAAACGATTCAATAAAAAAAATATGTGGTTTTTGATGCGGAGCCCAAACAAATACTTCCGAAGTAATTATGAGACGATGACAAAAAATGTTGTCAACACTTAAAACAATGCAGCGAAGTCGTGGATAATATAATTTAATGTAATAATAACTCAAGAAACGCATTCATGACGCCAAGAAGTAATTTCTCGTTATTCTCGTTACTTGTCACTTTTACTAGCATTTATGTCGGTAAACACTACGCACAGACATATATTTTGCGGTAATGTGTTACATTTATGTTTCAAATAAGAAATACGCCCATTTCTTAACGACTCTTCATATAACAGGTTTTGAAATTTACGTCTATGATAATAATTGCGATATTAACTTTTTTTTACTATTTCGAGTTCATATTCGACGTTTTTTTGTGTCTTTTTAACTATAGACAACGGAACCATTTTTTTAGACTCACAAACATTTATGAAAACATGAACTAAATGAAAATTTGAGGGGTTTGGCGCTACTATTTAGTTTCCCCAAATATAATTTTGTGTTTCCTATGAATTGAAGCTATATTTTAGTCCAAGAGCTACTGAACTTTTAGGCATGGAAGTGACATACTTTTTAATAATAATAATAGTAATAATATCCATATTTATTGCAAAAATTATTTTATAAAAATCTACAAAAGGGTATATGAATTCAGTCTAAGAGACTGGTTTTCAATTCTGCCTAATCTCAGTCGTTTTTAGGGGTAATTAATTCCTACATATGCATTAGTAGGGTTGAAAACGTCAACTCATTTCGGCAAAGCTGAGATTTTCGCAGTATTTCAAATACACCTTTTCTAAACTGGATTCAAAAAGGGAGAACAAAATTCAGGCCGGAATATTCCGGCAGACTGCTTTGAACATTCCCCTTCAAGGCAGCTTGCCGGAATTTTGTTCTGCCTATTTAAATACAGTTGAGAAAAGATGTGTTTAAAATACTGTGAAAATCTCAAATGAGTTAACATTTCCAACCTTAAAAACGACTTGGTAACGCAAAATTTTCGTTGTTTGCATTGACAACATTATAAAATAGGTGCATGCCTAAATCACCTTCCAAAAAATTCAACGGCTCTCGGTCTATTATAACAGCTCTAAAATTATCTACAAAGACGTGTAAAAATATTAATTAACAATATTCTCAAAAAAAAAGTAAAAAGAAAATAAAGCCAAAAAAATAGAAAGTAAATCATGTCAACATTTTGTTTTAAGTAGTGCATATTCATGAACAAAGCAAATGAACTTCATAAAAAATTTTACTTTGAGTAAAAGTTGCCGTTAAAACAAATGAAGCGTAAAATAATATTATACCACAGCACATATTCTGATCAATAAATCACAAATCGCTGAAGATAATGTTGTTCAAAGAATAAATCATTCCATAGGTGTTAATGAGCTCAGTTGTCGGACGTCTATAATTTATTATTTCAATTAAAATATGTAGAAGAGTTGAATACCGAACACAAAAACATGTATATTTAAAACGAATATCAATAAATATAAAGTCCCGTTTTTCCAATTGAAAAGTAGTGTTTTTATTTCGAAAACAAATTTAAAATTAGTAGAAAAATATACAAAAATAACCTTTCTCTTTAAAACGATTTTAAATATTGATATTTTGTGCACCCTAAATTTTTTATGCTCTAATTATAGATACGTTGATTAATTCATGAAAAATAATTTATTTAATAAATTCGTGGCACCCAATCGATTTTTTATTTAAACTAATTATAAATAATTAACAAAAAAAAGAACGGAACATGAAAAATTAGATTGTACAGTTACCATCACTGTTCAGTTTAATTATAAAAACATATGTTCAAAAACAAGGTTCCCAACGTAATAAGCAAAACGAAAAAATAAGAAAGTGTTTTTGTATGATTTAGCAAGACCCACACTGAATCAAGTTTACTGTACTTACTAGGTAACGTTTCAGTTTTTCGTGTTGCATCTTTTTAGCAGAAAAACCTATTGGAAACTTTTTCCAAGCCATTTAATAAAGCTAGTTTTACAAATTTCCTTAAAAAAGATGTTTCATTCTTATCATCAGCTAATTAAACCAACGAAACATCAAATATTTTGTTAGAATTGAAGTAAGGTCTTCTAAACAATGACTATATTTTATTATTACTAATTATAGTAATAAATCAAGTATTGACATTTGAGGAGACTGTTATTTGTTTATGTTATTCAAATGTTATTATTATTACAAAATGGGTTACGTAAACAAAATGTCTTGAGAGCAAACAAATGAAAGTAAAACTTTTTAATTTTCAATCCTAATAAGAAGTGTTAAATATTTAATTCACATATATATATATATATATATGCTTAGATTAAGACGTGCGATATTTAATTTAAATGAAATGCATTACTTTGTTATGCAATTAACAATGCAATTTTTAACAATAGAAATTCGTAACAAACCAGCTTTGTTTTAGAGTTTGAGAAAATAGTCAAGCTATGTCGTTTAGAAGCCGTTTCCACGACTTAGGTCTCAGATTTTCATCCGAGAACTGATAAACGATTTTATATTTGGTGTTAATCACTACATATTATAAAAAAGTCCCCCCCCCCGCCGCGTCTGTCTGTCTAAATGCTATAAACTCAAAAATTACCCAACGGATTTTCATACGGTTTTCATCGATGGACGGAGTGATTAAAGAAAATAATTCATTAATGTTTTGTGTGAATTGGTTGAAATATTATTTATTCAACTCATGCGCGTTATTCATGTTTTATCATGCCTAAAAACAGAACCCTAAATAGCCATTTACCGACTGGTGACAATTACTTGTCATAACTCAATGAAGATTCCTACTAGCTCGGCCATTGTGGAGTAATGAAAATAAACGTAACTATTTTCTGAGTTGTAACGAAATAGTAGGTAACAACAACTCCGTTGTTACCCATTGAGGCTAAAATTGAGAGGCCGAATGCTTTCGACATGGAGTTTATTCATAACCGGCTAACCTCAAACCAAAACATTGAATCGTGCTGTTTGGTGCTGTTAGTATTGACAGTTTTTTTTATAAAGAAATAATAAATAGATATTTACAACATCTCATTATAATTAAAACATGAATAACGCGCAATTGTTGAATAAAATTATGGGCGCAACTTGTAGGCTAAGTCATGACCTGTCAGCGCGATAATAATAATAATAATAATAACAAACTTTATTTAAAAAACATGTATACATGTGTAAAAAGCGTCACCAGTTGCATTAATTACAGAATTCTTCCAGGGAATAGTAAGTTTTTTTTATTAAATGTGTTTTTAACTTATTTTTGAATTTTAGATTGTTTTCTGTAGTTTTAATATCTTCAGGGATTTTATTATGTATCCGTATCATAGCGTTACGGGTTCCTTTATATGTCACAGAAAGGTGTGAAAAATTAGTTTTTAAATGATTTAATTTATTACGGGTAGTGTATGTATGTTGTATTTGATTTGAACTGAATAAATGCGGAAACTGCCTGACAAACTTTGCAGATTCTAAGATATATAAACTGTAGACTGTAAGTACTGATAATTCTGGGAATAAATTACGACAGCTAGTACGAGGACCCACGTTCGCTATGATACGGATACATTTCTTTTGAAGTTTTAAAATTTTGATGGTATGCACCGAATTGCCCCAAAAAACGATTCCAAACTGCATAACCGAATGAAAGTAAGCATAATATACAGATATTAATATTTCAGTCGTTACACAGTTTTTTAAAACTCTGAGTATATATATTGCTTTATTTAGCTTGGGTATAATTGAATTTATATGGGCTTTCCAGTTCAGATTCTTATCTATAGTAATGCCAAGAAATTTGACAGTGTCTTGCAACGCTACATTGTTATCTAATATTTCAATTTGCTGCGGGAAATCGAAGTAATTTCCAAATTTCATAACTTCTGTTTTATTTTTATTTAAATTTATACTATTTTTTGTGAACCATGTATTAAGTGAATGTAAAGAGGTTTGCATATTATTAATAAGAGATTCTCGATCTTTTGCCCCATATATAACGGCCGTGTCATCAGCAAATAGTCATAATTTCTCATGGGTAGATAAGGGTAAATCGTTGATGAATAATAGAAAAAGAAGTGGTGCGATTATGAATGACTTAGACTACTAGTTACGCCAATAACTATTATCGAAAACGCTGCCTTAATCCCTTTGAGATAAAACCAAACAATGTATGGTGGAGTTGTTCCTCTTTTATAGGTCTTCAGAAAAGTCCGCGATGGCATATGTCTATCTTTTAAGGATCTTTAAAAATCAAAAACTAAAATTTTTTCAAATATTGTATAATTAACCTCAATCTTTTCGTTTATTTTTTAAACTAACGGGTAAACCGATTTTGATGTGGGTTTTACCATAATCAATTTTTTGTCTGGTTTACTTTAAAGTTTTTCATTTTATATTTTTCAGGTATATAGCAGGAAATTCGATTCATAGAAACGCGTATGAGCACAAACCTTCGATGCATCGCGACGAAACCGAAATCAAGTCTTGGGGTTTAGCAGGAGCATCCTCCGGTATCCAAACGGGAGACATAAAAAAATCAGCTTCTGGAAAAGTGATACCCCAGAAAGGAGGACCTCTTACTTCGAAACAAATAGAAGAACTGGCTGCACGGGCTGAAAAAGAAGTTATGGTAATATAACAAACTTTTTTTCTTCAACTCACCCGTGACTATTCCCTGCACACTTCTGCATCGGTGGTCTTTTCTACTGCAATGAAAAATAGAACCAAATTCAAGCTATATAATTTTCAAAAACAAAAATTATTTACTGGAAAAATAAATAATGCCCGGTTTACATTATTCCAGTCCAGCGATCCAGTCCAGTGCTGGATTGCAACTGGAATAATGTAAACCCTCACTGGAATGCACTGGATCCAGTAAGCATTCCAGTCCAGTAACTGGATTCGCGGTCTACTTTTGAATCCAGTGCGATCAATCCAGTGCAACTGGAATAATGTAGACGGCCAATCCAGTGCCATTCCGTTCCTTTTTTCTTAGTTCATTATCAACCTCATTAATAACTTCTTGTAGCAAGAGTGATTGAGCACGTTTGAAACATTTTCGAAACTGATCTCTTTTTGAAATCATTGTCACTGTGGTGTTCACAATGAAAACGGCTTCTAAATGACTGGAATAATGTAGACAACGAATCCAGTCCAGCGATCCAGTCAAGCACTGGACTGGATCGCTGGACTGGAATAATGTAAACCGGGCATAAATTCGAAAGTCATTTTCAAATCCATAAAGCAAATCACTACGAAGATTATGTCGCCACTAGAGGAGCCAGAAAATTATCTACTATGCATTAAAGCCATGCAATTGGCGGAATATTAATTCTTTAATTGATGCTGTTTGAGAACAAAGTCTTCGCGTATCAAAATAGTAAATGTTGAGTTTTGTTTCGTTTTGATAGCGTGCCTGTCATCACATTAATTACAGCTCTATAAAAAAAACTATAATTTTTCTGAACAGCTCCTTAAGGATATTTTCTAAATACATTTTTTACTTCCCGTTTAAATTATTCCTTAATCAATATTTTCAGTTAAGAGTAAAATTACAACAAGAGCAATTACGCATCCAACAAGAGAATGCCAGGTTGCGAGAGCAGCTCCGTCATCAAGAACTCCTCAAGTTACAAGCTCATCAGAAATTGAGCGATCAAATGAAACACCAACCGTCGATGATCGACCAACAACAAAAATTGTTCGCGTTGCATCAACAGCAGAAAATGCTCCAGCCGCAAATTCAACAGAAATCAACCCAACAGCAGAAACCAATACCTTCGGTTGTGATGCCGGCATCGAAAGCGTACGATCCGTTCTACAGTCCGATTTTAGAGAAAGTCGATTCGATCTTCGCGAAAATGAGCGTCAGCACCGAAGGATGCAAAGAAAGGCTAGTCTGCAGCATGTATAAGAATCCAGCCAAGTTTAGCCCACACAGCAACTTGATTTCGAACGAACTTAGCAGGTGAGTCAAAGATTAATTTAGATCAAGTTTCAAATCCGTGCAGGAATGTATCGATTCCGAATCTAGATTATGCACTGTGTAAAGTAGTGGTTTTTCATTAGCGCTGCAGAGCTGCAGAACAACCAAAATCTCAGCTTCTTCACAATTTTAGAGTGTAACATATTTATCCAATATTTAATATTGCGAAATAGTTTAATTGGCAGATCACTAAACTCGCGTGTGTATTGGCGGTCAGGCTCTGTACTGCGAACCGAAGCAGCACATGAAAAGACATCATCAGATACCCGCCGCGTGCAACTTTTAATCCACAAGTTATAGCGTATTATTTAGATTAGCATTTGAGCTGCATTTACTGTCAGTCCATTAGTATTAATAGGCGTATGTTAGAAGTTTCACAAAAATTGTAGGTTTCTAACCAAGCGTCGAATGTGCCAGTGAAATTAAATAGTTTTATTACTTTATAATAATTTAGTTTATAAAGTAATTACATCGTCGTTTTGCATCAAAAACACATTTCGGACGCATGTTTGGTAATTAGTTTTATGCATATAAAAGTACAAAAAAAATTAAATCCATTAAATAGAAGATCTATGTCATCGTGAATGAAATGGCGAATTAAAAGCAGTAATTATTGTCGGAACAATTGCGACGCATACGAGATGTCCCGGATTTGATAAATTACTGCGACAAACAATAATAATTAATTCAAATTTGATGCAATTATCTTTTAAGAAAACGTTTTTAGTGACATTATTTTTTTTCATATTCAGTATATTGCCCACCGTGGACATAAGTGTGTCCACGGTGGATATTGGTGTTTCTACCGCTCTTACTCAATCACTAATTAAATCACTCGTACATTAATTTATGTTGACTATATTTATCGGTTTGCGTCCCTTAAAAAAGAAGCTTTAACCGATGTTCCGTTTATGGCGAACGTTTCGAAAAATTAAATTTTCATCTTCAGGACCTCAAATTTATCAACTTTCAACTAGCCTGAGGACTTAGAGACCCAGGGCCCCTAGGCACTTAACATTTGGGCCCTGACCATCTCGGAGCTATTTTGAAAATTTAGCAAATTAAATGCACTAGTACAGAACATATAATTTTTAATTGTGCTTTAATTATGCTTATGTAAAGATTCCGTCACCGGGGCTCCTAGGCCGGGGCCTTGTAGGCCTAGGCAGAAATCCGACACTGGTCCTGATACCGAATATAAATTTTTAGAAACATTGTCCACAAGCGGATTATTTTTTAAATTGTTCCTCAATCAAGCTTCCCCTCACCGTTTAGTATTTAACTGTTTGACGGTTTACATTCCTGAGTAACAAACGCATTCGAATAAATATAATAATAATAATAAGTATTTTATTGATTTATTGTATAGACATGTTGTTTTAAGTAATGTAGTAAACAGTAAAATATTACAAACTAGAACAGAACTAGCACGAAACTATGCACCATAGGATGTTATTTAGAGGTTACTGGACCACACTTATACTTTTACATACCGAATACCTATACAGGGTGTGGCATTAACATGGGACAATTGAAACATTTTTTGTTGATGAATAACATCAAGATTGAAATCTAGTTATTATCTCCAAGAACACCAAATCAAATTTATTTCTGAAATGAAAGATGTTATATTATCATTGTAAGCTAACGTTTTGTATCCATTCCAAGACCCCCGGAATTAATTTCGAGGGGGGGAGTCGAACTCTGAACCAGACAATCAGTAAAAACTTTATTTTAAAATAAGCATGTATTAAAATTTTAGATAAATACGAATTCACAGATCCCAAAAAAAGAATCGACAATATTTTAGTAAGTTTGTATGAAACTAACGCATTTCGGAAAGGACCCACTCACTACAAAATATATAGTGATTCAGAGACGCTATTTAGTGGTCGACAAAATAAAGATAAAACATTACGGAATCACGTGAATTTGTGAAGACCCTGTCGATGCAAGATAACCGAGTCTTCTTCTAAGCAGACACACATATTATCTGGCCAATGGCCACTGTCTCTGTAAAGTGAATCGGAGTCCTAACGGTATCCCACACTTGATACTGTTCAGATCACTCGATGCGTCAATATACAGTATGTAAACGCGTGAGGTGCACACATAGGGAAATTAGCATTGGGAAAAAATACTTGAATCACAGTTAGCCATGACTATTAATTGTTATTTCTATTGAATTATCGTGGTAATCTTGAGGATTTCTATTTTATTTTGATTTATTTTTATTTTACTTGGCTTTTTTAATAATAAAAAGCTCTTATAAATCATTATTTTAATTTTGTACAAAAATAAAACAAAAAAACAACTCCATCTGTTTGGAAACATTTCATTCAAAAATTGTCTGACTGGTATGACGTATGCGCGTTGGTAAATCAGTGACCCAATATCTTTAGGTTCAACACGAATAGGCGGAGATATTTGATCTCGCACCATATTTAAGTATTTTTGGGAATTTAATGTCCCATTAATAAAAAAAGTCCGATTATGTTGTAATCGAGCGGTGGACCGATATCTATCGCATGAACCAATATGGCGTCAGCTACTGGGTAACGCACATACGTTCACGGCTTACATGTGCGTAGTGTCTGTGAAGTTAAACAACTTTGGTAACTATGGCGGAAACAGGCGGAAAGAACCGAAGTTTTCCCAGGTAGCGATAACAACGCCATTTCGCGTGCGCCAGAAAACGGTCCGTCTCGAAACACGGCAAGCATGGGAAGTCAAGTCTCCTGGTTACAGACTTCGTGCGTTGTTCCTTTGCTTTAGGATATAGTCTATTATGCCCGGCCGATCCGGCTTCGCCCGGCTAAAAATCGAGAGTAATTTCAGAGACTATTTAACCGATTTCAATTTTCTTTTTCATTTTTAAACTGGTCGGGGCCCGGTTTGGCCCGAGTGAGAATCGGAAGTAACCTCGGAAACCTTACTTAATACATACACACATTCGAAAAGCATTACCCTCCGTCTATGGGGCTGTCGAGTAACAAAAAATCTGTACATTTCGTATAAGTATATATGTACTTACGAGGAACATGCTGTATACATTAGCATAGTATATCCAATGACCAAGACAACATCATATAAGTTACCACAGGTCATCTTCAATAATTCATTTATGTAACCCGATTACCTATTTATTATCGATCAAATAATAATCCATCTTATTAATCGATTAACTTAAGACAAACAACCAAAAAAAGTTTTTTAATTTTCTAATTGAAGTACCGTTTGAACGGATAACAATTTCATTCCATCGAAATTTCATGAAATGAGAATATTTGGAAATACATCTTGGACAGAAAAGGAATTCTAATAATTTTTACAAGTGACTGGGTACGGGCCACGTGTGCAGTGGCTCAGTCTGGTTGGCGTGTGTTGCTGTTACGTTCAACGGATAGGGCTTCTGTTGCCGTAAAATATTTAGCGTGTGTTGCTTTAACGTTCAACTGACGACGCTATATTCGACACACGGCATCTCCCGTTGCCGTAAAATATTTAGTATAGCGTGTGTTGATTTACCGTTCAACAGATGGCGCTTTCGTGACGTGACAAATCACTGAGTTGATGCCCCTTCGCGAATTTCACAAAACGCGTCTAAAACAAAAACAAAAAACGATGTATATTAATCAAGTTAGTTTTTAAGTTGACGTTCAGCGGTAAAATAACACGTTACATTAAAATATAAAAAAACATATTTGTATTTAACACAGTTTCTTGCATCGCGTGAATACTTTTGCGATTTGTTTTTTCGCAGCAATTTAAAATAAATGCAAAAATAATAACGACCCGGAAATATGAAGCCAATCGGAGGTTATTTAAATATTTGCTCTTTTGTTGAAGAAATTACTGTGTCAATAATTATAGGCATCTGTCTTTGAGAAACATTTGCAAATACCAATTAGAGACGCAATGAGGTGCTAATTGACATTTTTAATAATAATAATTAAACAAACTGCAATCAAAGACATGAATAGGCTATTAACTAAGTTTATCTAGAATGCTGAACTGGAAAGGCAAACAAAAAAAACTTAACTTGATCAAAAAAAAGCACGATTCATAAGTTGTAAATAGATTATGCAGGCTTGCCAATCATGATTTTTTTGTCTGCGACCTCAGCCGCCGTGCATCTATAAATCTACAATCTGTCGGTATATCTATACTAAATATTTATAAAGAGGTGTAGTTTTTTTTATAATAATTAGATGATAGATAACTTTTCTGAGCTGTCGAAATGGCGTTCCCAAAAATGTAATAAAAAAAACTCAAAATAAATAATAGAGAAATGTACATTTGTAGTCGTTACAGCGTGGAACCTAAATAAACAGAAAAAAAAAACACTTCTAGTATTTTAGTAGGTCAAGTTGATATAATCTTATATGCATAATACTATTTACTTGTTTACATACAAGCTGGACATTCGACTTATTATGTGGCTCACGCCTTGATACCCGCGGAGAAAGGCTTATACAATATATACATACGAGGTTCTTAAAAAAAAAATCAAACTTCCATGAATTTCTTAACACAATGCTCAATGCTGTAGGTTATTGACATCTATAGGTATTTCCGACTAAAAAAAATACGAGGTTATTTCAAAAATTATTCTCATTAAGAAGTTCCTCATATATTTCTTACTATAGTCCTAAAAATTACAAAATTAATGGCGCAAGAATTTTTGTATTATCTTTCAAAATAACAAAGTTACGCTACCTCAAAATTTAAGCATTCCCGGTGACGTCACGCCGTACAAGTATCATATTTATAGCAATTTGTAACGCTATAAATATTTAGTATGTTCGTCGAGTGGAAACTTCTTAATTATAAGACATTAGAGGTTCGATCGTCTAATTTGTAGATTGCCACCGTTTTTTCGTCGATTTACGTTGCAAAATTGGTCTCCACGAAAAGCGCTTTTATTTTAACGCGATAATATATAGCCTATATCCATCACGAAGATCTGTTCTAAATATTGGTAATTTTTTTTTTAATCGGATGAGTAGTTTAGGAGATTACCTCCTACATCCAAACTTACAAACTTTACCTCTTTATAATATTAGTAGGAAGTGAAGTTAATATCAGATGCAAATAGTAGCCGTGCCAACTATCAAACAGGAAATGTTATTTCGATGTTTGTACATCCTTGACATCTAGACTAGGTCTACAGACGATATGTTGAACATGTAGAGAGCTACTTAATTGGTCAAGGTTGGGCGTCATCTTCTTATACGATGTTACACCGTCTATGTTAGTTTTAATTAATGCCTAGCGGATATAAGAAATGCTTTCTACACCGCCGAGACTTTTTTTTTTGTCTTAAATGTATTATAAAATTGTTTTTAATTATTCTCCATTAATGTTTTTGCTCTATTATTTCATTCGCTAATAGAAACTTTGTTCGAGTTTAAAGCAGTTAGGTATATATGCGATCATTTATAATTGGTCATAGCCCCGGGAAATAATGACCTCAAAAAATAGACTAGTTTTTAAAGAATGTCACATTTATTTTAAAATTTATGTGCAGTCTTTTTTTTAAACAGTAAACGACTCATTTGATGTCAACGCCGAATCGTATAGAAAGTACTGCAGACCCGATCAGGGGCAAATTTTCCTGATACTTTTTATTCCTGTGTTGTATCAGGGAAACAGAAATACATAGGAGAAATTATCAAACCACGATAAACAATCACACCTGTGATATCAGGAGAACATATCTAATAAATTCTCGTCTGTTTAAACTTTCCTGAATATCAGGAAACCATAAACACTCCAGACGTTCCGATTTTAGGGATACATTGTTATTAAAAATATCTGCGATTCGTATTTTTTTCCTCTTAAGAGTATTCGTCCCTGCAAATACCCCCTGCACCCTTCATCTCAAATCTTTTCCCCTCGTCTAAAAACGGTTCGCGCTCTCCCGACGCTATTTTTAAAGCTAGAGGGTTCTGGTAAACGCCAAATGAAAGACAAAGAATCAGACTACAGATCCTTCAGGTGAATTTTTTGAAAAAAAAATCCTGAAAAAACTTACAACCTTTTGAAAAAAATAATAATCTGTAGTCTGATTCTTTGTCTTTCATTTGGCGTTTACCAGAACCCTCTAACTTTAAAAATAGCGTCGGAAGAGCGCGAACCGTTTTTAGGCGAGGGGAAAAGATTTGAGATGAAGGGTGCAGGGGGTATTTGCCGGGACGAATACTCTTAACAAAAACTTAACAAGTAATTACTTATATAAAATCTGCGAAGAAGTTATGTGAATATATATACCGTCAATATCTAGGAGTGCTATGCAATAAAACAACGCTTAATAGCTTTCATAGACAACGGGCTTACATATATGACTAATCGATACAAAATGTGTTACGATGACAGAGGTTAAATGTTACGAACTACAGTGAAACGTTTAAAAATTGCATAAACGGTTATTCGTTGAAATAAAATATTCTACATACATAAATAAAAACAACGAAACGCAGGCATTCTCAAAAGCTGATGTGCAACTTTATTATTAAAAAGAGGTAAGGTTTGTAAGTTTGGATGTAGGAGGTAATCTCCAAAACTACTCATCCAATTTTAAAATGTTTTTCACCAATATTTAGAATAGACTTCAGGATGAACATAATACATTATCGCGTTAAAATAAAAGCACTTTTCGTGGAGACCAATTTTGGCAACGTAAGTCGACGAACAAACGGTGGCAATCTACAAATTCGGGCGAAACCGGACCGGGCAGCTAGTATTATATAAGAAAGAAATGTGTATTTGAAATAAATTCATCGGACAAAATGTCTGAGAGATTAAAAAAGAGCCAGAACAAGGATTTATAGCTGTCATAGTGGAAGAGATGTTTTACTGGTGTGATATAACGTGGAACTTTGTAAACACTTCCAAGTTGTACGATATGCTTCCGTTAATGACTCTAAAAAAATTTAGTAGAAGGCGCTAGTAAAAATTATATGCGTTAAAAAATAAAATACTTGCTGTATACCCTAGGTAAAAAAGTTGATCGCGTTTTTGCCAAGATATCACGCATAGAAATCTGCTTCGTTGGTATTTTTTAACCGTGTTACCGATTTTCTAAACGTTATAAAACTTGACAGCGTATTTCCTGACAGTTTATTAAAATGCAATTAATATAAAATGATTAAAAGCAAATGTCACGTACCAAGAAATAAGTGCAGTATAGTCAACTTAATTTTAAATGCATAGTACTTAGTGTGAGAAAACGCAGGAAATGTCTCTTTTGTACAGTTTTTCTACATGGAACTCTGTGAGAAATACTATAAAGATAAAAACTAAACACGTCAATGTCGATAATTTGTTTTAACAATAAAAGAAATGATACTGTTTTGCATAATTTATGAATAATCACACAAAGAAAAAATGTGATTATTTTTTTCTGTGTAACATAGCTTTATACTGGATTCTTAGGGTCACAAACATGCCATTTTTTTGTATCTATCTAGTCCTCGGAAGCAATCGGAACAATATTCGACAATCGCGAGATCGAGCAGGCTTACGCTATTGGTATCTTGATCGCACAATCGTGATACAAAAAATTGCAAGTGTGCTTACAGATAAAATCGTGTAGGCAAAACCGTTCGAAGACTGTGAAGTTTCAATCTAATCAAAATGTTTTATGTTTCAGGGATTCAAAAGAACTTCAAAAGCCTACTTCAAATAATGTAGACGTCATAAGATTTTACAAATATATTCAAGCCGCGAGAGACGGCCAGGAAAAGAAAGACTGCTTGAAAATTTATCCGGCGTGCTTAGTGAACACTGAAAAATGAAATTAACTAACCTAGACTCGTTCTAAAAATGGTCATAGTTTAACAAAAATTAGTTATAAGAGTTACGTATTTTTAAAAATAATTTTTTTTTGTCAAAAGGTCGCACGGTTTTTCACCTTTTCAAAAATCGAAACGATGGATGCCTTGGTGATAAATCGTCCGACAAATTTTACAATAATTATATTTTATAACAATGTACCTTCGTAATACGTAAAAATGAAATCTTCGTTGAAAAAAAATATTATTTAACTGTAGTGACTTGAATGATCGACGAGGACAGTAACCTATTTTTAATAGCAATATTTTAATGTTAGTTCTACACGCTTAAACTAAGGTTTATTATTTAAAATAATATATTTTAAAGTTCTGAAAAGGCTGTTTTAACGTTTTTAAATTAAACGCGTCATTTGTTATTTCAAATTTAAATATGTCTATATTTTGAAGCCAACGAAATTAAGATTTTATGTATATTTATTTTTTACGAATCTTTGTCTCTCAATAAATATTGTATTTATAGAAGAGTAAAAAAAGTTCATTTTTATATAATTTATGTAATTAATAAAAAATATAGGTCTGCAAAACTTGTTAGACAAAAATATTATTAAACTGAAAGAAGTTTACAGAAGACTGCATTACAAATTCCAAATGAAAAGGTTCAGGGTTTGGGATTCATGAATACAATGGCATTACTACAGAATGGCTAGACTAGCAAGAGGCTATGGGCGCCCGGGTTCAGGGGACCCTTTGGCAACAAAAATTAAGTGAATGTGCTAGGAATCACTCGATTTTAAATCAAAGTGCTCCAAATTTGTAGTTACGCCACTGTATAAAGATAATGATATTATTTACTTCGTTATATTATGGAAGTTCAAAGTTGTAAAAAAAAAATGAAATAGGTACAGAAATCAACGCAATGGAAATTTTGTCGACTACGAAAATTTTATTTATAATTAAGCGAGCGTTTTCTATTTGGTTTTCATTTTTTATTTAGTCAACAGGGCTCCCAACTTGTTTATATAAATAGGGTAAAAATAAGTCAAGGTGTTGGTGAAAAATACACCGTGATTTGCTCAATGTATGATTATTGATGTCACACTTTTTTTACGTAAAAAATGTGCGTCAAAATATTCGTCCGAAATAATGTTTATTTTTAAGGTTGCTATTTATTTATTTTATTTATTTATTTATTTATTAAACAGTTTTGTAAGTAAAAACGTATTTATTAATAAAGCTATACAACATTAATTAGTGTTTGGTCAATAATTTATTTTCAGAATCACATAAGCTATCATTTTTTTTTCTTTTTGTAATAATAAATGACAAAGCTTTTAGTGCATCACATTTCTAGAAGCTAAACCAACAAAAAAAAAAAAACAATCGCAGGAATATTGCTGAAAAATTACAAAATTACTTTAATTCAGGTAATTCTTATTAAAAAAATCGAGCTGAATCGATTCCGGTCACTCCCACATCTGTATCATTAGTCGTTTGAAAGTTATTGCGCTTTTAAGTTTCTTTCAAAAAAATATGAATAAAGGCCCACATCTCCGAAACTAAAAGAGATACTGGGTTGCGGATGGTCGGAATCGATTCAGCTTGGAATTTTCTATAAGTTCGGTTAGTATAAAACGATCCAAAAGTCGTTTAGTGTATTAAAAAGTTGCATTTTTGCAAAACGCATATGAAAACATGAACGTTTTGCGATATTTGGCATAATATATAATTTTTTCAGATATGCTTAATAGTAACGTGTCTTATAGAAAAAAGCACGCTGAATCGATTGGGCCTACGCCCAAATTCGTATCTCGCTTAGTTTAGACGCTATGACGGTTTAAAGTGTAAAAAAATTTAAGCACTTTAAAATGGCTAAATCTCCGAAACCAAAAGAGATACGAGGTTGCGGGTGGTCGGAATCGATTCAGAATGATTTTTTCTATAAGTATGCATGATATCAAACGAATCTATTTTTCAAAAATTTTTCAATTTTGTAAGAAGGGTCCCCCCTTCTTACTTTTTCCGATTTTAAAAAAACACTAAAATCACTGTCATATTGTTCGCATACGACTTACAACTGAGGTTATTCTTATGTAAAAAATCGCGCTGAATCGATTCCGATCACCCCCACATGTGTATCATTAGTCGTTTGAAAGTTACGGCGCTTTTAAATTTTTCTCAAATAAAATAAATAAACGCTAATATCTCTGAAACTAAAGGTGATACAAGGTTGTGGATTGTCGGAATCGATTCAGCTTGAAATTTTCTATAAGTTCGGTTAGTATAGAACAGTCCAAAAGTCGCTTAGTGTCTTAAAAAGTTGCATTTTTGCAAAACGCATATGAAAACATGAACGTTTTGCGATATTTGGCATAATATATAATTTTTTCAGATATGCTTAATAGTAACGTGTCTTATAGAAAAAAGCACGCTGAATCGATTGGGCCTACGCCCAAATTCGTATCTCGCTTAGTTTAGACGCTATGACGGTTTAAAGTGTAAAAAAAATTAAGCACTTTAAAATGGCTAAATCTCCGAAACCAAAGAAGATACGAGGTTGCGGAAGGTCGGAATCGATTCAGAATGATTTTTTCTATAAGTATGCATGATATCAAACGAATCTATTTTTCAAAAATTTTTCAATATTGTAAGAAGGGTCCCCCCTTCTTACTTTTTCCGATTTTAAAAAAACACTAAAATCACTGTCATATTGTTCGCATACGACTTACAACTGAGGTTATTCTTATGTAAAAAATCGCGCTGAATCGATTCCGATCACCCCCACATGTGTATCATTAGTCGTTTGAAAGTTACGGCGCTTTTAAATTTTTCTCAAATAAAATAAATAAACGCTAATATCTCTGAAACTAAAGGTGATACAAGGTTGTGGATTGTCGGAATCGATTCAGCTTGAAATTTTCTATAAGTTCGGTTAGTATAGAACAGTCCAAAAGTCGCTTAGTGTCTTAAAAAGTTGCATTTTTGCAAAACGCATATGAAAACATGAACGTTTTGCGATATTATGCATAATATATAATTTTTTCAGATATGCTTAATAGTAACGTGTCTTATAGAAAAAAGCACGCTGAATCGATTGGGCCTACGCCCAAATTCGTATCTCGCTTAGTTTAGACGCTATGACGGTTTAAAGTGTAAAAAAATTTAAGCACTTTAAAATGGCTATATCTCCGAAACCAAAGAAGATACGAGGTTGCGGAAGGTCGGAATCGATTCAGAATGATTTTTTCTATAAGTATGCATGATATCAAACGAATCTATTTTTCAAAAATTTTTCAATATTGTAAGAAGGGTCCCCCCTTCTTACTTTTTCCGATTTTAAAAAAACACTAAAATCACTGTCATATTGTTCGCATACGACTTACAACTGAGGTTATTCTTATGTAAAAAATCGCGCTGAATCAATTCCGATCACCCCCACATGTGTATCATTAGTCGTTTGAAAGTTACGGCGCTTTTAAATTTTTCTCAAATAAAATAAATAAACGCTAATATCTCTGAAACTAAAGGTGATACAAGGTTGTGGATTGTCGGAATCGATTCAGCTTGAAATTTTCTATAAGTTCGGTTAGTATAGAACAGTCCAAAAGTCGCTTAGTGTCTTAAAAAGTTGCATTTTTGCAAAACGCATATGAAAACATGAACGTTTTGCGATATTTGGCATAATATATAATTTTTTCAGATATGCTTAATAGTAACGTGTCTTATAGAAAAAAGCACGCTGAATCGATTGGGCCTACGCCCAAATTCGTATCACGCTTAGTTTAGACGCTATGACGGTTTAAAGTGTAAAAAAATTTAAGCACTTTAAAATGGCTATATCTCCGAAACCAAAGAAGATACGAGGTTGCGGAAGGTCGGAATCGATTCAGAATGATTTTTTCTATAAGTATGCATGATATCAAACGAATCTATTTTTCAAAAATTTTTCAATTTTGTAAGAAGGGTCCCCCCTTCTTACTTTTTCCGATTTTAAAAAAACACTAAAATCACTGTCATATTGTTCGCATACGACTTACAACTGAGGTTATTCTTATGTAAAAAATCGCGCTGAATCGATTCCGACTACCCCCCCTTTTGTATCTTTAATCGTTTGAAAGTTACGGCGCTTTTAAATTTTTCTCAAATAAAATAAATAAACGCTAATATCTCTGAAACTAAAGGTGATACAAGGTTGTGGATTGTCGGAATCGATTCAGCTTGAAATTTTCTATAAGTTCGGTTAGTATAGAACAGTCCAAAAGTCGCTTAGTGTCTTAAAAAGTTGCATTTTTGCAAAACGCATATGAAAACATGAACGTTTTGCGATATTTGGCATAATATATAATTTTTTCAGATATGCTTAATAGTAACGTGTCTTATAGAAAAAAGCACGCTGAATCGATTGGGCCTACGCCCAAATTCGTATCACGCTTAGTTTAGACGCTATGACGGTTTAAAGTGTAAAAAAATTTAAGCACTTTAAAATGGCTATATCTCCGAAACCAAAGAAGATACGAGGTTGCGGAAGGTCGGAATCGATTCAGAATGATTTTTTCTATAAGTATGCATGATATCAAACGAATCTATTTTTCAAAAATTTTTCAATATTGTAAGAAGGGTCCCCCCTTCTTACTTTTTCCGATTTTAAAAAAACACTAAAATCACTGTCATATTGTTCGCATACGACTTACAACTGAGGTTATTCTTATGTAAAAAATCGCGCTGAATCGATTCCGATCACCCCCACATGTGTATCATTAGTCGTTTGAAAGTTACGGCGCTTTTAAATTTTTCTCAAATAAAATAAATAAACGCTAATATCTCTGAAACTAAAGGTGATACAAGGTTGTGGATTGTCGGAATCGATTCAGCTTGAAATTTTCTATAAGTTCGGTTAGTATAGAACAGTCCAAAAGTCGCTTAGTGTCTTAAAAAGTTGCATTTTTGCAAAACGCATATGAAAACATGAACGTTTTGCGATATTTGGCATAATATATAATTTTTTCAGATATGCTTAATAGTAACGTGTCTTATAGAAAAAAGCACGCTGAATCGATTGGGCCTACGCCCAAATTCGTATCACGCTTAGTTTAGACGCTATGACGGTTTAAAGTGTAAAAAAATTTAAGCACTTTAAAATGGCTATATCTCCGAAACCAAAGAAGATACGAGGTTGCGGAAGGTCGGAATCGATTCAGAATGATTTTTTCTATAAGTATGCATGATATCAAACGAATCTATTTTTCAAAAATTTTTCAATATTGTAAGAAGGGTCCCCCCTTCTTACTTTTTCCGATTTTAAAAAAACACTAAAATCACTGTCATATTGTTCGCATACGACTTACAACTGAGGTTATTCTTATGTAAAAAATCGCGCTGAATCAATTCCGATCACCCCCACATGTGTATCATTAGTCGTTTGAAAGTTACGGCGCTTTTAAATTTTTCTCAAATAAAATAAATAAACGCTAATATCTCTGAAACTAAAGGTGATACAAGGTTGTGGATTGTCGGAATCGATTCAGCTTGAAATTTTCTATAAGTTCGGTTAGTATAGAACAGTCCAAAAGTCGCTTAGTGTCTTAAAAAGTTGCATTTTTGCAAAACGCATATGAAAACATGAACGTTTTGCGATATTTGGCATAATATATAATTTTTTCAGATATGCTTAATAGTAACGTGTCTTATAGAAAAAAGCACGCTGAATCGATTGGGCCTACGCCCAAATTCGTATCACGCTTAGTTTAGACGCTATGACGGTTTAAAGTGTAAAAAAATTTAAGCACTTTAAAATGGCTATATCTCCGAAACCAAAGAAGATACGAGGTTGCGGAAGGTCGGAATCGATTCAGAATGATTTTTTCTATAAGTATGCATGATATCAAACGAATCTATTTTTCAAAAATTTTTCAATATTGTAAGAAGGGTCCCCCCTTCTTACTTTTTCCGATTTTAAAAAAACACTAAAATCACTGTCATATTGTTCGCATACGACTTACAACTGAGGTTATTCTTATGTAAAAAATCGCGCTGAATCGATTCCGATCACCCCCACATGTGTATCATTAGTCGTTTGAAAGTTACGGCGCTTTTAAATTTTTCTCAAATAAAATAAATAAACGCTAATATCTCTGAAACTAAAGGTGATACAAGGTTGTGGATTGTCGGAATCGATTCAGCTTGAAATTTTCTATAAGTTCGGTTAGTATAGAACAGTCCAAAAGTCGCTTAGTGTCTTAAAAAGTTGCATTTTTGCAAAACGCATATGAAAACATGAACGTTTTGCGATATTTGGCATAATATATAATTTTTTCAGATATGCTTAATAGTAACGTGTCTTATAGAAAAAAGCACGCTGAATCGATTGGGCCTACGCCCAAATTCGTATCACGCTTAGTTTAGACGCTATGACGGTTTAAAGTGTAAAAAAATTTAAGCACTTTAAAATGGCTATATCTCCGAAACCAAAGAAGATACGAGGTTGCGGAAGGTCGGAATCGATTCAGAATGATTTTTTCTATAAGTATGCATGATATCAAACGAATCTATTTTTCAAAAATTTTTCAATATTGTAAGAAGGGTCCCCCCTTCTTACTTTTTCCGATTTTAAAAAAACACTAAAATCACTGTCATATTGTTCGCATACGACTTACAACTGAGGTTATTCTTATGTAAAAAATCGCGCTGAATCGATTCCGATCACCCCCACATGTGTATCATTAGTCGTTTGAAAGTTACGGCGCTTTTAAATTTTTCTCAAATAAAATAAATAAACGCTAATATCTCTGAAACTAAAGGTGATACAAGGTTGTGGATTGTCGGAATCGATTCAGCTTGAAATTTTCTATAAGTTCGGTTAGTATAGAACAGTCCAAAAGTCGCTTAGTGTCTTAAAAAGTTGCATTTTTGCAAAACGCATATGAAAACATGAACGTTTTGCGATATTTGGCATAATATATAATTTTTTCAGATATGCTTAATAGTAACGTGTCTTATAGAAAAAAGCACGCTGAATCGATTGGGCCTACGCCCAAATTCGTATCACGCTTAGTTTAGACGCTATTGCAAGTACACTCCATATAAAATTGAACATCAATCATTCGAAATAAATTTACAGATATCCGATCATAGAGCACAATTATACATGCAGCCTCACACAAATCGGGACACGTCTGTCACTGATAGATACTTCTGTTATAAAAATAAATCTAACCTGAAAATGGTCAACTTACTTTCTGAGTGCGATAATAGGCATACCGATCGACCAATTGTTAAAATCCAGCATAAAAATAAATCCAGAGAAATGTTTGACCACAATATCATCAATCTCATAAACGTAAATATACAGTGTCTCAGAAATAAAATTGATCAACTTAACCTATTTGTAAATGACGGTAAATATAATACAAATATTTTATGCATTACCGAGCACTGGTTAAAACCATTGGAGATCGATTACATGAAAATCGATGGATTTTATATGGGTAATATTTTCTGCAGATCAACTTTTCTTCATGGTGGTACAGCAATTTTTATCAAAGACCACATAAAATCAACTAAATATTCAGAAGTTGACAACTTGTGTATAGAAAAACAATTTGAGTTTACAGCCATTGAACTTCCAGAGTATAATACCATAGTAATAGCTCTTTATAGACCTCCATTAGGAGATATTAACATTTTTCTAAACAGCTTAAACGAAATGTTAGATGTTATAAATAGATCAAATAAAATAATAATTTTGGCAGGGGATTTCAATGTCAATTTTCTAAATCAAACTGACAATAAAATCAAAGACATTCGTGATATACTCCATTCATTTAATATGAAAATTCTTTTCAATGAGTATTCGAGAATTTCTAATCATAGTGCGACCTGCATCGATAATGTGTGTACAAATATAAGTGCAAACATTAGTGAGACCCATACAATTAACGCATCTCTTTCAGATCATTTTGCTCAATATGTGCATTTCAAATTGGTAAATAACTCAAAAACACATACGTTTTTCTTTCGAACTAGAAGTAAAAATCCAACAAACTATCATACATTTGAAATGCTAATCAAACAAATTGATTGGAATAGATGTGTAGTCATTGAAGACTGCGACTATGCATTTGAAACATTCTTGAAACTTATAGTGGACTGCTATGAGGAAGCGTTCCCGGAAGTTATAAAGGTTGGTACGACTAGAACTAAACAAACAAATAAAAAGAACAACACTCCCTGGTTCACACATGAACTTTTTTGTATTAAAGAGACATTACAGTTAATTAGTAGTATGTATTTATCTAATAAATCACCAGTGCTTAAAAACATCTATAAAAACTACCATATATTTTATAAACAGTCAATTAAATATGCTAAACTAAAATATTATGAAACGTTGGTGTCTCAACAAAGTAATAAATCCAAGGCGATATGGAGTATTGTAAAAAAAGAAACTAATACTGAAAATCCTTTCAATCGTGAAACACCGGTATCAGCTAAAGACCTAAATACATTCTTTGTAAATGTTGGCAAATCAATATTAGATAACCTACCGCGAAGCAAATCTGATGCTTATTCACTATTACAAGAGCATTACATGCCAAATAATAAATCTTTTTTTCTGACACCAGTTGATAATAATGAGGTCTTCGCGGTAATAAAAAATTTGAAAAATTCTAACTCTAAAGACATTTATGGTTTAGACTCAAACCTACTAAAGATAGCTAATATATACATTTGTGAAACGTTAGCATTCTTGATCAATCGCTGCTTCATGGAAGGACTGTTTCCTACATGTCTCAAATTAAGTAGAGTCACTCCGATCTTTAAAAAAGGTGACAAAACAATTCCAGATAACTATCGCCCCATATCAATTTTGCCCGTTCTATCTAAAGTGTTAGAAAAAATATTTAAAACTAGACTTGAAAACTTTCTTAATCAGTGTAATGTGCTATATGAACATCAATATGGTTTTCGACCTAAGTATTCTACTATCCAGGCTCTAATAAATGTGGTAAACAATATTTTAAACTTACATAAAAACAATAATAATGTAGCCTTAAGTCTATGCGATCTTTCAAAAGCCTTTGATAGCGTTCCACATGATTTATTACTTAACAAACTTAACTTCTATGGTTGCAGAGGTGTAACCAACAAATTTTTGGAATCATATCTCAGCGATAGATATCAAAAAGTTATTGTACATAATGAAGAATCACAATACTGTAGGATACAATGTGGAGTTCCTCAAGGATCCATTTTGGGTCCTCTTCTTTTTATTATTTTTATAAACGATCTACCAAAAAATATTACCTGCTCCAGTACTTTTTTATATGCTGACGACACAACATTTATCACAGATCAAAACGATATATATCTGTTAAAACAATTAGAAAGTCAAACTTTAGAGGAAGCTACATCATGGTTTTCTAGCAATAAATTACTATTAAACATAGCAAAAACTCAACATTGTATCTTGCAATATCGTGACTCGGGGTATGTTACAAAGGGCTGTGTGAAATTCCTCGGCCTTCACATAGAAAGCACTCTAAAATGGGATACGCACATTGATTCAATATGTCATAAATTAACAAAGACAATCTATCTTCTGAGGAAGATTACTAAACTTGTGTCCAACGAGTGTGCTTTAAGCATTTATTATGGTCTCTTCCACTCGGTAATACAATATGGGATTATACTTTGGGGGAATAGCCCGGAAGCAATAAGAGTGTTCAAGCTTCAAAAACAAGCAGTTAGAATTATTTCTCACTCATACAGACTTGCACACTGCAAACCAATATTTCAAAAATTAAAAATTATGTCACTACCGTCTTTATATGTCCTCAATAATCTATTATATGTCAAAAATAATTTAAATACATTCCAGACAGCTGATGAAATACACTCCTACAGTACCCGAGGCAATAAAGATATCAGAGTGCCTCTCTATAAAACTGGAAAATTAACTAATGGACCTAATTATTGGGCATTAAAATTCTATAATGTATTACCGAGTCATATAAAGGAAATGAATTATAATAACTACAAAAAAACAGTTAAAGATCTTCTAATTGACAAATGTCTATACAATTATAAAGACTTTTTCTAATGAAATATTTTCTCATTGTATTGTATTATTTTTTTGTTTATTGACGATTATTGTATACTTTCTAGTTTTACAATAAAAATTATCTATCTATCTATCTATGACGGTTTAAAGTGTAAAAAAATTTAAGCACTTTAAAATGGCTATATCTCCGAAACCAAAGAAGATACGAGGTTGCGGAAGGTCGGAATCGATTCAGAATGATTTTTTCTATAAGTATGCATGATATCAAACGAATCTATTTTTCAAAAATTTTTCAATATTGTAAGAAGGGTCCCCCCTTCTTACTTTTTCCGATTTTAAAAAAACACTAAAATCACTGTCATATTGTTCGCATACGACTTACAACTGAGGTTATTCTTATGTAAAAAATCGCGCTGAATCAATTCCGATCACCCCCACATGTGTATCATTAGTCGTTTGAAAGTTACGGCGCTTTTAAATTTTTCTCAAATAAAATAAATAAACGCTAATATCTCTGAAACTAAAGGTGATACAAGGTTGTGGATTGTCGGAATCGATTCAGCTTGAAATTTTCTATAAGTTCGGTTAGTATAGAACAGTCCAAAAGTCGCTTAGTGTCTTAAAAAGTTGCATTTTTGCAAAACGCATATGAAAACATGAACATTTTGCGATATTTGGCATAATATATAATTTTTTCAGATATGCTTAATAGTAACGTGTCTTATAGAAAAAAGCACGCTGAATCGATTGGGCCTACGCCCAAATTCGTATCACGCTTAGTTTAGACGCTATGACGGTTTAAAGTGTAAAAAAATTTAAGCACTTTAAAATGGCTATATCTCCGAAACCAAAGAAGATACGAGGTTGCGGAAGGTCGGAATCGATTCAGAATGATTTTTTCTATAAGTATGCATGATATCAAACGAATCTATTTTTCAAAAATTTTTCAATATTGTAAGAAGGGTCCCCCCTTCTTACTTTTTCCGATTTTAAAAAAACACTAAAATCACTGTCATATTGTTCGCATACGACTTACAACTGAGGTTATTCTTATGTAAAAAATCGCGCTGAATCGATTCCGATCACCCCCACATGTGTATCATTAGTCGTTTGAAAGTTACGGCGCTTTTAAATTTTTCTCAAATAAAATAAATAAACGCTAATATCTCTGAAACTAAAGGTGATACAAGGTTGTGGATTGTCGGAATCGATTCAGCTTGAAATTTTCTATAAGTTCGGTTAGTATAGAACAGTCCAAAAGTCGCTTAGTGTCTTAAAAAGTTGCATTTTTGCAAAACGCATATGAAAACATGAACGTTTTGCGATATTTGGCATAATATATAATTTTTTCAGATATGCTTAATAGTAACGTGTCTTATAGAAAAAAGCACGCTGAATCGATTGGGCCTACGCCCAAATTCGTATCACGCTTAGTTTAGACGCTATGACGGTTTAAAGTGTAAAAAAATTTAAGCACTTTAAAATGGCTAAATCTCCGAAACCAAAAGAGATACGAGGTTGCGGGTGGTCGGAATCGATTCAGAATGATTTTTTCTATAAGTATGCATGATATCAAACGAATCTATTTTTCAAAAATTTTTCAATTTTGTAAGAAGGGTCCCCCCTTCTTACTTTTTCCGATTTTAAAAAAACACTAAAATCACTGTCATATTGTTCGCATACGACTTACAACTGAGGTTATTCTTATGTAAAAAATCGCGCTGAATCGATTCCGACTACCCCCCCTTTTGTATCTTTAATCGTTTGAAAGTTACGGCGCTTTTAAATTTTTCTCAAATAAAATAAATAAACGCTAATATCTCTGAAACTAAAGGTGATACAAGGTTGTGGATTGTCGGAATCGATTCAGCTTGAAATTTTCTATAAGTTCGGTTAGTATAGAACAGTCCAAAAGTCGCTTAGTGTCTTAAAAAGTTGCATTTTTGCAAAACGCATATGAAAACATGAACGTTTTGCGATATTTGGCATAATATATAATTTTTTCAGATATGCTTAATAGTAACGTGTCTTATAGAAAAAAGCACGCTGAATCGATTGGGCCTACGCCCAAATTCGTATCACGCTTAGTTTAGACGCTATGACGGTTTAAAGTGTAAAAAAATTTAAGCACTTTAAAATGGCTATATCTCCGAAACCAAAGAAGATACGAGGTTGCGGAAGGTCGGAATCGATTCAGAATGATTTTTTCTATAAGTATGCATGATATCAAACGAATCTATTTTTCAAAAATTTTTCAATATTGTAAGAAGGGTCCCCCCTTCTTACTTTTTCCGATTTTAAAAAAACACTAAAATCACTGTCATATTGTTCGCATACGACTTACAACTGAGGTTATTCTTATGTAAAAAATCGCGCTGAATCGATTCCGATCACCCCCACATGTGTATCATTAGTCGTTTGAAAGTTACGGCGCTTTTAAATTTTTCTCAAATAAAATAAATAAACGCTAATATCTCTGAAACTAAAGGTGATACAAGGTTGTGGATTGTCGGAATCGATTCAGCTTGAAATTTTCTATAAGTTCGGTTAGTATAGAACAGTCCAAAAGTCGCTTAGTGTCTTAAAAAGTTGCATTTTTGCAAAACGCATATGAAAACATGAACGTTTTGCGATATTTGGCATAATATATAATTTTTTCAGATATGCTTAATAGTAACGTGTCTTATAGAAAAAAGCACGCTGAATCGATTGGGCCTACGCCCAAATTCGTATCACGCTTAGTTTAGACGCTATGACGGTTTAAAGTGTAAAAAAATTTAAGCACTTTAAAATGGCTATATCTCCGAAACCAAAGAAGATACGAGGTTGCGGAAGGTCGGAATCGATTCAGAATGATTTTTTCTATAAGTATGCATGATATCAAACGAATCTATTTTTCAAAAATTTTTCAATATTGTAAGAAGGGTCCCCCCTTCTTACTTTTTCCGATTTTAAAAAAACACTAAAATCACTGTCATATTGTTCGCATACGACTTACAACTGAGGTTATTCTTATGTAAAAAATCGCGCTGAATCAATTCCGATCACCCCCACATGTGTATCATTAGTCGTTTGAAAGTTACGGCGCTTTTAAATTTTTCTCAAATAAAATAAATAAACGCTAATATCTCTGAAACTAAAGGTGATACAAGGTTGTGGATTGTCGGAATCGATTCAGCTTGAAATTTTCTATAAGTTCGGTTAGTATAGAACAGTCCAAAAGTCGCTTAGTGTCTTAAAAAGTTGCATTTTTGCAAAACGCATATGAAAACATGAACGTTTTGCGATATTTGGCATAATATATAATTTTTTCAGATATGCTTAATAGTAACGTGTCTTATAGAAAAAAGCACGCTGAATCGATTGGGCCTACGCCCAAATTCGTATCACGCTTAGTTTAGACGCTATGACGGTTTAAAGTGTAAAAAAATTTAAGCACTTTAAAATGGCTATATCTCCGAAACCAAAGAAGATACGAGGTTGCGGAAGGTCGGAATCGATTCAGAATGATTTTTTCTATAAGTATGCATGATATCAAACGAATCTATTTTTCAAAAATTTTTCAATATTGTAAGAAGGGTCCCCCCTTCTTACTTTTTCCGATTTTAAAAAAACACTAAAATCACTGTCATATTGTTCGCATACGACTTACAACTGAGGTTATTCTTATGTAAAAAATCGCGCTGAATCGATTCCGATCACCCCCACATGTGTATCATTAGTCGTTTGAAAGTTACGGCGCTTTTAAATTTTTCTCAAATAAAATAAATAAACGCTAATATCTCTGAAACTAAAGGTGATACAAGGTTGTGGATTGTCGGAATCGATTCAGCTTGAAATTTTCTATAAGTTCGGTTAGTATAGAACAGTCCAAAAGTCGCTTAGTGTCTTAAAAAGTTGCATTTTTGCAAAACGCATATGAAAACATGAACGTTTTGCGATATTTGGCATAATATATAATTTTTTCAGATATGCTTAATAGTAACGTGTCTTATAGAAAAAAGCACGCTGAATCGATTGGGCCTACGCCCAAATTCGTATCACGCTTAGTTTAGACGCTATGACGGTTTAAAGTGTAAAAAAATTTAAGCACTTTAAAATGGCTATATCTCCGAAACCAAAGAAGATACGAGGTTGCGGAAGGTCGGAATCGATTCAGAATGATTTTTTCTATAAGTATGCATGATATCAAACGAATCTATTTTTCAAAAATTTTTCAATATTGTAAGAAGGGTCCCCCCTTCTTACTTTTTCCGATTTTAAAAAAACACTAAAATCACTGTCATATTGTTCGCATACGACTTACAACTGAGGTTATTCTTATGTAAAAAATCGCGCTGAATCGATTCCGATCACCCCCACATGTGTATCATTAGTCGTTTGAAAGTTACGGCGCTTTTAAATTTTTCTCAAAGAAAATAAATAAACGCTAATATCTCTGAAACTAAAGGTGATACAAGGTTGTGGATTGTCGGAATCGATTCAGCTTGAAATTTTCTATAAGTTCGGTTAGTATAGAACAGTCCAAAAGTCGCTTAGTGTCTTAAAAAGTTGCATTTTTGCAAAACGCATATGAAAACATGAACGTTTTGCGATATTTGGCATAATATATAATTTTTTCAGATATGCTTAATAGTAACGTGTCTTATAGAAAAAAGCACGCTGAATCGATTGGGCCTACGCCCAAATTCGTATCACGCTTAGTTTAGACGCTATGACGGTTTAAAGTGTAAAAAAATTTAAGCACTTTAAAATGGCTATATCTCCGAAACCAAAGAAGATACGAGGTTGCGGAAGGTCGGAATCGATTCAGAATGATTTTTTCTATAAGTATGCATGATATCAAACGAATCTATTTTTCAAAAATTTTTCAATATTGTAAGAAGGGTCCCCCCTTCTTACTTTTTCCGATTTTAAAAAAACACTAAAATCACTGTCATATTGTTCGCATACGACTTACAACTGAGGTTATTCTTATGTAAAAAATCGCGCTGAATCGATTCCGATCACCCCCACATGTGTATCATTAGTCGTTTGAAAGTTACGGCGCTTTTAAATTTTTCTCAAATAAAATAAATAAACGCTAATATCTCTGAAACTAAAGGTGATACAAGGTTGTGGATTGTCGGAATCGATTCAGCTTGAAATTTTCTATAAGTTCGGTTAGTATAGAACAGTCCAAAAGTCGCTTAGTGTCTTAAAAAGTTGCATTTTTGCAAAACGCATATGAAAACATGAACGTTTTGCGATATTTGGCATAATATATAATTTTTTCAGATATGCTTAATAGTAACGTGTCTTATAGAAAAAAGCACGCTGAATCGATTGGGCCTACGCCCAAATTCGTATCACGCTTAGTTTAGACGCTATGACGGTTTAAAGTGTAAAAAAATTTAAGCACTTTAAAATGGCTATATCTCCGAAACCAAAGAAGATACGAGGTTGCGGAAGGTCGGAATCGATTCAGAATGATTTTTTCTATAAGTATGCATGATATCAAACGAATCTATTTTTCAAAAATTTTTCAATATTGTAAGAAGGGTCCCCCCTTCTTACTTTTTCCGATTTTTAAAAAACACTAAAATCACTGTCATATTGTTCGCATACGACTTACAACTGAGGTTATTCTTATGTAAAAAATCGCGCTGAATCGATTCCGATCACCCCCACATGTGTATCATTAGTCGTTTGAAAGTTACGGCGCTTTTAAATTTTTCTCAAATAAAATAAATAAACGCTAATATCTCTGAAACTAAAGGTGATACAAGGTTGTGGATTGTCGGAATCGATTCAGCTTGAAATTTTCTATAAGTTCGGTTAGTATAGAACAGTCCAAAAGTCGCTTAGTGTCTTAAAAAGTTGCATTTTTGCAAAACGCATATGAAAACATGAACGTTTTGCGATATTTGGCATAATATATAATTTTTTCAGATATGCTTAATAGTAACGTGTCTTATAGAAAAAAGCACGCTGAATCGATTGGGCCTACGCCCAAATTCGTATCTCGCTTAGTTTAGACGCTATGACGGTTTAAAGTGTAAAAAAAATTAAGCACTTTAAAATGGCGAAATCTCCGAAACCAAAGAAGATACGAGGTTGCGGAAGGTCGGAATCGATTCAGAATGATTTTTTCTATAAGTATGCATGATATCAAACGAATCTATTTTTCAAAAATTTTTCAATATTGTAAGAAGGGTCCCCCCTTCTTACTTTTTCCGATTTTAAAAAAACACTAAAATCACTGTCATATTGTTCGCATACGACTTACAACTGAGGTTATTCTTATGTAAAAAATCGCGCTGAATCGATTCCGATCACCCCCACATGTGTATCATTAGTCGTTTGAAAGTTACGGCGCTTTTAAATTTTTCTCAAATAAAATAAATAAACGCTAATATCTCTGAAACTAAAGGTGATACAAGGTTGTGGATTGTCGGAATCGATTCAGCTTGATATTTTCTATAAGTTCGGTTAGTATAGAACAGTCCAAAAGTCGCTTAGTGTCTTAAAAAGTTGCATTTTTGCAAAACGCATATGAAAACATGAACGTTTTGCGATATTTGGCATAATATATAATTTTTTCAGATATGCTTAATAGTAACGTGTCTTATAGAAAAAAGCACGCTGAATCGATTGGGCCTACGCCCAAATTCGTATCTCGCTTAGTTTAGACGCTATGACGGTTTAAAGTGTAAAAAAATTTAAGCACTTTAAAATGGCTAAATCTCCGAAACCAAAAGAGATACGAGGTTGCGGGTGGTCGGAATCGATTCAGAATGATTTTTTCTATAAGTATGCATGATATCAAACGAATCTATTTTTCAAAAATTTTTCAATATTGTAAGAAGGGTCCCCCCTTCTTACTTTTTCCGATTTTAAAAAAACACTAAAATCACTGTCATATTGTTCGCATACGACTTACAACTGAGGTTATTCTTATGTAAAAAATCGCGCTGAATCGATTCCGATCACCCCCACATGTGTATCATTAGTCGTTTGAAAGTTACGGCGCTTTTAAATTTTTCTCAAATAAAATAAATAAACGCTAATATCTCTGAAACTAAAGGTGATACAAGGTTGTGGATTGTCGGAATCGATTCAGCTTGAAATTTTCTATAAGTTCGGTTAGTATAGAACAGTCCAAAAGTCGCTTAGTGTCTTAAAAAGTTGCATTTTTGCAAAACGCATATGAAAACATGAACGTTTTGCGATATTTGGCATAATATATAATTTTTTCAGATATGCTTAATAGTAACGTGTCTTATAGAAAAAAGCACGCTGAATCGATTGGGCCTACGCCCAAATTCGTATCTCGCTTAGTTTAGACGCTATGACGGTTTAAAGTGTAAAAAAATTTAAGCACTTTAAAATGGCTATATCTCCGAAACCAAAGAAGATACGAGGTTGCGGAAGGTCGGAATCGATTCAGAATGAGTTTTTCTATAAGTATGCATGATATCAAACGAATCTATTTTTCAAAAATTTTTCAATTTTGTAAGAAAGGTCCCCCCTTCTTACTTTTTCCGATTTTAAAAAAAACACTAAAATCACTGTCATATTGTTCGCATACGACTTACAACTTAGGTTATTCTTATGTAAAAAATCGCGCTGAAGCGATTCCGACACATGTGTATCATTAGTCGTTTAAGAGTTACGGCGCTTTTAAGTTTTTCTCAAAAAAATATAAATAAAGGCTCATATCTCCGAAATTTAAAGTGATACTGGGTTGCGGATGGTCGGAATCGATTCAGCTTGAAATTTTCTATAAGTTCAGTTAGTATAAAACGGTCCAAAAGTCGCTTAGTGTCTTAAAAAGTTGCAGATTTGCAAAACGGATATGAAAACATGAAAAGATTTGGCAAAATACATAAATTTTAAGGTAAAAAGTAAAAAGATGAAACTCTATCAAGTTAACAGCAAATAATCCACTATTTGAGTTGTTAAATCAATCGGCGGTTTTAAAAATGTTATTGCTATAAAACGGAAACTAACGTACGCTAGATTTGTAACCCACATTTATAACCGAAAATGGTGAAAGGAGCAGATGAATGGACAAGTAAAAACTGACAAACGTGAAAGTTTTTCTTCACCCTGATATCATAACAATGTCATCAAACCATGATTGGATCAGTCGCATAGGGCTAGACAGTATTGCCTGCGAGATTTCAAGCTAGCTGTGGTGCTGGGTTAATTCATAATGGCTATTGTGTGTTCACGTCACACGATGCGTGTATTGTAGTTGGCTTTGTAGATGGGTTTGGTGCACACGCAGTTACTGTTCGGATGTTTACAAAAGCGAACGTTTACTGTCTCTGAATAATAATAAATTGTAAATGCGATTGACACCTAGGAACCGTGGATATTTTTTAAGAGAAGACACTGGGGCTTCTACGAGAGGAACATTGTAACTAAATAAAATCTGTGAGCTGTGGGATCGTCGTGGAGACGTTATGTAAACAATGGCGTCGCTATGCGATCGGCTATTCCATTCTTATTATATTTTGATTTTTTATAGAAACATTAAACAATTTTTTTTGTGCCAGCCCTACAATAAAAAAATGCAAATTAATTGTCGTACTACGCATCATACGCGTTAGACTTAAGCTTTGGTTCAGAATAATAGCCCACGGCTACAATACACATTGTGTGTTAAAAAGAGTAAAAAAAGGTTTATGAAGAAGAAAAAAAATTAACACGATCTTGTTAAAGTATATTAATAATAAATACTTATTTGACTAAAAGGCTAAACAATAAAGTCTATTAAAATTTGATAATTTTTAACAGCGCACATTATTCTTCGTACACAAAGTATGTAAACATGATATTTCGTTCTTCTTCCTCTTATTTGCAAATAAAGCACCCTAACAACATTTGATTTAGATCCGCTCAGTCATTTGACGTGTATACAGGAGGCCTTTTTCAACCAAATTTTGGTAGGATGTTTGACAAGTAAATATGAAGAGCTCTTTTGTTTTTGCGCAAAAAAGATATGCTTTTCTGTTTCATATCGATTTATTATTTCATTTATTTTTTCAAGCAAGCTTTGTTAAAAAAAATTCTTCTAAACATTATAGTTTCGGAAATGTTTCCGAAATAAAAAACAAACGAGTTCTTTTGTTGCGAAGAAGTGTGAAAAAGAAATGGCAGTAGCAAGACAAAATAATTCTAAACTAGGAATCAATATTTGTTCACGTACAATTAATACATTCCAATCCGTTTGGAATGAACAATGAGCTCCTCGGTGTAAGTTGCTCCAATTCAACACACGCTATAGCCTCGTTCAACTTACATAGACAACGTTTCCGGTCCCCAAGACCAAGGGTAGGGCATATAAAAAACACCCAACACAAAATCATAATCAATCAGTGTTCAAAATTGTTTGTCGAAGTCAAGTGTTGAAGACTTCTTGTCAAAATGATAACGTCCCAGTGTGTAGCAATAGCTGTTTTGTTATTCGGAGCTACGTTAGCTCAACAAAACGATGATAAATCAGCTGTTGATTTAATAAACGATGTGTATACCGGGTGTTTGCAACACTATTCAGTGGGATGTGTCAAACCTAAAGCTTTAGCTTGGTTAAGCAATGTCTGGGAAAAGGATATCATCCACATTACGGAAGATTTGGCTATCAAGAAGAATTATGATAACACTATCCCTACAGAGGTAAGTCATGAATTGTTGTCTTCTGTTATGATGTCTTTGAAACTTAATATTTCGCAATGAGAAAAATAATCGGCACGATGTATTATTTTTTAGTTTGTTAAACATTTAGAAATGCCATTAATTATCGACCAATATTGAAGAGAACTAATCAGATGTTAATCAAAGATTAAATGCCATTAAAGTTAAAAATTTACCTCAATTAAAATTCATAATATTTTTGAGATATTTAAATATTTTGGTATTGTTACAGGAACAGCGCGCTACCGGTGACCAATTCGAAATTTTAGACAAAATTGAAGATTTCTTGGTCAGCCATGAACTTCTCGTTAAAGTACCTAAAGAACTTCGCAAAGACGGTCCACTAGGAAGCTTCGTACCTCGAACTTTCACCACGTCTGATCTCTCAGTGCCTCTAGTAACTGGCAGAAGTAAATAATTTTTTAAAAATAAAGTTTATTATTTAAAAATCAAAAGAAAAATATACGAAGTCCTTAAGGTGGCTTTTGAAAGGTTGCATCTGCGAGGGAATGCAACGGCAAAAAACAGCGACAAGTGTAAAAAAAAATAGATTTGAATAAAAATTAATGGAAAAGAAGTAGCTGTCGCGTCTCTCTCGCGTCGTGGTCACTATTTCCAGTGTCTCTTTAAATAATACCGAATAAAACTAATCAATTAATTTTATTGGTAATTTTCAGAGAAGATCAAACATGGATTGGTACGCAAAGTTATAATGCCGTTTTTGCTGGGATTAAAATTCAAAGCTGCAGTATTAGTACCTCTAGCCTTAGCTCTGATCGCAATGAAAGCATGGAAAGCACTGACTCTCGGTTTACTGTCACTTGTTCTTACCGGAGCTATGCTGATCTTCAAGTTCACCAAACCGAGAGTAGTCAACTACGAAGTGATTCACTATCCTCACCATGTCGATCACCATATCGATCATCACGTAGAACATCCGGCTGGACCGGCGACGACTTGGGACGCTCATCCGGGATACGGACGCGCCGTCGACGCACAAGAAATCGCTTATCGCGGACACAATCAACAATAACTTTTTAAAATCCGATATGAATGAATACTAGTTTTGTTTAATGAAAGAGAATGTTGATCCAAAAATTATTCGCGTATAACTTAAGCGTTTGCGTTTCAGATTTTGATTGGAAAATTAAATAATCTTGTTTTTTTGAGGTTGCGTAAATATTTTTGGAAAGTGTTTGTGTAAATATAGAACGTAAGATTTTTATTTCATGAGGTTTATGAATTTGTTACCATGTTTTTTAGGAAACTAGAATTGTTTTACAAAAATTAAATTTACATTACGGCTAACAATTTTGGTTTGCCGTGAAAATTGAGTATTTTTTTAAGTGGAGTATTTATTTTTATGTATTTTTTATTTATTAAAGAAAAAGTTAATGAATTTAATGTTTTATTATCCTAATTCATTCCCATCTTGTTTCTATAGAAGTATCTATAAAAAAAGTTACTTAAAATTGTAGACAGACTATTTATAAAGATTGTAGTACTATTAAGTAACTAGTTACTACTTTCATTATTTATTGTTAAAAATGACAAAAGCATACAGAAAGAGAACGCTAAATAACTAAACAGAATACTTAAGTTTGATGAAGGATTTTTTAGTAAAACATTTTGTAAATAATAAAGAGAATATTTCACAAGTCTAATTTTTTTTTTAAATGAAATTGTCATACCCAACATATGTAATAAAAGATTGGCTCTTTAAAAATTGAAATGAGATTTAAATCCAAAATGACCCAGAAGCGAGGCGTTTTAATTTATGGAAAAAAAAACAAAGATAAGTTCATTTTTAGCCGAGATAAGATTAGCACTTTTTCTCATCTTGAACTATTGAGGCAACAAATAAAGACTTAAATAGAATTTCGACAATATTTTGAAGTGACTGACTGAACTTGCCCCGGAAATACACTTGCCTCACTTACCCCAGTTGTTATTCTTTAATAAAATAAAAACCAGAAACCTCGTCTATTAGTCTTATAAAATAATCTCTCTAAAATACGATCTGGTAACAGTCCCAGATAACTCTGACAGTAGGTGTAACATAACAAATCCGAAGTAGCTCGAACTCTGAATAAGTCTTTGCGACGTTTTAATCCTAATATCCCTTATTCTTTAAAGGTTAAGGGACTCTATTGTAAGAGAGAAGCGATTTTTCGAAACACCCCGTCATCGTAACGAGAAAAATCACCCTTGAAAAAGTAACGATAGACTAGAGTTGCATAATTTTTGTGTCTCCAAATTCAAGGATGAAAAGAAAATGGCCGTTTCTCATCGAAACAGCAACAACTAGTTCCGCAGCAACATAGTGTCGTCTCTTTCATTGAAATCACTATAACATAAGTCGCAGCGACGATAAGCAAACCGTTGTTTCCATGAATTTTTATGATCTCAGTTGTCGCGCGTCTATAATCTACAGTGTCTATCGATAAACGTAGAAAATAAGGGCACAAATTTCACTTCAGCGCTTATACGCAACGGAATTTTAGATGGCTGAATGACCAACATTACGTTGGTAACAATGCGCTGAATATTTGGTGACCGATTTTACCTTCTATAAGAAACAAATGAAGTGTGGTTCGAACTGAATACTGATTAAGTTGCCGCATTTTATAATGAGCTTGATAATAAAATAAATAATTCAAAATAATCAAAATAGTTTAATGCCGTAGTAGACAATACTCAATGTTTCAAAGTAGGGCTCATCTAAAATTTTTTTTTTAAATATTTAGAGATAAAAATATTTCTTAATATTGTGAAAAAAAACTCTAACAATTTAGAGTGATGATGATCCTGTTTAAATGTTTTAAGATTAAAGGATAAATCCTGGTGGCATAGAATCGATGAACTAAGCAAATCTGAAGCTTTTTTTATTGCATTTTATTGTCAGACAATAAAATGCAATAAAAAAACCTTCAGTATTTGCTTAGTTCATCGATCCTATGCCACCAGGATTCATAAATCGATGAACTAAGCAAATCTGAAGCTTTTTTTATTGCATTTTATTGTCAGACAATAAAATGCAATAAAAAAAACCTTCAGTATTTGCTTAGTTCATCGATCCTATGCCACCAGGATTCATCCTTTAATCTTACAACATTTCTTAATATTATTTTTCTTTAAACAAATGTCATAAATTATTGCCAGTTTTAGATTAAAAAAATCTAAAATTGATTGACGTAGATGATTCTTTAAGTTGGTGTTTCAAAATAAAAATTTGTAGTTTGGATTAATCAATGATTTCAGACTAATATTTTAAAGTGCAGGCTATTCCAAAGTATGAAATAAAATGTTTTTTTTTAAGTTTACAATTTATTAAGAGATCCTGTACAAAAAAGGTGGTAAAAATAATCTCTCAACAAATAACCC
Source organism: Xanthostigma xanthostigma (assembly GCA_963575645.1). Classification (NCBI taxonomy): domain Eukaryota; kingdom Metazoa; phylum Arthropoda; class Insecta; order Raphidioptera; family Raphidiidae; genus Xanthostigma; species Xanthostigma xanthostigma. The sequence continues at coordinate 2,718,962 of OY754475.1, read as the reverse complement.
GAATTTCAACATACTGCATTATTCGATACCGATGTCAAAACTTTGAAAGTTTTTCTTTCTACACGAAAGATTGCATTTGTTCGAAAAAAAAACTAAATAAAGATAAGGTCAAAGATGTCAAATAACTCCCCGATTAATTTTTTAAATACAAGTTTCCTTTACAGACACAAATATTCTCTTTATCTGTACTTTAAAAGTGTTTGGCAAAATCCGTAAACGAAATAAGACCGTAAAAATAAAAATTTCAAAAATAAAGTTCCCTACTAAAAAATAAAAGTAGGATAACAAAATATCGCTTTTAATTTAGACACCCCTTTATTCTCGCAAAATCAGGTAGACGAAACATTTTATGGAAACAAAATAATTAAAAAACAAAATAAAGATAAAAATACAATTTTGTACTCTTTAAAAAAACATCACATGTCTTCATCTTGGCAACGGCAGGAAATTGAGAAAAAAAAGTTCTCAAAGATTTTAAATAAAGATTTGAAAAAATCATAAAAGTAAAATAAGAAAAAAAAACAATTAAAAATTATTCAAAACTAACAGTAGCTTGCGCACTTTCTTTTATGGATACCAATCAACTAGTTCACTACAAATCAATAACAACAATACTTAGATACTCTCAACAATACTATCAAATACTTAATCAATTATTCAGTACGCATGTTGATAATACAAACGGAACAGTACCCAAGTTTAAAATTAAATCCGTTGTAATTTCCTGCGCGTAGCTAAAATAAGAACCAAGCCCTAAGTATAAAAACTTCGACCATTGTTTCGGAAGGCACATTCGGTTATCATTTTTCAAACTGTCAACATATCAATTAATTAAATTATTCAATTAATTTAATAACAAAATGGTGTCGAATAAAAGTGTAATTATATTCGCCGTTGTGTTGGGCATTGCAATTGCCCAGCCGGCAAAACCGAGTTTTTGGAAAGGCACTCCGCTAGACTCGGCCGTTGAAAGCATGAGATCTGAATGCTCCAACAACGACGAAATTGCTTGCATGAAATTCAAGGTCATGTCGCTTCTAGACACGGTTTTCAAGAAGGATTCGTATCAAGTAAGTAACAAATTCAGAATTTCGTTAAAAACTTCTTTTGTAACTAATTTTGGTTAGCCACCATCGGACTTGGATCACTCAGATCTTTGTTTTGTTAGATTTTTTGAAATCTATTTAAGGGTTATCTGGGCTAAGTATTTTGAAATTATTAAACTGAAAATTCAAATGATACTGCATAACAGTTTCGTATGAGGAAAATGTTTAATACAAAAAAAAAATGTTTCAATATTTGAGTGTTTTTCTTTTGAAAATATTTTCTACCGAAATTTATTCAGTAAATAAGATTTCATTGACAAAAAAGCCTTGCATTAAAAAGTCTCTTCAATAAATATGTGTAATCTATTCAATTCTCTGTTAACTGTCAAACATAATTTTTCCAGCTCACTGAAAATGTAGAAGTGGTGCGCAACGCAGCTCCTGTAAGTGACGTCACAGGAAGAAGCGTCGGTATGGATTTCTTCGAAAGAGTCGAGAAATATTTACAAAGTCACGATGTCACATTCAAATTCCCGATCGTCGACACAGCGGTCACCGTTTTGCCGCGCAACTTGGACAGCGACAGCCTCGACCTCAACATCAAGTTCTCCGAATCCGATTCATCCGAAGTCGAATCCAGACGTAAGATCAATCTTCCTGCATTTTTAAGACCGCGTTATCTACATTTGTTTTCTCATTTTCCAGGTAGAAAATCGAAACTCCGCAGAATCGTCGTCCCAATTTTGGTCTTCATTGTCCTCAAGGCGATCACTCTGGTTCCTCTCGCATTGGGAGTCCTCGGTTTGAAAGCCTGGAACGCACTTCAACTGTCGTTCTTCTCGTTTGTTATCTCGGTCGGCCTTGCAATCTTCCAGTTGTGCAAAAAGATCGCAGTCGACGGCGTTCATCCACCAGCCGCCATTTCTGCCCACGGATGGGACGCAGCCAATTACCAATACGCAGCTCGATCGTTCGATAACGTCGCCCCAATCCCACTTACCCAAGATGCGCAGAATTTGGCTTACAACGCTCATTTGTAAAATGAAATGCAATAATTTATTTGCTGTACATATTTGATGCTCATGTTGCACCTTTCTTTTGTTACCAAAAATGTATTATTTATTATTTTAAATTGAAATAAATTATTTTTACAAATTAATATATGCAATGTAGATGATTATTTTTTTATGTTTATCCTGTTTAAATATAAAAGATCAGACGTAAACAATAATACATATTCAAATCTTTGATTAACGTCTGATTAGTACTCTTCAATAAATAAAATTATCGACCAATTTTTTAGACAATATATTAACAAAAAAATATATAATTAATACATTAACGTTTCGATCCAGATTTGGATCTAAAAATATAAAAATAATTAATATTTAGTTTCTATTTATTTTTAATGAAATTCGTGAGATTTTTTAATATTGAAATATTTAATGTATTAATTATATATTTTTTTGTTAATACTATATTGTCTGAAAAATTGGTCGATAGCTTTATTTATTGAATAATACATATTCTTTCAAGCCTTGAAAAGTGCCCCAAATGTTATTGCGTCTTAAAGAAACCTTCATTGAAATTGAACTGAAAGCATACAGAGCTAAGGATAAGAGTTCCAGAAGAACATTAAAAGCAAATAATTAATTGGAGAAAACAATTTAAACCAAAACAATTTTCAACCTTTAAATTAAACAATAATTTCTAATTTTCAATAAATATTTAGTGTTAAGAGATATATGCACCACCTGTATCCACTCACTGACTTTTTCTAGCTTTTTCAGCCACTCGATTTTGTGGCAAACAAGCAGACAAGTTACATACTAAATCGAATGGCTCTATTCTGTATTAGTCCGGGAGGTGATGTCAAAATTTATCAGTGATTTATCTCCGACTCAAATGTAATTGATTGAAGAGTTTAACCATTACTCTGTTCGAAATCGAAAGTCAATCAGCGCGCCCGCGGTGGTTGTGGGCGTGGGAGGCTGTGAAACTCGTCGGAAAAACTATGAAAAAAAGTGATAAATCTGCTGATGAAAATTTGTTAGATTGTAAATAATTGATGATTAAACGTGAAAATACTTGTCAGTCACTTTCCCGACGGGGGAAACATCGTCAGTCAGAGGTTTGAAGCCTTTAAAATAATATCAATTGCTCAGTGTTTGAATTTAAAATCGATAATGGTTAAACTCTTCAATCAATTACATTTGAGTCGGAGATAAATCACTGATAAATTTTGACATCACCTCCGGACTATATGGTTAAAGTTGAAATTACATTTCTGTCTCACAAACTTATGCAATGTTAAACTTGCTATAAAATGACAAAAAAATAATAGCACTGTAAATTCTTCCACTATACAAAATAGCACCATAAAAATAATAAGTTCTAATATTATTTAAATGCATTCCCGAAACATTGAGCACTGTTTTCTATAAGCATAGCGAATTAAAAAAAAATATATATAATTGTATTTTTTGGACAGATTTGGGAAATATTTCGGAACCACTTCAAATTCAGTGCGCTTATAGAAATCGTCACCCTAACTTCAGCGAGCCCTCACACATGGTTCTACCAAAGACAAAAAAAATATTTTCTAAGGTCTGTTCTTGTTCACGGACTCCCATCAATAATAATTAAAAAAAATGTTGTGGAAATTATTTTTAACTACGCACTGATAGAAAGAGATAGTGTAGATTATAGACGCTCGACATCCTAGGTTATCAGCGACTAAGTAACGATTGGGGAACCAGCAATGCCTAATTTAATTACAGATTTTAAGATTTAAGGAAATTGTTCTTAATGTAGGATCATCTCACCGTTTTTCGGTGTGATACATCCATGTATTTTTCCGGCACACCGTCCGGGAATCGCCGATCTACAAACATTCATGAGATAAACCTATTTTGATGCGGTTTTCTTTTTTTTAATTAATTGCTACAGCTTAATGTAGATACTTGAGTCTCCGAAGGTGATCTTGATATGCATTTTTGAAGTAAAACTTTGTTTTAGTTCAACGCGATCGAGAACCAGCAATAATGACGTTTTAAATTAGTATTTATTGTTAACGCTTCGAGAGATTCACTCTGAATTTCAGAACTATTTTTTTTTTAATTTTATATTTTCAGTACAATTTATACAATCAAAATAAAACCAGATTAAAAAATTTAATTTCAACTGTTTAAATTTACTAATCACGTTTTGAGAGCTCCTAAAGTGTTGAAGTGTCTGGAATAATTAATTTCAAGTTCACACCTTTCATCGAATTCCAGTATATTAACTCGCATTCCGTTTATAAAAAAATGTGACACATTTATTCTTTTTATGTAAGATATTTTATAGAAAATACTGGACCGAAATTATGGTTAAGAGGTACAGTTCTTAAAGCTGTACCTCTTATAGAGCATAAAAAAAATTGTAAATTCAATACAGAGTTTCGAATGTGCTCATTGAGCTTAAAGCGATTTTTCCTATATACAAAAAAACTTATATCGTTTAAATGTATATTTTTATAAAATAAGTATTTTTACAGAAAAAACATATTGCTTCGAATCTTCTATCTTCTTTATATTCCGAGAGGTAATTTTAAGAAGCTTATTTAGGCATGAAAGTTAGCTTTGTATTTTGAATCAGTGCAAACAACAAAAATGCCATTTTTTACCAACCCCTAAATATGCACTAGTAGGGTTGAAAACAATAACTAATTTTGACAAAACTGAGATTTTTACAGTATTTCAAACACACCTTTTCTAAACTGTATTTAAAAAGGGCAGAACAAAATTCCGGTCAGAACATCCCGGCAGACTGCTTTGAAGGGGTGAGAAAAGGCATGTTCAAAGCAGTCTGCCGAGGTGTTCCGATCGGAGCTTTGTTCCACCCTTTTAAATACAGTTTCTTGACTGTCAATCTTTATTTATTTTTGTACGAGTTAGTTAATTGTACGGTTCATAACAATAAATAAATTATCCAAAAGTAAAATAAAACTTAAGTACAAACATCAAACAGACGCGTTTCCTTTAAATTCGAAATTTACTCTGTTGGTACTATGGATGTTTTGACTGTTCAATAAATATTAAAGATCAATTTGATGAAACTAGTGTATATTTTTCCATTATTATTATTATTATATCAGAATAATCTTTTTTAATGAAAAGCGGATAGTAATAAAAAATAAGGAATAGTTGCTTCTTACCACAACAATTTTATTAGCGGATGTAGCTTTCGGGAGCTATGCTCTCATCTTCTGCAAACACTACACTAAATTACTTGTTTAGTAATTTAGTTTAATGTTTGCTGAAGATGAGAGCATAGCTCCCGAAATGTACATCCGCTAATAAAACTGTTGTGGTAAGAAGTAACTATTTCTTATTTTTTTATTTTTGTTTCAACCACACTGCTCTTAATATTTGTATACGGATCTACAATTTTAATTTTCACACCTGAATTACGCCATAAACAATAAATGAAAAGTAAAAGAACAAAGACTTATCAGGGTTAATTAAATACTTTAAATTGATTACCATGTACGGACGGAAAACATGTGTCAAAAAATATAATATCCGCCTGTCCAATAGTGTGCGTTTAAACAATGAAGGCACCAGTCCAAATACTTCAACAATAATATTAACAATGCAACGCACAATCGGTCCGCTAACCTGATAAATGTAATCAATATAAAAACCGCACCTCTGCTCAACAACCAATTCATTGTCAATCAGTCATCGAAACGATCATAGTTGAAGTCATGAGGGTGTTAGCGTTAGCTTTAGTTTTGGCGATAGTTGGCCTCTCGGCGGCCAAAAACAGTGTCAACAACGAATTGACCGATACAGATCCTAGGATTAAAACAAGTGAAGATCTAGTGACGTCAGTGTTCACGGAGTGTTCGTCGTTGTCTTGCGCCAAGGATAAACTTCTTAGTTATTTGGATTCGCTCCTGGGATTAAGCGAGGATACTTCGAGAAGTTATGAAGTAAGGAAGCTTATTTTGAAGCATGTGTAACTGCCAAGTCTCGTACCAATTCAAATTTATTATTAATAAATCGAAAGACTAGAGTTAGAAACGATCAACCGTAACACCATAACTTAAATCATGTCGTCTTTATAAACTTGCTATTCTTAAGTTTAAAGCATGAAATTATAAAAAATGAATGATTAGTTAGGTATAAGTTTAAAAAAGCGTGATATTGATTACTGTATTGTTTCTTCAGGGAAGAAATATCGACAAACTGATTTTCCATAGAATAGGAAAAATACTGAGGACCAACGAATTCAAAATTGAATTACCCGCTGGCACTGAACTGACTTATAAACCTTCGAAAGGATTGGATCTGGATTTGCCGTCTCGTTCTGATGATGACGAATCAACTACAGAAGGTTTGTACAATTTATTCTTAGTGTACATATTTTTCATACGGTGCATACACTATTATATATGCAATGTGTGGTACGGGCAATCAATTTTGAAAGACGTTTGAACGAAATTTGGTATAAATATCGCCGCATTAAGGCTATGAGATCGTTTTAAGGGTTGGAAAAAAATTTTACGGGTGCGGAATTACTTACTACAGGGTGTATTTAATTCAGTGGAGATGTTTGATTAATAATAGTATTGTAATTAAGAAAAAAAATAATATTTTAAGGAATGATTATATTTTTGTATTCTATCAAAAAAACAAACTTAAGTTCATCTAACAACACCACAATGCTTGTATTAGCAAATACACTATATATAGACATTCTGTACTGCGACCCGGTTTGTTCATTATTTTAAATCAAAAAGACAATTAATTTTTACTTTTAGCTCGAGGTATTTTAAAGAAAAAGCTCTTGTTACCGATCCTTCTTCTACTGAAGCTAAAATTAAAAGCTCTCATGCCAATCTTCGTTGCTTTGATTGGATTGAAAGCACTGAAAGCTTTAATACTGAGTAAACTTGCTATCGTCTTAGTGGTTGGATTTATTGCTTACACGTTTTTGAAAAAAGGAGGTAAGTCATTCGCTCTCAGTAATTATTAACATACAAATTAGTTACATCACGTTAAGATCACATACAAAGGCATGAAATGAATAAGATAATGTAAGATAAAAACGGAACTATTATTGTGACCAATAATCCCAATTTAATGCAGTTTCAACGTCAAAAGAGTAGAATTGATAACCGAATTTTTCCTGCAGGAATGCCAATGGCAATGACGATGACCCCAGCGGAACCCCCAATGATGGGATACGGTGTTCCAGCCACATCCCCACCGCCAAGTTCGTATGAACCGAGTTGGGAACCATCGCCTGGTGGTCCTTATTCCCGGCAATGGACCAGTCATGGCGACGGGGTACAATCGGCGCAGAGTTTAGCGTATTCAGCGTATTATCCAGGAAGTTCTTCGTCTTCATCATCAAACAGTGCTTATTATTCATCAACAAGCACTCCAAACGCTTAATTTGAAAAAAAACCGAAGACTTCAAATGACTTTAATGACTTTTTTGTTCAATATTTGAACTTGGGAACACTGTAAACGACATTTGTATATTTTTTTAAACAATACGAACATTTTTAAAGACAAATTCAATTATATTTTAGGAAAAGACGCATGAAGCAAAACTAGACTGATATCATTATTACAAAAAATCATACCAAAGACAAATAACTGATAAATATTAAAAAAACAATTAATTTATTTTCTATTCTTTATTTTATTTATAACAGATCTTTTGTACCTATTTTTTCTTGTGCAACAAATATTTCAATAAATTTATTTTTATATGAATACAAACTGTTGTGTACCTGCTACCCTCTTTAGTTAGGTAGACCCTTAAATAAGTCACCCTTCTAAATATCAACCCTCCGTTATACAGTGTTCGACATTCCTTTTTACAACTTTCCAGCAGATGAATAATCTCATAGAAGGCTCAGTATTTCGTTTAAATATAAAAACAAAATGCATTTTAGGTAGTTGAAGTTTGCGATAAACATTTTGATATCACCATTTAGAGCATTATCAATTCTATGTTTGTTTTCGTTGATATAATAATATATTATTTTGAATTTTTATCGATTTTGTGCGTTGTGAGCGTCTCCATCTATATTTTAAATAAAACTTTGTGCACGAGTGGTTCTACTCTTTGGTTAGTGCTAACGTGTCTTTTCACACAAAAAATTGAGTCATTTTTGTCTGTACTTTGAATAGAGAACAGTCCTTTGTTTGTGATCATGCAGAGGAGGCATAAATAAACAACATTATTGGTCAGCTGATCAACTGTCTGATTATTTAAATCAATTGTTTTGTCTGAGAGTGTATCAGTTGGTCAACAATGGCACAGTAAGTACCTCAGTACGAAGGTTTAAAATATTATTTTCGAGAAAGTAACCTATATTTTGATACACGTAAAAATCATTAACAAGCATTTTTTACTTTTAACATTATTATTTAAATTTATCTAAGGTCTAGTAGTGATTCAAATTGTTAGTTTATTTTAAAATAAATTATAATTCAAGTGATACTTCCACCAGTTCTGAAATTAGAACCTGAGATACGAGTCATGGAAACGAAATTTAACAATATTTTTTTAGGAATCTTGGATTCCCGGTGAATTTGCTGTCGACTTATGACATCGATGGCTACGATAGCATAATATTGATTCATTACGCGGATTCAGAAGGTCCCAGCGACTTAGTAAAAACACGTAAAACATTTTTGGAATTCGATAAAGCGCTAGAAAATGAAACAGCCGTGATACCGTTGCCAAATTTGCCGGCGAAACGTTTAATCCACGCCCCAACGGGTCATTTGGATCCGGATTATGACGACGTTCGCAGTTTGGGCGAAGCTGCAAAGAGGGGTATTCAAAGAGCTCTAAAAGCAGGTAGCAAATGTCCGATTTTAATTTTGCCGAGTCATGGAAAATTTAAAAATTCTGAACTGGTCAGTTTATTGGGAGCTCTGGAGGCTCTATATGTTGTAAGTATTCTAATCTTACGGGTATCTCCTGTACCTATTTTAAATTCCAAAGAAAATATGTAAATTTTGGGCTGGTCAAAACACTCGAGACAAGCATGTATTCAAAACTTTCGATTAACCCCTGTAATTATTTCAATTTTTTTTTGAAATACCAAAAACACTGGTTACTTTATTGAGAGCTCTAAAAGCATTTTCTGTAATTGAACTTTCGATTACTCCGTGTTTTTTTAACCAAGTCGCGAAAAATATGGAAATAACAACCACTTTATTGGGAGACTTTGCGTGACGAGTATCCTAAACCCCTGGAATTATTTTTGCTAAGCCAGGAAAAATCATAATAGATATATCAATTTTGAGTTGGCAAGACAAGCATGAATCCCTCTTCTAAACTTTCGACTAGCCCCTGTATTTTGTTATCGGAATGTTACGGTATGCACAGCAAGCAATTTTGTATACAGCAACATAAATTTTTATCACGTTTCCTTTAGAAAGTGGAACGCCATATAAACTGCCCATGGAATACACAAATAGCCACCTTAAAATGGTCAAATGAAGTTATTTAAAAATGTCTCGGTTTTTCAGCCAATTCAAATGCGAGAATGTCCATTCAAAAGTGCAAAAAAAGTTGACGCACTCGGCGTCTATTCTGAAAATAATGACAGTGTTAAAGATATTATAAACACAGCGGTCCAACTGGAATCGGGTCGAATTGTCGCAAGGGACATTGGCGGAGGTGATCCAGAACGCATGGCACCACCGAAAGTTCAAACTTATGTACAAAACCTTTTTAAGAACACTGAAATTTCCGTTCGGGTGATTGAAGATTTAAAGGTGAGTTTAATGACTTGTAGAGCGTCTACAATAGCCCTCTCGTAAGGTACGTTATGAAAAAAGGAAATGGCAAACTTAATGCGTTTTGATTTAACCAAATTATTGTTCAATTTAATTCGCAACTTTGTCTTAAGATGATGTCATTATGACTATTCATAAAATTATACGAGGCATTTCAAGGTTGATTCAGTAATTGATCTAAAAATATCTAACGAAACTGCCAAATTTAAAAAATACTACAATAATAGTTTTAATTTAATTGAAAAGACAATATGAAGGCCGATTGAATTCATGATAAAAAATCAGCTTAACAATACTGTCAAAATAGATCGCGTAAAAATGCACAAATTAAATCATTTTCATCATTAAAGTACGAAAATTATTATTTGTAAAATCTCTAGCATCTAATTTAAAGCATGAACCTAAACATCATTTCAGAGGCGTACTCAGAATTTCAGAAACTAAAATTTGAGGTCGTTTTACCTATTTCTAGAATTATTTAAACTGAATCATATATATTAATACGCTAAGGTTAAAGATGTTTGCCTCCCTTTTTAGAAAAAACCTCACAATTTCTCCACATAAATTATATATCATTTTACAGATAATTGCTTGCTCTACTGACATCGACAACTAAAAAATTTATTATTGCTTTTGTTTTTGTAAATTAATTAAAATACAGCAACGCTGAACAACGTCTGCCATCTGACGGATTTAATTTTGAAACAACGTCAACACTTCGATCTGTCATCTGACCTTCATATTGCAATACAACAGACACAATACTGCATACTGCATTCTAACGGCTTTAATTTTGAAACAGCGAGCAACGCTGAACAACGTCACAGCAATGCTGCATGATGCCATCTGACGGCTTAGCTCAACGCTTTTGCTACTTGCGCCTCTATATGACAATTTTGGTAAAATATTTCTTCGATCTGTCATCTGAGCTTCATATTGTAATACAACAAAAAGAAGAACGTTATAAGCAGTGTGCAAAATTAGAAACGAATTGAATACCTGCAATCATATTTAAAAAATAATTTTGTAAACTGATAATATACTTATTTAGTGCCAAAATTAGCACAGGTCACTCTAGTTTTAATTAATTCCTTCAACGTTTTCAAACAGGTATTACAGAAAGAATATCCATTATTCGCGGCAGTAGATCGCTGCGCCCGACAAGTAGAACGTCACTATGGAAGAATCATATTCCTGGAATACAATCCTCCCGATAAAGTTAACCGTACGGTTATGCTTGTCGGTAAAGGCGTCACCTACGACACTGGTGGCGCCGATATCAAAGCCGGAGGAATCATGGCCGGCATGTCGAGGGATAAATGCGGGGCGGCCGCCGTTGCCGGATTTATGCAGGTGCGACAACACAGCCATTGAGTTTTTAATTAATGGGAGTCGCCTCTTATATCACCCGATTCAGTATCCTCGTCCCTTGCCCGCAAACTGAGTGGTTGTTATCTTTTGGATTCATTCTTAATTGTCCATAGATGGTTCTGTCTTCTACGATTCCAAGATTCCATCTCCTTATTGCACTGTCTGTACTTTAAGTCCCCGGTTAACAGTCCGATTCTTTGGAGGTGTCCTTTGGCACAAATCCTGTCAGGAGACCTACCAGGAGACGAAGATTGCAGTTCCTGCTAGTAGTAGTTCTTCATTCATCTTGATGGCTCTTTAATAAAAGTCTTGCCAGGTTGCTGCCTGGAAACTTAAGTCCAGTATTTCTTTTGTTGATCTATTCTCTAATTTTAACCTTGCACTATGCCTTGTTTAAAAAAGGAATAAATAAATGCCTATAAAAACTTGATCGTGTTCAATTTTCAGATAGTAAATTTGGCGAAACCAAAAGATCTCAAAGTCGTCGCAGCGATGTGTATGGTCCGAAATAGCGTTGGGTCTGATTGCTACGTGGCTGATGAATTGATCAGCGCCAGGGCCGGCGTAACAGTCAGAATTGGTAATACTGATGCCGAAGGACGGACCTGCATGGTCGACGTTTTATGTCAAGTATGTATTGTTTGACCAACTATAAAACTGTGTTGATTAGGACTACGTCTTTATTGCTTTAAATAAATAAAAAATGTTTTTACTTGCTACAAGTGTGACGTCAATAGAAAAACACGCGCGTATTCGAACGCAATGTCGAAATTTTAAAGCAATCGGTGAAGAACTTTCGGAGATTTAAGATTTTGAATAAACGAACATTTACATTTTGACTTATTTTTAGATGAAAGAATTGGCTAAAAACGAAATCAATCCGCACCTGTATACAATAGCCACTTTAACAGGACACGCTGTTTTGGCAGCCGGTGAAGGATATTCAATCGGTAAATTATTTTTTTTTGGCTTTCAATAAAATTGCACGACACGGACGTCCTTAGTTATCGCGCGTCTAACATGTGTGTGTCTCAACTTCCGTGAAGAGGGGTAAAGTCTGTGAAGGAACTGAATCACAGAACAGCTGTGGCACTGAATACTAAAAATCAAATATTTAAGTTCCGTCTCACAGCTTGTCAGTACTGTAAATTTAGTGAAAAGGTCAAATCGCTGCAGAAGCATTTGTTGAGTGAAAAATATAATTTTATTATAATAATGTCTTTGATAGAGTTGTCAACCAGATACTCTATATCAACTAGGCGTCAGTACTGATAACAGAAATCATATGTTAACAATAACATGTTTATACATTTTTCGATAAAATTGTTATTTTCAAAACACTCTTCAATTTATTTTTACTTTTGATAAGACTGCATAGTGTCAACATTTCTCTTTGTGTTTTTTTACACTTAAAAATAATGTATACAGGGTGTATCACAGAATTGGGTACATAGAAAACAACGAGTTCAACAAGAAAGACTTAATCAAAATAAGTATAAGCAGCACGAGAAATACGAAATTCACAAGGCTAACTGAATTAAATAAATTATCGTGATTTTAGAGGAGGCAAAAAAATCACAGATCCCTAATTTCACTATTTTGTTGTTCGTATTTTCGATACACCTTGTACAATCCTGATACCAGTGGCGTAACAATAGGTTCGCAGGACGGGAAAAATGATACGGATCCTAACATTTATTATCACAAATTTTACTAAAGTTTGCCGAGTGCCTCAACAAAAACTTTTGTTTCACTGACAGTCAATAATGTGTTGTCATTGTTTTTACAGTAATAGATAACGGCCCCGCCAGAAATATAGGGCATGCGCAGAAACTTCAAAGTAACGGTGCGGAAATCGGCGATCCTTTTGAAGTTTCGGTTTTGAGACGCGAAGATATCGCTTTTCATCGAGGAAAAGCAGAAGGCGATGATGTTTTGCAATGTAATAATTTAGCTTCGAGTAGAACGCCGCGTGGACACCAGGTAAATATCACACGAAAGATCGAATTTGTGAGCCAAAAAAACGACCATTCGGGACAATATTCTTCTTTTGAGTCAACGCTTCGACTTGAGATAGAGCATATTACAAACCCCCGTCGTTACCATGTTCTAATTATGAGAACTGGTGAAAATATCAATTAGATTTTCAATTTATTAGTAGTTCGTCATTGTGCTCATTTTTTTTTTAGTTTGGCATAGATGTTTTCCTTTTTAGTGCATTTTAATAAAAGCTTATTTTAGTATGACCCCGTTTTTGCCTTTTGAAGTGACGTAGTCGCGAATTTAGAGGGAGTTTACTGTAAAACACATGTTATTGTTATAGACTCCAGCCGGATTTCTGCTATTAGCTTCAGGGTTGGACAAACACGGTTCGGGAAGCGAACAACCAATCCCGTACAGTCATTTGGATATCGCCGGTTCTGCAGGGGAACCACCTAAAGAACCGACCGGAGCTCCTGTCTTAGCCCTCGCTAAACTCTATTTGCAAAATGCATTATAAAATGTGGTGATTTATTTACTTTTAGGATTACCTCAAATATTTGATTTTATGTATATTTTTTTTAAAGGGAACTGAGAGATTTCAAGATGGACTGTTTATGAAATTGTTTAAGTGCTAAGAAGTGAATTTGTGATATTTTATCAATTTTCTATCGTAACTTAAAAATATGCCAAAATATTAGTTATTTGAAAACAATAACCACCGGCGGTTTTACATTTTTGTAAGTTATTGCAGTTTAAAATTAATAAAATAAATATATGAATAAAGGCAAATCTAGACTTTTCAGTTTTCAAAAAAAAAGGTTATTTTAAAATTATGTACTTACTGTATTACACATATTGTGATTTTATAATAAATAAAAAAAAAATTGTACCTAACATATTTAATTTCATTAATAATTAATCTAATACCAATCACCGTATTATTAAATTACTTAATAATAGCATATTTTAGTGAATATTTGACATTATAAATCACGTTAAAATGATAATCATAAATCAAAAACAAACATTCATAAAAATGCAAGGCCTTTTGTTAACGTTTATAACTAAATTTATGTTAATAAGAATGCAAAAAGTGGCATTTAAAAAACCTGTTGAAAGAAAACAATATCGTGCCTTAAGTTGGTTTTTTGTCGAGTTTCTGTATGGACAAAACTACTTGCTAATTATTATTAACTAATTTTTCGCGGTTTTGCTCGGTTTTCTGCCAAAATCGGTTGCAAATGTTGTCGGTGTAAATAATTAAGCTGACGAACAGAAAAAAAAAATCTGGATGCATGTTTTTACGTCTGGATATAATATAAAATTTCTGAAATCTTCTATAGCGTTGACTTAATATCTGCAGCATTTGAGTTATTTAGCTTTAAAATTCAATATTGTCCCCTATTTTTGAGCAACCATTTTTACAATAAAACTATACATTTTATCTACTTTCAACAGAGGTTCTCTTAAGAAATGTTGAAACATGCATAGTCGATGCATACAACCTCAAACTTTTGTACAGCTGACCAAGGAGATAAGGCTTTGTTGAATTGTTTAAACTGCCCGCCACAAACAACACTTCCTCAACATCCTTCCGTGACGTCCCTGTCGATAATCAATAATGTCTATACGTGACATTCTCGCGACAACAGAAAACGAGACTAGGGGTCAAATATATAAAATAATCGTCTGTTAACGTATAGAAAAAAATGAAGCGACGTTAGGATCTAAGTGACCCCGAGACGAATCGAACAAAAAAAGGTTTTTTAAAATCGGTAAAGCCGTTTGAGCTGCACGCTCGATGCAAAAAAAAAGGATCACAGATTCACAGAGAAAGCGAGTGTATATATAGACGCTTTTGAGCTATTGACTGGATCGCGCTTTTAGATGCAAAATTTCAGCTATTTACAAACACGAATAGTGCAGTACTTTAAGAGAAAAAAGTCATATTAAATAATTTTCTATTATATCACGTATTTGACAGCTTCAATATCACAATTAATTATATATTTTATATAAAATACTGCATCACGAAAAGATCAAAAAAATGTATTTATATCACCGTTATGATAGCTAAAAGAGGTCGTTATAAAGAAAAGACCTTGATTCGTCCGTTTACAATAGACTATTTAATTATAAATAAGTTCTATGAACATTTTTTAGATTTTTAAAATTAGCTGTAAATAATAATTTACTTAATAAATAAAATTATCAGAAAAATTGGTCGATAATTTTATTTATTCAACACGCGTGAGTAATATATAATTTCGGGGCCCTGCTAAATTCGGGAGAAATAAAAAATTACTTCATGTTGACGCGTAGAGTGCTAATAATGAGCCGAAACTGTACGATAATGTATCACTGCATAGTTTCTGAACCAATAGGAACGCGGTAGCGAGCCGAAACTGTACGATAATGAATTATAGCTGCATAGTTTTTGGACCAATAGGAACGCGGTAGCGATTTGTATATAATATGAAAACAGCATCGCAATTCAGCGAAAGTCAGTGCCATCTTGTGTGCATCGAGGGCGGTGGGTACGTCATTCAATCGCTACGCTCGTGCGGCAAATTTCACGCTCATGGAATCTTCTCCTTCTCTCACTAGTCGCACAATATACTATTATTCAACACGCGTGAGTAATATATAATTTCGGGGCCCTGCTAAATTCAGGAGAAATAATAAATTACTTCATGTTGACGCGTAGAGTGCTAATAATGAGCCGAAACTGTACGATAATGTATCACTGCGTAGTTTCTGGACCAATAGGAACGCGGTAGCGAGCCGAAACTGTACGATAATGAATTAAACTGCATAGTTTTTGGACCAATAGGAACGCGGTAGCGATTTGTATATAATATGAAAACAGCATTGCAATTCAGCGAAAGTCAGGGCCATCTTGTGTGCATCGAGGGCGGTGGATACGTCAATCAATGAACAAAAAGCGTATTCGTAATTATTTTCTATGTACCTCTAAAAGTTTATTTTTCTGATATTTGGAAAAATATTTCTGCGTTTTCATTTTGAAAAGTTTATTTGCTTTCTCAAAACCAGACGCATCTCCAAATAAAAAATGTTGACGTACTCTGCTAAGATTTATGAATGAAAAATAAAATAGTTGTTACTATTTCAAAGTTTAATTAAAAACCATTAACATTCAGACCAGTGGCGTCTAAATATCTCTAAGATACAAAGATATTGATATTTATTAATATTAAATTAAATGAAATGACAGTCACAACAGGCGCGTATTTCAAAATTACAAACATTTTCAGTTGTTATTATTTAAATCTATACTTCTATACTAATATATAAAGCTGAAGAGTTTGTTTGTTTGTTTGAACGCGCTAATCTCAGGAACTACTGGTTTAAATTGAATTTTTTTTTTTTTGTTGGTAAGCCCATTTATCGAGGAAGGCTTTAGGCTATATAAAATCAGGCTACGACCATTAGGAGCGGAGCATTAATGAAAAATGTTGCAAAATGTATCTCAAAAATAAGCTTCTATTCAGGTGAAATGCACTAACTAAATATACTCATATTAGCGTTGTCAGAATACAACGCCGGCTAGCTCAATCGGTAGAGCACACGACAGTCAATATCAGGGTCGTGGGTTCGAGCATTTTTATTTTCTACATTGCTTTCTTCTAAGGCTTACATTTAAATTTATTTCAATTTTATTTAATTAATTAAAAAAAAATTATTAATTAAAAAAAGTATAAATACTGCTTTTTATCGACAAAAACTTTTGAACGGTAGCTCCGATCATCATGAAATTTGGACACAACATTCATCTCGGTAAACTAAGATGAATATGTGTACTCATGTCCCTCCCTTCCACATTCGTTCTTTTACACCCGGGTGAAACCCGACGGGACCGCTAGTAAATCATAAAAATCTCATTCAAGAATCACGAGAAATAATAAATTATTTAATACGTCCAACTGTTGATATTTACAGCGACTAAAATGAAAAGATTTTAGAGCTTTTTATCAGGTTTTTTTATTAATTGATTGAAAAATCATTGAGTTTTACATTCATCAAATGATTTTCGTGTTTAAAAATAAAGTCCTTACACGTTACATAAACGACAATGTTATAGATGTTAAATATGCACAAAATGTTGTATTTTTAACAATTACTGAACCAATTGGCATCAAAATCGACACTACGCATTTCTATTCGAGCAATTTTTGCAGAAATTATTATAAACGCACCGAGCCGTCATGGGGAAATTCATTTATCTTTGCTTTATCTCAGATTCTACCGCAATATTTCCAGTGCCTTACAGATAAAAAAAGATTTTCTATAGAGAAAAAAATTTATTCGCCTACGAAATCAATAAAATTTGTTTTGAGTCAAACACTGAACAGTGACGTCATAAAACATATAATCAGTATGTGTTTGTGTTAATTTACTTCAATGAATGACCTTTGACATGTCTCATTACTCGCGGTTATTGACTGCGAACTAGCGTGGCGTCATTAAATGATGGCGCTTCTTCGATATGCAAGTCTAGCCATCAAAGAATCGAATATCTGTGTCTGCGAATCCGCTAAAAACTCTGACTCATACTTCAACCGTGATGGATCGCAGTGGCGCAGCCCAAGAAAAATTGGTTGTCTGTAAAGTCAATTTACGGACGATAGTTTTACGTGATAACGTATTCCGCTCGAATATCATATTTAATAATCACGCACAGGGTCAGGCGGAACGTTACACTTTTTCGTGCATGCAGCCGGTGTTTCATTTTTTTATATTGACGTGATTCATCAATTTATAAGACGTTATCACGTCAAAAAAATACAAACGGTGCCTTTTTTAATATAATCTCTCTTTGAGTTTTAAAAAGTTCTGGTTACCAAAAAGACTATACCAAAAAAGTAATCAGAATGTTTTAATTTTCTTTGTTTATGATTAATTCATCTTTCACAACAATTTTTAAGGTTTCACTGTATACCTGTCTTAGATTTATTGCTAACTAAACGTCTTTAAAGAATGACCTTGATATCTATAAACTAGGATTCAGCATTTCACTGCACCGTTGCAATTTTAAAAGAGCAAAGTAGTTAAGGGAATTCCGTAACCGATATTAATGTTCAATAATAATCAATATTTTTTGTTGAAATGTCAAAATTTGATCAGCTAATTTCGGATTTAAAACATCTGTGATTCAAATCTCATATTTTGCTGTGAAACATCTAATGGCGCATTTGGTTGGGAGTAAAATAGTGCAATTGGAGCGACATTTTTATGAGACGACGTGACTTTTGGGCCGAATCTTCAAAAGTAATGAACATTTGACTTTTACTATGCAATCTTCACCAGTTTGTTTATGTCTGATTTTTTTCAAAATTTTAAACCTAATCTTTTTGGAGGTGCGGACCTTAACTACAAAAATAATTTATCTAAAGTTTTGAAAAAATTCAGGCATGTAAAGAGACCGATAAAGTTCCCAGGAAAGATATGGTCAAAGTCCTAAGTTTTTGTGAATCGACCGAAAAGAGTCATTTTGTTAGATCTATTTATAGCATATTTATTGCGCATGTGAAGTGACCCGCCATTAAAATTGGGTCTTTTGGATCGAATTAATTAAAAATACAAACTGAAAAGCACATCTATATATTTTTCACAATAATCTGTAGAACAACGATTGCTTATAAATAATAGAGACGTCAGAAATGGCCTTAAAATAAAGTGAAGTTAATGAATAATATATAAACTAGAATTATTGACTCATAAATTCAAGGTAAATAGAACACTTAAATGTTTGACTTAAACAGGTTGTTTCCCGGTTTAAGCTTACCTGAAATTCAACAGGTATTAAACTGAAGAATACACAAATATTTCAAGAAACCTTCAAAGTTGAAAGATCGAAAAAATCATGCAATTGGCTGTACAAGATAGCACCCAATAATATAAAAATGTATTTGAAAATGTTATCACGAAAAAAACAATTTTTGAAATCGGTTTACCTGTGGGTCAACCCTAAAACTTCCCAACTTCCCGCTATGTGTTTTTACAATAAATTTATACAGTAATTGTGTTTATATAACGCATTAAAGAAGGTTGGACAAAAATAATAGAGAATTTATGAGTTATAAGAGAAAAAATTGTTGATTTAAAAAAAATATTTTTTTTGATCGGTTAACACTTAACTCCAAAATCTAGTCAGATCTAAATCTCAACAAACCCTTTCGAATACCGCAAACGGGACCTCAATCTGTTGATTTGTTCTAAAAATATCGTATACGATAAAAATTTGTTTACATTTCAAAAATAGTCAGATTAGCTTCCTAGAACCCAAAAACGTCGAGATATGATAAAAACTCAACTTTCGAAAATCGAAAGTTGCGATCTATTTGTAGTTTTGTTTCCCCTTAACGAATGCTTGGCACGAGCCACTGGAGAACCGATTAATATGCATATTTATTAAATAAAAAATTGCTGATGTCTGTTAAATTGACATCAAATACCTTTGGAAATATGCTTTCCAAAAATGATTCTTTTTTAATATAAAAAGTCTATCACGCGACAATTACACGTGTTTTTTGTATTATACAGTACGATTTTTTTGCGGTCTGAAAGAATTAATATTAAAACCATCATTTTATACCTGTTATTATTAATTCTTTGATTAAATTTATTACAATAGAGAATAATTTGTAATTGTTGTATATGTAATTATGTAAGTTGACACATATGTTAAGAAAATATCTATAAATAAGTATCAGTTCCAAGAAACCACTTGAAGTGACATGGAACTCATCTTTTGATGGAATATTCAAACGATTAAATTAAAATATTAAAAAGTAGCAAATTTAAATTACTTACGTCAGCCCTTTTGAAAGTCGGCCACAGATGCTCAATCCAAAAGCTTCCTGTAACAAAAATAACTATATAAAAATATTGAATTTTCAATACTCATTCCATAACTAAACTGTTTTATAAGAAACGAAAAACTTTGACTTAAGGACGTAGTCTGGTGTTCGGGTTTTGAAAAAACGAATTTATTTTTTTTACATTTTTAGTAAGTATAATATATTGAGAAATACTGTAAAAATTTTAGACCGATCTATTAAATATTTACAAAGCTACAGCATATAGTCGAGAGCAGCAACGGTCTTACGGTAAGACTCTTACCTCTCAATTGTTATCACGTAACCCTTATATTCTCGCAGAGTATAGCAAAAAAATTAGCAGAAAACGATGCCTTTGAAGAAACGGAAGGTATACTATACACAAGGCACAGCTGATTAGTGTAAATATTCATTTTTATTTTTTTTAGGAAATCTGAAATTAAAACTTTAAACGCGTTTTTCTCAAAACTACGTTTTTCTGAGTGGCGCGGGTGATTGAAACAATTGTATACAACCGATTGCTTTTAGTTTTGCACAGGATATTCTACACAACAATAGCTCCGTCCGGTACTAGAATTACTTAATTATAAAAATTATTTCTATTTTTTTAACCGATTTTCAACGAAAAAATCACGATTTTCTCGTTGTTTTTTTTCTAAAACCCGTCAGTTTGTTATTTATCAATAAAAATGTTTATTTCTAGTACGGGATAGAGCCACAAGCCTACGAAACAATAACCAATTTAATTTTTATAATTCAGTTGACTCCAAGTGACGTTATCACCCGCGCTACCCACCTACCTCCACTTAAAGTTGTCTACTTTAGGTTAAAAAAACAATTATAAAATGGCGTAAAATTAAGCAAAAAAATTTCTCTTAGTTTACGATGTCAGTAAAAACATGTAACAAAATTGAAAACATCGTACATTATTTTGATATTAAAAAAAAATTCTGAAATAACGGTCGAAAACGAGCCCGAACATAGGACTACGTCCTTAATTAATTAGTATTTTGTCTCTCGAGTTTTTAAGTTCAACATGAGCATCTGGAGCATACTTTACAGTACCACATGTGTCAAAAAACGGATATCAAACAAAATCCAAAAGGGATATTACGCAATACTGACAGTTTTTTTAATTCATTTTTTTATACAATGGCTAAATGTCAATGACACTGGTAAAATATTTACAGCTGATTACATATCGATACTAGAAATATTTATTGATATCGACACAACCTTTAGAAAGCCCTTTTAGTCGATAAATTACTCGAAATTTATGATTTATAATCGATAATACTTAATTCATATGAAAAAGTTAACTGCCTTCTATTGATATCGTCTCCTTGCTTTCATCTCTGTAATTTTAAATGAAATTTCTCAAAAGATTTAAATATCTGTTCGTTTGATAAATAAATATTATAGACGCTCAACAAGTTTCTATGTCTTCGTTTTACTTACAAATGGGGTTTGAACTTTGAGATTAGTCGCGATGCAAAACTATTTCAGAACTAGAAGATTGACAGGCTGATAAATAAATTAATTAATTTAAACTTCCCACACTAAACAAAAAAAAACATATTCACACGCAATATCAATACAAAAAACTGATAATAACGCCTCCAAAACCAATGCAATAAATATTGTATTTCAAAACATAGTTTGACCGGCATGAAAAAAATAATTCCCATCTGAACCATTAATATAGATCATTTTGACTAGACAAAAAAATCTGCACTTATCAAATTTCTATAATGTAACATTACACAAAAAAGGGTTTGAGCAAAAAAAAAGGGTTGAATAAAAAATATTACACACATCGTGGGATTTGTAAAAACATAACCAGATATATATCAACCCTTCCGACAGGTAGTTGCAACGTAAATGACAAGGAAGAGAACGTATACCAAAAAAAAAAAACAAGAAAAAAATCTCCCACCATTAATCAAAAGAGTTTGATGACCGCAAGGGTTGAACAGGTAAAGAAAGGGTTGGTTCGTCCTTTACCTATGTCAAGAACCGCTAAACAGGTACCGTTATTATTGTGTAATCGCAATCGCTTGTTTTTTCATCCCTTCTTCCGCATTCTTCAACCCACACGAAGAGTCGCGCGTCCAGGGAGGTAGTGGCGGGGTGCATTTTAAATATACCGACTGTCACTGTATTTTTGATCGCAGAGGGGTGTTAAAGAGCTATTGAAGAAGTTTGTTTCACACCAGCGATCCGGTTCGGCTTCGCCCGAATTTGTCGATTGCCACTTTGCAAAATTGGTCTTCATAATATAATTGGCCTACGTCCATCATGAAGGTCCATTCTAAATATTGGCGAAAAAATTTCTCAAATCGGATGATAGCTTTCCTTCAAAACTTCCCGAATCACGCCTTGCGAATAGATATGAGCGCCGATGGGTAAAGGAGCGGCGGCGGCGCGCCGACTTTTTGAGGTCGGCGGCGGCGGCGTAGTCGGCGGCGTGACCTTAGGAGCATTTTTTAATGATGGGCAGGATACAATAAAACAAAACATGTAGTTTAACAATCAGAATTATTATTTATTTAACACAAATTATTTTTATAAGGAAATGGTTTTTTAGCCTAGAGCTAAAATATTTTTGGCACTTCGATTGGCAGAAAAAAATCAACGTTGTCATAAAGCTCTAATAACAATTAACAAGAAAATAAATCTTAGAGAAAACAAAGATGTTTCTTTTAAGTCATAAAAAAATTTAAAGTAGTCTTTAAAAATATGTTTTCAACATTTTCTGATCGTTTAAACATATGCCTTTTCGCTCGGCGCGCCGTTACATTTTCACGGCGGCGGCGGCGGGAGGGAATTGTCGGCGGCGACGGCGCGCCGGCGCGGCGCTCATATCTACTTGCGAATGCCTATAAAATTATTTTTTTTAGCCCTTCCTATGTTAACCCAGTCATCTATACTAATATTATAAAGAGGTAAGGTTTGTAAGTTTGGATGTAGGAAGTGGTAATCTCCGAAACGACTCAGCCGATTTCAAAAATTTTTTCACCAATATGTAGAATGGGCCTTCAGGAAGGACATAGGCTATATATTATCGCGTTAAAATAAAAGCGCTTTTCGTGGAGACCAATTTTGTAAGTCGGCGAAAAAACGGTGGCAATCTACAGATTCGGGTGAAGCCAGATCTATAAATGAAAATTGCTAATTTTCACGTGATTTTCATGAATATCGAGAGAAATTAATATGTGGGAAGGTTTTAGAAAACATCTATCATAAAAGGGGGCCGACATTCTCGAGCAACAACACGACTATAGTAACATTTGATTAGAATATTTCT
Source organism: Xanthostigma xanthostigma (assembly GCA_963575645.1). Taxonomy (NCBI): domain Eukaryota; kingdom Metazoa; phylum Arthropoda; class Insecta; order Raphidioptera; family Raphidiidae; genus Xanthostigma; species Xanthostigma xanthostigma. The sequence continues at coordinate 2,695,579 of OY754475.1, read as the reverse complement.
TAGCTATTGTGGCACATTATACGCTTCGGTTGAAACTTCAAGGAATGTAATTTAATTCAAGAACAGCTTGTATATATCCTTGGTGCGTAGAGTGCGTGAGATGCGTATGTGCGTGTGTGTGTGTGTAAGGACGAGTTCTAAGCAGGTTTTAGACAGTGATTCAATTATTTTGTGTTAGGCATCCGCTGTGTTGTTAGGATAGGACATTTTTTAACGCGTTGTTCTTTTTTTTATTCATCAGTGCGTGAGCGTATGATGCAGGTTTTAATAACATGCGTGGTTCATTTGTTTGGAAGATGTTGTTTTTTTTTTGTTTAAACAAAAGCCGTCATCTCTATTCAATGCTTGTTCTTTCAAGCTTTATTCCGACGTCATTCTTAAGCTCTGAAAATCACAGCTCAAAAAACACATTTTTTTGGTTTACTGAGTTTTTTGTTCCGTCTCTAATAGCATAATTTTCACTTAAATAATGAAATAAGTTGCCATATTTAAAGCAATGCTCATTTGCAAACTAACGACACTTGTTGATGCAGCAGAAGTTCAACGCCCGACTAAAAAACGATAAGTTTTTTACTTTTTTTTAAACAACGTTTCTGGCTCTATCGACCATCCAAATTAAGTCTTATAGAGTCTTTTTAAAACATAACAATAATCAGCTATTGCTGATTTAACCTATTAACATCCAAGATACAGTCATAATATTAAAATGTATTTTTTTTAAGAATATTTTATATTTACTACAACTTTTTATCGCCAAACCGAGAGAGAATTTTGAGTGAAATAAAGGAACAGTAAAAATATCGATGTCTATAATTTTCCATTTTTTAAACAAACTCTCAGATTGTTTTCAAATTCAGTACGCTTATAGAAAAAAACATAAGAAATACAAGAAACAATTGCTGAAGTGTATTTTTAAATTAACAAACGAAACTGATATAGCTTAAAAACGTCATAAAAAATGAAAGTATAATCATGAATCAACATCCATGTAAAAAGATTTTGAAACAACTTATAAAACTCCGGCAACATGGTTATGAAACGGCTTGTAGATAAGAAAAAAAAAGCCGCTGAGAGCTATTTTTAATTACACAGGAATTAATATATCCACTTAAAAATGTTATGTGTCATAAATACAAACTAGATCCTCAATTATCACAGTTTGCTAAAAAAAGTTTGTTAGTCAAAAAATTCTAAAAATGAATCTGTCATAAAAATGTTGATCTACACGCGGCTCGTCCTTTTCTGACGGCATCATTTTATTTTTTTACTTCCTTAAGGGATGGACAAATCTTTCTGCAAAAAAACAATCTACAGAATCATCAATCAATTATATAATAGCGATAATTTGTGATTGATTTAATACTGTGTTTGATTGCGCTTATGGAAATCAGCGAGTCTTTAACTACAAGAATGGTAAGTTTAAAAAAGTTTCACCAAAAACCCGCATCTTTTAAAAAATCACCTAAAAAAAACTTTCATGTATTTTTGAAACTAAGAATGTTTATAAACTAAATTACGCTGATTTAAATAAGCCTAAACAAACATCGGTATATATTTTATAGTTAAGAAGTCTTCAGTTAAAATAGTGTTGATCCAATAGAATATTGAGATGAAGGAAGGTTTTTGGTTGAGGATCATAAAATAAGCTGAAGGTGAAAATAAATTTTTCGAAATGTTGGCCACTAGCGAAACACTGGTAAAGCTTATTTTATGATCCTCAGCCAAAAACCTTCCTTCATCTCAATAGTTAAGAAGGTTTTTCTAGTGACTTTTTGAAAACTAAACGCGTATAACTTCTAAATCACTAAAGCTACAGTTCAGAAAGATTTCGGTTTTCGTCAAAAATCCAAGATTTTTTTTAATAAAGTGAGAGGAAAAATCGACCACGAAAAAACAGAAGGTTATGTTTTTATTTTGACGATTTAATTACAACATAGAAAAATTTTTAGTTAGAAATTAAATCAACATGCGTTTCCATCCCTTGTTTTAGAACAGAGGGTTGCATCGACCATGTGACTGCCACGCTTCTAATAATAAAAAACTGCAGAACTGCAACTGTATGCCAGGTGTTGTAGCAGGGTATTTATTTTTTGTTACGATTCTTTAAGGTCAAAAGACCATTTTGATATCGTGAGATATTTTTTCTCATCAGAATTTATATCTAAAAAAAAGAACTCTTATTTATTTATGCACCCCCACTTTTTAAGATTTATTATTATACCAAAATTGTTCTCCTGCAGCATAATCAACAAAATTCAAAATTACCGTTTAACATAGCCACTGTAACTAATAGCATCCGGGAATTTTTTTTATGCAACCGGCAGATGATTCGTTTTTTACGCGAAATCGAAATACGTTCTTTGTACTTTATGGACAATTTTAACGAAACTTAACAATGAGATTGATCGTGAAGTGAATTTTTTTAATCCAGGTCACAAAATGAAACCAAAAGTAAGGAAAGTAAAAATATGATTTATCGAACTACTATTTAAAACAACTTATTTATATGCTTTTGATTTTATTATCTTTTAATCGACTTAAAAAAATACAGTACGTCCTTTTTAAACATGTTTTTTTTTAATTAAGATGTCAAAACTTTTTCAGATAACGGCCGCCTCACACGAGGCTAGTTTTGCCGCCGGAATCACTGCTGGGACTTGATGGAAATTACATCACTGCAGGCTCGCTTGCGCGCTCACAAGATGGATTTGTAAATTAGAACCGAAGCTGTTTTTCGTGCTTGTTTGTCTGCTTGTTTTGAGCAAGAACCAATCAGAAAAAAGTCTCTCGTCACGTGGGCGACGTGGAGAAACGCCCACAAACAAACATAGCGTCATAGTGTGTGTTCTGTTTCAGAGACAGCTCCAAAACACGCATCATGTGAAGCGAATATATAAAGGCCAATCACGAAACCCGACGCCACAGCATGCTTGAAACCTAGCATCCAAATATAGCGACAAAACCAGACTCACCTTCAGTCTTTGTGTAAGAACCAAAAAATAAAACTAAATTTGGATTGAAATAGGTTAAGCGTTAATTTTTGCTACAATCAATAAATAATTAATTAGTAAAAGTATCGACAACTCCCAAATGTTTTACACGCTGTTTCGATCATGTTTCTTTTTATTAATCATATGACGATTACTGAACGTTCTGATTGTTGCACACTACGTTCCTCTCTCTCTATTTAGTCGCCTTTAAGTCTTACAGAGACAGACAAAGAGAGAAAAAGGCGATGTGCTTAAACGAGAAATGATCTGTATTTCGAAAGATGCATTTGAGACGTTTTATAAAATAAAACCAGTGTAAATTATATTCGCAGGAAATGTTAACAAAAAAAGGGATTTTTTTATTAAAGAGACGCTTAATTGGAATTCCTTTTTTGTATAAATGAATCGGACACTTTTTCCATCATTCAATGTATTTTAAAAATATGCATATAACTTAGGTAAATGACCTGTCTTGTTCGAGCATTCAACATTGGAAATTGGCGATTTTAATTTTTTATTGCTTCATTGACGACTTCACAATCATATATATTAATACGCTAAGGTAAAAAGATGTTTGCCTCCCTTTTTAGAAAAAACCTCACAATTTCTCCACATAAATTATATATCATTTTACAGATAATTGCTTGCTCTACTGACATCGACAACTAAAAAATTTATTATTGCTTTTGTTTTTGTAAATTAATTAAAATACAGCAACGCTGAACAACGTCTGCCATCTGACGGCTTAAATTTTGAAACAACTTCAACACTTCGATCTGTCATCTGACTTTCATATTGTAATACAACAGACACAATACTGCCATCTGACGGCTTTAATTTTGAAACAGCGAGCAACGCTGAACAACGTCACAGCAATGCTGCATGATGCCATTTGACGGCTTAGCTCAACGCTTTTGCTACTTGCGCCTCTATATGACAATTTTAGTAAAATATTTCTTCGATCTGTCATCTGAGCTTCATATTGTAATACAACAAAAAGAAGAACGTTATAAGCAGTATGCAAAATTAGAAATGAATTGAATACCTGCAATCATATTTAAAAAATAATTTTGTAAAGTGATAATTATTATACTTATTTAGTGCGAATAATTCGCACAGGTCACTCTAGTCAAAGTTTAATATTGTTAAACCATTGTCATACAAACTTTCAATTTTTTACTTTCTCGTATACGAACTAGGGGAAGTACTGTGACTTTACGAAAAAATCGGTTTGTGGAAGGGTGTATTCATCAAAAGCATCCTCTAACTCTCGCTGATTTAAAAGAAATCTCTTTTTTTAAAGGAACCGCCGTGGGATGCCTGGAAGATAATCCTTATACAAGTGGCAAACTGAACAAACAATCTCTCAGGCTAAACAAATAAATGTTTTGCAAAAATACGGTTTTACAATTCTGTATCACTTTCAATTTTTTTAGTTTAATTTTCATCTGTCAAGATCTAATGATTTATTTTTTTAAGTACAAACATTCAAATTTTTATTGTCAAAATATTTTATGATCTGTGTTGAAGTCGTAAAAGCAGGTGTAAAAAAGTTGTGTACGAACTAAAATTACATGAAAATATTTATTTCTTTTTGAAGCCTCGAGTACCGACAACTCCCAAAAAAAAAAAAACACGTATACTGTATACAATAAAAAATAAGAGTTGTCTTAGAAGAAAATTATGTAATAATATTCTAACGCTGTGCATTTAAAAAAACTGGTTTGAATTCGACAAGGGCTAGCATTAAAAAAGAAATTTAAAAAGACGAACAAAATAAAAAAATAAAGTCCGATTGGGAAAGGTCATTGGAATCAAAACAATTTTAAATGCATTATGGTGCATCTCTGATACACGAGATTTTAAATGAAGAGCTATGAATAAATAAAATAAAAATGCATTCAAAGAACTTGTCGGTGCGCATCCACGATATTATATAATATTTTAATGAGCCAAACAGAGATAGAAGTTCAATGTCTTATATTCTATTTTCTTTTAGTTACTACAACCGGTGACGAAAAAAAATATTCTCAGGACACACTACAAACATCGATAACATTCGAACAGCCAAATATCGCGCAGCGAGAGCTGAGATGTTTACGCGTTGAAAAGATGCGCCGAGAGTTCCGTACAACATTCGCCATGGCGCATCTGTATTCTTTACCAGTCTCTTGACATGCTTGATTTTTTTCAAAATTTTAGATCTAATACTCTCCGAGATAGTATCGAGGGAGACACACTTTTATGTTCTAAAAAAACATGTATCTCCCTTCGTTATCACCAAAAGTATTAGATCTAAAATTTTGAAAAAACATTAGGCGTGTAAAGAGGCTAGTAAAGATTACAAAAAAACTGTGGCGAATGACTTACGGAATCCTCAGCGCATGATGGACGTACACTCAATCGATTTTATATGCATTTAGACATAGATTGATACAAAATCTCACAAACTAATAACACAACTTTCTCTAAATTTTTACTAGCTGATTTTTTTTGTCAAAAGTTTAGACTTAATACTCTAGTAGATAAAGAGGGTTTCTACATACGTTTGTTGGTACATTTTTATAAAATGAAATAAATTGTTTTATAATATCCAACGACATGCTAAATAAAAATCAATCAAAATGGTCAGTAGGTATATTTTGCTACTTGATGGGGGTTTCAAAATAAAGTCTTGGATTACATATACCTCGGCTTAAATACAAAATTCGAATAAAAACCATACGTTTCGCTCCAACACGAGCTAAAAATAGATTTTAAACAAATAAAATTTCCATATATCTATATAAATGATCAAGATATGGAAATTTCATTCCAATCGTTAACTAAAAAGTTTTTTAAACGAAAAAACAACATGTTCAAAACTGTTCAAAAAGGTGGAACAATATTTTTATAGCCAAATGTAAGTTTCATATATTATAATGCTCCAAAACAAGAATCAAATCTCGAAGACACACAAAGTTGTCCATCCACAAGAAAAAAAAAGCATATATGATTACACTGATATCAGCTGTATTCTATTTCACAATGTAAATACAGTGGCCAAACGTTTATATTCATAGACAACAGCATTCATTCACTAAATGTAATCTAATCTTGGAAGACACCAACGCGGAAGGGCTTCTTTCATACAATAAAAAATGTCTTCAAAAGATTTGTTTTGTGTTTTTTAAAGATTTTTTTATCGAGTAAACCAGAGTGGAAAGGTTCTAACTGCATACACGGGACACTGCAATGTTACTTGGGGTAGATTAGTTTCTAACATTTTTTTTATTAACATCTGTGACGTAACAGGGATGCTGTTTTTTTTTTACACGAGAGCAATATTTTTTATGCACTTTTTATGGTTCGTCTAAAGTTTTAGTTTTTAAAATCTTTTTATGAATTTAAACAGTGCAGCAATATAATAATATACTTTCTTTTAAAATTATTTTACCGAAAATAGGTTTCTTACAAATTATGAGTCCGCGGGGCCGACAATGGAGTCAGCTATATAAAACAATACATTGGAAACAGTTCATTGGCTCAGCTGACGGCAACACTACTTTAAAAAAAGTCTACAAATTCTACGCAAAATCCTATTTCTGAGTAATCACAAACGTAAACATACCGTTTTTGCATCTATTTAAATAATTTTCTTTTCGAAATAAAATGTTTTGTTGAAGTAAAAGTTCTTTAGACGCGTTTTGTGAATTTCTCGAAGAGGCAACTCCATGAGTTGCCGTCACATAGTATATGAATAAAAACATATTTAAGTATGTATCCTGTTATTATTTTCTTTTTACTACATTCCTGCGGATTTTCAATTCTGCTACTAATAAGAACTGATAATTTTTTTTCCGTTCAAATGTTAAAATTCAAAACTTCTTTTTAAACGACCTTGTATAATACTTATAAACTTGCAATGAGAAAAAACTAAATTGTAAATCTTGATGACATTTTCAAAGGCAAGTCCCACATCAAATACTACTTTAAATATTTTAGTCAGACAATAAATCTTACATAATAATTGATGTTTCTATTCTTTTTGACGTGATAACGTCTTATAAATTGATGAATCACCAATCTTATAAATTGATAAAACACCGGCTGCATGCACGAAAAAGTGTAACGTTCCTAACGTTCGTAACGCGTAACGTTCCGCCTGACCCTGTGCGTGCTTTTCTCGAAAACGGCCCTAACGATTTGGATGAAATTTACTGAAAAGGGATTTTGGGGGGCAAAGAATCGTTTCAGCTAGGTCTCATCTCTCGAAAAAATCGTTTTCTTACAAATTTTATCATTATAAAAATCAATTTTTTGACGTATGAAAATACTTAAATATTGTAAGTAGGTTTTGGAATTTTATATTATAAACAGTGAAACAATTGTTTTATAAATATTATGACAGCTAATCTTTGAGACTTAAAATAAATACGAAAGAAAGAAAGTTAAAAAAAACAATTATATTATATGGTGAGTAATTTAAATAAATAAAATTAACCTAAATTTGAAGCGAAAGATGCAATATCATAGATTCGAATTATTATAATTATTATATGTAGAATTTAGGTTATGTATTACGGAATACGTTATCACGTAAAACTATCGTCCGTAAACCGACTTTACAGACAACCAATTTTTTAAATATGTTTTTTCTGGCCGCTTTCAGAAAAAATCTACGACCACAAAGTATATTCCACATTGCGCATCAAAAAAATCCATGACCGACATTTTACAATTTGAAGAACTTTAATTAAATGTCAGGAAGTTCCAAAGGAATCAACAAAAAAAAACCTATAAAAAATCGTGTTGTCATTGTCTGCAAGATCATCATTTAAAAATGTCTATAATTAGTCTCTTCACGAGGGATTTTTTAGTGTGACTGTGAAGACACATTGAAAAAGTAACCGCAAAGCACCAAAACACTCTTCGTCGACGCACGTTTCGCTAATCGTGTTAGCATAACCAGGAGATGATTTCATCTGTTGTTGATGATTTTATGTACATGATTCATAAAACTCCTTGAAATTTTTATCCCACTCGTCGTGGCATATATTTTAGGCGTAAACGATGCTAATCAATTTATCAAGTCAACTTTAATTTCATAAATTACTAATTTATTCATGTCATCATTTATATAACTTCAACCCCGCAAGAAGGGAACTAAATTTAGGTCAAAATTATACTTCTGTGAATATTTAAACAAACAATCTTTCTCATAAAGGTCGAAGTATGATTTTGAAAATTAAGCTACTCCAAATAATTGAAATTCAGAAAACAAAAGACAAAATAATCACGGAACAACTGAATAATAATTAAAACCAAGACAATCAGATAATAGACTTATTAATTTAAATAACATTTTTTCCTGCAAAGAACAAATTACAGCAAAATATACCGCGTGTCCCCAAAACACCTCTATCTCCTAAACTAAAACCGATACAGAACTGCTGGTGGTCGCAATCAATTCAGCGTAATTTTTTCTACTATTATTGTTAATATGAAACGTATCTGAAAGGTTTTAGTGTAAAAATTCATACATTTGCAAAGTGTCTAAAAATCACAAAAGATTCTCGATTTTTGACTCGCAGATATTATTTCAAATTAATTAGAGTTTATAGAAAAAGTACGTTGATCAGTTTCTCTTTTAGTTTACAAGTTTAACCGTTTCTAAAACGCGTATATCTCCGAAAATAAATGAGATCTAAAGTTGACAGTGATCCTGAGAAAGAAATAACAACAAACGTTCAATGTTTAGTCGATTCGTAACTATGACAACTGTATTATAAGAACAAAGTAAGCTATAGCAACAATCAGGTCGCTTGAAACTCAACACAGCAGAACAACCAATCAGATCCTAGAGTACCAGAGCCTGTTCTGTCCGCGTGGTCGTGATATCAATATCTGTTGGTGGGAAAAAAAGTATAAAGTTCGACGGCCCGTTTTAGAAGAAACACACTGTATAATCGTGTAATATTGGTGTCTTTATTAAACATATATTATTAATATTACCAAAACCAATTCATTGCTCGCAGCTATATGCTGGCATTCACATCTTAGAGCGGTAGCGCCGCTGAGACGGTGAGTGTACTTCGATACTGCGGAAATGCCTACGGGGAGACTGTACACAGGGTGACCACACCCTGACAAAGGTCACCTCTACCGCGACAACCACCTGTAGACCGTAGGAGATGTCATGAAGGCTACATAATTTGAGCTATGTTATTAATAAATCACATTATGTATTACAAATCGAGGTAATATTGAAAATTATAAGAAAACTAGTCTGTTACACTGTCCTAGAACTGGTGCATGCTATATTATTTAAAACGCAAGCCTTTTTTTTCGACAATCGGCCAGATATCTACTCAAACGATTTATATTTTTTTGTCTACCATCACTGTTTATTTTTTTAATAATTATTATTATTGTTTCTATTATTACAAAGAAACAACAATTTTCTAAGTAATGTCTTCTGTGGAATTTAACAAAGGTTCTGAGTCTAGAGCTATACTCAAGATCCTATAGTCGTTCCCAGCAACAGCACACGCTTGGCTGCACAAAGTATCTGATTGGCTGTTCTGTTGCCTTGAGTTTCAAGCGACCAATCAGATGCAGATCACCCAGTTTTATTGCTATATTTTTATGGAACAAACCCTAGTAGTTTATTAATCTTAATATCGAATCGCTATAATAGAAAATCAATCAGTCAACGTTATTCAATAAAATTATTCTAGACAATATTCTTTAGACGCATAGTGTGCTATTTTATTTTTCCTGCAACTGGAACGATTTCTCCAATTACAACATGTTTTGATTTTTGATACCTCAAACTGAATCGACAAATCAGTTTAATAAAATGTGCAATAATTGCGAACATCCAGACTAGAAAACTGATACCGACTTTCCGTAAAAAATAAACCTTACACAACTTTTTAAACAGTCTAGCTTGATCATAAAGTATGGTTTTTACAAGAATTTTTACGCAGAATTAAAACAACGCTTTGTGGATTACTAGAATTAGTTCCATAGAAGGCCATAATAGAAAATGACATTTTTTATTTGTAACAATCAAAGTAAGATTATTCTTTCTTTGGAAACAATTGATTATTCCATTGTTGGCACTGTGATACAATTCCAGTCCAGTGTAGGGAGCGAGAAGCTAACATCGACAATCGTCTTAATAAGAAAGAGATCCAGATATCGTATATTACACTCACTGTCAACGTTTTTCGACTTACGAGAGATTGAACGTGTATTTAATTTCAATAAAGTATTTCGTCTTCGATAAACATTAAAGTTCGCGTGTACCTTCTCATCTTATTTTGAAACAAGCCGGGACCTTCGTTGCGCCAAGGTTGTGCCAGAGGCACTATTAACTATGTATATGTATAAAAATAAACTGCAGTTTGTTGCATTTGCAAGTTGAAGGTGAGGGGATCGGCTTTATCCACCACCTCGTCATTCCTTCGGTTGCCCTGTTTCTCTTCGTGTCTTTTACCAATGCGTCGTGCGGTTTGCTAGAACCATTTCCGTATACGCTCTTAGAAACATTGAATAAGCCACTGCTGATGGTGATGACGTTTCTACAGTGCCGTTCCCCCAAAAAAAAATCGATTGCCTCTACAACAGTAGAACAAATTAGTCCTCGGTCAGTGCCTAAATGGCGGAAACGAGCTGCGCAGGTTGTGTTAGCTTGCAGAGCGATCAGACACGCCCATACTGTCTTTTTATTGGTGTAGTTCGAAGTCGAAGGAACTGACGACTATAACCTATATCAAACACGATTGTGATTGGCTGTCGACCAAACATCAATTAATTAAATACGCAGTAATAATTATTATTAATAAGTGTTATCAAAAATAATTATTATTGTGTATTTAATAAAACGTTTCATTAGAATATTTTCTTATATAACCTTACGAAAATTATATATAAGAATTTATAGAGAAAAAATTGAGATTTCGTAAATATATGTTGCCATTTGAAAAAAAAATGCAAATACACTTCCGGTTAAGTTTAAAGTACAAAAAAATATAGCTCCGCAGTTTCCGATAGTAAGGCCTAGTTTATATGAGAGGCGTTCAACGCGCGTTAGCCCAACGCGCGTTTACAATTTCTATACAATTGTATATAACTGTTTACATGATAACGCGTGGCGCGTTGAACGCTCTTCATGTGTGCTAGGCCTAAATCTCGAATTGAACTAAAAAACTGTTTAAGCTTTTTTTGTATCTAGTAGGATACACGAATTGTTCACTGTTACCACTTTCGGTGAACGCCCTGTATACAATATAATTAATCTCCATCCAAAATATTGAGAGTTACAACTTTTTTGGACGGAATAAGTAAATAAATAATACCCAATTACAGTAATCAAAGACGTTCTTTCTTCAAGGTACAGCAAAATAGCAGTTTCAACTGTTGAACCCATATTTCAACATTTGCTGCGTAAATAAGAGACCTTTTTTTCATCAATTTTCCATACGCCGTTTTATAAAATTTAATCTACGTAATAAAATAATTGTATTATTAAATTTCATATATGAGAAATGCAACTAACCTTGAAACGAAACCGATTATTCAGCAAGTTACAGGAAGATAAGGTTCCGAAAGTATTTTATAATAGGAGAAAACAACAATTGTTGCAGAAAAAGTACCTATCGCGTAAAATGTCGCGACGCGACGTCTCTTACGATAGAGAAAGAATAAAAAAAATGATTGATTCAGCTGTCTAAAGTATAATCATTTCTGCAGCGAAAGGTCTTTAATAGACTTTCAATCACATGTTACAAGAGCTGCATTTACCATATCCGTTTAAATTTCACTGAATGCTTCAAAGCAAACGATTTAATTTCGAATTTCACGACGCGTCTAATTTGTATAATCTCCTTTTTGAACTGTGAGAGCACTAGACTCGCATTCGGAAGGAAACGGGTTCGAATTCCGGCGGGGACACATGTGGCTGGGATTTTTTCCTGCTGCCTCTTGCCGAAAAACGGTAATTCCCTCAATAATTCCAGATAAATATCGAGATGGTTCCTCATTCAAGGCCATGGCCGATTACCTGTCAAACTCTTGTGCTCAAAATTTGCGAACCTTATCATAATGTCCTAAAAATTATTTCATTCGCCCATTGCTATTAAATAAGTGGAAGTCTAAACATGTAGAAAATAACGGGAAGTGTGATAGCTGGAAAATAGTAATGGTGCGAATGGCGTTTGTTATGACATAAAGTCGAGATTATCATATATATTAATACGCTAAGGTTAAAGATGTTTGCCTCCCTTTTTAGAAAAAACCTCACAATTTCTCCACATAAATTATATATCATTTTACAGATAATTGCTTGCTCTACTGACATCGACTACTAAAAAATTTATTATTGCATTTGTCTTTGTAAATTAATTAAAATACAGCAGCGCTGAACAACGTCTGCCGTCTGACGGCTTTAATTTTGAAACAACGTCAACTACTTCGATCTGTCATCTGACCTTCATATTGTAATACAACAGACACAATACTGCATACTGCCATCTGACGGATTTAATTTTGAAACAGCGATCAACGCTGAACAACGTCACAGCAATGCTGTATGATGCCATCTGACGGCTTAGCTCAACGCTTTTGCTACTTGCGACTCTATATGACAATTTTTGTAAAATATTTCTTCGATCTGTCATCTGAGCTTCATATTGTAATACAACAAAAAGAAGAACGTTATAAGCAGTGTGCAAAATTAAAAACGAATTGAATACCTGCAATCATATTTAAAAAATAATTTTGTAAAGTGATTATTATACTCACACTAGTTATTATTATTATTATAACCTCCTTTTTGGAAAGGATCGGGTCCTGTTACTTCTCTAAACAATGCCAATGAACGGATATCATTTGTTTTGATTGTTCGATAAAAATAAGGAAATCTCTCCAAACAACCTTTGATAATATTATAAAATAAATGGAAATCAGCCAACTGTGATACAGAAATCAATTTAGTCGAGTGCATCAAAGCGGCTTACTAAGAAATGTATATCACTTTTTGTCAAGTAACGTCACGTTTCTTAAAAAAATCTGCAAAAAACTTATCAATAATAATATTGCAGTAGTGCGACCATGAACACAACAATCGATCACAAGGACGTCAAATTGATTGTCAATAGAAAAAAAAAACAGTAGGTATTGAAAAATGTAGTTCCGCTTCCGTTTAAAGAAATATTTACGTCAAAGCGGTACGCCGGGGGATATATAAGAGAAACGTTGGTAACCCAAAATGAATAACGCATCAATGAGAGTTCATAATCCTAAAGAAGTTTCACTTCCACCTGGAGTTTACACACATTTTATTTTACTTTAATAGTATACTCGTCTGTATTTTAAATTATGAAAAAAAACAAGTACAGAAAAAGTATTTGTCGAGTCAAAATGAATAATATTATGGGATTATTAGATTCACAGATTTTGCATCGCCGCAGACGACTGCTGTCAAATTGTTTTGATTTGACATGGCGCCCACGTGTCATAACAAAAGAAATATTTGCAATTAAAACAATGTTACATCGTTAAAACAAATTAACGTCAGTAGTCAGTGACAAATTACACGAGTATTATAAAATCTGATAACAGTTTTTTTTTTTTTGTGAATTGTCCTTTATTAATTATTAATAAAAACAATTGTATTACTCGTATATGATTCCAGTGTCGGAGAATAAAATAAATCAGTCGATTATAATTATATATATGTTTTACAAATTTGTAAAATAAAAAAACTTTAGTGTCAATCAAAATATGTTGTCGTTACGCCGAAATTAAAAAAAAGGAAAAAAAGACAGTTATGAAACTCAGTTATAAATTAATTGATTTTTAAAGATTTTAATGGGCGCTACTGCAGATAATATTACAATGATTAGATGCAGGCTCCCACCAATAAACAGCTGATAATTAATAACAACAGTGTAAATTGCAATACAAAAAAAGTAGTTGACATTTTAGTTTAAGATTGTGTATAGAAACCCCTACAATTTATATAATTACTAGCTACGAACCAGGCTTCACTCGGGTGAAGTTCTGTCGCGGGATACAATCATTATATTGCTTTTAGAGTGGGAGTATGGGCTACGTGCAAGGAAGTAGAGTTACAAATTTTTCGATGCGAGCGTTTGTGGTGAGTACTAGAGGAAACTTCAAACTCAAATTTTCCGTATGTCAGTGAGCAATGTTTATTAAAAGTGAAAATAGTTATAATTTTATGAAGTTTCTTAATTACGAAGAAAACATAGAAAAACTAAGCGATCTGGAAACGCTTGTAGTGTTCCGGGATATTGCGCTGATGGCGATTTAAGTAAAATAAAGACCATTGGCGCCCTAATTTGACGTTCCGCTGTCAGTGTAAACTAATTAACATCAGTTTTTCATTACATTTTTTTTTTTGACACACCATGGCCAATTAAAATTTTTGACTTATCACTATAGAAACATGTCGCGATTTTCATAAAAAGTGAGTTCAATAATTCTCTATTACCCACAAGCGGCGCTAGTAGGCTTCGTGCACACAGCCTATAGGAAGCGGTAGTGACGGCTTTATAATAGACCACCAGTCTAGAGCACTACCACAGAGGGAGCACCGCATTACAAGAATAATTTGTTCCCAGAGTTAGAACTATTTTGGTTGCTAAACTTCTGATTAAAAATTATTTGTTTGAACGGAACTTAATGATTTGAAGGAAGTTTATTTTGGTTGAGGAACAATTGAAAAAAGAAAGCTTAAGTATAGTGTAGCGCTTGGAGCCAAAAATATATTTTCATACTCAAGGTTAAACGGTTTCCAAAATTCAAACGATGTATAGATAAGATTGTAGAGACCCATAATAACCAAAAATTATCTGTGATCCCTTCATGAAAATGTAGATAAAATTTCTGCACCTGATATTATAAAAAATAGTGAAGCTTTAGAAACATATGAAAAGGAGTTGATATTAATAAAAGCGGAGGTCGTGCTCTATAAACCAAAACAATAAAAAGAGCATCGTCAACTATAAAAACCTGGGGCACCAAAAAGTTAAATCCTGCGTTGCGCATTGTTAATATAAAAGTATATGATGACAAAGAAAATAGTAGTTTATAGACTATAGTAACTTAGAAAGGGAACGCTTTTACGCAATTTTGAACGAAATAATAAAAAAAAAGTCTGAATGAAACCAAGATTTGATTCAACCGATTTCGCTTGAAGAATTTTTTAATACATATTTATAAACGTTCTTGGTGTTACCATTATAAATACATATGTAAATTCTATTGCAAAATACATTTTTTTAAAAACAAAAGTTGCCTAGTTACGAATCATCAAAATAAATAAAAATCAAATAAAAAATAAATTACAAAGCAGATTAGGTTAGGATTATGTAAAATATCAGACAATTATGGATAAGTTTGATGTTTACATTTTTAAAGAGCTGGTATAAGAAAAAATGTTACAGTCGCGAATTTTTTCATTAATTAAATTTTAAAATCAGCAATAAAAACTTTTTTTCATGCGCTCACGATTTCGTTAAATTCTCTATTTTTCTATAATCTTTGTCACTCTCTTTAATAATAATAATAATTTATTCCACGTGAAAAAAATACATCGTATACAAAAAATCGATTTGGAATTTTCCAACCCTACTTGGCTATTGCCAGTGCTAGGGTTGGATTATTATGGACGTACGCGAGAGTTAGTATATACTTAAAATTAAAGAAAAAAGTAAAAAAAAAAACGAATATAATAATAATAATAGCAACCAAATGATACGATATTTTTTTTTTAAGAAGCTATTGCGGTTAGTTGAGGATTAGTTCAAGATATTATAAATGAGTTCAGACTCTTTTCTGTCGCATAACCACCTGAATATTTTTTTATTAAAAGTTTTTGAATTCAACCGGTATGCTGTTGTATAGTTTTGAAGCAAGGAACGCTGTGTGTTTTTGACTGAAAGTTTTCGACATTTTTGGGATCTGGATGAGATTTCAGATCTGCGATCTTGTACTGTAGGGATTTTTGTAAACTGCTTGGTTTCCTGGATGTTTATGGAGCAAGGTTAGAACTGATTTATATCCCTGATTTTTTTCAAATGTTTAGACCTTATACTTTCGGAGTTAACGAAGTAAACACGTTTTTTTTTGGTACATTAGACAACACAAAATACAGCTCTCCCTTCCATATAACCGAAAGAAAAAAAAATCGCGCAAATAAGCGGACTAGTAAATGATTTCAGGAAAACCGCATCGAATGAAGTACGGAACCCTTGACGCATGAAGTACGTTCATTCGTATCTGTGGACAAAAAACTTCGAATAAAAAAAAAAGTGTAAAACGGTTGGCGCGCTGTCTTCTGTTTTAAAAATAGGCCACAATCTAAGTCCGCCTCTGCCAAACAACTAACTTTGTTGAACTCTTTCATTGGCAATAAAAAAATCGCTTATTTAATACGTCATAAAATCTGAAACACGACTATATTTACATATGAGTTAAGTTTGTTAAGATATATGGAGCCTCTTCTTGTAGTGGAATAGGTCAGGGTCGCTTAATCTTTAACATCAAATGCAAAATCCTGAACAAAAATGTTAAAGTGCAAAAATTATTCAATCGAATAATTTTACCAAAATATGCATGTTTTATTATGTAACATTCTCAGACACCGATGAATGAATTAAAAAAAATAAGTTACTACGACTACTGAAAAGTATGAAACAAGAAAATATTCTCATCTGAGGTTAGCCGTGGTCATATGCCACCTACCCTAACAAAACATTACATTTTAACAGTAGTAATAAGCTCTAGGGCAAAGTGCATCACACTATACATCTAGAGGGGCCTCATATATATGAGATGGCATACGACCACGGCTATCTTCTGATGAGAATATTTTCTTGTTTCATACTTTTCAGTAGTCGGGTTTTAGTTTTTAAACTTATTTTTTATTTCAATTCTTTTTTTTTAACTTATTTCATATTTGTTTTCAATTTGCTCCCCTCTGGAACCAAAGTTCAAAAATAAATGTAGCCGGTTGTTACCCGAATCGATTGACACCTTATTTATCAAAATCAGATCAATAGTTTATGCGCTACGGTGGAACATACATACAGACTGCTGAACTCATAACCATTTCTCTTTGGCTTTGCCGTAGTCGAGTAAAAAATAAACTTAGGCGGGGTTCTACTGTATCTAGTTTCATTCTTGTACATGTGTGATTGGTAAGTGTTTGTGTGGAATGAATTCCGGGTTAGCAGGTCATCGTGGCAGTGGGTTGTCTTCTGACAGCTCCTCCTAACTTTGCAATGTCAAAAAAATAATATTCAATATTCATAACACGTATATACAGGTGCTCTGAAAATACCTTGACGACAATTATATTTCTAAATGACCCGAATTCGCGATCTGAAATGCCAATAAAGGCCGCTGTACACGAGGCTGGTTTTACCGCTGGGACTTGCGCACTGGCTACAAGGATGGAAGTGACGTCATTGCGGGCTCGTGTGCGTGGTCACAAAATGGATTTCAAAATTGTTGAGAGCTTGTTTTGAGCAAAAACCAATCAGGAATCAGTATGTTGTTAAAAGTATGAAAAATTAAAACATTTTCATTGACACAATGTACAATTGTCCACTGTAACTTTTTTTCCTCAACATTCCTGTGCCTTCATAGAAAGCTATCAAGCCATTCAATTATCAATTAGAGGTTAGATTTTTTATTAAGTAATTTTTAACGTCAAGGTTACTTGAAAAAAGAAATGTTTGTTTATCGAAAGAAAAAAAAGACGGTTTTATTTAGACGCGTAATTTTAAAGTATTTTTTGATAAAACAAATTTGTTTTTTTTTTTAAATCAATATTACAAATCAGAATCACCAAAACATACGTATTGGAAAACTATGTTAATTCAGGTATAGTTCTCGACACTTAATAAAAGTTCAAGGATAGCATCTTTATGGTCAGGAATATTTTATGCACCTCATTTTATTTCGAAAATAAAACTACGAATCAGTCCGAATTTTCAATCTCTAATATTATAAAGAGAGAGTGCGGATTTTGTAAGTTTTTGTGTAATCTCCGAAACTTCTCATCCGATTTCAATTTTTTTTTCACCACTATGGACCTTCAGGATGGACATAGGCTATATATTATCGCGTTAAAATAAAAGTGCTTTTCGTCGAGATCGATTTTGACATTCTACTAAATCGGACGAAGCTAAACCGGGCCACTAGTTGATAAATAAAACATTAGAACGCACTAAAAAGAAAAAAAATAATTGTTAATAATTAATGTCCATGATTATAAAAGCGTGGGTTCATTAGTCATGGCCCGCGCTTTTATAATTACGATCATAACATCACAAATTGTATTTTATAGATGGACAGTTAATCAACTATTCTTTTATAAACGAGCAATACAAACGCAATTTGATTTTTAAAGATCATAAATCATATTATGTACAGCTCTTTGATTCACATGCTCAAAACATGCATTTCCTGGTCTTTAAATATTCGTTTTCACGATAAACGTTGTCTAATCTATTCAAATTATGTATGCATTTATTTAATGAAAGTAATAATACTTTCAAAAATTGCAGAAATCGATACCTTTCAAATCTTTTTCTTATCATATTTATTTATTAGTTTATTACAAACTACATACTGATTCCGATATGCTCAAGAAAACTTCAATATCATTTTTTTAGAACTGTTTTGCGAAAATTTCGAATACACTAAAAAAAAAAGTTCTTCGAGAAATTTTCCATTTCGCGCGTTCGGAAATTCGACATTTTAACAAACTATTAAATAATAACAAATAAAATATTAAAATCAACATACAATCCAGATCTCTTTTAATTTAGGAGTTCTTAGTCGATGACAAAAACCAGGTTTGCGCGTTGATAGCGAATAAACAACCCAAATAAATCAAAACACGTAACCCAAAGCTTTTCAGGCAAGTACTAAAATAGTGCGAACAACACTTAACACTGTAAATAACACAAAAATAACCAAACGACGTGACAAAATTGACATTTCATAGCATTTTTTTTAAATACATTGAAGGTCGTTTGAATGAATGTGTTGGTATTCGATTAAATTCTGTACCTCTGTCTGTTAATTACTATAAACCTTCAGTGGTGCTTAGAATTACTAATCTGTTATAGACGGAGAGCTGGCTACGGAGAAAATGGGTGACTCGGTGCAGAGCTGAAAATTTGCAGAATAATAGGAGATAGTACAAGTAAGTAGGGAAAAAATTGCCAGAAGGCTAGGCGGAAGATAAAGAGCTGCCAGAAGGCGCTAATGTTGCGAAAAATCAGTGCACTTCTGGCAATTTCTATACTTATTCTGTAATTCAAAACTAGATTATATATAAATAAAAAATCGCAGGATTGTGGACAAATATTAGATTTATTAATTGTACGACGTTTCGTCTATAAATTTAGACTTTTTCAAGTACAAATTGAAAATTATTAAAACAATAATTATGAAAATAAACATTAATTACTAACCATAGCAATTAACAAAAGTTAAGGTACATAAGACACTATCGTGTCTAATATCTAGATTATATATTATATATATTATGCATTATATAGTTATAAGGGCATACTGAAAATTCAAACATTTTGATAGAAATAAAATTAATCGTCATATATTTTCATTAATAAAATTACGTTGTTATAAGAACGTAATTTTATTAATTTATTTAATTTTATTTCGATCAAAATGTCATTAATAATTTTGAATATTTGTCGAATATAATTATTATATCATGTTTGAATTTTCAGTATGCCCTTATCACTATATAATGCATAATATGTATAATATATAATCTAGTTTTGAATTACAGAATAAGTATGGAAATTGCCAGAAGTGCACTGATTTTTCGCAAGATTAGCGCCTTCTGGCGGCTCTTTATCTTCCGCCTAGCCTTCTGGCAATTTTTTCCCTACTTACTTGTACTATCTCCTATTATTCTGCAAATTTTCAGCTCTGCACCGAGTCACCCATTTTCTCCGTAGCCAGCTCTTAGACCATTAGACGTTTTCTAGTTTTAACTTTTTTTAACCATGGAAATGTACGTCGCGAAAAGTGCCTATGTTTTGGAGCATTCCGTTTGTTATTCTAAAATAAAAAATAACTTTTAAATAATTTATTTAAACAATTGGTTGACAAGTTTAATAGAATTTTATTTCGGCGAATAGTAACAACTGCGCTAGTTTGTTATTAGAAGTAAACTATAGAATAAAATAATAGCTAATCAAACATTATAGAATTTTAAATACCTGCAGCTCTGGTCTGAAATCAACGCCCCGCGTATATAAAATTGGAAACAATATTAGGTATAATGTGATTAGTAAGTGGATGTTGGTCAGATTTTTGCAGCTATAGCTACGGAAATTTATTTAGATAATATTGCATTAGTTGTCGTTCTACCGTTAACAATCCGAGAGTTCATAGATATCACTATTTTCTTGGGTAGTATCAAAAATAGCGATAATGTTATCATATTTTGTTAACATTTTGTTGTAAAGAATCAACCAAAATCTGCAGTGATATATTCTTAAAGCTATATCAAATACTATCACACAACATGTTTTCGAAACCTGATCAAGTTTTTTTTTGTAGCTATTGCTTCGGGAGTGTCTTGGATCCAAAACAATTTGTTATAACACACTGTTGCAAAAATGTAAATAAATCCAATCAATAATATACAAATCCAGGTCTGTCATCGTGTAGCGGTTGGCATAAAAAATTCAGAGATGTTACAATTTTATGAGACAAAAGGTTCTATTTAATACGTCTCCTTGCCAAATTTTATCGAAATCTGATCACCGGTTTAGGCGTGAAAAGATAACAAAGATTCACTTTTCTTACCATTTTGGCACGGAAAAAGCTTTAAAGCTTCAAAAGCCAGTATAAGTTAATAAATTAAGAAAAAATCCTTTGTCTAATTTTTTTTGTAGGTCAGTGATATAATAACAACTTTATATAAACAAAACATCTTTTGTGTAAACGCAATAAAAACTACTGAAATTAACTAAATAATAATTTAAAAATTAGACCTGGTTTACTGACGTCGAAATAAGAGGAATACCTATTGTATCGCATTTTAAAATTCCTGTGACGTAATATTATCAATTTTAAATGCAGAAATATTTATATTTTTAATGTTAAATTGGGACACTTGTTTTGTCGAAAAGATATATAAATAACAAAAAAAAAAATGCGGTTGAAGTAAAAAAAAAAACAATATTGTTGAGTTTACATTTTTTTTTATGTGTATAGATATAGAGATATATAACAGGAAAAAAGTGATGAAAACTGAAAATTCGCTCTAGGAATTCAAAAGTGTACAATTGCAGACTAAGTTGTAATTCATTTACTATCCGCGACTCCGAAAGTGATTGAGATGAAACAATGTTTTATACAATAGTGGACGAGGCTTAGTCAATTAAATAAATAACCCCCTTAAGGGATGAATTATCAAAAATCCTTTCTTGGTTCTCACCTACGTTATAATATAAGGAGCTACTGTGCAAAATTTCATGCTTCTAGACGCACCTGTTTAGGCTGTACGCTAAAGTTTAGTGTTTGCTGAAGATGAGAGCATAGCTCCCGAAATGTACATCCGCTAATAAAATGCTGTAGTAAGAAGTAACTATTCTATCATATATATTAATACGCTAAGGTTAAAGATGTTTGCCTCCCTTTTTAGAAAAAACCTCACAATTTCTCCACATAAATTATATATCATTTTACAGATAAGTGCTTGCTCTACTGACATCGACAACTAAAAAATTTTTTATTGCTTTTGTTTTTGTAAATTAATTAAAATACAGCAACGCTGAACAACGTCTGCCATCTGACGGCTTTAATTTTGAAACAACGTCAACACTTCGATCTGTCATCTGACCTTCATATTGTAATACAACAGACACAATACTGCATACTGCCATCTGACGGCTTTAATTTTGAAACAGCGAGCAACGCTGAACAACGTCACAGCAACGCTGCATGATGCCATCTGACGGCTTAGCTCAACGCTTTTGCTACTTGCGCCTCTATATGACAATTTTAGTAAAATATTTCTTCGATCTGTCATCTGAGCTTCATATTGTAATACAACAAAAAGAAGAACGTTTTAAGCAGTGTGCAAAATTAGAAACGAATTGAATACCTGCAATCATATTTAAATAATAATTTTGTAAAGTGATAATTATTATACTTATTTAGTGCGAATAATTCGCACAGGTCACACTAGTATTTTTTTATTTCAACCACAGTGTTCTTAATATTTTGTATATAATTGGAGAGTTATTAAGAAAAACGACGGCACAGGAAATCTAGATTGCGAACAAGGCCCAGGAGAATTCAGTAAATAACAAAGAGCTGAGACAATAAAATGAAATAAAAATGAAAGAACGACTGGACATCATTCTTTTCGAATATAGCGAAAGTCTTTTGAGTATGCCAAAGCCGCGTCCCAATTTGGAAACATTGGCTGAAGAATGTTAACTGTACTATTGTAGTAAAAGATTTTTGCGTTTTTGTAAACAGTTTTTTTTTTATTTATTTAAGTCTATCACCATATTTGTAACGAAGATAGTCACAAAAGGCTTATAAATTTGATTGTAATTGTTTTATTTTTAGTTAAATTAAAAATAAAGAAAGACGCACAACTTTGAATTGAATTTAATACAATATTTCATTTTTTAATATGCATATTATCAGTTATTCTTAGAATTAAAAACCGGTGATAACACATTATTTTGTTATCTTTGTGGAAAGCGCGGTTAACAATTGTGATAAGAAGTTTTAATGGAAAAAAACAAATAATAAATACCAGATAAATGAATCCCTGTAAACATTACAAGTACACAATTACAAAAAAAAAAACTTTTATATGAATATTTTAATGGCACTCAGTAAAATTTGTTATTTTCTAGATCATTCTAAAGTAATTGTAGTGTACCAACAGTGATAGTTCAATGTAGGTCAGTAGAACATACTCTAAAATGGTTTATACATGTGATTTTGCTCTTTTTCTATCTTTAAGCAAATTTTAGAAGACTGAGAGAGAGCACAATGATGTGAAAATAGTATTAAAAAAATGTTTAAAAAAATTATAGTATATTCAATCAATTAATTTTATATCACAGATTTACTTGGTTTCTTATTTTTTCATGTTTCATTTTAAAAATGGTATTCCCATTAAAAAACAATGAGTTCGCGTTACATACAACCTCAATTTTTCACAGATGACCGAGGAGGGTAGTATATAACCGACAGTTCTGACGTTCTGAGTAAATGAAATAATAAATAATCGAAACACGATAATTTAATATACGTGTTTACAGTGAATTTCGATTTAAATGAAACATATACACGAGTTTCATTGATATCATAAATTCATTACTGAAAATCGTCCCACATAAAATGCAACGCAGACCGGGCGCCCAAGGAAGTCGATGCATTTTATGTGAAGCGATTTTTTACCTTTTATGTAAAGACTTACATACAAAGTATCTTTATTCAACTCATGCGCGTTATTCATGTTTTATCATGCCTAAAAACCGAACCCTAAATAGCCATTTACCGACTGGTGACAATTACTTGTCATAACTCAATGAAGATTCCTACTAGCTCGGCCATTGTGGAGTAATGAAAATAAACGTAACTATTTTCTGAGTCGTAACGAAATAGTAGGTAACAACAACTCCCTGTTGTTACCCATTGAGGCTAAAATTGAGAGGCCGAATATTTTCGACATGGAGTTTATTCATAACCGGCTAACCTCAAACCAAAACATTGAATCGTGTTGTTTGGTGCTGTTAGTATTGACAGTTTTTTTATAAAGAAATAAATAGATATTTACAACATCTCGTTATAATTAAAACATGAATAACGCGCAATTGTTGAATAAAATTATGGGCGCAACTTGTAGGCTAAGTCATGACACGCCATGAATGACTTAGACTACTAGTTACGCCAATAACTATTGCAGATGTTTTGATAGAACACATAAACGCAAAACTTTTTATAGCCGATGGTGTGTAAAAGAATACAGGGAAGTCTATAAACACACTATATAAATATAATTATTACGCTTGTTTAATTAGAATTAATATTTATATAAAATTATTATAACAAAACAAAAAAAAGTAAATATTTTCAATAGAAATTACGTTTTTGCAGCATACTCTAGTAACCTACATAAAATAGTTCAATGCGTCAGCGCTATTACTAAAAGAAGAACTCATTTCAACAAAAGTAAAATATTATGCAAAAATGTTTTTAAAAGAAAAAGATTCAATAATATAACAATAACTATGTATTTAGGTATATAATTTGCATTTTCTAAAAGCAATTTGAATAATTGCCGACAAAAGGAGAATTTATTTAGGTTTCTCATGGTCAATTCTGCAGACAAAAATTCCAATGTTTAGTGATGAGGCAGATTTTTTTACCATTTCCAATGCAAATGCAATAATATGCTAAATATGTTTCAGACGATTTTTTTTTTCATTTAAATTTAATATTGAAGTAAATTTAGCTGTCAGTGAATATATAATTGCAGCATTTCTGCATAAATTTTATGTTGAAATCTCTTAAAACAATATAAAATAATTCAGAACTGATATTTTTTGGACGAATTTAAAAAAAATAATCACTACTCTCAAAAACTTGGCAAAACCTATTTTATCCGACTGCTTCAAAATGGGTCATGTTTATGTAGCTGTACCTACTCATAGTTTCATAAAATTCACAAAAAAAAATTCTAGACTCAACCAGAAACAGAAATTTGTATTGTATTGTAATTAAAATATAGCAAGTGACATAAAAAGGCCATCATACTTCCCATATTTGTTGAATTTTTGTCATTTTAGACGCCCTTTCTGTCCATTTTAAAAAAAATAAACTTCATATAAATATAATCAAATAGCATTAATAAGAACTTTGAATTTTCATGACTATGATGGTCGAAAAAACGCTGAATTTCACCTACCTCCTTTACAATGTTATATTTGTTTCGATTGACAGTTTTTATCAAAAAAGGCATTAAAGCAAAATAAACAATCGCGATACTTGATTTAACCAGAAAAGTATCTAAATAATGAAACAGGCAAATCACAATAAGAATTATCTGATAATATATTGAATCTTGCGTACATTATGTAGCTAATAATACAGATTGCATATGTTGAAAACAATTCGTATTTATTCAGAGGCAACTGGACCAAAAACTGCAAAAGTCATGTTCACAATATCGTTTGGGTAAGTATTATTTCTTCTGAACCGGACGACTCGACGAGCTGTCCCAATTAAAATATTTTGAATTTTTTTGCTGAAACTTTTCCCAAAACTTGAAAGCTAGGAACAGATCGATCATTTTTTTTGGAAGGAATACTGAACTTCAGTTCGAAAATCGACTTGCATCAAGACTCCATCTTTTTAGAGTTGATTCTTTCACCAAATGGATGGTGACTCGACGAGCTGTACCAATTCAAATATTTTGAATTTTTTTTTGCTGAAACTTTTCCCAAAACTTGAAAGCTAGGAACAGATCGATCATTTTTTCTGGAAGGAATACTGAACTTCAGTACGAAAATCGACTTGCATCAAGACTCCATCTTTTTAGAGTTGATTCTTTCACCAAATGGATGGCATTCATTTTTATCGTCCTTCTGGAAGAATACTGGACGGCTTCCAGATTGACACAGTTCTAAAAAACGTCTAAACCACGTCTTTTTAGAGTTGATATTCCATCATCTGGCGACCAAGACGCACTGGATGAAGAAGATCAACTTCTGCACGATTATAAGACATCCCCATAACGGACAAAAGTTGCATTAATTTTCCAAATGTAGAAAACAATGTATGGCATACGATACGCACACATGCGCGTCTCAGATGCAACCGTGCTATCCTTTGACGGACACGTGGAACAAAGATAGAGACATAATGGGTATCAACTACAATCAACCTCTGAAAAGCGGATCACATGAGCGTCACAACCAGGAATTCACTCCAGATGGAATAACTATTAAAGAGCTACTAATGGACTCCCGTATGTTCAACTTCTACTCTATCCTTACTCGTGGCAGTCATAGATCAATAAGAAAAAAACTTTTATTAGATTTTAATTTTGATTGAATATACAATATTCTGTCGAAATTATAGAATAGTGTTAAATAATGATGTTCCAAAAGCCCAATGACTCCAGGAGTGGAGCTTCGTGTACCTATAAGCAGAAATT
The DNA here is from genome assembly GCA_963575645.1 of Xanthostigma xanthostigma. Lineage (NCBI taxonomy): Eukaryota > Metazoa > Arthropoda > Insecta > Raphidioptera > Raphidiidae > Xanthostigma > Xanthostigma xanthostigma. The sequence continues at coordinate 2,669,335 of OY754475.1, read as the reverse complement.
CCGCAAATAAAAATGTCTAATTTAATGCTCGTACAGTTCCGGAATATAAAAAAAGAATGATTAGTTAAAAGTAAATGTTGGCTTCAAGCCAAAGTCAGTGATCATAAAAAAAGGTTTTGATTATTGGATATGGTTGCATTATTTAAATATATTGAAATTGTAAATTGAGACGCCATTGTTAGAACGGAGGGAGGAGTTGCCTTGAAGAGTCGAAGAGCCAGACATAAAGACTAACTTCTCCTAGTTTGGATTTTTTCGGCACAAGAATGTTTAAACGAATTTGGTTCGAAACCAAATTAGTAGATGCAGTTTGCAGTCGACTCTATATCAAATGTCAAATATGGGTTGGCATGCGAAAGATTGTAAACCACCATGCTATGGTACAGGGCAAGTTGTGGATGCAGCATCAAGAAGAAGGCCTACATATACGCAGGGAGACATACCATGGTACTATGAATGCAGCAGTAAACATTAACGTTTCAAAGTTGATAGATCAAAACATATCATATATATTAATACGCTAAGGTTAAAGATGTTTGCCTCCCTTTTTTGAAAAAACCTCACAATTTCTCCACATAAATTATATAATATAATTTCACAGATAATTGCTTGCTCTACTGACATCGACAACTAAAAAATTTATTATTGCATTTGTTTTTGTAAATTAATTAAAATACAGCAACGCTGAACAACGTCTGCCATCTGACGGCTTTAATTTTGAAACAACGTCAACACTTCGATCTGTCATCTGACCTTCATATTGTAATACAACAGACACAATACTGCATACTGCCATCTGACGGCTTTAATTTTGAAACAGCGAGCAACGCTGAACAACGTCACAGCAATGCTGCATGATGTCATCTGACGGCTTAGCTCAACGCTTTAGCTACTTGCGCCTCTATATGACAATTTTAGTAAAATATTTCTTCGATCTGTCATCTGAGCTTCATATTGTAATACAACAAAAAGAAGAACGTTATAAGCAGTGTGCAAAATTAGAAACGAATTGAATACCTGCAATCATATTTAAAAAATAATTTTGTAAAGTGATAATTATTATTATACTTATTTAGTGCGAATAATTCGCACAGGTCATACTAGTCTATATACTAATATTATAAAGAGGTAAAGTTTGTAAGTTTGGATGTAGGAGGTAATCTCCGAAACTATTCATCCGATTTCAAATTTTTTTCCACCAATATTTAGAATGGACCTTCAGGATGAACAAAGGCTATATATTATTATAAATAAAAAATCGCAGGATTGTGGACTAATATTAGATTTATTAATTGTACGACGTTTTGTTAATTGCTATGGTTAGTAATTAATGTTTATTTTCATAATTATTGTTTTAATAATTTTCAACTTGTACTTGAAAAAGTCTAAATTTATAGACGAAACGTCGTACAATTAATAAATCTAATATTTGTCCACAATCCTGCGATTTTTTATTTATAATTATCTCGATGGACACGATATCTAATATATGCTATATATTATCGCATTAAAAATAAAAGCGCTTTTCGTGGAGACCAATTTGGCAAGGTAAGTCGACGAAAAAACTGTGGCAATCTACAAGTTCGAGCGAACACCCAACATTACTTAATAATTATAACAATTATTGAATAATTTATTTCAGAGGTAAGTTCAGCACAACTGTTCTTCCATTTAATTCCCTCCTCCGCAAAAAAGAAAAAAAAATACAGCAACATGCTTAGCAATGACTGGAATAAAATAGTTAAATATAATAAAAGTAATAATAAAAACTAGTAAGTAATTATAATATATTAGTTGATAACATAGATTTTTGTGAGTTCGTGGGCATGCCGCTACAATAGTTGGTCTATTACAAACCGCATTTAATGTTCTAAATGTATCAAATAGATTTTTATAACAAAAAAAAAATTAATTTAAATTATTGATTGGTGCCTGGCCTAAATAGCCTTGGCAGTTGATGACTATGAATAAAACAAAAAAAATTTCAAACTGTAAAATTGCGCTTGAAATTAAATCCTCGATAAGAAATCACGACTTAGGTACATATTGCACCGCGGACAATCGATTCAAAGAAATCTGGTGATCATAATGTATATAAAACAATCGATGCATGGGGCGAAGTACCTTGGAGCTATCAGCACACGCAACGCACACGACTGACCATGTGTCGAGACTCAGCCCCGTTGGGGACACACACACATTCAAACTTACATTTGCAGCATGCGCTAAAGTATCGTCAATTGTTATAATTAGCTTTGATCTTGCAAAACATCTGCAAGTTACGATAATAATTATTTTGGCGGTGGCTCAGAATTTTTTCGTACGACTCGAAACGTTGCTGACTTTATTCGTCTCAAAAAAAATCAGATTAAAAAATCACAAACGAATTTCAATAAGATTTTTGAAGGTATTAGACGAGAAATGAAATGCTGCCCCTTCTCCAAATTCAACCGACAGTTGAAAAGGAGTGGGAGAACTGTTTCTATATATTCTCTCTCTGTCAAAGCGTTATACCCACTCTACGCGCATGCGCAGTGTATTTCCTAATCTTCAAATAATAAAATTTCACTTCTAACACGCATTTTTTTAATGCTAATGTTCAAATTAGCGCGTTTGAAAAATATTTTTAGCTAGTTTTAAAATAAATAGATATTGTTTCAAATTAAAATCAATACTGAATCAGAGCAGTAAGTGAGTGAGTCTTTATAATCGATTTTAAATTAAACAAATCGTCCAAGTTGCCTCACGGCTTCTTACTACTTTATATACAGTACCAATTCTCGTAAAGTCAGTATACAGGGTGTTAGATCTAGACATGGAATCAATTTTAAAAAAGCCGTATAACGGTACAGATCTAACAGATAGTTGTACGTACAGACAGAAGAAAAAACTCCGGACATACATTTTCTCAAATTTTCATTTAGGCTGCGTACAATTTTCCCCCGAAAAAAAATGCACAGGGCAAATGTTACAGCTTTATATATTGGAATTGATTTTGTGTGTTTGATTTACGATTTTTGTACATCTCGTAGATTTATAGAGTAATAGACGATTGATGATTTACAAAAATTACTATCAATTCATCAAAACACACTGAAGAAGATGGAAAATGTTTGTAGAACACACTGTATAAAAAGAGTGACAGTTGCTATCGCCTTGTCTGGATAAATTTTTATACGAACAATAAAATAATAACAAAAACACGCCACAATCCTTTCTTTGGGCATATCCATAGCTATTCAATATGGTTAGTCTCATCCTTTTTTAACTCTATCTGTACTATTCAGTTATTTAGCTTCATCCTTCTTTGACTTTATTAGGAATTGATAAGGTAAGAACAAGACGGAAATTTATTAAAATTGCAAATAATTGAATTAAAAAGTTAAAACCATCTTTAGTTTTAAAATCAATACATTGATGTTTTGTAACGTGTCCATGTTGTGTGTTTAAATTGAAATTGGTCTGTGAGACCGCTAAAATATAGTGAAAACTGCAAGTAAGGGTCTCCTAGACCAACTCTGCAAGTTGACGGATATAAAAATTGTCTTTTAATTATAATCATAAATTAATTGGAATATTTTTTTTAAAGGTAGCAGATAATACGCACCGATGGTCTCCTAGACCATTAGACGTTAAAAAAAGAAAATTAATTCACATAGGAGGTGTTTATTTATTATTATTTAATGACCCCTCATTAGACATAATTGAGCGCAACTAGGAATCCTATAAAAGACCTTCTGGGATCCAGTTGATAAATATTTTCAGTATAACATATTTATATTATAAAAACTATGTAAATTGATCTTGATATTTGCATATGATTTTTCGTAAAAGGAAATTGGACATTATAGCATCTGAACATGTTATGGAAATAATGTACAGCTGTGGATAACTTTATGGACCATTCAGTTTATCACTCATTTTTTCCAAGGATGCTTCGATTAAATAATGACACAAAATCAAAGCTTATTTTCGAATTAAAAGTTTTTTTATTGAATGAATAAATGTTCGAAACATATCCCGTTATACTTAATTTTTAATGATAAGCTGCCCGGCCAGGCTTCACCCGAATTTGTACATTACCACCGTTTTTCTGTCGATTTACGTTGAAAAAATTAGTCTCCACAAAAAGGGCTTATTTTAAAGCGATAATAGCCTATGTCGATCCTGAAGGTCCATTCTAAATATTGGTGAAAAAAATTTTGAAATCGGATGAGTAATTTCGGAGATTACCTCCTACATCCAAACTTTACCTCTATAATATTATTTGTGTCTTAATTTTACAAAGTTAGTGACTCTATCGAAGTATATAATTAGAATAATAACTTCAAGTAGAAAATTTGATTTTGTTGTCTTATTAATAGTTTTGACATATCTATTCACTTTACAAACACCAGTGGCTCTCAAACTATTGTACAGAAATAGTATCGAACATTTACAAATAATTGTTTAAAGTTAGGTACTGCACCCGACAGTTTTTTGACAAAATATAATTGTTTGTGTAAATTTGAGAACAACTGATTGAAAAAGCAATTATTTCAAACGACTTTAAAATTTAAAAAAGCGCCTTTAAAAATAATGTTTTGGAATCTCTGTTAATTGGTGAGATGATTATAGCCGATAAAGATATGCAAGATTGTAAACTTAGATATCATTGTATTAAGACCATGATTTTAAATTGATTAATCAATGTTAATCTAAGCAAATTATTAATTATTGCACAAAGCTGATCAAAAAGTTTTATAACTATATTGTAGATTATTTTTTAACGATTTTATCACCTAACTCGCTTATTATGAAAAATACGAAAAATTTACATGATAACAAAATTAAAGCCTTTCATTGAAGAAATTTTTTGACACTAATGGTTTTTCCTTTATAAAGCTTCGTTTACAAGATACGGCATGAAAAAATATTTTTTACCGTAATTTCGTATTTATTATTTGATGTTCGCTTAAAGCTTCTTTTTTTAAACAAAAAAGCTCCTTATTAATAATGTCAAAATATTGCAAATAAAAGCGCTATAACTGTTTTAAATTATTTCGGGTTACCCGTCTGATGTATCGTTGAAGTCTTTCCGTCCATATAGATTTCAATGCTAATTTACATTTTATCACCTAACTCGGCTATTATGAAAAATACGAAAAATGTATCTATTATCGAAATTAAAGCCTTTCATTAAAGAAATTTTTTGACCTTAATGAATTTTTAATATAAAGCTTCGTTTACAAGGTACGGCATGAAAAATTATTTTTTCCCGGAATTTCGTATTGATTATTTGATGTTCGATTAAAGCTTCCTTTTTTAAACAGAAAGTCCCTTTTCAATAATGTCAAAATATTGCAAATAGTTGCGCTATGACCGATTTAATTATTTTGGGGTATGTTGAAGTTTTGAGGCGTTAAGCTAAGAATTTGGGATCAACTGTAAATATATTCGCAAAGAAGAAGTATTAAATTGATTCAAGGTCAATTGCAATTTAAACCTATAAAAGGATAACGTCTCTATTGTAGATGTCCTTACAATCAGGAAATTCTTCTAGCTTGACTGCAGAACAAACTGTTACTTTTATAGTTGATTTATCGACTCCACACCTTCAAATGACATTTAACATGGGAACTGCTAGCAGTTTACCCTGTCGATTAAGACATTAGATGCTAAATTTTAGTTTACCATAGACTAGACTCAACCTACCGGGAAATACCCGAAAGCCAACGGTAGAAAAATCAACTACAATCACACAACCAAAAACTTGATAAGTCTAACTAACCTTTGCACTCCGGGAGTGCCGGCGGAAGTGAAAACTTGAATATTAACGTCTTACGAATTTTTAGATCAAAATGGTTTGTATCATAGATTGCATTTTTATGTACGATATTTCAACGCTAGATGTCTAACGTTGTATAAATAAAAGTTTTCGTCTTACGCATTTTCGATCAGGACACGTGACCCTGACGCGAGTTTACGGTCACGTGTCCCTGACGCGAGTTTAACATTTTTTACCCATTACAAAAAAAGTGTACAACGCCGCTAAAGAAGTTTTCACTTCAAAAATAAAATCAGTTTTCCGCCATAACTGCTTTAGACATTTTTTAAGTTTTTTTGAGGTTATGTGTGGCTGTCATATTCGAGAGTACCGACGACGCAGTGCATCTTTTTTTTTTAATTTTGGAAACGAAACTATGAATTATAAATTGGCGACTATTTTTAAAAATGAAACGTTTCTATCTAATGACCGTTTTAAGTCACTCAAAATTTACATAATAATATACTTACTCTGTGATAATAGCACAGCGGCAAGTGGTAGACGGAAGGTTTCATAATTATTTAAATATAAAAATATAAACGCGGATATTTACAAGTGCTGAAAAAGAAACTGGCGCCTAAATACTTTATTAATTGAAACATGTAATAAAAAAAAGCATATTTAAATGATCTACTTAAAAAATGACCTTGTCTATCTATTAATTTCTGAAATGCATAAGCGCTGGTTCTTCGTACAAAAAGTTTAGATATTTTTGAAAAAAAAATGCAATTATGCAAGTTTAAGACGAGTTGAGTACTTCTGGTTTTAGTGATATAATTCGAAAAAGTATTTTAGTACATTACAGTCTGACGTAATAAAACATAGCAAACCACAAAATGAAATCAAACCGCATATGAATTAAAATTCGTGAAATACCTATTATTATTTGTAACAACTATATCAGTCGAAATTAGCACTTATTGAAGTGAATGAGTCGGAATTTATTGGCAATTCCGTGTTAGTTAATTTCAAGGTGCTAGTTTAAAATAATAAAATACGGAAGTTGGGAAATTAAATACCAACGAAAAAAGGTTTTCGTCTAAACCTATCGACCTTTAAGGAGGTTTTAATGCGTTACAAAAAAGGCACCTTAGAAAAATGTACCATCAAAGAAAATAAATTATATTTCTGGAATGTACTTACATTTTAAATTCTCTCCCTCGGAAAACTCTCTGTATGTAAAATACTGAAAGCTATAATACAGATCTAGTACAAACCTTCTATAAACACACGAATTCAAGTCTCTTGGACAAAAAAAAAAATGATTTTTGAAAAATGTGTCTGTATTCACATCTAGACAAAATTTCAAAGTCGGTCCTAACTGAAATGTGAGAGAAGCAGTCCCTTAAAAAAATGTTAGGACAGTGGAAAATTGTTTTCAAAAAATGAAATTAAATATCAGTTTGAGATGAGGGAAGGAAGGACGTGATGGGAAAATATATAACGGTTCGAGTGAATCGTTTATTTCAGGATGTTTTGGATTGTAAGTAAAAAAAAAGTGTAATTAGTGTAAAATAATAATATATTTTATATGGACAATAATAATACAGATTTTATGATATTGAATCAGTACAATCCAAAACAGTTGAAAAATTGCATTGAACCGTTTTGTATCATATTTTAAATTCATCATAATTTATTTTTATACAGTTTGAAGGGACTATTTATACATAAAGACAAGGTCAAGTCAATGACAATCATTAAAAACTTCATTGACTCTGCAATTCTTCTATTAGATTAATTTTTAGAAGGTATACAATTCACAAAGAAAAAAAATCAATCTAAAAAAAGTATAATTAAAAAGTTGCTTCATAAAAATGACCTTAGCTGTAAGCTTGTCGTAGTTTGTTGAAAAGTTTCTCATTGCTTAAAATACCATTTCAAAATCATTTTCCAATACAAAACTTAAAAAAAACCATTTCGGTATCTAAAATTTAATTACTCAAACCAATTAATATATAAACCCAAAAAAAAAGTTTGTCCAAGACAATTACAAGCTGAGAAACCAATCGTGCAAAATAAATTATATCAATGGAGTTCCAAATCATTACGGGGAAAAAAAGAAAAATAATAATTTAGAAATTTCCATTTCGTATAGAAAATAAATCCATAAAAATAAGGTTCTTAAGAACTATAGTCGTATAGATGTACTACAAAAAGAAAGAATCAAATTTCTCAGTCTTAAACTCGGTGTCCACACTTTTTTCTACTCGAACAAACCGAAACGCCGCATTTTTATCGAGAGAAAATAACTCAGGCACTGATAAAAGATCAGGCGCGTAAACGTCAAATTGTGACGCCCTAAATATTTTCAGTCAAAGTCAGTTGGTGTCTTTTTGTTTACACGCTTTGATATCTTTTCGATGTCTGAAGTACAAGTGTGGACACACCCTAAAAAAATCATCGATAATGTTTAAAGAAAAAAAAATATAATTGATAACAAATATATTAAATTAACAAAATTTAAGTATATAAATTTAACTGACAGAAGACTAAACTGAAGAAGACTTAAAAATAGAAAATTCTGTGTACAAAAATATAAAAAAAATCGTAGAAAAACGGTAACAATTGGCAATGAAACTGCACGGCAGCATTTCGTAGCTTAAACTATGTTATACACCTGTTTTAATATTGTTTAAAAAAACAAAATAACAACAATAAATTCACAAACAAATGATTTTATAAACAATACTAAAACATGTGTGCTTTATATTTATAATATATAAAACAAGACTATAGAAAAAATCACATGTACATTAAATGCTGGGTTGTGAAAATCTACTTCATCAATGATCTTAGATCTTAAAGAGAACACAAGAATGAAGTTGCCGTTTCTCACCATGTAGGCCGCCATTTTAGACTGGCTTTCCGTGCTACTGATTGGTCTATTGTGCGATATCTCGACCAATTCGATCAATATTCCGGTAGTCATTGTCAAATCAGATTGTCTGACAACTCAGCATTAAGACAGTCATTGGAATATAAAAATGAAATGCGATTTTTTTTTTCGAAAGAGATGGGATCACGGAACAGATTCAAAATTATGCATCGGTAAATTATATAAAAGGAAGACTTTTCTTGAAAAAAAAATACACTAAAATTCTATACGTATCAAAAAAAGTTATGGTGGGTATTCGTCAAAATTTAAAATATACACCAATAATATTAATATTAAAAAAAATATACAAAAATTACGATGATGCATAAAAAATGGCTATATGTCCTGATGTTTAATATATAAATGCAATTGTAACGTTGGTAGTATTTGATGGTAGTTTTTTTTTATGAACACAATGTTGGCAGTGATGATTCGCATTGTAGCCAACAGAAGGCATATAGTTCAAGTCTTCATGTTTTTTAAAGTTGGCAGTTGGCACGGTAGTGAAATGTTCTGAAAAAAATGAGAGAATTGTTAAAACATACTTAAAAAATCACCTCACTTTCTAGGATTGGTTTTTCTTCCGTTTTTATTGCATCTTAGATTTTATTAACCAGAAATAAAACGACCCAAAGATGGGACAAAAAGGTAGACAACAATAAATTAGTTTATGACCCAAGATGACAGATATTTCGTAAAAACGTAATAAAATTTCGGAATCCCTATTCTAAACAATAGTTTTTGCAAATTGTAAAAGAAGAGATACGCAACAATAAAAAAAAAATGCTTTCAAGGTTTTAGCATCTTTATTGTTTGCGAAAAATTTTCATATTTTTGCACGCACGTTTTTTTTTACGAAGCGGCACAACCGACAAAGATTCGCAACATTTTATGACCACAGTTAAAAAAAAAGTTTTTTTTTACTAGTCGCCGTCAACCTGTCAATTCTGGAAACCAATTTACTGCAACCGTGCAATTTTTTTTTTTGTATATTCCATACAATTGATATTTTTTGCAAGGACAAAAACACGATTTTCGCTTTAAAAAAATGATCGTAAATAAATGTTAAATATGTTACCTTGAATTAGTAATGTATATTTTGAAAAAAAAAATGTCTAAACTGCAGCTAAGCAGGCCCTGACTGTGCCACAATCTAATCACAATCTTATGGAACGCAAAAATCACAAAATTTCATTATTTTATGTAACTGAACTAATCTGCGTATATTATGCAAAATGTTGAGGGAACTATTAAATTTATTCAACTAGTTTGTGAAAGCTAATATGCGATATAGTTATTGGCAAATTAAACTATTCAACAAAACCATATATCTAATAATTTACTATATGAATCATTGTCTATCTACTCAATATGCGGTGAGCGAAGGCAACAAAGCGTATCGAAAATATATCTGCGTCTTTTTCTTCGATGTGATTCCCTGATTTCTCCGATGATAGGATTGGTTAATGTACTTGCATTCAATCTTAAAATATCTCTGTTTCAAAAACTTTGTCTTTTTCTATGACGTTAACATGAACGTACCCAGCTTTTGGCCCAGGAGGGAGCAAATTAGAAATTTCTTAAGCCGGGTCACCCGTGCTTATTTTGCCCTCCTGGATACGCCAGTGCTTACGGCGTAAAAAAAATGGTTTGACTGCGATTTTATTCCTATGCTCAGTATATGAATAAAACAAAACACTTCAGTACTGCACTAACTCGATATGCAACTAACAAGTGAAAGAAGAAACAAATGAGTACATAAAACAACTGAAAACTTGTTAAACAGAAGAAGGACACGTTTTTCTTCTACAATGACGCAACCGTAAAAAACGACCAGGCAAAATAAAACTATCGTAAAAAATGTCCATTTAAAATGTTACACAAATTAAAATTAATTATTAAAATTAATAATTACACCTATAAAAACAATAAATCAAACAACGCCGTTGCATAAAACAATAGACAGTCTGTGAAAACAAATGTTTAGATGCACATAGACAATTGAAAGATGCAACAATTATTAATAGCTGCTGAAGTTTTATACGGTAGGTATTGGTATGTGTGTATAAAAGACAAGCAACTAATAATCATGTATAAATCTTGAACTTTGATTTTATATATAATACAAACATATCGATGCTGAGATTGTTTTAAATGCCACTGGTCGACATTATCTAAAGTCTAAACAAGTGCAATGAATATTAACACAGCGGCCTGCAACGCTAAGAAGTCCTCCATTTTACGCTTAAAACACGTCACAGCTGCGGGGTTGCTCATTTAACATTTTGACAAGCTTTTTTTTACATTAAACCAGAAGTTCTTGAATCACCAGAAAAGGGGTGGAATCTTTGGTATAAAGACACAAAATATTCAAAGTATATCCACATAACTCGACGTATGTTTCTCTTAGCATCATCAAGAGACGATATATCTATTTATGATGATGCTCAACGTGGCAAATGAAATGTTCGTAAAGCGGTTGTTTTTAAACAAAAGCCTAAAAACGACAATTACAATATCTCAGAGCTAATCTCTGCAACGTCTTATACATAATTTAACCAGTCTTCCAAACATAGATGCAAATGACGCAACTGTTTTGGACTAAAAAAACTAATCTTCAAATGTCTTGTAACAAAATACATGTTGACTCGTTTTTTTCATAAACAATTGACGATATTGAAACAATATTTTATTCTGCTTCGACAAAAACAATTTAGATAAGCAATTGTTCTACAAATCCACGAATTATCGGAGTTATAACTCAGTTATAACTCAAATAAAAAAATGTGTAGGTTCAAAAACACATGTAATCGTAAGCAAAACTCAAATAAAGTCAAGCAATTTATTAGATTTAAGTTTGCAATTCAAGGTTATGTTAAAATCTTAAATATTTAACGTCTCAGTTCCCTTATATGTGTCATGATGAAATGGGTGGGTCGATTAGAGTGAATCAAAAACGTTACCAGATCAGGTTTTTTTCCTAATATCAAAAGAACAATATCAAATCCACACCTCCAAGTTTATAAAAAATCTCACAACTTCAAGCAGAATTGTAGAAACGTTCAATTAAAAAACAATCGCGAATCAAACTGCACAAAAAAAAATAAATGTCTTGATAAAACAAAAGACATCGCTTTCATTGAGCGGAGCTAATCCGTGGTTCGAGACGGTAATTCAGATATCTACTGTGGGTAGAAAGTATTTTCGTTGACCAGCGATTAATTTTAACAAAATGGCCGGTCTTTCCTTTTTTTGGTAGTCGAGTATATAAATTATGGTTTATACTACGGTGATGAAAACCAGATTACATTTAATATGCAAGGTAATGCCATCCAAAACTGTATTATCAACACTTTCAAGACCGCCATGTACCTTCGTTATTAATTTCACAACTTCAATTGGATCAGTTTTGATCCACCAGAACACATGGAATCAACTCGGTGGCTGTCCGTCTGTCATAGTCTTCTTTCTCAGGAACGTTTGACAAAAAAAGTTATTGTTTGGAAGAGTTGTAAGAACCCAATCAAAGACGTAAAGTTAAAATTCATGAGACTAATATACTAGCCACTACACCAATCTGTCGTCAAATGCCGCGTTTTATTGTAGAGAAATGTGGAAAAATGACATAAATAAAAGTAATTCACACATGAGTAATTTTTTTCGAGGAAAAATTTCAATCTACTTTTTTTCCAGCATTAAATGGAAAAAAGTGTCATAATTAATATAAATGCGAGATAAGTGAGTAATTGTTGAATTAAAAATGTATTCAAAAAATAAGAAAATATTTTTCAAACACCTACGATACGTTAGAAAATGTTGTATTGATTATTACTGTTTTTTTTCTATGAAATTACATATTGCATTTAGTTTAAACCTTATTTAGAAAATGAAGGTCGTATTAAAATGTATAAAACTTTATCTATAAAACCAACTAACGTAAATTATCATTAATAATTATTACTGCATTATTTTATTATGTTGAACAAGTTATTTTAATCAGAAAAACGTGACTGAGTAATTTTATGCATTAGTACCTCTAGGATTCATACTGGGACCCTGGCATATTGATTTTAATTTATGACTTTATTTTAAAGTTTAATTGTCAGAAAGCGAAAGTTTAAAATAAAAACAATAAAGAAACAGTTTTAAGGGAATAAACGATTGAGTAAAAAACTCATCACAGTGAAAACGTCCCTTTAGGATTGATTAGAGTGATTTTAATTTATAATTTGCTTCGTTCCTTGCACTAACGCCGTTTCGTTAAGCTTGGTAAAAATTCACTATACTTGAAGCTTGGGTATCATTATTAATAATGTAGCGATTATAATATCATTGAATGAAAAATACTGAATATAAAAATACGAAAAAGTTTGGCAGCAAACGCACGTAGAAGACAAAATAATCTATTGATAACTAATAAAAGATCATAAAACAGAACTAAATGGTAATAAATTAAACGAAATTATGCATAAATTACAACATTTTATGGAAGTCGTTATGAAATTTGGAAAACGTGAAGATACTAATAATTATGTATTGATTTACTTTAAAAATACATATTTAAAAATTTCGTTCACGTAATTTTATAGAAGACCTGGCAAATACCTGTTTCAAAATTCAATTGAATATGTGTTTTGAATGGAATTACGACATGTTTTTTTTTGGTGAAGGTGTGATACTGGTGCTTTGATACGAAAAAACGTCCAAAAAGGTAAAAAAGGTTTCTGACCTCTTCGTGTAAATAAAACAGTGTAGGCCGACCATTGTATTTAAAATATAAACTAAGAAAAATATTTTCACTTCATTTCACTATCTACACTAATTTATGTAAAAGCTGAAGAGTTTGTTTCTTTGTTTGGTTAAATCTCAGGAACTACTAGTTCAAATTGAAAAAAAAAATTTTGTTGGATAGCCCATTTATCGAGGCAGGCTATATAATATCACGCTACGACCAATAGGAGCGGAGCATCAATGAAAAATGTTGCAAAGTGTAACTCAAAATTTGTCCGTCCGACAAAAACTTTTGAACGGTAACTCCGATCATCATGAAATTTGGACACAACATTCATCTCGGTAAACTAAGATGAATGTGCGTACTCATGTTCCTCCCTTCCCCATTCGTTCTTTTGCACCCGCGTGAAACCGGGCGGGACCGCTATTACTAATATACAAGGTGTTTTCGGACTGCTTGTTTTTTTACTTGACTAGCAATCGCGATTGAATAAAGCCATATTTACCCGGCAATAACAGTTTCCGGCTGGCACCGTAGTCCAACGTCGTTTTAAAACAATATTTATATATAGACTTTAATTTTTTTCTGGCAGAAGCCTTTACGAGCTCATCAAAGTACATGAAATCATCCCCTATTTTTAATCCCTCGAAGGATGATTTCGCAAAAACGCGTAATTCTTTATTTCTTACCAAAAACCTAAATATGAATTTTCACATAGCTAGCTTGAGAAATGATGGGTTACCCGTACAAACGTTCACCACATTTTGAGACAAAATGTAGCTTCCTTATAGGATGCCAAATTTTATCGAAATCCGTTCAGCGATTTAGGAAAGGTATACCAGAGTTACTTTCGCATTTAGTATGGATGGAGCTTTACTAAATCATTTAGAGCGAAACATGACTAAAAATGACAAACTTTTGATGTATCGCTTTCAAAGTATGGTTTTAGCTGCCGGGTGAATATAACATAACGAGTCCTTGAATAGTTTACTGTAATATTTGTATCATTTATTGTACACAAGCTAATGACATTTCAATGAACAAATAAGGTCATTTTGTATCTGACTATTCAATCAGTTACACCCCAGATTTCAAAACAATTAATACTTTTGCAGGCTGACCAATCGCAGGGTTTGAAACAATGCTACGTCAAACGCCATTTGTTTCAAAAATACTTTCTTGGCCTAGCGTTGAGAATTCTTGGACTATATCGGTACTAAATTCAATTTTAAAATGCACAGGTTGATACAATTGTAAGCACTTTTAAGTTCTTACTTATAAAAAATAAAACACTTTGGTTGAATTAATAACAATTCGTAAAATGATGTTTTCTCCTATGAAGTAATTAATCAATTAAATTTTTTCCAAATTATCACAACCTTCATTTTTGCAGCGTAGCTAAGGAAAACTAATTTTGACAATATTACAAAAAAGAGAGAGAGAGTTAATGTAACACAATGTTGTCACCTTTTAGTACACATAACTATGACATTTTAACACGTTGGTAATAAATTACGTTTATTGTGTTCATAAAATATTAATTGTTTTTCATTATCTTTCTCCCTGAATCTGTCGAATAGTGGACCCTTAAGCGTGAGGGCAGCGATATTAAAAAAAAATCACTTCACGATTTTTGACGTGATAACGTCTTATAAATTGATGAAACACCAGCTGCACGCACGAAAAAGTGTAACGCCGTAACGTTCCGCCTGACCCTGTGCGTGCAAGCGAGAGCGCAGTATAAGCGATAGAGAAGCACGATCGGCCCAAGTTTGACAGCTACTAAAATTTAGGTTATGTATTATTAAATATGATTGTTAGTAGAAGTTTTGTTCCAAATTATGTATTGAAGGAGATTTATTTGGTTGAGGAACAATTGAAATAAGCTTTACCAGTGTATCGCTTGTGGCCAACGTTTCGAGAAATATATTTTCTGGCCCTGATGATGAAAATATTTTTTTCGAAACGTTGGCCACAAGCGATACACTGGTAAAGCTTATTTCAATTATTGTTCCTCAACCAAATAAATCTCCTTCAATTAAATATGATATTCGAGCGGAATACACTATCACGTAAAACTATCGTCCGTAAACCGACTTTACAGACAACCAATTTTTTTCTCGGCGTTGGTGTCTCTTTTTTAGGACAAACTTTCGTCTGTTTCCGATTTAATCATTTTTCTAACGGAAATACTCGAAATCAACCGATCTTGTTTTAAAAGCGACATGTGTTACGTAACTATAATAGTGCTTATAATAAAAACAAAATGAAAAATATATAATTACTATGTGTAGCGATAAGAATGTGCAAACAAAAAGCAATAATTGGTATTTACCATTTTAATATAATAACTACCTTTTACTAGAACAGTCTACAGTGCAAGTCCAAAGACTTGAACTAAAGTTCATTCACGTGTAACAAAATAGTTGAAAGACATTTTTAATTTATTACTTCACACGGACTGAAATATTAATTCATCAGGTGTATTTTTAGTGTGTTATTTGTTTAGCAATTTTCAATTTAAGTTTTGAATTTCCTCAATTTTAAAACGTCTGAACTCAATTTCAAAAGCAGATCAAACAAAACTTAAAGACCATTACGTTAAAAAAAATATCGTGCAAGGTAAACGCGACTGGCCATTTTAGAAAAGATTAATTTGAGTGTTCAATTTACGGGAATTGAACTGTAGTTATGCGAGGCACAAAAACTATAATTTTGAAATAAAATGTGTATCATTTAGCATACCAAAGAATATCATTTGAACGATTTTGAAGTGTGGAATGTAGAAAATAATGCTACCGTGATGAAATGAGGAAGAACACGTCGCGGCTGAAACGTTCAACGCAACAAGAAATGTGCATTTGATTGTTTCATATAAATTATGTATTAAATTAATATTAACAAAGCGATACATTCTGAACAAAATGACACCTAAATTGTTTAATTGTGATTTCTAATTAACAATTAATTTTGAAATATTTATGCGAGACCAGCGTTTTTTTGCTCGTGACGTCACATGGCATGAAAGTATAGATGCTGGGCGTTATTTTAGATTTATGTGCATCCGTGACTGAAAAAAATTCTACGAAAGTTAAAAAGCAATAAAAATATGTAATGTTTATAAAAAAAATTTAAAAGAAAGCGATGAAAGGTGTTTACACAAAAAATAAGCATGAAAAGAAAGGTTTAACAAAAGAACTGTCGGCAATAAGACAGACGATAATATAGTGTCCATTTTTTTTACAAACATTAAATATCTATATCAAAAAAATCACAGAACAATTATTTGTTCTTATTTTTTGAGACACCAAGCCGTGTGTTTTTTTAAACGACCATTACAGTATTTATAGGTTTATTTTAAAACTACACAAAATAAAAAGTTATAAAATTGTTTTTGAAGCGATAGCGCAGTTCGAAAAATTTTTGTAACGAACAAAGCATTATACTTAGGTCTGTCTTATTTATAAATTGACAATAAATCCAGACAACCCTGGAATTGGTTGGTCTTAAAAATAATTTTAAAAAAAAGACTATTTTCAATGACATATTTTATCTGAATGGCTGTTTTTCAATACACGAATTTTAACAATGAAAAACTAATAGTAAAGAAAATCTTAATAAACTGGTTGTATTCAAATTAGGTAGTCGTTGTTTTTAACGTCGAGTTTATCCGACCATTGACGTTTGTACTAGTGATGTAACAAGTATCAATTTTTAGACGCGAATGTGAATATTCAGTTTTCTAATCTTGCACCATTTGGCTAAAATTCGGCACTTGATTGGCTGCGCAAGTCGCACGCACGTATTTATACCGGTTTTAGGTACTAGGTTAATTAGACTAAAGATATAAATGCAAGGCTACCTTAGCAAAAAAGTTTTTAAAATTTCTATGATATCAATATTTTTTTGTCTTATTTAATATTTCCACATTTTTCTAAAATAATAATAATAATAAGTCTCTATTTTTGGGACATTAACATGTATAAATAACGTCATTTTAAAAATCATTCCTTCTCCGATATTAAAATTCAGACAATAGCAGAACAAATGCTATTTTAAGGAATTGTGACGTTTCATGGATTGTTTGTAGGTTAGAATTCCTGTTCATCAAGGACGATATCAATTTTAATCTATTCGCATAATACTAGCATGAACTTTGCGAATACGAATGTCAAAAAATCAAATGTGAATACTCGTAACATCATTATTCTGTACGTGTCATATAAAGCCAGAACTAAAATTAAACATTATAAGACTCCAATAATAATCACTGCATTAAATGGAATATTTAAGACAGATAATAGCACATCGTATCACTGGCTATAAATATACAGGGTGTACGATAACTTCTGACATTTTTAAAAACAATGTTGAAATCAGGACCACGATATTTAAATGATATTAAAAGTGCGGAAATAAAGCTCGACAATAATCAATTTTTGTTCCGATATATTTATTGCTCAAAAAGTTTTTGACACTTTTAATATAAAAAAACTTTCAGGTTCTGAGAAATAAGGTGTCAATGTATTGATACTTTTACAAATTCTCAGATCGGAGCCTGAAAACTGGGGGCTTGTACAAGAGACGCTGCAAGTCTAGTTATTCACAAGCTTTTCGAGACTGTTTAAATCATTCCCCATAATTCTATGAAAAACGCAGGAGTACAAAGATACCCGAGCCCGTACCAGTCGGTTTTTGATGACCTCAGTTGTTGAGCGTCTATAATTTATCTGTCTATTATTCCGTATGTGTCAAAAACGTCTCTACACCCTGTACATAAAATATATGTACATCTTTCTACGTATATATTATACTTATAACTGCGGCCAGTTCATCAAACTCTAATATTTCCCTGTGCCTCCACAGAGAGACTCAGCAGTCAGTGGACTACAAACAAGTACATTCTGAGAGATTCAGTTTCCTACGCTTGTTTTATATATAAAGGCGTCTGCGAAACGAACAGCTGGTCTTTGATATCAAGAAATAAACGACACGGATTGTTGTGGATTCGAATAAAATCGAATCACCAGAAACGCAAACGACTGTAAAGAACGTGAACCCGGAAATTCAGCTGCAATTGCAGGGAGGAGAAGGCAAGGCCGAGCATTTACAATCTTAAATCTCTCTCTCGGAAGGAATATTGCAAAGAAAATAATTATCTATAATAGACAAGAGTGGAAGGATTATTGTGCATTCAAATCACTTGGAAACGAAGGAATCTTAAAAGCATTACAGGCAAACTGGAAGAAGGAAAAGAAGGAAGAAGTGTTTTATGAAAAGAAAGAGATACGTGTTGAGTTAATGGGAAAAGAAAATGAGATAAAATAACGAACCGGAGAAGGAAGAATTGCTGAGCGTGAAGTTAAAAAAATACGGAGAAATATGAATGCTGATATAAACGGGAAGTTCAGAAGGTGATACCGGTTGAGAAGGAAGCAACAAAACGTCAAAATTCAGTTTGTTGAAAGTCGAACCGCTGGGAAAAGAGAATGGTATCTGAAGGAACAGTGCATCCTACGCGAAGAAATAATGACTCGTCAAAAAAATAGACGAGGAAAACATGGATGGTAAGTCGTGCTGGGAAAAAATACGAGATGCGCAATTCAAAAATACTGAATCAGCCAAATACAACGCGGAGAATGTCGGCATCGCTGGGAAAAATAAGATTACATCACCGTCAAATTAAATAACAATTATTAAAGTCGACTTAGAATACTGAATTTTACAAAAAGGATGAAGATAAAAAAATGTAATGTCTTTAAAAATCAAAGAATTCAAGCTGAGAAGCCAAATTAACACGTTAAAATAAAAAGATATCAATGAGAAACAAGATACAAAACCTGCAATAGTCTAAAAATAGACCTGCAACGAAAGTTAAATTTAGATGAGTCATTGTACCATTTAGATGGGTCACTCGTCTGCATAAGCAACTTGATTTTTGCAATCTGACATACGTCGAATACAATTTATTTGAAAAATGTAAACATGAAGAGAAAATCAATCTATGAATATCTTATGTTCAGAAGTGTTAAAACTGCAAAAGGGAGAGAGTTATAAGTTTGCATATTATGTGCATATAACAGAAAGAGATACATATATAAATATAGCACGAGTCAACACATTAATAATACCACGTATAATGAACCTTATTTATATCACACAGACGGCCTTTGGTATTATTTTATATACTGATAATCAGTGACGTTCGTTTCGCCTGGGAAATTATAATATGAAGAAAAAATTAATGTTCAAGATTTCTCGTGAACATTTTTTGGCGTAGGTAATTCCATTTTTTTTGTCCAAATATATTTTTTTGCCTTGTTGTGGCATTTAACTCTTTATTGGCCAGCCATAAGTGTCATTTGTTTTGTTTTCATGCCCTCAAAAAAGTTGTTAACCTTGGAAGAATATTTGTTTAGTAAGAAATTGAAACTCAATGAATCAATCATTGCAGTTATTAATTTACCATTAAATCGTTAAATGAACAAACTACTCATAAAAAGCACATTCTTTAGAAAAAAATCGAGAAGCTTGTTGTGACCAGAAAAAAAGAAATTATCTTAGTACCAAATCCCCAAATTCCTTACAAATCCTTTGCAATCTATAGATTAAATATTTTAAAAAATGTGAGTGGACATCAAAATATCAGATTCAACTTTAAAGCTAAACTAGTGTTTTATATATTCACAAAATGGTAAGAAAATCTAAGTACACCAAAGCCACGTTCAATAGCAGTTTGCCTCAAATAAGTTCGAATCTAAGTATTAGCTAATATTTCTTCAATAGTTTCTAGCAAACAGAAGCTGTGTTTGATTATTTTAATCAGAGACATCCTAAAGCTAAACTAGTATTTTATATATTCACAAAATGGTAAGAAAATCTAAGTACTCCAAAACCACGTTCAAGAGCAGTTTGTCTCAAATAAGTTCGAATCTAAGTAGTAGCTAATATTTCTTCAATAGTTTCTAGCAAACAGAAGCTGTGTCTGATTATTTTAATCAGAGACATCCTAAAGCTAAACTAGTATTTTATATATTCACAAAATGGTAAGAAAATCTAAGTACTCCAAAGCCACGTTCAAGAGCAGTTTGTCTCAAATAAGTTCGAATCTAAGTAGTAGCTAATATTTCTTCAACAGTTTCTAGCAAACAGAAGCTGTGTTTGATTATTTTAATCAGAGACATCCTAGTATTTTATATATTCACAAAATGGTAAGAAAATCTAAGTACTCCAAAACCACGTTCAAGAGCAGTTTGTCTCAAATAAGTTCGAATCTAAGTAGTAGCTAATATTTCTTCAATAGTTTCTAGCAAACAGAAACTGTGTTTAATTATTTTAATCAGAGACATCCAAAGCTTTCTCCAAAAATTAAATGAGTGCGTGATCCATGAGCTCCCAGGCGTCGTCGAATCTAACTTCAGACGTTGGTCATCAGAATCGATACTCCTATTGAACTAATTAATTTGTTAGATCGTGGGAGGATCAGATGCCCCCAAAATCCCCCCAGTCGTGAATGGCACTGATTGCGAACGATCCGCAACGTTGTGGTGGACTCTTGGCAGAGAGGTTATCAACCTCGTGTACTTATATAAATGTGAGAGTTAACAGACAGAGACAGAAATAGACTGCGGAAGCATTAACATATTATCTATCCTTTATTTACGCTATCCGGAAATAAAAATTACACTTTGTGATGCAACCTGCAAAATTTTAAAAACGCCCAAAATCAACAGGCTTTGTCATAATCGCTTAATAGACTGATTAGAAATTATTCGCGATTATATTTTTCGTTATCTGTTAATTTAACATGCATTTTTTTTGCGAAATTTCGAAGTGATTTTTTATTTCAGCTAATCGAATTATTTGAAGTTCAATAACACGTCTCCAAGTTAATGTCACGATTTAATCAAGTCACGTATTAACCTTAAGGTTATAATGTGCAATTTGTCGTCTTAATTAACTTCCTGTATTAAAGAATTATTATACTTTCTAAAAAAATAATTCTAACAATTTGAAGTTCAAAGATGTACCTCGCAATTTGAATTATTTAAATTTTAACATTTTAACTGAAGGTCGACATTTAGACTACTTTTTAATCAGATTTGTTTAATAAATTGAAAGATTATATAAAATACACGACAATTTAAATATTTCAATAATTATTTTAGTTAAGTCAATGATTTATTGAGAAGTTAGTGTTACGATTGAATTATATTTTTCAATAATAATAAAACTGACCTACTTCTAAGTAAGATGAATTAATCTGGGTCGGAACTCGGAAGACGAGATGTGTCCTTGAAGATCGTGCAAGAAAGGGCTGGTAAAAGTAACTAATAAAATTGAAAATGCAAACGATACTATTTTTAAAAGGGAATAAATCACACTAACAATTAATTATTTAAAATTGTAGGTACCTACTTGCAAAAAAAAAATTAAAGATCATTTTACTAAAAACAAGAGATGTGTACGGAAGGAAAGCTGATATAATAGTAAAATGGCACCGAACGCTGGGATAGAATCAGCGACCTTTACGTTATGAGTGCGGCCTCTATACCTCTCACCCACTATAGCACGACGCTGCACGATCAGTTTTTTTAGTATAAATGCATTGCAAAGTTTAGTTACACTTTCAACCCCATATAAATATCGATTGTACTTACAATATTCAGATTTAAAAAGCAGATCAATTAAAAATTCTAATTAATCTATTCTAGCAAAATCCCTGACCTTCGGAAAATTATAATTTGAATACTTTGATACAAAAAAGAAAGAAAAAAAGAACATTTCAAGATTAAGGTTTCTGCATTTGACCTTTTGTTTCAATCAGGCGACGACAAATTAAGCAGAAAGAAAGAAAAATATATGTAAATAAATTAAAAACAAGTAAACCAACTAGTTAAATAACACATGAATAAATTATTCAACGATTCGGTTTCGGTTGACATTTGAACTTTTCAGTCTATGAAAACTTATTGCTTAGTTTTTCACGTAGAAAATACAATAATCTCATAATAATCAAATATGCCAGGCTACTTTACGGTCAAGGGTAGTTAATTACTTTATAGTCACTGTTATCATATAAATGACTTAACAGGTAGCTTTTAAAGTTTATTTTAATCTGCTTTAAACACAACTAGAACCAGAAATTTCACTAAGCTTTTCCTCTCTATAGCAAAACAAATTTGATGAGAATTGCAAACATTATTTTTTTCAAATCTAAAAGTTGTATAAAATTTTCAACAGAAATTAAAAATAATATCAGTATTAAATGTAGCAAAATATATAGTATACCACCGCAAATAACGATATGTAAATATTTGGAAGAAAAACCAATCGATATAATAAAATAGCAATCAATAAATAAAATGCAATAAATCAATGAGTATATTTGAGGTCGCAAGGCAATGAGACTTATGTCAGTGTTTATAAGATTTATCCCTCCAAAAACGCGTCAATTTTTTGTTGCATTGAAGTAATTTAGTGAACAAATTTCGTGACAAGAAAATGCTTTACAACTAGCAGTGCTGCCTCTATTATTAAAGAAAAATTGATGTAAACATTTTTATCTCCGATTTTTACACAACAAAATAAAGCTAAAAATTTATTAAAATAATATACTAACAGAGTTCTGACAAATAACTACTTTAAAAAGCGTTTGAAGCTATTTGTCCAAAAATTGTTAGATTTTTATAATAATAATTTATAATAATAATTTTTATAATAATAATGTAGCTTTATTCTGGAATACTGTAAATACAGTGTAGAATGCGTCATATTAAAGTTACAATGGATATTTATAAAAATCTATCTTAAAATAGTCATTTAAATTGTACAAAGTTTCTTCAATTAAAATGTTTTTAACATGTTTTTTTAGTTTAAGTGGATCTAAATTGAATAGAAAACATTGATATTAAATAATCGAAAATCGACCGTAATTCATTAAATTGTTAAGTTTGAACGTTATTGATTTTCTTACATGGATTTCTCCTGAATCGATTTCACCTGTGTTAATTCGTACACATCGTTTTGAAACATATATTGTGCACTTCCTCTCGTTAAAGCGAAGAGAACGATGTCACGTTTCAATACAATGCGTGCGAGTTAACACACTCAAACCGGTACGACAATTTTTTTTTTCTTTCCGTATACTCGCCATAAGCGACATTGGCTTGCGACCGCAAACATAAATAAACAAAAATAGATACACAGCAATCGCCTACCTGTCAAATTTAGCGTTCAATGTCCGACAGCGAGCTATTCAGATCAGCTGTTGACGACGACAACTCGCGAGGTGCGTCTTCTTCTTCTGCAACTGGAAGTCTCTTCACGCCCTCGAATCTTCCTCGGCATCATCGTCATCTTCATATTCGAGCTGAGGTCAAACTTATCAGTACAATCCGGTTGGGTCCAGACCATCTGCTTGCCTTCTGGTTTCTTGAGACGTCGACATTTTTGATTTTAAATTATTTAAAAAAACACTTTTATTTTTAAATCGATTCAAAAAATATATTATTTCAATGTTATTAAAGTATTATTTAAAAAAAAATTTTTAGTATACTTCAGTCGGGTCTAAACCTTTACCACGATCCATATTTTCAAAATTTAATTTTTTATTTTT
Organism: Xanthostigma xanthostigma; assembly: GCA_963575645.1. Taxonomy (NCBI): domain Eukaryota; kingdom Metazoa; phylum Arthropoda; class Insecta; order Raphidioptera; family Raphidiidae; genus Xanthostigma; species Xanthostigma xanthostigma. Next base: position 2,645,301 of record OY754475.1, on the reverse strand, counting down.
TAATGAGACACGTTGCTTGTTTAGTACAAACCAGTAGGATCGAGTCCACCCATTGTAAATTTTTCAAATATAAAAATCGAAAAGTATATTTAAAATATTTTTGACAGCTGCGATTTCAACGATTGAAAAAAGCACGACACTCAACATACAAGGCTTGTTCCACGAGTGTGACGTTCGACTGTGGAGCGTTTGCTTAAATGCGATACTCACTAGCGACTACAGACGGGAGTTCCGCGAACTAAACGAAAGAGAGGGGCATATTAAGGCGGTAACAATGTTCATCGCCTTAAGAACAACAAAGAACCATGTGCTTCTCCTCACATTTTACAAACATATGATGATACATCTATCTCGCTTTAATGAAACATAGTAAACGAAAAAAAAAAAAACAAAAACAAAAATGTACACGGCCGTAGTAGTTAGAGTTTCGTTACCGGGTGAACTTTCAACCTCAATAAATGAAAAGTCGATATAACGGATGATTTTGTAACAGTTATGTGATAATACATAAGCCATTAACTTTAAGTTATGTAACCGTTATTTTATATAGATCAGTTATATGTAAAAATCCGCTAGATAAAAATACCGCTAATGTTTTTTTTTATGATGATTCATCTTAAACATAATAAATTACACTGCACTTTCCCAGCGTTAAACTTGCCCCCTTCCAGTTGTCAAAAAAAAAAATACTCTCGCGCTAGAAAGAATGCCAGGTGATTTCAACGCACGGTAAAGATAGAAAACGCGTACAGGTTTGGTATTTTTTTTTTTATCTATACTAACATTATAAAGAGGTAAAGTTTGTAAGTTTGGATGTAGGAGGTAATCTCTGAAACTACTCATCCGATTTCAAAAATTTTTACATCAATAATTAAAATGATCTTTCAGGATGAACATAGACCAGAGGTTGGCAACTTGCGGCTCGCGAGCTGCATGCGGCTCTTTTGATGTAAAGTTGCGGCTTTTCAATTCCATACGCAAAAAATAATTATTTTATTATATAAACCCTTGAAAATCGTCCAATCGATTTATGATTGAGCACCATGTCTATCTCTCAGCCATTTCTACTCGCGTCTCACCCGCACCGCCACCGTCGCGACGTGTCATCCTCGGATATATATATTATACCTATATAAGCAAATATACTAAGTATAATACTGAAACGAAAATGTTCAGTGGCTCTTTAAAAACTGGGAAATTTTGTAAATTGTAACTTTTGGCTCTTCCGTCTCAAAAGGTTGCCGACCCCTGGTTATAGGCTATATATTATCGCGTTAAAATAAAAGCGCTTTTCGTGGAGACCAATTTTGCAACGTGAGTTGTCGAAAAAAAAAACGGCAGCAATCTAAAAATTCGGGCGAAATCGGACCGGGCCGCTAGTATTTAAAATGTTTCTTAGCTGTACAGACTACACAACTAGCCTAGAAACAATAAGCGGTGATTTCAACGCACAATAAGGACACAAACCTCTAATAAACCTTAAGTGCATTATATAGATTATAGATAATTTTGTTAACGGCTCGTCCAATAAACAATATAAATTGTAATATTTTACCAAAATATAAAAAGAAAAGTATTTTTATGAAGTTACCTTTCTAATTTTATCATAATTTTTTAGCCCAATAAATATACTGAAGCAAAAATATGCAATGATTTCAACGCACAGTAAAGACACAAATATTAGAGTCAAGCCGTTTTTGATGACTCGAAAAAATAGATGTTTTTTAAATGTTTATTAGTGAAATAAATAAAAATAAAACATCTAGGGATAAAACAGTATAATCAATATTAATTAGATTTATTGATCGATTTACGAAATTTTCTCATCTATTCAATTAACTTACACTTGATAATAAAACTATTAACTTTCATTATCTGTCATTTAAAAAAATTTAATAAGTATAAATTGTTTTTTCACGAAAAACAAAAGGTCATTCTATATAATCTCTCAACATGGACCGACACCGCATACCTAGCTATTTGTTTGGTTTTTCATATTTTTTTTTTAACGCGAGAAAGTTGCAAACTGCACGCTTCAAATAATCAAGATGGCGGAAGTACGGGACGAGAACGGGTTTGTCTGTTTTTTGTTTGTTTTTTACGGAAATATCAATCATCAAATTTAGTTTAATTAAACCATGCCCTTTTATATACGCATTTTGGCAAAAAAAAAATGCACACGTTATTTATGTTCGTAAATATTTCGTTTATTAAAAAAAATAAAAAAATGAAAATTACGTTATTTAAAGCGTCCATTATATGAAGCAATTGAATACGAACGTTAATAACAAAAGTACAGACATAAACAATATGTGTAATTTACAATGTGGAAAGAGCAATTGAATATATCATTCAGCAATTACATGAAATACTTAAGAGACAAATGCCTGTTAACACACTGATTCACATTCCTATATATTCGAGCTTATAACGACACCACAACAATACCTTGTATTTTTTAGTCGAACTAATCTTTATATATAAAAATTACGTGTCACATGTTTGTCCGCGATGAACTCCTAAACTACTGAACCGATTTTAAATTTGATTTGCACACCGTGTGCAATTCGACCCAACTTGAAAGATAGGATAGCTTACATTTCAATTTATAGTCGCAATATTATTTTATTGCAAATTATTTGTCTATTCCTTGACAGTCATAATTATCTGTTGACTGGATTGAGTGAATATTCAATAAATGGCGCAACGAACTTAACAACCATATAAGATGGCGATACCTGTTGACTGGATTGAGTGAATATTCAATAGATGGCGCAACGAACTTAACAACCATATATCTAGATCGAGGATGTAAAAAAACTGAATATCGTTTAAAACAAATGCTTTTTTTTTCGAGCACGACGGCGCAGCCGGAGTGCTCGAAATAGAGCAAGTGTTTTAAAGACCAGTTATCCACGAATACTTTACGCTATTTTTTTTCGAGCACGACGGCGCAGCCGGAGTGCTCGACATACACACATATACGCCCATGTATATTTTAAAATAGCTAGCAATTAATAAAATAGATAGATAGATAGATAGATAGATGTTCCAATTAAATTGTTTTATTATTTCACTTTATACGTAGCGAAGCACGTACAGGGCCGCTAGTTTAAAACTAGACAGAAGTAGTCGTTTCGATATAGGAACGGATTAAAAAATATCAAGAACACAAAATGCTTGTTTGTCTGCTTGTTTTGAGCAAGAACCAATACCTTGTCACGTGGGCGATTAGAGCAAACGTTCACAAACAAACGTGGCGTCATAGTGTGTGTTCTGTTCAGAGACAATAACTGTTCATTTTTGTTAACATTCGAACTGTCATTGTGCGCGCATAAAATCGATATTCAAAACACGCATCGCGTGAAGCGAACACATAAAAGCCATCACGATAACCGACGCTTGAAACCTAGCAACCAAATCTAGCAAGGAAGCTAGAGGGTCGGTTTTTTTTCTCGTGTCAAATTCGGCAATTGAAACAAAGTATTAGACAGTTCAAGCAATAAACAATATAATGGACAATGCGTCGTCGCCATCTTTAAACAACCACACAAAACGTTTTAAGCATTATAATTAGCGAGCGAGGAGCGCGAGTAACACTGTTATTATTGATGGAGGTGTTAAATGAACCGGGGATATAGTTATTCTACAGACATATATTAGCAATAATAATAAAAATGTACATATGAACTTTTAACCCAGATTTTGCTCACAAGTAACAAGAATTGCTTTAAAATAATGTATGCTCTACGAGGGCTGCTCCAAAAGTCTCCGCACAAATTATTCTTCGCGTTGGTAAATTTATTTCCTGAGTCGGCAATTTTAAATGAGTATTTCTATATTATTTAATTCTAATAGTTATAATTCAATAATATAAAATTATTCAATCAAAAGACTACAGAAAGTTAAAAGTCGATATAATCTAAGAGCTACTGAGCTTTTTGGAAGCTGTTTTAGGCATGGAAACGAAAATGAAATTTTGTGTTTTAAAGGGTAATCAACCCCTAAATATGCACAAGTTAAGCAAGGCTGATATTTTCACAGTATTTCAAATACACCTTTTCTAAACTGTATTTAAAAGGGCAGAACAAAATTTCGGTCGAAACACTCCGACTGGCTTCTTATCTTGCCCCTTCAAGGCAACCTGACGCGATGTTTCGACCGAAATTTTGTTCTGACGTTTTAAATACAGTTTAGAAAAAATTTATTTGAAACTAGCGGTCCCGCCCGGTTTCACCCGGGTGCAAAAGAACGAATGAGGAAGGGAGGGACATGAGTAAGCACATTCATCTTAGTTTACCGAGATGAATGTTGGGTCCAAATTTTTTGCAGTTTTCGGCAGTTCCCTGCTTTATTACTTATTTTAAACTCAAACCTCCATTTTTGGTGAAAATATTTTTTTAAGTAATAATTATTTCTTACAAATCAATAATTACTGTATAATTAATAAAATATAATAAATATTTAATTGAAAACACTGTAGGAAAATTATTTTTATATATAGGTACCTACTGTAATAGTTTTCAAATGACCTATTATTTAGATTTATTTAATTTTAATTAGTCGTAAATAAAACTAAAATAAATTTAAATGATAGCCTTAGAAGAAAGCAATGTAGAAAATAAAAAAAAAACAAACATTAAAAGCATATTCGTCCAAGGTGGGGCTCGAACCCACGACCCTGAGATTAAGAGTCGAGCGCTCTACCGACTGAGTTAACCGAGCTACTGTGCGTGTGCCGCTAATATTGGCATAATATTCAGTTAGGGCATTTCACCTGAATATAGGTGTATTGTGAAAAATTTTGACTGACATTCTGCAACATTTTTCATTGATTTTCCGCTCCTATTAGTCGTAGTGTGATATTATATAGCCTATAGCCTTCCTCGATAAATGGGCTATCCAACAAAAAAAAAATTTCCAATTCGAACCAGTAGTTCCTGAGATTAGCGCGTTCAAACAAACAAACAAACTCTTCTGCTTTATATATTAGTATAGATACTAGTGCGTATTTAGGGGTTGATTAGCCCCTTAAAACGCAAAATGTCATAAAGTATGACAATTCCAAAAAGTTCAGTAGCACTCGGATTGCAACCGTTCTATTATTTTGTTATCTTAAGAAAAGAAAATGATATCATTAAAAATATGTAGTTTCTAGGCAGTGCGATATTTTGAGCTCACCTCGTATTCTGTATGCACACAGTGTATAACGGTTTAAGTGACATATAATCATTCACATGACACATTGGTTGTTCAAATAAATGACAATAGTTGGCGTTTTTTATTATGAGTCTAAAAACGGACATCAATGAACAATCATAATAAGCCGTATGTACATATGAACTTTCAACCTAAATTCTTGTTCAAATTGTTGCCAAAAATATACATGAATAAATAAACAAATTAGCGATACGCAGAAGGTAAAATTAACGTTTGGGTTATTTACTCAAGCAAACGGCTGCCCACGAGATGCTTGTACAATAACAGTGTGGCAGAAAAAAAAATAGTTTTTTAAGTGAGGTAAGTTCATGGGGCGATGAAACAAGAAGAGCGACATGATAGAACACAATCATCAACCGACGCACTATTTACGAACTTTACAACGCGTTTGGTTGATAGTGTCATCTGCAGTTGTTGCGGGTAAGCAATGTTGTCAAGAAGTTTAATAAAAGTTTTTAACAAAATTTGACTCACCAATCTTCAAGCGGCTAAACTCGAAAAACCTGCAACAAAATAAAACATAATAGTATTGTATTACTGACATTACGAACGTACAAATAATTTTATTTATTCTACAAAAACGATATTTGAATGAAACATACTTTTATTCTATACTGAGCATAGGAATAAAATCGCAATCGAACTATTAGGGTGCAAACATAATTTACTTGTTTTTACGCCGTAAGAACTGATGTATCCAGGAGGGCAAAACAAGTACGGGGGACCCGGCTTAAGAAATTTCTAATTTGCCCCCTCCTGGGCCAAAAGCTGGGAACGCCTATGTTAACGTCATAGAAAAAAGTTTTTGAAACAGAGATACTTTATTCAGATTGAATGCAAGTACATCAACCAATCCTATCATCGGAGAAATCAGGGAATTACATCGAAAAAAGAGACGCAGATATATTTTCGATACGCTTTGTTGCGTTCACTCACCGCACATTGAGTAGATAGGCAATGATTCATATAGTTAATTAATAGGTATGGAATGAAATGACCTACGAGACATTTTCTTTTCTATTAAAGCCGCGACATTTGCTATGTAAAACGTATATTTCAGATTTATCAAAAATTACAAATATAAACATCATAGACGCTCGAAAACACAGGTCATAGAAGCTGTTATCCTGGTCGAAATATCGATAACGGTATACGATGTAATATTCTATTCGACATTCTTCATTTTATAGATTGCGCTAAAGTCGTTATAGTTTTCTTTATCGATAATAAAACGTTATCGATCATTGAAATCGAAATCGTACCGCCAGATTCATTTTCAAACAAATACACATTTGTACGCATGCGCGTACTTGCGAGTTAGGGTCTCGGTCAAGGCAACGACTTTGAATGTACTTAATCAACGATTATACTGCAACACTATGCACCTAGAATACTCCGCAAGCGTCACAGTCATACCGCCTGTTCGTCAAAATAATGCCTCTATCTCCTGGACACCGTCGAAATATTGAGTGCAGCGATCTTAGAATGTGAACTCACCTATTTCTTCATTGTAGATTCTAATCGATAAATAATTGATTGATTTAAATGATATATTCCTTGAAGTTATACTGATTTTGGCGCGTTATCAAAAAAAATGATGAGTGAATTTTTATTATGCTGTAACATCAATGTTAACATGATGAAGTTACTCGCATATCAATTCTAGCAACGGAGGTACACAAAAATATCACTTGGGCGTGGCTCCAACATATTACAACTGCGTCGAAACCTTGAGTAGAATTGGGGTTCGAACTTCGATCCAAAGTTATGGATAAGGTTTTAAAAAACACGATGTATTTTTTGGATTGAAATGGGTTGCTTACTTGCATACTGTCACACCGCAACAATTGGCTAAAGAAGTGGCATTCCATTTATATAATTGTTGTATATCATGACCAACAATACAAGTGCTATTTTTACATAACAATAAATTATATTCAACTGACATAACGCCATTGACGAATTCAAAATTAACGAATTTAAAACCCCGATTGTTGAAATTCGGTGTTCTAAAATAATAACATTTATGCAGCGCTGCAAAACTGCGCTAACATTAATATTAAAAAACAACAGTTTGACACAAAACTAATAAATTTTCGAGGAAGCCGGGATTATAAACCTAAAATAATAGTTAATATCTATCGATATAGACGACAAAATATTTTTATTCTTTGTTATTTAAGAGACGTGTTATTTTTGAAACTCAATATTTTGCTCGTCTATATAAAAAACGAAACTTATGCTTCACAATATAAAGAGCCGCTTCTGATTTTTCGGCTGCTGGGATTTGTGCTGTTTGGCTCGCTGACTGACGTCGCGTGCGTGGTCAAAGATAAATTTCTAAATTAAAACAGCGACTATTTTTCGTGCTTGTGAAGCGAAAACATAAAAACCATAAAGAAAACCAGCACCAAAGCAGAAACCCAGCAGCCAACTCTAGCGGCAAACTCATCCTCGTGTGCAGCGGCCACTGGTCATTGTCGATTTTCTGAAAATTCCTTTCTGCCACGCAGCAATTATTTGGTTACACTTTTCGGGCAACAATGTTTGCACTAGTTTATGACATAAGAGCCGGCCTGTAGTTGTCATATGCAATTTGCTGAATGCATCACACAATACGCATTGCTATTTTGCATATAATTCCCATTATCATATCGCAGAGCCTCTAGTAGTCTCCTTATGCAATCCTCAGTCTTCACGCATTTGATATCAACATTTATACCCAAGACACGTCAACCCAGTGGCGCACGCAACTGTCTCTCGAAGGAGTAAAGGCCGCTACACACGAGGCTAGAAACACTGCTTGGAGTTCTGCTGGCTGGGTACGAATTAATTGCGGACTAGCCTGCTAGCTCACAAGATAGGTTTTAAAATTAGAACAGGGGCTATTTTTCCTTGCTAGGTCCGCTGCTAGGTACGAGCAAGAACCAATAAGGAAACAGTATCTTGTCACGCGGGCGACATGAAAAAACGCCCACAAACCAACATGGCGTCATTCTGCTTAGAGTCAGAGAACGGACGCGTTTCGCTCTGTGTTTATATTTGAAATGTCTCTGCGCGCGCACCATCGACTTATTCATAAAACTAGCTTGAAAAGACGTCTAGTGTGAAGCGAGCACATAACAGCAATCAAGAAAATCAGCGCTATAAAAGTAGTAGGCAAATCTAGCAGCGTTCCTAGCCTCGTAACGTAATCGATCAATACCCAACCGGATGCTACGGCGCTAAAGCCAAAAATTATAAAATTTATTTTTGTTAAAGTAATTTAAAAAAATATATATAACAAATGTATTAAAATAAAAAAGCTTTTATAACGTTTGTCTGTGCGTTGAATTAAACATGGCTTCAGTTGAAGGCGACATTTAGTTGACAGGGCGAAATTTAGTTACTTAGAATTTCGTTTAAAATGGTGCACAAGTGCCAGGTGTCCCGCGATAGCTCATACTTTTTTTCTTAATCGTTTAGAATCTTTATGCGTTCAATAATTTTTGCAATCTCCACGTCTATGTTTTTTCAACACTATGCTAACTATTCCACCCATTAAAGACATGTATCTATTTTCTATCTTTGTTTACTAGACGAATGTTTACTCTTTTTATTTGCCGTGCACTTCCGCGTTATTTGTTTACAATAACAATTGAATTGTATTTATATTTCTAATAAAAATAGGTTTGTTGTAACTTCTAACACATTTCTCTTCTTCTGCGATGATCCGAAATAGCTAGCAATTTTCCATATAAACAGTATGTAAACGCGTAAGGTGCACATATGGAAATTAGCATTGGGAAAAAATACTTGGATCACAGTTAGCCATGACTGCATTAATTGTTATTTCTATTGAATTATCGTGGTAATCTTGAGGATTTCTATTTTATTTTGATTTATTTTTATTTTACTTGGCTTTTTTAATGATAAAAAGCTATTATAAATCATTATTTTAATTTTTTTGTACAAAAATAAAACAAGAAAACAACTCCACTTGTTTGGAAACATTTCATTCAAAAATTGTCTGACTGGTATGAAGTATGCGCGTTGGTAAATCAGTGACCTAATGCCTTTAGGTTCAACACGAATAGGCGGAGATATTTGATCTCGCACCATATTTAAGTATTTTTGGGAATTTAATGTCCCATTAATAAAAAAAGTCCGATTATGTTGTAATCATTTGAATATTTTGTTCGGTAGTATACACATTCATTTTGCAAAAGAATATTATCTGTCAAATTGAAAAACAAGATTTCAAGGCTCACTCTGATCCAGTCATTTTTTCCCAATGTTAATTTCCCTATGTGCACCTTACGTGTTTACATACTGTATATACTTCTGAAGACGTTTTTACGAAGATTAAAAATATTTTTTTGCACACGCCACTATAAAATGAGTAGCTTTTGATGCCTCTGTAGCGCGGTTGTAAAATGACCCATTTCGCACTGTAAAGCATAGAACAAAAAAAAATCCAGTCAATTGGGCGACGGACTCATTCCAACTTAAAAAATATTGACATTTGAAATAGTAGGTATATAAGAAAATAAAATTTCTGATATCGCATAAGGCGACGCGGGTAATGGCTAGTATTCAATATGATATTATTTGCCACGGTTACCTACTTACATAATATGTTCAGTCAAATCTAGCGGCAAAACCAGCCTCGCCCGATCAACAAAGCACGCGTTTTGGAAAGTTTCGCGCTAACCACTTGTCAATCCAGATTTTCAATAACAAACACAATTCAGAATTTATCCGTACTGTATCAGAATTATTTGCAATGAGTCAGCTACTGTCGTTTGTCGTTAATAAAATGGCCTATAAAGATAAACAATGCAATGCCACGCATAAAATACGCCAAAGATTACGTAAGATAAATGTACAAAAAATCCAGCGGTAAATTATTTTAAAGGATGTGTGTGTGTGTGTACAATCATCAAGGTGCTTCTAAAAGGATCTAAATACTGGAGAAAGGACAAAATGTGATCATACATTATTAATAAACTTGTCTCTCACTGTACCTACTATATTATGTCTTAATTTGTCCTATACTCTGAATTTCCCAAATATACAGATGATTCTTTTGTAATTTTTTCAGTTGTCTGTATCGATATTGAATTTAATACACGTGAAAGCCGTATTACAGTAGAACTTCTTTAAGTCGAAAACCTCCAAAACTTAAAAAAAATGTTTTGTTCTCTTCCCTTCAAGCCCCAAAACCTTAATTGCTCGAAATCTTAACACTGTATACGAAATAATCAGTGAGCTATTTCGGTGCATATTTTCTTCAGGATGGACGTTAACGTATACACGTGAAAGACGTATTACAGTAGAACTTCTTTAAGTCGAAAACCTCCAAAACTTAAAAAAAATGTTTTGTTCCCTTCCCTTCAAGCCCCAAAACCTCAATTGCTCGAAATCTTAACACTGTATACGAAATAATCAGTGAGCCATTTCGGTACATATTTTCTTCAGGAATCAGGATGGACATTAAGGTCTGTATTTAATGGCTTTAAAAAGGGCCCTAAAGGTTCTCTTAAATATCTGAAATTTTGTATGATAAGATTTGTGGTAAAACTATAAAAATTCAATATAAATAATTATTATCTAATCTTTTACCTGGATGATCCAGGATTAAAATGATATTGACGTCGTTTTTGAAAGAGTGCTTAATTTTATACCACCAATAAAAATGGTCAATCTGCAAAACATGTCACAACAAGATAATTTAAATACGACTCAACTCTCGAGTGAAAGAAAAAGGGTTTAAAAACTTACTGTAATATTTTCCTCGAAAATAATCGGTTACTTTTGTAAAGGTAATCTATTTTCAGCGTGAAAGATTATCATAAAAGGGTTTATATAATGGAGTCACAATATAAAGCTTGGAAGTTTTACGGCCGTGTTGAACCAATACTTATTTAAAAATTGACAAAATAAAATTTATGGATTTTACAAAAATTCTATTTGAAACTTTGCATGTCCACAAATTTTCTTCGCAAATTATTGTTTTCCCTGAAAATCACATTGCCGCCATAGATATATTTGATAGCTTCTATATTGCTAGTGGCCCATGAAGTGAGACAGCAAATGACTATTTTCTTATTTCTTTCTTTATACTTGACCCGCTGTGCGCAAGTCTCGCATCTGCAGTGGGGCAATCCACCTCCCTTTCACAGCTTAGTTCCATGTGCAAACTTACGGTGCAAAAGACTCAGAGTATAATAAGTGAGACAGACGTATAAATGTCTGCACCGTAGTGTTTAAGTCTTTTTCCCGATCTTTGCTAGCAATATAGATGGTTGCCGCATACTTATGTTAAGCTGCTTCACAAAGTACAAAAAAACTGACCATTTCTACAATGACAAATATATAGTTTAGTACTTATATATAAAAGAAATATAAAGCAAAATTTCATTTTCCACAAATTTTTAGCGTTTTTATCGCGATAAACCATCTAGTTTTAATTTTTTAAGCTTGTGAAAAAATTGTTCGTAAAGCGAAACCTGCCTGCACTGTAATTATTCATTAAAAATAAAAAAAACATCAACAATAAAAAGTTCTGTGACCTTTCCGAGTCACTATAAAATTTTATCATTGACAAATGACGTCATATTACTATAACTTTATAATAGGTTACGCCCTACTGACCGCCTAAGTACCGCAAGAGTAGGCGTTTTATGGCTTTTTGCCAATAAAGTACATTATTTTTACGTAAAATGGCTATCAAATCCGTCATACGTAGTTCAGAAGTTATGACCGTCTAAAAAATAAAAAAGAAATTAAAACGCGCATATCTTCTAAACTAAAATAGGTACAAGGGTGCGGAAGTTCGTAATGGATTTAGAAACGATAATGTATTTTACGATTATTAAATTAAAGAAAACTAGAGTGGCCTGTGCGAATTATTCGCACTAAATAAGTATAATAATTATCACTTTACAAAATTATTTTTTAAATATGATTGCAGGTATTCAATTCGTTTCTAATTTTGCACACTGCTTATAACGTTCTTCTTTTTGTTGTATTACAATATGAAGCTCAGATGACAGATCGAAGAAATATTTTACTAAAATTGTCATATAGAGGCGCAAGTAGCAAAAGCGTTGAGGTAAGCCGTCAGATGGCATCATGCAGCATTGCTGTGACGTTGTTCAGCGTTGCTCGCTGTTTCAAAATTAAAGCCGTCAGATGGCAGTATGCAGTATTGTGTCTGTTGTATTACAATATGAAGGTCAGATGACAGATCGAAGTGTTGACTTTGTTTCAAAATTATAACCGTCAGATGGCAGACGTTGTTCAGCGTTGCATATTTTAATTAATTTACAAAAACAAAAGCAATAATAAATTTTTTAGTTGTCGATGTCAGTAGAGCAAGTAATTATCTGTAAAATGATATATAATTTATATGTGGAGAAATTGTGAGGTTTTTTCTAAAACGGTAGGCAAACATTCTTAACCTAGGAGTATTAATATATATGATTCCAAGATGATTTTCTAATATAAAAATAGCTTGCCTTGAGCAACAAACTGATTGACAAAATAATGTCAAACGTCTAGCACTCCTATTTATGATTAATAGTATGCAATTATTTTACGCAGTAAATAAACTTCTAAGAAATTAATAGTATAAGTGGATGGTTACAAGGCCTGGACTATTTTACATGGGTATTGGATCACATTAATTTTGAACAATCGCCGAGCGGGGTGTGACGAAGCGGTGAAAGCACTTGACTCGCATTCGAGAGGTACCGGGTTCGAATCCCGGCGGGGGCAGATGTGACTGGGACTTTTTCCTGCTGCCTCTCGCCGAGAATCGGTAATTCCTGTATACCGGCCATCTTGTTTTCTATGGTTTCCCTCAATAATTCCAGATAAATATCGAGATGGTTCCTTATTCAAGGCCATGGCCGATTATCTGTCAAACTGCTATACTCAAAAGTTGCCTACCTTATCCTAATGTCCTAAAGTTCCTTCATTCGTTAAGTGGAAGTTTAAAACGGGGAGTGTAGATGGAAAATAGTAATGGTGCGAATGGCGTCTGTTATGACATAAAGACAAGAAACGGACGTTAAACGCATTATTATTATTATAATTATAATTTTGAACAATCACGTAATGTTGGACGATTCCATGATAGAGGAAGATTTTCGGCTACAGGTTTAAAAAGAGTATGCGCGATAGAAGTGAAACTTCTTAGGTTCTAGCATTTGTATACAGGAGGTACGTGAAAAAAATTTAGTATTTCGAATGTAATGTTTTTTTTTTGACTCGTGTGTTGGACGCTCGTTATTAATATAATTTCGCGACTCGTCAATAAAATAATGCAATACAAACTAGACTATTATGTTTGTCTTTTTCTATTAGCTGCATCCTGCATTGAAGTCTGTGATTCATATTTGCGACTAAAAACATTTATATAAGTAACCTACTTACATACTTTTTCGAATACATTGCCAAGTTTACTAGCATTAGAAACGTTTATCATTCTATATAACAAAGTTTATTAAAATTTCCGGCTAATTACTTTTTTTAATATCACCAATAGTTATAGTTATCTGAGCCCAGTGCCAATTTATATGTTGAATTTATTTTAATTACAAATAGCAAATCTTATTATTACTTGCGTCAGATTAAAACAGAGAGCTGCATCTCCTATGATTGCTACCATTTTCTTACTCTTCAAGAGAGAGAGAGAGAGAGAGAGATTATAGATGCTCGATAACTGAGGTTAGTATCGTTGTTCTCCAGGAAATGAAGCAACATGTTATTTAAAGAAGTATATACGAAAATGAGATTTGTTTTATGCACTAAAAAGAAACAGTGAAAAAATGATACTTTAATCTTTTTGACCAAAAAAGTATAAGAATTGTATTCATAAAGGAGTCATAGAGTTTTATTGTCATTTTGCTAATTTGGAAATGGTAAAATGTCACTTCTCAACTAAAGAGATTAAGTCGTAAAAGGGTTAAAGAACTATTGAAATGTAGTTACCATTGTCATAAAATATTGCAAAGATTTGGTACAAAATTGCAGCTTGTTAGATACAAAATTTATTGTCATTTTTCTATGACTAACGTCAAAAAATATAATGCAAAAAGTAATCTTTTTTTTGGTTACGTATTTTTTCATAAAATTACGAATACGAATGAGACCCTTGATAATACAACCCCAGAAAAAAGGTATTGTCAAAAAACGTTTCAAAAAATATTCATTTAAACACTTTGGATTGATATTTTTTTGCTGACGTTAAAAAATGATAAAATAGGGTCGTCCCACATTTTTTTTGTTGGGCTCTTTTCTAAGTTTTCATGAAGAAGATAATTTATATACATCTCATTCCATATTATGCTCAGCGTCTAAAATATACATATTTGTTTAAATTCTGTTTATAGAGGAACGATATAAAAACGGTAAAATTTATTTATGAAGAATAATATTGTACTGTTCAAAATTTTAATATGTGGGACGGTCCTATTATTCGGTGAAAACTAATTTAAAAATTCTACAAAAACTGCAAAACAAGCAATTTCAATAGCGTATGCATCTTTGCTTGCAAAAACTATTAAATAATTGCATATAAAATTTGATGCATTTACAAAAAAAAATTATGAAATAAGCAAAGCAACGTTGGCATGCACGTGCTGATAAAAATATGCTAAATTTGTTAAAAATTTACTTTCAAATAACTTTCTTATAGATTTTAACTACACAAATTGATAACATTTTCACCAATTAAAGCTGATATGTCAATTGGAATACCCGTTTTTTTAAAGAATTGTTTTCATTTTCGCTACTCGCGACGCATTCATTTTGGTTTAGAATATCCTTACATGATATACAGTATGTAAACACGTAAGGTGCACATAGGGAAACTATAACATTGGGAAAAAATGACTGGATCAGAGTGAGCCTTGAAATCTTGTTTTTCAATTTGACAGATAATATTCTTTTGCAAAATGAATGTGTATACTACCGAAGAAAATATTCAAATGATTACAACATAATCGGACTTTTTTTATTAATGGGACATTAAATTCCCAAAAATACTTAAATATGGTGCGAGATCAAAATATATCTCCGCCTATTCGTGTTAAACCTATAGACATTGGGTCATTGATTTACCAACGCGCATACGTCATAACAGTCAGACAATTTTTGAATTAAATGTTTCCAAACAGATGGAGTTGTTTTTTTGTTTTATTTTTGTACAAAAAAATTAAAATAATGATTTATAAGAGCTTTTTATTATTAATAAATCCAAGTAAAATAAAAATAAATCAAAATAAAATAGAAATCCTCAAGATTACAATTAATACAGTCATGGCTAACTCTGATCCAAGTATTTTTTCCCAATGCTAATTTCCATATGTGCACCTTACGCGTTTACATACTGTAGAATAGAATAGCATAGAATTTTATTGATAACTCGAATACCTAAGTATAATGATAATTTTGCGCAATGGAAACCACTAAAAACCAACAGGGCTATCACAAATACAAATTTTGTTATTAATTATCGATTTTTTGTTTTTGCAGGTACACTGTCCTGCAATATTATGTGTGATATATTGCGAAAATGAAAATCATTCAATAAATTTTACAATTGGTGTCGGCTACTGTTATAAAACCGACTAATAATGTTCTTGGAAGTTAACCCTTTCTGCACACACAGCGGTCTCTTGCCTTTTACAAGATTAATGTTTTGGCACAGTTTATTTTAGAAATGAAAAATTGTTGTTTTACCGCATGTACCTGCACTTGACAAATACATTACCGCAGGTAACAAAATATTCAGAAGATGTATTTAGCAATGTTATGTTTAAATAAATATGTAAATATTGTCAGAAAAACACGTGCTATTTGCAAAAAAAAAAATGAAAACATGCACAGACTGTCCCAAAAAAAATATACAAAAGTAGTGCGTTTAGAAGTTTCATTTTAAAAAACTACCGATTATTTAATTCTCAAACTTTTCATTTTAAAACCGATTTAAAAAAAGTGCAATATTTTTTTTTTAATGGAACGATGACACGCAATATTTAGTGTAAAATGTTAATACAAAAATAATTATACGTGCCGACATAAAAAACTGACATAAGATTTGCATCCGTGTTTTGTTTTAATGAAACAAAACTGCAATTTTTCTGAAACCCTGTAATTTAATATTCAACTTAAAAACAGGCAGTAATTTTAAGCTAAATGACCTTATTTCTTTAACCACACCTTCACTTTTTTAACGACTGCAGAATAAAAAAAAATTACAATAAATAGAGCAAAGATATTAAATTACAATGATTCGATGTCTTCCATGTGAGTGTATGAGCACCAGTAGCGTACGATCAAAAAAAAATATATATTATAATTATTGAAGAGAGGAGATTCTGTTCTATATAATAAAGTGAAACCATTTTCAGTTCGATTTGAATTCGTCGCAAGCCCTGAAATATTAACTGAAAAGTCCAGTTGTCTGTATATATACGTCCGAGCTATACAGGTCGCAATTCTTAAAGGATCGGCCTTAGATTAACTTGGCGAAAAGCTGGCTCGCGTACCGAGAAAGTTTTTTCCAGGCAACTTAGTTTTTCGACAGGTTTTGAGTAGTTCGATATGTAGAGGAGGTCGAGACCTTTTATTTGATACCTTATTTATGCGTCCACCTGATGACGATAATTATTACTAATAAAAAAACGACCCCCTTACGCCTGGCTGCCAGGTTGCGCGGCAAGGTGGAGATAGGCAACCTTATACGATCTCCCCTACAACATCATTATGTTATTTTCTGTCCACCTCTAAAAGATTGTAACCTACTACATTTATTTAACTGATAAACAAATTAAAAAAAACATTGCTTCGGCAGGATTTTCGCGGGCAACCTTCGCGATATTTCTTAATTATGGTCGTAACTATCAATTTTAATTTTTTCGTTCGTCCACTTTATGACAACATATTTTCTGCAGCCGTCTCTTGGACTAAATAGGGTTGCTACGGTAACGACATCTAAACAACAGTTGATAGGTTATTCTTTATTGCCGTCCGAACGTACGTACTTCCTGCATCAGTGCGTGCAATCCTGCGTAAATGTTAGACTTTCTGCCTTACAACTGATGCCGAAAGTATGTAGTTTCGATAGAGATATGAAGAAAAAATTGCTTAATTTAAACAAGATCGCCGTTCGATCCAGACCATCTATTCAAATCTTTGATTAACGTCTGATTAGAACTCTTCAATAAATAAAATTATCGACCAATTTTTCAGACAATATATTAATAAACAATATAAAATTAATACATTAACGTTTCAATCCAGATTTGGACCTTCTTCAGAATTGATCTAAAAATATATAAAAATTATTAATATTTAAAATATAATTCGCTTTTTATAGAATTTTTCAAAATTTATTTATTTATAATTTATTTATTTACATCTATTGCCAACTATTTTCACTAAGTAAGTAAATATCGTTTAAAAACCAAGTTTCATTAAAAAACCACGGATTAATTAAATTTCGTCTACGCTAATGAGTTGATCGTCGTGCGCTTTCGTGGTGGCGCAACAGTCGCGATCCGAGGAATGCGCTACAATCGGGTGAATAATTAGTCAAGTGATGAAGGTCTATGATGGCCGTCTCGTTTTGCGTATATATCAAAGACCTCAACAAACTGACGATTGGACTCGGGACTTTCCCACTGACAAAACGCGAGAGAGTAGATAAGTAGCAGCGCTTTCACCGACGGCCGCTTTCTCCGATACCTCAGACAAAAAGTACGCGTTGCTCATTTGTTTCGCACTAAAGTGAACTGCGTTTCAAAAAAAAAAGTGTAAAAGCCGCTGCATTATTTCTTTGCGATAGAGAAGCTCAGCTTTGTTATATCTACGTTTATTTTGTACGAAATTTATAAGCTTTTTGAAAAGGGGAGATTCTTTACTATATAAAGTAAGTTCATAATAAATCCTAAACTTTTTAAAAAGTTAAAAGCCGGTAACAGATACGAAACCCGATTGCAGACAATTTTTATCTACATGATTTTGGAACGTAGTTTGTTATAAGAATTTTTTAATGACAATGCAGATACAAATTTATGTTAGTGTAACTATTAAATTGCAGTTTTTTTTCTGCAAGAAAGAAAAAAGATGTATTCTTTTCTATCAGTAGATTGCCACTTCCGGATTCTTTAGAAATCTCCTTGAAGTTGGTTTCACACTATGCAAAATATCACACTTTTAATATAGAAATAATTAGGTATGTAATTTAAAATGCACGATTTTCTACAAACAAAAACTTGAAATATATTTCTTGCACGCCCCCTCCCCAGAAAATAGTTGCTTTTAAATATTTAATGATGTCAAGTAGCTGAATAAACTTTGCATAAAATTTTACATCGTGTAAAATGGATGTAATGAGTAAATTATGTTCAGTTTTTACTATTTTAGATAAAATAAATTCTTATTTACAAGACAAAAATGGAACAAATAAAATGCACACTTACTTCCTGATTTCTTTTTAAAATGCAATTCATTTTTTTTTCTATTTATTTGCTGTATAGGTATACATGGTATCAGGAAATGATGCTGTAAGTACTTATTATCCAAAACAATTAGTAAAAAACAACGTGGCTCAAAAAATTAATTAATTTCTAAAAGAACTTATATTTGAATCTTTGATTAACGTCTGATTAGAACTCTTCAATAAATAAAATTATCGACCAATTTTTCAGACAATATATTAACAAAAAATATATAATTAATACATTAACGTTTCAATCCGGATTTGGACCTTCTTCAGAATTGATCTAAAAAATATAAAAAATAATTAATATTTTAAGAATTGATCTAAAAAATATAAAAAATAATTAATATTTTAAATATTAATTATTTTTTATATTTTTTAGATCAATTCTGAAGAAGATCCAAATCCGGATTGAAACGTTAATGTATTATATATTTTTTGTTAATATATTGTCTGAAAAATTGGTCGATAATTTTATTTATTGAACGTATATTTGAGTTTGAAAATAGCCGAGATCGTTATTTTCTGGAAATAAGTAGTTTTGAATGAATGAATAAATTAGGGGTTATGGCTTAATAGCCTTTTATGCACGTCATCCTAGAAGAATTGTTGTGCTCCCCCTTGTCCTGGATCTAGTCCTTCATGAACTCCAGAAGATTGGTGAGGAATTACTCCGATCTCATCGATGTAAATACGCGCCACGGATCTACTAGGTTCGGAACTTAGTTGCAAACAGCGTCGCAAAGGTACATTTTAGAGCCGTTGTGACTCCCACCACCTTCCAGCTACCAGCACGGAACGTGCGCTCGTCGGTGATTGGCCGTGATCGCTCGTTACCTTTGTCACTTGTCGCTTTCCTACTTTAAAGTACAGTCGAGTACGCTATTGTCAAGTTGTTATTTTAGTTTTGTTGAGTTGCGTGTTTGTAGTTTTTCAACAGACTGTACAAGCGCAAGTCCGCATTCGCATCTAGCTTCCGGGCCTTTTAGATACGTAGCGTTGTTCTCCTCGCATTCGAATAGTAAATGATTGGCTGTTTCGTCCTCCATTTCGCAATATCTACACTCTGTCGATTCCTGATGAATCCCCATCGTGTGTAGATGCTTTCTCAGGGTTGAGAGCCCAAACATTTTCTTGAGTTTAGGTCTACTGAGTTCGATCAAGTGTAAACCCACAAGCATTCTTTGCCTATGTAAATTTCCTGAATTCAAGCTACAGTCAGTGATTTGCGGGTTCAGCTTTTGACAGTTAATTGATTATTAATAAGTAGCTTTATTTATTTGGGGTAGGGAGGCCTAGGATACGGTCCTGGCCGTGTATCAAATCATAATAATTACAGTTCAGTGAATATATTAATCTCAATTGAAAAATAGTAATCGTAATTAATCAATCGAAGATTTATATATACTCGTGTATGTTTATATATATTATATGTTTCAGAGTTGAAGAGAAAGAATATAAATGTGCACTAACAGATCACCTCTCACGGAGGGCATTAACCCTGACGCCATATACAATACGGTTTATCTGAAGCAACTTAGTATCTGTACAATAAGAAAAATTAATTAATTTGCGATGATGCAAAATACATTCAATTTTCTCCAAACGCTACTGCTACAAACTTGTCGTTATAAAAATAATATCGGCTGGTCAACTAAACAAGCAAATAGAATTCCCGACCTACGAAATGATTAAAAAATAGTAGGTAAAGGTACCCAGTATATAGGTATAGGAAGAACAACAAGATATAAGTACAACAGATTTCGTTACAGTAAGTCCTTCCTGTTTTTTTTTTAATCCTGAATCATAACGGTTTTGTAAAAAGTTTAAACAATTAAAACAAATCTTCAAATCTTAGATTAACGTCTGAATAGAAATCTACAAATAGATAAAATTATCAACCAATTTTTTCATTTATTGAATTATAATTTTATAATTTTTTGTCAATATACAGTCTGAAAAATTGGTTGATAATTTTATTTCCGATATCAATGTTTTTTTCACCAATATTTAGAATAGGATGGACACAGGCTATATATTATCGCTTTAAAATAAAAATGCATTTCGTGGAGGACAATTTTGCAACGTAAGTCGACGAAAAAACGCTGGCAACTTACAAACTTTACCTCTTTAATTATATTAAAAATAATAAACAGAAAATATATATTGGTGGCAGACATAAATAAAATGATATTTTGAATTTAATAAAATAATGAACCGAAATATTTAAACCATTACTAGGCTTGGAAAAACCTGGCCTTAAAAAATATTCATAGACTTGTTTAATTAACACATTCCTGACTGGATACAAAAAAAAAATAAAATTATCTATATAGGTACTCCTATATACAATATTATAATATATGTTATGTACTTCAAGACGCATTACTAGGACCTAAAGTTTTGTTTATTTTATGTACATAGTCACACGATAAAAAAAAATTAAAAAAATAATTTCAACCCGCTACGAGCTTAGTTTTTTTTTTCTCGTTGACGCCCTTCCCACAAGTCTCTCTCTCCCTTCAAATGTGTACGTGTGTGTGTGTGTAAACAAAGTAAATAAGAAGGCGTTCAGGAGATTCTTTTAAGAACCAGTTCCTATGATTTTATTTGAATTCCTAGCAGGAACAGGTTGTATAATTGTAATCCACGCTGCTGTTGCACCACGCTGCAGGCAGCAGGAACGTGATCTTCGGTGCGTACACACATAAAAACTTAACCGACGCATTGAAAACGAAAATTTTAGTCTAGGTACATCCGATAGTAAAAGTTAAAATTAAGGCCGGTGCACACGAGGTTAGCTCTGGCGCTAGATTCCTTACTAGATTTGCTTCCGTGATGGTTTTCATGTTTCAGATTCATACGATACCTTATTTTTGAAGCTGGCTTTGTAGATGATGTGCGCGCAGTGACAGTTCGAATGTTAACAAAGGTGAACGTTTGTTGCCTCCGAACGGAACACACACTATGACGTCATGTTTTGTTCGAGGGCGTTTGTTCATGTCGCCCACGTGACAAATTACTGCTTCCTGATTGGTTCTTGCTCAAAACAAGCACGAAAAATATCCCCGGTTCTAATTTTGAAATTTATTTTGTGGCCACGCACGCGAGCCCGTAGTAGCGTCATTTCCATCTTCGCAACCAGCCCGCCAACCAGCACAAGTGATTCCAGACATTTCTTCTTCTTATTTCAATCTTAGTCTTTTAGATTATTCTTAAAAATATTTCGAAAATGCCGATGTATTCCGACCATATACAAGAATTTGAATAGCAGCACCGTCTCTTTCCATTGCAACGAAAAACAAATTAATGGAGGGAAAGACATATAATTTTGTCGCAGTGAGTCAATGATGCATCTAAGCCATCTTTGACCTTCTGATTCCGTCTCATAAAATATTTTATTATTAAATTCGTCGCCTAATCGAGCGTACTACAATGACCGATTATTGCATCACGTGACCTTACGGTATTTTAGCGATATCGTAATAATCGATACACCTGTTTTTATGTAGTCTTAACCATTGAACTATTTCACTACCCAGACTGTTCATTTGTACGATTTGTATACAAAAATATGAGCAGTGAATGGCGAATAAAAATAATAGATCTGAGACAACTTAATTTTTCTTCAAACTTTATTTTTTGTAGTTAATTGCGACTACAGCGTCACGGCTCAGAGAGAGTAGAGACTCAGCGTGCCCAACAATTACTTGATTTTTTATTTGTATCAATATAATTTTTGAAATAAGGTGATATGGCGAAAACACGACCCAAAAAATGAAATTATACGATTTACAATTAGCTGGAGGAGTTTTTCTCTTAGCAGTAATGGTAGCTTGGGGCATACTTTGTATACAAAATATTTATTTCGATTAAGTTTTGTAGGATTAAAGATTTTGATCTACCATGGATGGCATTTGCCTCTTGTAGAGCGGACAATAACTGTTACCCTGAACACTGTGAGGTAATGAGGTAACTGCTGAGACATTTATCTACAATTATTACCAACCGAAAATAACACCGACAATTTTTAGTAACGAACGGTTTGAAATATTTGTGGGCGATCTACTTTTCATATTATAAAGTCAATGGCATAAAACGTTTCAACTAGAACAACGGAATAGTGAATACCAATTTCATAATACACTCGAATCTCGTGAGCTCCTAGCACGTGAATTCGTACTTAGACATCTCTTATTATTAAAACATTACATAGCACCGCTAAGTACACTGTAATGAAGCAGTTATAAAAATACCTGCATTCCAATAAGCTTTTTTGGCTAAAAGAAAAATACATTTGCTGTACCGATAGAAGAACGCAAGTCAAGTGTGTTTCAGAGTTATTTTTAAATGAAGTAGTTAGTTGTTTAAATCAACTGTGATTTAAAATAAAGAAACTTTTTATAGAAAATGTTAGAATTTTTCATTTTGACGTGATAACGTCTTATAAATTGATAAATCACCAATCTTATAAATTGATAAAACACCGGCTGCATGCACGAAAAAGTGTAACGTTCCTAACGTAACGTTCCCAACGTTCGTAACGCGTAACGCGTAACGTTCCGCCTGACCCTGTGCGTGCTTTTCTCGAAAACGGCCCTAACGATTTGGATGAAATTTACTGAAAAGGGATTTTGGGGGGCAAAAAACCGTTTTAGCTAGGTCTCATCTCTCGAAAAAATCGTTTTCTTACAAATTCTATCATTATAAAAATCAATTTTTTGACGTATGAAAATACTTAAATATTGTAAGTAGGTTTTGGAATTTTATATTATAAACAGTGAAACAATTGTTTTATAAATATTATGACAGCTAATCTTTGAGACTTAAAATAAATACGAAAGAAAGAAAGTTAAAAAAAACAATTATATTATATGGTGAGTAATTTAAATAAATAAAATTAACCTAAATTTGAAGCGAAAGATGCAATATCATAGATTCGAATTATTATAATTATTATATAAATTTAGGTTATGTATTACGGAATACGTTATCACGTAAAACTATCGTCCGTAAACCGACTTTACAGACAACCAATTTTTTTAAAAAGATATTTATTTAAAATAACCATGGTAGGTCGCGATCTTTAAAAAAAATGAGTATTTTTGTGCATTCTTCAACTTTGAAGGCATTTTAAATTTTTTCACCCTGAAAATACGTGAAACTAGCAGCCCAGCCCCCGGCTGACGGGACGGGAATAACGTAGCGAGATGAAAGTGGCCCGAAATTACCAAATCCGAAAAACTACACCAGGAGAGTTTTTGTGTTTTTTTTCTATGAATATATCAATAAAAAATTAGCGGACCTTCAAATATAAGCATGACGTGATGAAATGTTTACTAGACGTCCGCGAACTAAGGGTATGCGCATTGTATTACTTAGTTTCTTCCCTGCAAAACGTACAAAAACAACCAAAATTCAATTGGTCTTTCGATTTCGTTCAAAATTGATTTCAACAGCCTCATACGGCGCAATAAAACTTCAGCGAGACACGTACATCAAGTTTTTACGTATAGCCGTCTGTAAATCTCAACATCCGGAGAATTCTTCTGAGAAGCACACCACAAGAGTATCTGCGGAGGGAGAGAAACATGTATTATTATACAATGATGATTAAAAGAATTGAAAGGGGGGAGGGGTAGACGTGTTGTTTGTGAACGTTCAGTCACCCTCGGCCCAGTGAACCTGTCCGGGGCACTCGCCCAGTGACCGCGGAACGCCGCAGAGATGGCCATGGAAACGAGAGAGACGACAAAAGACCGTCGGATCGACAGCAGCAACGGCGTTCTCTAGGTCGGCCATTAAACTCTTGAGCGCAACACACGAGGTAAATCAACTTCCTCTTCCTCTATAGAGCATTACTCTGGCAGAGGTAGTACTAGAGTCGTAACTATTCATAGATGACTTCTACAATCGTCAAACGAATTCCGATCTTCAACAATCAATGTTTCATATCTCTTAACAATGCGTTATCCCAAGGTTGCTTTGTTGTCACTTTCGCAATAATGCTATCTTCACGATAACAATGTAGAGACATTGTTGAAGGCGTCTTAATATTGTTGGAGTATCTATCTCTATACTCGTTTTTTTTGACGTGATAACGTTTTATAAATTGATGAAACACCGGCTGCATGCACGAAAAAGTGTAACGTTCCGAAATGTGTCACGTTCCGCCTGACGGAATACGTTATCACGTAAAACTATCGTCCGTAAACCGACTTTACAGACAACCAATTTTTTTAACTGAAACGGTGACGTAGAATTTTCTATGACGGAAACGAGTTTAGAAAATTTATATACCCTACGCTCTACGCAAATCGAAACAATTTAAATTCAGTATCGAACGTGCTTCAAGCGTTTGTCACTTTTATTTTTATTACAACGGTTTAAAAATGTAACACAAGTATAAATCCAACATTTAAAAGGCTTATTCCATATGATTATTCTTTTGTGTAAGATGCAATCATATAACCCTAACCTTGGTTACTTACATAATGCATATGTATACAATACATATATACAGCGTGTTTCATCAACAATGGAACGTTTAAGCAGCTCGCATAAACTTAAGATCGCTGCACACGAGGTTAGTTTTGCCGCTGGAATCGTTTCTGGGACTTGCGCTTGCTACGAATTTGGAAATGGCGTAAAATGCTAGCTCACGGGAGTGATTACAAGTTTGATATAAGTTTTTATAAAACGAAAATAGCTAGGTATAAATAATAAGGTATAAATAGTGTAATTACACACCAAAACAATTATTCATTCAAAAAATTTGAACAAAAAGAACGATATTAAGAGTTTGATCATAGAATTTCGCGCGATGTACATTTATATAGATATAATATCATATATACTTTCTCTGCACATAACCTAAATAATTTAGGTTATTTTTATAGCAGTATTATATATAAATTCATTTATACACAAATAAAGATAAAATCAGTTATGAGCAGTTATGCAGTTATGAGCACACAAACACCGTGCCGTAGTCTGCCGAACTGAAACGACGTTAGACGATGCACGGCTTTCAACGCCGCACCGCTGTGCCGGTCGGAGTGGGGGGTGTTAGGTTTTTTTCGTTACGGAATTTCTTGATTCGGTCGCCCCGCTCAAAGCCTGCGATAGAAGCTATGCAATAGCTTAAAAAAAATAGAATCGGTGGCTATTTTTCGTGCTTGTTTTAAACAAGAACCAGTCAAGAAACACTATCTTGTCACTTAAGAGACGTGGCATCATAGCGTGTGTTGCGTTCAGAGACAATAAACGTTCACTTTTGTTAACATTCGAACTGTCACTGCGCGCGCATCAAACCCATCTACAAAGCCACGCATCGTATGAAGCGAACACAGCGCCTTGAAACCTAGGAGCCAAATCCAGCAGGGAATTTAGCGACAAAATTATCGAGTTTGAAGAATATATTTCTAACGCATAATTTTTGAATTTTGATGTTTCATCCTGTGTATAAAATATGGCGTGCAAGTTAAAAAGGTGTCCACGCGTTCCGATGATGAACAGGGACAAGAACACAGCTTGTAAACTAGTCGTGAAGTACTAATAGTACTAAGTTACTAAGCGTGGGTTCGCTTTACGTAGCGTCAAGACACGATCCGAAATGCATTATCGCTTATTTTATACACTCGCTTAGTCGTTTACAAGTCGTATACAGAACACAAAGTAAGTATAGAGAAACAATTATTACATCGTCTTTACTCAATAGGTTCAATTGTGTCTTGGAGAGAGAATCCTCTGCATGCAGCAGTCGCTTAAGGCAATAATGATACTTATAACCTCAAATATTCTATTTTTGTAAATTCAACGAACATAACCTCTCAATTCGTAAGCCCCATATACTTCTATTCTATATTGAGCATAGGAATAAAATGTGCAAACATATACTTCTGTCCTTTTTTACGCCGTAAGCACTGGCGTATCCAGGAGGGCAAAACAAGCACGGGGGACCCGGCTTAAGATATTTCTAACTTGCCCCCTCCTGGGCCAAAAGCTGGGTACGCCCATGTTTACGTCATAGAAAAAGACAAAGTTTTTGAAACAGAGATACTTTATTCAGATTTAATGCAAGTACATCATATCATCGGAGAAAAATTACATCGAAGCAAGAGACGCAGATATATTTTCGATACGCTTTGTTGCGTTCACTCACCGCACATTGAGTAGATAGGCAATGATTCATATAGTTAATTAATAGATATATGGCCTTATCAAAGGTCAATTTTTGGACTACCACTGATTCTAACTATTTTATATGGAAGTGTGCACAAAAAAGATATCTATTATATATCTATGAACTTGTAAAATAACTATAGCTTTTATATTAACGTCTTATTGTATGCATAACCAATAAACAAGTTCAACTAATTGTGAGATTTCAAGCTCTAAAAAACTTAATCACCAGACATGCAAATTAAAAAAATACACGTACAGTATAGAAAATCTGTTTAGAGGAAAAAAAACAAATTAGCTATCAATAAATGCTAATGGGAGATCGCCAGCAAAGTACGGTCGAGAATGAAACACAATGTACAGTCGTTATTGACGGAAACCATTTCACGAATTAGGAAATTATTTAAATTTATGTAAATAACTTGTAAAAATAGCATCTGATTAAAGAAAACCACGTATGTTTTATTCTACAAAACATACCTACTGTTTAATGCAATTGAATGATTGAAAAAAATACACGTCAAAAAAACTTTATCTATCTTCTTTTTATATCTCAATCAGGGACGAATCAGAATAATTTATATTAAAGTCTCAAAAATTTTTTTTTTAAATTGTGCGCACATGAATCTGAAACAAACCGAAAAACAAATGAGATCGTATACGTTACGAATTTTATTTATATTGATTGAGTTTGCTTCTGTATAAATCACTAGCGGCCCGGTCCGGCTTCGCGCAAATTTGTAGATTGCCATCGTTTTTTCGTCGACTTGCGTTCCAAATTGGTCTCCACTAAAAGTGCTTTTATTTTAACGCGATAATAGCCTACGTTCATCCTATAGGTCGATTCTAAATGTTGGTGAAAAAATTTTTGAAGTCGGATGAGTAGTTTCGGAGATTACCTCCTACATCCAAACTTACAAACTTCACCTCTTTGTAATATTAGTATAGGTAGATTATTATAAAAACTCTAGACTGGAAGCGTCTATAATCTACAAACTTTCTCTCTCTCTCTCATATAAAAAACGGATTTTTGGTCGCAAATAAAATGATGCAAGTATTATTTCTAATTCGAAAAAAGTATTTTTTTTTGAACTGCAAATAGTAAGAAAAATTTACTTGCATCATATTTATTATTATCAATTTAATCTGGCATAAATCAAAAAAATAAAGTTGACGGAAAGAATAATTAATGTTAATGAATTATCTAAAGTCAGAATCCATTACAAATTGCATACATTACATTCCTGTGCTAAAGATTTATCAAGTTACACCTTTTTAATGTAGATTCTTATCTATGCATAAATCTTCATTGTATAATTATTTTTCTAAAATCAGCAGCATTGTTAACTCGAAGAATTTATTTGAAGCTGGTATTTTATTAGCTTATTACATTTATGTAACAACATTTGGTCCAAGTATAGCATACAATTCAAATATTTGAAGAGTTCTATTCAGACGTTAATCAAAGATTTGTATAGCATACAATAACTACTTGAAAAATCAAAAACTAAAGTTTCGTGATAATTTTAAAACATGTACTTAGTGCTATGGAGATTTTAATGTCAAAAAAAAATTTTCAAATGCAAGGTTACGAGAAGTCACACAGACAGACATACAAAAATTCTGGAAACACATTTCCTCGTCCAGGTAATAGGTAAATCAGCGAAAATCCAAAAAAAGAAAACGAAATTGCAGAAAGACGTCTCTACAATTTTGTATATTTCTATTTATGGAAATGTATCTATTCTGAAATTTAGATAAAATTAACGCAATTCTGAATGGAATTATTTATTTGAATCGAGTCAATTAAGTGTTCTAATAATGCTCCATTTAAACATGGCTCTGAACTTCGTTAAATTTTTACAGATTAGAAAGGCGAAACAAAAAAAAAACTGGATGTATAAATTTGATTCTAGTATTTTCGCTACGTGCAAAATAACTTGCCGATTTACTGCATCGAACGGCCGTCGACTTTAAACAGTGGCGCGCATAATATATTTCTTGATGAATATTTGGTTCTTAAAAATAATGAGGACAGTGACCCAAAGCAAAGAATACCCTGAAATTGAAATTAGTAAAATCAGATATGCAGTCAAGTAATTCTTTGATGAAAATTCAGAATTTATTCACCTTATATAAAGTCGATATTAATAAAAACTACAAACAATTCTTTGATGTAATTCCAGAATTAATTCACCTATAATAGTCGACTGAAAACTACAAACAAATCTTTGATAGAATTCCAGTATTCGTCCATCTAACAAAGTTGATTTAATGAAAACTACAAACAATTCTTTGATTATTTTCCGGAATTCATTCAGTAATAATAAAGTCGATATTAATGAAAAGTACAAACATTTCTTTGATGAAATTCCAGAATTCATTCAGTAATACTAAAGTCGATATTAATGAAAAGTACAAACATTTCTTTGATGAAATTACAGAATTCATTCACGTATAATAAAGTCGATATTAATGAAAACTACAAACAATTATTTGATGTAATTCCAGAATTAATTCACCTATTATAAATTCGATTGAAAACTACAAACAAATCTTTGATGGAATTCCAGTATTCGTCCATCTAACAAAGTTGATTTAATGAAAACTACAAACAATTCTTTGATTATTTTCCAGAATTCATTCAGTAATAATAAAGTCGATATTAATGAAAAGTACAAACAATTATTTGATGTAATTCCAGAATTAATTCACCTATTATAAATTCGATTGAAAACTACAAACAAATCTTTGATGGAATTCCAGAATTCATTCATCTATAATAAAGTCGATATTAATGAAAAGTACAAACATTTTTTTGATGAAATTCCAGAATTCGTTCACCTAATGAAGTTGATTTAATGAAAACTACAAACAATTCTTTGATGATTTTCCGGAATTCATTCACCAATAAAAAATTCGATATTAATGAAAAGTACAAACATTTCTTTGATGAAATTCCAGAATTCGTCCACTTAACGAAGTTGATTTAATGAAAACTACAAACAATTCTTTGATGATTTTCCAGAATTCGTTCACCAATAATAAAATCGATATTAATAAAAAGTACAAACATTTCTTTGATGAAATTTCAGAATTCATTCACCTATAATAAAGTTGATTGAAAACTACAAACAAATCTTTGATGAAGTTTCAGAATTCATTCACCTATAATAAAGTCGATATTAATGAAAACTACAAGCATTTCTTTGATGAAATTTCAGAATTCATTCACCTATAATAAAGTCGATATAAATGATAACTACAAACATTTCTTTAATGAAATTTCAGAATTCATTCATCTATAATAAAGTTGATTGAAAACTACAAACAAATCTTTGATGAACTTCCAGAATTCATTCACCTATAATAAAGTCGATATAAATGATAACTACAAACATTTCTTTGATGAAATTTCAGAATTCATTCACCTATAATAAAGTCGATATAAATGATAACTACAAACATTTCTTTGATGAAATTTCAGAATTCATTCATCTATAATAAAGTTGATTGAAAACTACAAACAAATCTTTGATGAAGTTCCAGAATTCATTCACCTATAATAAAGTCGATATAAATGATAACTACAAACATTTCTTTGATGAAATTTCAGAATTCATTCATCTATAATAAATTTGATTGAAAACTACAAACAAATCTTTGATGAAGTTCAGAATTCATTCATCTATACCTAATAAAGTCGATATTAATGATAACTACAAACATTTCTTTGATGAAATTTCAGAATTATTTCACCTATAATAAAGCTGATTGAAAACTACAAACAAATCATTGATGAAATTCCAGAATTCATTCACCAATAATAAAATCGATATTAATAAAAAGTACAAACATTTCTTTGATGAAATTTCAGAATTCATTCACTTATAATAAAGTTGATTGAAAACTACAAACAAATCTTTGATGAAGTTCTAGAATTCATTCACCTTTAAAAAAGTCGATATTAATAAAAACTACAAGCATTTCTTTGATGAAATCTCAGAATTCATTCATCTAATAAAGTCGATATTAATGAAAACTACAAACGATTACCAATGAATGACAAATGCACAGTGAAACAAGAAAACAAACGATAAAAGGTCTTAAAGATATTATGCAATACTCGCTTATACGGCAATACTTGCAATGATTGGTATACAAGAGTCATAAAATATTCTTGTATAAATGGTACGCCATTCCATTGGACAAGAAGGAAATGATGCCCTGGCCCGACTACGGGTGAACACACACGTGTATTTTACTACTGGACGTCCTCTTTGATACGATTCCCTCGATGACGAACAATTGATAAGAAAATTTCAGTTGAAAAATTGACGTCATTCACAAACAATAAAGTTAAAAAATTGAATGTTTAAACGCATCTAGATTTAGTTACGCCTAAAAAAACAAGAACAAGTGCGAGTAGAACTCGCACCAAGAGGGTTCTGTTTCGTTATAAAAATTAAGTTTGCCACGTAGATAATATTTTCACATATAGAATTAGAAATTAATGATTTTTCGGATTTTTTCTTATACTGATGCTATGAGGCCGCCATTCGTGCCGAATTTCAAGAGTCCACGCCAACGGGAGTTAAGTTTTCATGAAGGAATCGGCGCTAAATTGTGGGTTCGAAAACGTTAATAGTTACAGGACACCCTGTATACGGTGTGGCCCATGTATCTGTGTATGTGTTTTGGCAACAGAAAAGCGCATGGGTTCGATGACACTAAGTCACGTGCGACATGTTGCAAGCATTCATATATCCATGATACGATAAGCGATCATCGTCGAAATACGTATATCATATACAGATGCAAAAACGATATGGAAAACATTTTCCGACCAAAATAGTCCACCAAAAAATAAAAAGAATAGATACAATCATAAAGTTCCTTGGATAGTAGTCGCGTTCAGAAGCTAATCTGGTAGATTATGCTCAAAGCTATTAGTTCAGAAGCAAATCTGGTATTAGTTCAGACACATGGCCGCAAACGAATTACATTTTGCAGAATTATATCTATCGCACCCGGGTGAAACCGGGACGGGCCAGTAGTTTTATAAAATAATTATGTTTGGATCTTCTTGTGCTCCGGGAGCCCGTGGCATTTTATCCATCGTGCCGTCCTGATGTTACGCCACTGCGTAAAGTATTTCACGTTTGAAAAATCCTGAAAACAGGGGCGGTCGCGCGAAACCTGCCTGGATTGGTTTGTCTGTTTAAAGTTTATAGTATGATCAAGGAAGAGTAACTATTCTGTGGCATGGTTAAACACCACCACGCCAATTAGTGTTGTAGCAAGCTTTGTTACATTAACTCTCTCTCTCTCTTTTTTGTAATATTGTCAAAATCAGTTTTCCTTAGCTACGCTGGAAAAATGAAGGTTGTTATTATTTGGAAAAAATTCAATTCAATTAATAGATCTTGAGAAAACAATTCATTACGAATCTTTAAAATTCAAGTGTGTGTTTTATTTATTATAAGTAAAAACTTTATTAAGTACTTACAGTGTCTATGCTTAATTCCAGCTACCAAGAAATACCTCTCGTATGCTCCTGGAGGCTGGATAATAAGGTGACGATTGTTGTCAAAGCACACAACACTTTTCGAACACAAAACTAACGTTTCGGAAGATTTACTCTCATCTTCAGACTCTAGTAAAAGACAATGACAAAAAAAAGCTAAATGAATAATTATTTAACTAAAACATGATTTGATACTATAGTTTTTTTAATAAGCATCTAGCTACGGTTTTGTTCCTATTTCATGCAAAAATTGCAAAATCCGGATCGTGATCAGACAGTATATTTATGGGATGCTGCCTATTAGACAAAGATAGAACGAAACTCAGCTGATAGCTGACGAAAAAGGTAATTGAACTTTTCGTTGTCAATATCAGGAAACGTATTTACTGCTCGAATGAGCGAAACAATGATTACCGTATTATTTTTTAAATTGAAATTATATAGAGATAGAAAAAGTTTATAAATCTCTTATAATTTACGATCCACAGCTATATGGTAAAAAATAATAAGCGAAAAGAAATAATAAACTTTCTAAACGGTTAATTTTTTTATTTCGTGCGCACTACTATTTCTGTCTGTCTATTCGTCTGTCAGTGTATAAGGAAACTGACAAACAGTGTAAACTCCATGTAATGATATAACGACAAACTCCTTAAAACGTCGAAATTACTTAACTCAAGTCGGTTTACCTTGAACATACAATGATACACTCTAAATAACGACACACCCACTCTAAATAACTACAACAACACGTCATCATTAAGGAATACACAGTACTTGTTTGTTATATTGTTGCTTTGTTGTCGGCATCATGCGTAACGAATATTCTAAGAAATTGTTTGGATTATCTTTCGTATGTTAAGCTCAGCTGCTTATCGATAAGTTATCATATTCTTAGTTGGTCAGTTGTGAATTATATATCAATTGGATTATTTCTTCTCTCCGTTTAACGACGACTCTCAATAACGCCACGAAGTCCCTTGAGTGTCGCTATAAAGAGTTTACACTGTATTTTGAATAGGGTCTATATTTCAAATTATTCAGACGTAGGTGAAAATTAAATTGAAAGATCCCATTAGATAAATATATACAGGTGAAGTCATTAAAAGAGTGTTTAAAAAGTAGGTACAATAATAGACTTCTGAAATGACCCACACAACCGCTGGAGTTAAAATTTAAAATTAAGTAAAGCGTTTTTACACAAAAAATCTACTCGAAGATATAAAAAAATGTACTTCGGTTTTATAGTTAGAGAGAACTTTAAAGAAGAATCTGTTAGGCAGTGGCATTGCTAAATGAAATCTTTTACAGCAATATCTAAATTAAAAATGACGTTTTATATAAAAATTCTTTGACTACATTTTATGATTGCAATAGTATTTATATACCTATGTTTGACTGGAGTCTCTTACTTAGTACAATGATTTCAAAATAATTTTTATTACTAGAAATTATTGTTCATTAATATTATGAGAAATATGTTGCATTGAGGTTATTGACATATGTACAGGATGGTTAGTAAATCTCTGTTCCATGAATTATTTTCAAATTTAAACATATAAAAATTCAAATATGTAGAAATTATAAAAATCAATAATGTCGATAATTGAGAAATTGTATTGCGAAAATGTCTGTACCTCAAAAACACAATCACAAGAACAAAACAATTAGAATAAGATTTTTTCAAACTATTATAATGCAATCAATTAGTAAAACTGTTGCCTTTAAAAATAACCTTGTGCCAAAAAAAAAATGCCAATCATCGCGTAGAAAACCAAAACCCAAATGCATATTTCGATTAAAAATGCAAGGCTGAAAATAATGATATTTAAAATATTATCATTGTTAAAGGATGTAAAAAGAGTCATAATTTTAAGGTCATTTCGTGGCTGAGATGATGACGAATTGATTTTTGTCCACGAAAACGGAACTAGCATTTCAACAATGATATCAGATTCCAAACTCTGAAGGACCTCGACAGTATCGCGCCAAGTCACTGGTATTTAATTATTTTTCCGTCATTAATACTGCCCTAAAAAGGCAAAGTGCAGTAAGTGACATTTGTTGAAAAATGAGTTCATATACTGAAGCCAACGACAGCAGTAAGTGCTGCAGCAATAATTTTATTGTCTTTAAAAATGTTTCCCCCATGTTTTGGTTTCCATAATCTAAAATTCTGGACGGTCAAGACATTTTTAGTAAATCTTGATTTACTCAAATTCATAAGTTGGTCACTTACTGCCTTTTACCTTTTTACGGCAGAATAAAAGCTAAATAATTGTAGATTTCCAAAAGCCAGATGAAATCTATCCTGATAATTATTCAAATCCCGATAAAACACGCTTTAAAGCGGTATTCAGAATAACTCTGAAAAATATTAGCATCACAAAGGATCCGAATCAACTTACGGATCGTAAGTTGATTCGGTGTCAGAAAAATGAGAGATGAAACATTGGTATTCCAAGCTTGCCAAACTTATTTTTGTGTGGTCCAGAAGTTGAGCAATCTATTTTGAAGATAACTTATAACTTCCAATGTTTAACTGTCAGAACGTAAACGAAGAAATGCAAGCCGACAAGATTCTGATGAAATCTTTCTGAGCGCATCAATAGGCCATAAAATATTTCACAACTGAAGTAAGACGTACAAGTTAACAATGATAGGGATGAACAACAGAAATGGCAAAATATATAAAACAGAACATTGCTTCCTTCACTCATAATAGTGAAGTACATGAGTATAACACGCGCCAAAACAACCATATATATTAATACGCTAAGGTTAAGGATGT
Organism: Xanthostigma xanthostigma; assembly: GCA_963575645.1. NCBI lineage: Eukaryota > Metazoa > Arthropoda > Insecta > Raphidioptera > Raphidiidae > Xanthostigma > Xanthostigma xanthostigma. The sequence continues at coordinate 2,610,084 of OY754475.1, read as the reverse complement.
TTGCCTCCCTTTTTTAGAAAAAACCTCACAATTTTTCCACATAAATTACATATCATTTTACAGATAACTGCCTGCTCTCTGACATCGACAACTAAAAAATTTATTATTGCTTTTGTTTTTGTAAATTAATTAAAATACAGCAACGCTGAACAACGTCTGCCATCTGACGGCTTTAATTTTGAAACAACGTCAACACTTTGATCTGTCATCTGACCTTCATATTGTAATACAACAGACACAATACTGCATACTGCCATCTGACGGCTTTAATTTTGAAACAGCGAGCACGCTGAACAACGTCACAGCAATGCTGCATGATGCCAGCTGACGGCTTAGCTCAACGCTTTTGCTACTTGCGCCTCTATATGACAATTTTAGTAAAATATTTCTTCGATCTGTCATCTAAGCTTCATATTGTAATACAACAAAAAGAAGAACGTTATAAGCAGTGTGCAAAATTAGAAACGAATTGAATACCTGCATTCATATTTAAAAAATAATTTTGTAAAGTGATAATTATTATTCTTATTTAGTGCGAATAATTCGCACAGGTCACACTAGTAATGTTTATATAGGCAATTACCGACTCAGTTTTTATAAAAAAGTCCTGTGTGTGCTGGCAATGCTATTTATAATAAATTGCCTGAATCAATCCGACGCATCGACTTTAATAGCCTCAAGCGTATTTTAAAAAAAATTTAATTGAGCAATGTTTTTATTCACTGGACGATTTTTATACCTCATAAGTTGTATAATATAATATATATCATCGTTGGTTCTGTAATACCTCTTATGTGCAAAAAGTAAAATTTGCAGGAAAGGCCAAAAAGTTGTTATTTCAGCAATGGATGGTAAGAACTAGCAATTTCAGAGGTATATTACTTAATTCATACTTATCTTCACTATACGTGTTTAAATAAGACGAAGTATTTTCTTAAAAAATATTTAACGTTAATTTCGGATTTATTGGCACATGGGAGGAATTATTTGATACAACTTTTCACATAAGAGTTACTTCCCCTTGTTGGTTACTGTAAAATTAATTTGGAGGTATTACTAGTGTATAGAGCTCCGTTTCCTGAATCTTTTCATTTAAAAAACGTAAAATCTGCCAATTATGCACATAAGAGCTATTATAGAACCAACGACGATATATTGACACTGTCTTACTATTTTATTTTTCTATGTTCTAATTCTTGCATTTTGTACGTTCTATCTATCTATCTATCGACCCGAGTGGACCCGATTCAATTCGAACATCCTCAAAAATCGCTATGAGAATCCGAGTGCACTCGAATTCCATTCGGATAAAGTAATAGTACTACCAACTGTCGTAGAAAAAATTTTCTAATAAATATAATGTCGCAAATTCTTTTTCTTTATTTTCCACTGGTTCTTCGATCGCATCACTTCAGCCGAAAAGAAAAATAGACGAAAACAAGCGATCGTGAATTTCGGTCGTTTTGTTTAATTGACATGCAAAGTCCGTAGCGCTGCATTTGGTAACCTATACGTGATTGCCATAACCAAAAAGTATAAGCAGCAAGTTCACGACGCGATTGCCAGAGCCAAGTTGAATGTTGGGTAACAACGTTTGCAACGACGCCCGGAGCGTTTCAGACGTCGCTGTGAGTACCACACATGGCCACGTTGGTCAATAACTCGAAGGGCCTAAAGCTGGCCGAACATCGTTTAACGAAACACAATATTCTAATATTTGATTAACGTCTGATTAGAACAATAAATAAAATTATCGGAAAATTGGTCGATAATTTTATTTATTGAAACACAATCTTATCACAAAAATGTTTTTTTTAATGCTGGGTTGCAGAAGGTATTACCAAAAAAATGGGTTAGAAAATTTTGATTTTGATTGTACAATTAATTTTTATACTGTCAAATTTTTTATTATGCAACTGATCCATACAGAAAAGAACGTTTTTCAACCTTAATATAGCATAGGAATAAAATCGCAATCGAACTATTAGGGTGCATACATATACTTCTGTATTTTTTACGCCGTAAGCACTGGCGTATCCAGGAGGGCAAAACAAGCACGGGGGACCCGGCTTAAGCTAATTTGCCCCCTCCTGGGCCAAAAGCTGGGTACGCCCATGTTAACGTCATAGAAAAAGACACAGTTTTCGAAACAGAGATACTTTATTCAGATTGAATGCAGGTATCAATACTATCATCGGAGAAATCAGGGAATTACATCGAAGAAAGAGACGCAGATATATTTTCGATACGCTTTGTTGCGTTTACTCACCGCAAACTGAGTAGATAGGCAATGATTTATATAGTTAATTAACAGATATATGAAAAATTCCGAGCTAAAGCGAGAGCTACGGCAGCGTCGAAAGCGAAAAAACCAAAACGTCTGCGGATCATGTGCAGGCGATACAGAAAATAGCAATATTCAATCAATCAAATTTATTAACCATAAGCTAGATACAGCAGGTGTCGTCACAGTAATAAAATTAATATTAAAAATCATCAACAGAGTACAAGCAAAGTTCAGAAAGGTACTGTTTTAGTTTGCATTTAAATTTTATAAAAGGCAACATGGCAATATCATCGAGTAATTTGTTCAATAGTCGCAAAGCAGTAGGTTCCATATATTCGACGTTTTTACGAAAAATTTACGGCGTGGACCCGAACTGCGCCTTTATTTAGTTGTTTTTTTTTTCTGCACGCGGGTTGTGTGTTCGACTTTACTAATCATAGGGCGCTGGTTGTATACAACGCATCATATGTATAAAAATGCGGAAATGTTCATAAAAGTACTAACTGGTATCTAAATACAAATTAAGTACCTGCGTATATAAACGATCATAAAATAAATACTTTTTTTACAACTCACTTTAAAAAAAGAAAAACTTATCTCAACTTTTATAGAAAAAATTGGTTGTCTGTAAAGTCGGTTTACGGACGATAGTTTTACGTGATAACGTATTCCGTAATACATAACCTAAACCTCCCAAAATTTGGTTTCAATCCGCTTATCCTTGGTGTCGGAATGATAAGAAATGTCAAAAGTGACGTTTGCAACTTACAAAGTATTATGTTCTAATAATAATTAGTTATTCCAATACTTAACTTAGAAGGCGTTGCATTTCACAATATACTAATGTCAAAAAATTGAATTAAACATTAGAAATGCAGCCGTTTTCATGTTAAGACAAGACATACGTTTGCTTCTAATTTCCATGTACGGCAAACAAAGACAACCGACCGCGTCGCGCCATGCATTAGACAACATTGCATTTATACAGCTATTTTTCTATATAAATTTGTATAAAATATTTTTCTATATAAATTTGTATAAAAAAACTGTTTAGGCAAATTCTGTTATACGAAATCTATGTAAAATGTTCTCCTCTTTCGTTTAAGACTGGTTTCAAACCGATCTGATTTAAATTGAGCGAGAAATTAGCAAAAAGCACGCACAGGGTCAGGCGGAACGTTACGCGTTATGCGTTACGCGTTACGAACGTTAGGAACGTTACGTTACACTTATTCGTACATGCAGCCGGTGTTTTATCAATTTATAATATTGGTGATTCATCAATTTATAAGACGTTATCACGTCAAAAGTTTTTTAAATAGTCGCTACACGAATATCAATTTGTCAGTAGGAAAAAATCCTTTGCCTCATTACAAAATACAGACGCTTAACAACTAAGAACGTCTATCGTTTAGAGCAGTGGCGGACTGTGTTTGGACCGCAGGTAAGTTTTTCAGGAATCGCGATGAAATTGTGAATTTTCAGAAAATAATAAAAATTCATTCTCAGAATTGATTCGATATTTTATATCCCTTTTGTTTCCCGGTATCGATTGTGCTTTGAAAACAAAATAACAACAGATGTTAAAAAAAATTTTCTTAGCTAAGCAAGTAGAGAACCATGATGGAATGAGTGGTAGAAGGAGCCGGGATAAGGTAAATTTTCTGGATCGCAAAAATCCGACAATGTTTTGAAACGGACCTAGAGGAAGGATAATCGAGTACCGCTGATTTAGAGTCAAGCCTTGGTTCCGAATAGGAGTCTACTTGCCTATAACAGTAGAAAGAGAGTTTGCTTTCTACTTATAGGACCATTGAATTAGCAATCATCTGTATATACCGGGTGTCCCAGAAGTCACGCACTTCCTCGTAGGGATCGAAAGAGAAAATTATTATTATTATTTTTTAATCAGACACATAGAAAAAGACGGGAGAAAAACAAATAAAATCGGAAAACAAATCAAATCGCTCCTGATTGGTCACTTTCATTAATTAATAATTAATTATCTATGCGTCTGATTAAAAAATGACTAGGGACTTTTCGTCTCAGAATAATTTTCTCTTTCGATCCCTACGAGGAAGTGCATGACTTCTGGGACACCTGTATATACAGCTGTTGCGGAGGCAGATACTGACCTGGTTGACCCAATTTTAGTTCAAACACACACCGGTCAATCGCGATGTGACCGGCGTACGAGTTGTTGACACCGCATACGCATGTGTGAAAATAAACAAACGACTATAGCGCGGTATACACGTATCAGTCGCCTTCGATCTCTGCGGGATCAGGTATAATATCCACGATCGGCCGATAACAATCGACGATCTATGGCCGATACATAACTATAATTATTTTCTAGATCGAAATCAGATTTTATAGACACTCGACAACTCAGTTCTCGATCAAGTTATAGCAGGAATCATAAAGAAATTTTCATTTACGATTTATACATTTCTGTAGGTATAATGAGAATATCAAAATAAAAATAAAGAATAGTTACTTCTCACCACAACAGTCTTATTATTGGACTAGCGGTCCCGTCCGGTTTCACCCGGGTGTAAAAGAACGAATGGGGAAGGGAGGAACATGAGTACACACATTCATCTTAATTTACCGAGATGAATGTTGTGTCCAAATTTCATGATGATCGGAGTTACCGTTCAAAAGTTTTTGTCGATAAAAAACAGAATTTAAACTTTTTTTAACTACTTAATAATTTTTTTAAAATTAATTAAAATAAATTTAAATGTAAGCCTTGAAAGAAAGCAATGTAAGAAATTAAAAAAATAAATAATAATATATTCGCCCAACGTGGGGCTCGAACCCACGACCCTGATATTGACAGTCGTGTGCTCTACCGATTGAGCTAGCCGGCGTTGTATTCTGACAACGCTAATATGAGTATATTTAGTTAGTGCATTTCACCTGAATAGAAGCTTATTTTTGAGATATATTTTGCAACATGTTTCATTAATGATGAGTATTTGGAAGGAATTCCGTGGCATAAGGATCGAAAATGAAGCAATACTGAGATTTTTTTAAACTTGCATTTAATACTAACGATACAAAACGTATCGAAACGTTAGTATTAAATGCAAGTTTAAAAAAATCTCAGTATTGCTTCATTTTCGATCCTTATGCCACGGAATTCCTTCCAAATAGGTACTCATCATTAACTTCAACGGATCACAGTTACTCTATTCATTGAATAGAGTCAATCTTTATATGTTTCATTAATGCTCCGCTCCTAATGGTCGTAGCCTGATTTTATATAGCCTATAGCCTTCCTCGATAAATGGGCTATCCATAAATTTTTTTTTTTTCAATTTGAACCAGTAGTTCGTGAGATTAGCGCGTTCAAACAAACAAACAAACAAACTCTTCAGCTTTATATATTAGTATGATGTACATTTCGGGAGCTATGCTCTCATCTTCATCAGCACACTCACCATTAGGTAATAAGGGCTGCTAGATAATTTTCCTGCAGCTTCCGTTGCAAAAAAAATAGGTTTTGATAGAATAATCGTCATGTTTAGATATCTACAGACCGGGTGCCAAATTTTACAAAAATCGATCAAACCACTCTCTCGGGTGATGAAAACACAAACAGACAAATATTCTCAATGTTTTTTTATTACAAATGTTATTTTAAAATCATTAATTCAGTCGAGTGAATATAAATGAAATTCAGAAACAAATTTACGATTCAAAAAAAAATGTAAACAAATTGCATAACACATGTAAATAAATTAAAAAACAGTCGCTAAGCATGTGTGAATAAATAAACTATATAGTAATTACAGAACACACAGTCACAGGTTAGTCGCCTGCGTGTGCGTCGAAGTCTTTCAGAGTGTAAAAGTGCAACCAACGTATTTATTATTGTCAATTAAATGCTTTTTAATTGAATACTCGTACATAAAACATTTTAATTGGGTTCACAACTCAATTAAGACGTTACAAACCACAAAAAAATGCCTTCTTTCGTTAAAAATAAAATAATTGTAGCAAAGAAATCGTTTTGTTATTTTAAAAATGTATAGTCATTGAGTTTAGGCGCATTGATAAAGAGATGTGTGTCTATGGAAAGAGATGCATATACATACGAAGACTTTTATGTACAACATTAGGAGTTGGAGTAACGACTGAATCTACTTTATTTATATTGATTAAATCACCAGCACTCTTATATATAACCTCAAAAAAGTTTACAACTGGCCAAGGACATTTAGAAACAACAGACAGTCGAATATTGCGTCACATTTTCGAAAATTGAGGGAGGCGCCAGTCTTAAGACATCGTTAAAGGTAATTTATTTTGATTAAAAACGTATTTATTTGAATTGCAATTCGTACCAGTAAATGCATTACGGCACTCTAATTTGAATATTTCATGTTTATTTCATAAATTTCGGAAATCAAAATGTTTAATGAATAATTGATATGTGAAATACACACAAATCTTTATTGCACTAAAGACTTCACATAATATTATTAAACTAGAGTGACCTGTGCGAATTATTCGCACTAAATAAGTATAATAATTATCACTTTACAAAATTATTTTTTAAATATGATTGCAGGTATTCAATTGGTTTCTAATTTTGCACACTGCTTATATATAACGTTCTTCTTTTTGTTGTATTACAATATGAAGCTCAGATGATAGATCGAAGAAATATTTTACTAAAATTGTCATATATAAAGGCGCAAGTAGCAAAAGCGTTGAGATAAGCCGTCAGATGGCATCATGCAGCATTGCTGTGACGTTGTTCAGCGTTGCTCGCTGTTTCAAAATTAAAGCCGTCAGATGGCAGTATGCAGTATTGTGTCTGTTGTATTACAATATGAAGATCAGATGACAGATCGAAGTGTTGACGTTGTTTCAAAATTAAAGCCGTCAGATGGCAGACGTTGTTCAGCGTTTCTGTATTTTAATTAATTTACAAAAACGAAAGCAATAATAAATTTTTTAGTTGTCGATGTCAGTAGAGCAAGCAATTATCTGTAAAATGATATATAATTTATGTGGAGAAATTGTGAGGTTTTTTCTAAAAAGGGAGGCAAACATCTTTAACCTTAGCGTATTAATATATTATATGATAGCGCAGTAACTTTATCAAACTCTTGTGCTTTAACGATCGTTCAACTTTTCTAAGATTCTGGGAGTATAAATTCACTATTTTAGTACTGCATAAAAAATTGCAGTCAATCTCCTTATTTAAACTGTTGAATTATCAATCACGCCAAAAATACGATTTCGCGATGAAGACCCTGCATAGAAACAAGGCACAAAGGTGGTAAATGTATTTGCATATAAAGGAGACAGAGAAAAGACTATAAAACTTAAATCTAAATACGCGCACATTAGTCATTTGTTCCGCTTTCCATCTTTGTTCAAAACACATTACCATTCAATATCCTGAACATGGAGGCTTCGAGCCGTAGGCCGTAGGCGTCTAAAGGCCGATTCACACGACTCTGGAATCGTTGCTAAGACTTACGCGCTGGCTACGACGTCGCGGTCACAAGACGGATATCAAAATTGGAACCGGGACTATTTTTCGTGCTCGTTTCTCCGCTTGATTTGAGCAAGGAAACAGTATCTTGTCACGCCCACAAACAAACATGGCGTCATTGTTCGGAGACGGTAAGCGTTCAGCTTTGTTAACATTCGAACCGTCACTGCGCGCGCACCAAATCCATCTTCAATATACGCATCGCGTAAAAGTCGACACGAAACCTAGCGCCAAAGCGCGCTTGACATCTAGCAAGGAATCTAGCGGCAAAACCAGCCTCGTGTGCAGCGGCCTTAAAGATATTATGTAGTCTACAATTTTTTAATGACTCCAATGTTGACTCCTACACGTGTCATGCAGATTGCAACTGAATGAAAATACTGGTTTATTATTAGATTATCGACATTTCAAACCGCTCCAAAAAAATCGAGCGAGTATAAAGGACGATTATATAGAATTTCGTATTTATACTCCGCGAGTGACCGCGACTCTTTGATGCGCTTTTTTGAATCGATTTTGAAGAAACTCATTTTTTAATTTTCGTAAGTTGTAATCAAGAAGACGCGCATCAAATGTTGTAAAATTAATTTGAAGATTTTTAAAGCCTTGCCTATCAGTTGATTGGAATTAACAATACTGTATTAATAAAATCCTTTTGATAAAGTCTATGCAAATATTTTTAGGTACTGGCTGAAGCATTCAATAATGCAATCATTAGATACTTTTGAAGTATTAGTATTCAACTAGAGTGACCTGTGCGAATTATTCGCACTAAATAAATATAATAATTATCACTTCACAAAATTATTTTTTCAAATATGATTGCAGTATTCTAATTTTGCATACTGCTTATAACGTTCTTCTTTTTGTTGTATTACAATATGAAGCTCAGATGACACATCGAAGAAATATTTTACTAAAATTGTCATATAGAGGCGCAAGTAGCAAAAGCGTTGAGCTAAGCCGTCAGATGGCAGTATGCAGTATTGTGTCTGTTATATTACAATATGAAAGTCAGATGACAGATCGAAGTGTTGACGTTGTTTCAAAATTAAAGCCGTCAGATGGCAGACGTTATTCAGCGTTGCTGTATTTTAATTAATTTACAAAAACAAAAGCAATAATAAATTTTTTAGTTGTCGATGTCAGTAGAGCAAGCAATTATCTGTAAAATGATATATAATTTATGTGGAGAAATTGTGAGGGTTTTTCTAAAAAGGGAGGCAAACATCTTTAACCTTAGCGTTACGTGCATACATTTTTGACATGCTGTCTTCAATAATAGAAACTGGATTTGTATATTAAACCCGAAAATGTTAGTTTCAGAAAAATCGAACATATTATGTCAATGTTAACAAAATATTTAAAAAATCAAATAAAGAATAAAGCAAAAATAATTCAACGACCGCACGCTGAGAGAACGAGAACAGATGAGTGGTAATTCAATTATTATAATTTATTCACGATTTTTATTAGAAAAAAGTAACAAGATTGAACGCTGCTGCGGGATCATAACAATATATTTATAAAACATATTTATATATGTATCCGTGCAATACAAATACTATAAACGCGTAGAATAACCTTGAAAAATAAAATACATCATGCGTTTCCATTCATAAAATATACAATAACAGCTTAATTCCATTAGAAAGACTTCCAGTAAACTTAAAATCAGATAAAATATATTCTTAAAAATTGATCAAACAATGTCAACATGTTAAATCAGAAATATTAAGTTCATTTAACTGAAACTTCTAAACGAAGTTCTTTATGAACTTTGGTGTTTTAAATTTTTATTTATTTTTTGATGAAGAAAGTATCATGTGCTTTTTTAAGCGCAGATCGGTATCTTTAAATAAATAAAATTGTCGACCAATATTTTTTTCAGACTAAATATTGACACAAACTATAAAATTATAAATCAATATTTATTTGAAGAGTTCTATTCAGACGTTAATCAAAGATTTGGTATCTCCTTTAAGTTTAGAAGTCATAATAGTTTAAAATGCGTTAATCTCTAAAACGACCGTATGACCTAACCAATAAAGTACTCTTATTTCGTTTTTTTAGTATGATGGAACAAATTTTCAATTTTTAAAACGTGAAGTATTGAGATATTTTATAAATATATGGTTTGAATAGAATAGCACGCGGAATAGACCGAGCGCTCGTAGAAGTTTGTATTGCTAATACTTTGAAAGTTATTGCGCTTCAAAGTTTTTCAAGAAAAAATATAAAAGACCCCATTTCCTAAACAAAAAAAGAGATAGAGAACTGCGGATGGCGAAATAGGATTCAACGTAACTTTTTCTATAATTACGGAATTAATATCAACTGTAGAGCTGATAGACGACTATTATTCTCTAAATATGAATCAGTGATTTTTCACAAATTACAAATGCATAGGTATTCACTATTTGTCAATGCTAGAATCGTACCACGCAGAATTAGTGGATGCTCACAATATGAATTAGTGAATATAAAAATTCACTAATCATATAAGTGAATATAAAAATTCACTAATTATATAAGTGAATATAAAAATTCACTAATTATATAAGTGACTATTAAATGTCACTTGAATAAGTGAATATAAAAATTCACTAATTATATAAGTGACTATTAAATGTCACTTAAATAAGTGAATATAAAAATTCACTAATTATATATAAGTGACTATTAAATGTCACTTGAATAAGTGAATATAAAAATTCACTAATTATATATAAGTGACTATTAAATGTAACTTGAATTCACTATTCCGGAAATGAATCAGAAGTCACTATTATCAATAGTGACATTTTCACTATTTCAGTTTTAGACAGTAATATTTAAAAAAAATATATTCTGGAATTTATCTGTAGATTTCATGGATAATTTTTATTTATTCATTATTTTCTGCACCATTTATTTAAAATAAAAATACGAACGCCCCTTTGTCAATGAGTGTACTTGTTAAGTCGACCATTATTGCATAGTAAAAACACCCATACAGTCACGTTTCGTGAATATACGAGGACGATACTACTCGTATTTACGCTGTACGAAACCCATAAAATATAAAACACCATTAAGTTTAGACGTGGTCGTTGAAAAGTATAAATAATTTATTGACTTTGAAAAAGAATAAATTACGTCTCCAACGCAAATAATTTTTATGTGTTGCAAAAAAAAGAGACGAAAAAAGTGTATGACCTTTTTCATTAAAAAAATTGTTGACTCGTTGTTTTTTTTTTGTGTCATAATATATCGACAGGTAGGCGTAACCCCCAAAAATTAGTAAATCGAGTTAAGAGATGTCAAAGGACATACAAAAATCTGTAATAACTATAGTATCTTAACGTAACGCGCTTAATTAAGAGATTTGAATGCCAAATGCCATTCAGCAAGCACTATTTTCTTTATTGTGAAGAAAAAATAGTAAATAATGTTTGGTAGATTAATTGAGGCTGAAAGATACAAAAAATACCGATGTCATGTTATTTTTGTCGACATAGGATATTCATCCCCCGCGGAGTACATCATTATTTGCATTTATTACTTCATCATATATATTAATACGCTACGGTTTAAGATGTTTCCCTCCCTTTTTAGAAAAAACCTCACATATTTCTCCACATAAATTATATATCATTTTACAGATAATTGCTTGCTCTACTGACATCGACAACTAAAAAATTTATTATTGCTTTTGTTTTTGTAAATTAATAAAATACAGCAACGTCTGCCATCTGATGGCTTTAATTTTAAAACAACGTCAACACTTCGATCTGTCATCTGACCTTCATATTGTAATACAACAGACACAATACTGCATACTGCATCTGACGGCTTTAATTTTGAAACAGCGAGCAACGCTGAACAACGTCACAGCAATGCTGCATGATGCCATCTGACGGCTTAGCTCAACGCTTTTGCTACTTGCGCCTCTATAATTATGACAATTTTAGTTGAAATATTTCTTCGATCTGTCATCTGAGCTTCATATTGTAATACAACAAAAAGAAGAACGTTATAAGCAGTGTGCAAAATTAGAAACGAATTAAATAACTGCAATCATATTAAAAAAATAATTTTGTAAAGTGATAATTATTATACTTATTTAATGTGAATAATTCGCACAGGTCACTCTAATTTTTTTATGTATTGTTATTATTTTAATTCCACACCCGGATTTAGTAAACATGTAACTATATAAAAATTATGCACAAGAACAATAATTTTGTAGTGCATATTTTGTTTAAAAAAGAACCGGTTCAAAGATAACTGCACATTTTAAAACCCGGATCTGTGAAAATCACGCTACTCCAGTCTCCAAGTGATAAATTACTAGAAGTTTTATCGTTCAATATGTAAGATACAATTATCTACCGTTTTCCGAGAACCGATCGTCGGATATATTCGGCCATTCATTAGTAGAACTTGCACGCATTTAATAATATATAACAAAACAGGGTTAAAATACTGACGGATAAACAAAAACAGTACCGATAACAAAGCACTGTCGACAGGAAATTGTTGCGAATTATCGAGGACGCCGAACTATGGTTAATTCTGAATCATCAAGAGAAACAATCTAGTATCGCTCAAATGTGCGTGTTTTGTTTCCGAGTTTTTTTTATTTATTAGGAATTCTCCAGATATTTTATATGTCGAGAGTTTAAGAAATTAAGAAACTGAGATTATCTTCGATTTTTCTCTGGCAAAGCCGGGCATGTCCTAAAAAAAAGTTCCCCTATCGAACAGTGAAAAAAATTGAAGTTGTTTAAATAGTTTCTGAGATTACTTCAGTCAATTTTCACTCGGACCAGGCCGATCAGTTATTGTAGTCTATGTCCAAAAATAAAGTATCACCTCTCGAACAATGCAATAGAATTGAAATCCGTTTAATAATTTCTGAGAATACTCTTGATTTTTTACCCGGACGACGCCGGGTCGGCTAGTTAGTATATAGCCTATAAATAAAGTAAAGCGTCACCTATCGAACAGTGAAAAAAAAATTGAAATCGCTTCAGTAATTCTTGAGATAATCCTCTTTATAAAATTAGCCATTTCAGAGATTTCAATTACCTATACATGGTAAGAACAGAAACCTATGTTACTGAATACGGATAATAACTTTTTAATTTTAATTTACACCATCTTCCCGTAAACCGATTAAGCTGAAATTTTGCACACGCGTGTAGTTCCGATTACCAAATAGATCACAGATTAACTGAAAAGATTACATAGTGAGGAAATTATTTTTTTCGTCCAGCCGAAAATCGTCTATTGTCCCCGAATTGAAATTTCCGGCAACCCTAGCTTATATGCTCGTTTCCAGAAAGAACATGGACGCAACTTCACGTCGGTACCGATACTGTTACCATAATTTCGTGAATGGTAACTATGATAACAGCGTTGAAGAAGAATGATGCAGTGATAAGACAATTTGATTGGTTTGTGTTCTAAAAAAAGACAACAGTTATTTTCACATTTCTTTCGTAATTTATACGCAAGTTGCATTATTATGAGGAAAATATTTTCTGGGAAATACGCTAACATAAAAAAATGACTAATTTTTTGACATACAAACCAAACATGATAATTTTCTTAGAAGTTCTTTCTTTTATAATGAAACTGACCTGCTTTCAATAATAATTAAATGACAAAGTTTTCCGAGAACGTGTCTTTTTTATCATCCATTAAAAACGAGGTACACTGTACTCAAAGTGCAATGAACGACCCAAATAAAAGGTCTTCAATATTATATTATTAATAGTGGTTTCATGTGCGTAAATTTTTGCGGGTAAAAAAAAAATACCTTGCCCTGGAGCATAAGTATTAATACACATATTTTATACTCACATTTCTACTAGTGATGTGCCGGATATCCAAGGGAAAAGAAAGATCCGTATCCGTTAGTTTTTGGCGGATCTTTTACGGATCTTTTACCTTATTAATTTTCAATTCATAGATGAAATTTTATATATGTAGATGATTAGGTAATAATGAAAAACTGTTAAATTCCATTCAGATTATTTTTTATTTTTTAAAATCGTATTTGGCACCTTTATATTGCAAACATTTATCGTAGTGAGTACCATACCAAAAGTACATAACTCAAAGGTACTAAAAAACTCTCTTTATAATGAGATATTGCACATCGATCTTTGGAAAGAGACAATCTGTTGTGAGAGTTAACTCTTAAAGAGATCAATAACTTTTTTCCATAACAGATAGTCTCTTTCCAAAGGTCGATGTGCAATATTTACCGCCGCGTACTCTAAGAAAGTTAAGATCCTTATCCTACGAGTGTTAATCTAGCAATAATGTGATTTATTTTAAACTTAATTAACAATGAGATATATTTTGGCATAAAAGTTCAGGTAATTTTTAGTAAGTTTCGTAAAAGAAACGTCAGATTCTTGTAAAGTACTACACGAAGCATGGTCTTCCACTCGAATACTGCAGTGTTATTCACCTTTTAAATAACAAAAAAAGGCAGACGATGTTATTTTGTTCGTACCGGAATAAGTTCGTATCTCTCCGCTTTGACACTGTTTCCAAAACTATTATAATTTGGGAAACATTCAACATTTTTAAATTTTATTTCGCAATAAAACAAACAAAACGATAAAGTTTAATGAAAATGGAAAGGTTCTTCGCTGTCACATATTATATTCTGATAAAAAACAAATAAATAAATGTTAAAAATACGTCAAAGAAAAAAATCTATCGTCACAAATTTAACTTTAGTTTCGGTAAAAGAATTTTTTATGTGGTTTCGCTCGCTTTTTTGTCTAATAAAAAAGTATCCTGTATTTAAAGTATAAATGTTTTCATAAATAAACTGGTTTAGCCGTTTTCTAGTGATACTGGTACGAACTAAATAGACAAAAATTTTGGATCACGTTTTCTTGACTAGGTTATTTATCTATAAGTTTCAACGAAAATCAAACTAGAAACAGAACTACATTATATGACGTTTTCGTTTAAAGTTTGAAAACTGCTGATTTTTGTTACAGCCGCAACTACATTTCCGCCGAATAGCATTTTAACATACAAGTATTAAAATTAAAGAAGTTTTTTATGACGATTTCAGACGTTTATAGAAACGCCAAGTTCATTGACATAAATATTTCGAGTCAATGGTATTGAAAAATAATTATTATTGATCGCCTAATTGCCAATTACGTTCAACAAATATTATTCGCGATTAGATCCGATCATTTCAATAAAACTGTATCACTTGCGCATGAAAACCCGACGTTAAAATAAAAAAAAAATATTTTTTATATATACAACGTCTTTAAAACGAACTAAAAAGTATAAAATAATGTCTGTTAGCCTTATGAGTAGGATTTGAAACGAAAAACGTGGGGCGCATTATTCGTTTCATAAACTTCAAAGGTTCGTTTGGTGTACTGATCCAGGATTGTGAAAATTTGTAAACGAAGACAGCTTTAACAAAGAAAACACTTATTGGCTTTTAAACCCGAAGAAAGGAAAAATGGCTGGCAGAAGTTAAGCATTTCTCAAAGTATATATCTTCTATTGTGTTGTTGAAGAGACGGAGTTCAAGATATTATGTAAATCAACAAAAAATCACCACGCATGCGATAATGTACACAAAAACAAATTAATATCTCCACATAACAGACGACGAAACCGTGACGACAGAAGCGCCACGACACGGGATTGGCCGCAACAACAAAAACAAAACAACAGCGAAGTAGCGCGCGCGAAACAAGCGACGATTGCAAAAGAAGAGGACAACTATGTGACGTCACTACGGTCGCAGGTCGATCGGGTGAATGACTGCTGTGACGTCACGTAGTTCAATGGCAAATCTCGACCCAGATCTTTCGGTTATGCGTGTATTTGGCATGTATGTGTGTATATCTCTTTGCCGTGAGCGAGTGCTGGCTGCAACCGAAGCTGCGCCGATTTTGAAGCGAATTTTATACCCGCAAACGTGTGAAAAAAAATGTAGCGAAAGCTCTGTCTGTCATTTTGGATTCGTTGGGAATTTTTTTGATTAGGTATTATTAGCTGCCCGTTCCGGCTTCTTACCTACTCCTGCTAACTGATCAATCAAAAATCAGGAACTGTCGAGCTGAAAATATTAATTGCAGTCATTCTGAACGAATAATAATGTATGTAAATTTCATAAATCCAGAGCTCATAGTTGGAAAGCTTTTGGGTGACGGATAGATGATAAATGATAGCCGTTTTGTTAAAATATTTAACTTCATTCTAATTAATTCTGCAAAAATTAATAGCTAAAGTTTTGTATCTCCTTACGTCAGTAATTTTTTTGAACTTTCTAAACTATGGTACACACAATTACTTCTTATAATTTAATTTAAATCTGAATAAATATACATTCCACAGATGGCTTGATCAATGTGTCTTATTCACTTATTGTAATTTCTGAAAGTGTACACAAATCAATATGTTTACTAGAGTTCTATACGAAATTTATACATTATCAATGTTTAAAAATAATATCAATACATTTTTGCTCCGTTGTACCACATAGCATTCTGTTTTATTCAAATTGAGAGAAAAAATAGTCTGAAATATTCTAGTCCGAAAAAATCTGAAACGACAGTTCGTTTTTTTCCGGACTTTTCTCGGACACCATCATCTGTTTCTGGCGGATGTAATGCAACTTTCAGAGTATGTTGCCTTCAAAAGAACGTTGCTAAATCGAGTATAAAATATATCTTCTCCGATTCCGTATCATTGTCTTATATAGATCATTGATCTCTGAAATCAGTGCTTCTCAACCTATAAAAACGTCAGTAGAGCTGATAAAGTGGTTATCAAGATTATTTAACATACGTATTTTAGTTTCTAGAAACTGAAGAAGTTACGAAAATATTCTATTTCTGTTCATTCTTGTATAGAAATATATAAAACTAACGGTCTAGTCCGATTTCGTCAAATTTGTAGATTGTAACCGTTTTTTCGTCGACTCATGTTGCAAAATTGGTCTCCACGAAAAGTGCTTTTATTTCAACGCGATAATATACAGTCTATGACCATCCTGAAGATCCATTCTAAATGTTGGTGAAAAAATTTTTGAAATCGGACGAGTAGTTTCGGAGATTACCTCCTACATCTAAACTTTTTCTTTACTGAATCGATTTTGAACACCTTAGCTCTTGATATTCTCTATGTCTCATCATAAGGTGTCAGTTAAAACACAAATCCGTAAAAAATTTCAGGATCTTTAAACGGCTATTTTTGGAGTCACTCGTGTTGAGTTGTGGGTTTCACAATTAAATCATGAAGAATAACGACTTTAAAGAATTTGCTAAAAATATCGACGATAAGTAATTGATAAGCTATGCACGTACATTTAAAAATGAAACTAGTGGCCACCTGTATTGAAATTTATTTTAAAAGCAGATTCCAATTATCAATTAAATGTTCACAATCAATTACTTATAAATAAGTTAGTTATTTTAAGCACTGTTTACACTGCAAATTAAACAAATCTAAAGTCGATTTTAATTACAAGCAGAATGGGGAGTTCAGGCAACCATCTCAGTCAACAAGATAAACCAGAAAATTACATAGTCAAACCAATTAACGTCGACGATTACAACACATTTAAAAAAATACACAAACTTTTTTTTTTGAAATACAACATCGTTGTTAAATTCAATAAAAAAAGTATCATCTATTACAAATGTTATCCTTAAACAAGTTATTAAAAAATAGCAATTGTAAAAATATAAACAATTAGGTAATGAATAACAACTCGTCAAAACTGGAAATCAATATAAAAATCATTTTTCGGTATTGCCGAAAGACTTGGTGAAAAATGTCGTAGACATCACACCAAATTGATTTCAATATACTAAAATGCATTCAATACCAAAGAGAGAGAGTGAGACGACGAAGATTTTGCAGAAGCGAGATAAAACGCGGTGGGAAAATTGAATGGCGAGTCAATGGCCTCGCAAAGTTAGTAGGTCAGGGCTTGCGATGTGTATATTCTTTTACAAGCCGTGTGTCTGTGCGGCCGTACAAGTATTGAGATAAAAGCGAGGGCCGCAGTATACAGACCTGCGGCACTGCTGTGTTGTATCGGCAGTTCCACAAGACTCGGTACTGCGGCCCTCGTTTCTATTCGAACGCCGCGGTCTGTGTGTATCGAGGGCCGATGACGGTGGCCCCGGCAGCGTGTCTTCTCGGTCGAAGACCCGGCAATTGAACGAGAAAATACCGAAGATCTATAATGATCTCGATGACAAAATCAATTCTGCATTAACAAAGTGATTGATCAAGTAAACGCTGGAAGCTAAAATGTTTAATCTGACATTTTAGATTTATATTGTAAGACAGTCGTCAGAAAAGATGAAAACCGAACGGAAGCGAAAATTTGCATAAACGACAACGAGTTTGGACGCGAAATTAAGAATTGACTGAAGACTTCTTCACGCTTGACAACAGCCGATCGTGTAGTCATGCTGTTACTTCTTTATTGCAAGCCTCCAGTTTTCTGATTCCAATAAAAGACAATATATTGAAAACACATTCGTACTGGAAGTTTGTAGTTTAAAAAAAAATATGTAAAATCCCCGTAATTTCCTGTGAAATGGCACGGAAGGATCACGGAAGAGACGCAAAACTTCACTATCTTTTCATTGTGAGTTGCCAATTTTTTTTGGAAATTATACCCAGCTGTTATCGTATTCAAAGTTGAATGTTTTTTTTTAAGATAAAAAAATGTGTGCTAAAAAGGAAGGTCTATTCTTAATGTCGATGGAAAAAAATTTTGAATCGAATGAGTAGTTCCGGAGATTACCTCCTGCATATAAAATTATAAATTTTATCTCTTTATAATATTAGTATATATAGATTAAAAATGTTTTGAATATTTCGGTACGCGAATGTAAACATTTTTTGAAGATGTTTGATGTTTAGTTTCCTGCAGCATATTATCTTGCACAACTTTATCTCGGAATCAAATCTAGAATCGTTACGTTTCTCAGGCTTGTATGAGTTTAAAAATATATAATCGTACGTCTTGTGCAATCTTTAGATGTCATGGCCGTCTTGATTGCATCCAAAAACAAGATTCGATAATTTTTTATTGCGTAAGATTAGTATATGTATACAAAAATAATTATTAGCGGTCCACGATATAAATATTAAATTAGTTTCAACTGCTTAATTATTTATACAAATTTTAATAAAGGCGCCCAGCTGAAGTAATAAAAAAACACCAGAACAAATATATTTTTAAATGTTCATTCGACATTAATGTTTTTTTTTTAGTATAGTATTGGTATCTGTGAGTTATCGCACTGCAAAAGTTTGTATTTTTGGTGTTGTTGATGCTCTCCTCTTAAAAACATCTTTCAACAATTTTCAGGTTCAAGACGCAATTTGGTATTCGAGTCAAAAGTTTTCAAAAAAGCAGCGACAGTATCGGTAACTACTATCTTCTGTTTTAATCCAAATTTATTTTATATTCTGCCTCTTCCCTTCTTGATAAAAATAAAATTCCAAGTTGTGCCCTGAGATCTAATTTATGTTTATGCAAATTTTAAAACTATGCAACCTAAAGATTTAATTTCCATTCCCATTGAATAAAACAATAATAATAAAAAAAGCAATGAACAAGTTTGAAAATAAATAATGAAGATAGGAATCTTCAATTTTATATTTTAGTTGATTCGACGCAAAGCTCGCTAAAAGCAATATTAAATTTATTTATAAAAAATCCGTATCACGTAGATACAGGGCTTCGCATGGTTGCATTGCGAGCTTAATTTTTTTATTCTATAAGAATCCGAGCTTAATAGCACGCGATTCTGAGAGATTTTAGTGCAAAAAAAGGCGCAGTTTTGAAAAAAATCTCTCAGATATGCATCAAATCAAATAGATTTCATAAAAAGCTGAATCAAACAAGCAATAGCCAGATCGGTATCTCTTTCAATTCAGAAGTTATGATCGTTTAAGATTTTGCCATAAATCTGTGAACACGAAACAAAACAGTTGAATAAATATTTTATTCATATACTTAATAAATGAATGCAGAAATTCAAAAAAACCAATATGTCAAATATAAAAAAACGTGTATCTACAAATATTTTATATACCTATGTATCAACAAATTTTAATAATTTTTTTATGAAGATTTCGATAGTTGAACAAAACACAACCACGCAAAAATCTAGTGAGCCAAAAAATGAAATCGGAGACTTCGACTTTGCTGATGAAAGCGTATCGTTTTACAAGAAATAAAATCGGGGGACTTCGACGGTCAATCAAGACACGAACCGAAGGAGTAATGACGCGATCCTCGGTAGAGCAGGTTCCCATTGAGAAAACCGCGCATACGCATAAAGGTAATCCAATGGGAGTCTTCTTCTGAACACACTTCCTACTTCAGGACAACATGCCTTATATTATATTTCTTCAGCACATAACAAATGCACGAATGTATACAGTACAAGTCCGACTGTAGGTACAGAGCTTCAACGATAACCTTCAGTCGTATGCATCAAACATACAAAGTTTGTATCGCATTAGCTGGAACTTAGCTGTATAGAACATTTAGCAGCGTTTAGTTTGTCAGAACAATGAATATAACCATATGTCACACTGTAGCTCCAAGAGCGCTCTGCTTGACTGTATTTAGCTCTATGGAATGCTTCACAAAGAGAGTCTCCGAAACAATACAGCATCATCAAGAATTTTTCCGGGATAAATAAGAGAAACGCTTCAGCGACCAACATCGCGCCGAAAAAATGTATCAAATGTTTGAACTGTTTCTTAATATTAAAGTGAAACTTTTATTCTATCGCCCCGAATTTTTCTGGCCGTCTGTTGCATGTCGCATTACAGGCGGCCGCGGAGTAGGGGTAAAGTGAAAGGCGCTCGGAGTAGGCGCTCGGTAGAGCAGCCAAGGCCAATATGGCGGCGCCCATGGTTAGCATCAGCTGACCGTGTAGTATGTATAACACATAGTCAGTCTGTCATGCGGACAAGTGCTGTACAGTGTTTACATGTTTTTATTCGTGTATTCATGTGAATATTGTTGTTTATAATTAATCGTGATGGATAAGTGTCTACAATTTAACGCCTACAATCCAATAAAAGTTTCACTTGCGTCGTGGTTTCTTATTTTTTCGAAGTTATACTTTTTTGGCGCGTCATTAAAACAGGCCAAGAGTAAATTTTTACGACAGACTGGAGTTGCTCGCAAAAAAGTCTACCAACAGAATAGAAGTAGTGACCGATCGCCATCTTTTGTTGTAGTTGTTTTTTCTGCACTTGTAAATTATAGACGCTCGATATCAAATCGCCAACTGATGGATTTATACGTCGACACCTATTTCGTAATAACTAAAAAAAATCTATTCACGATCATAAGCCTATAGTGATCTAAATAATTAGAGCTGATTTTTTTTTAATGGCGGTTTTTAGAACCAGCCTGTATACTTGATGCCGTGACGCGATATGCGAGAACTAATGCATAATATTATGAGCGACGCGTCGGCAGCATAACCGGAGAGTTCAACACCCGGAGTCATCAAGACGGTGCCTTCGAATATCTACTGATATTTTTCCTGAAAATTTTCAAGAGAGTCACGGATGTGATAGTTCCGAATTAGCTTTGTGTTAAACTTTGAAACGCGTTAAGCTAGGACGTTGATTCGGGTGTCGTGATGGAGCTCGCGGAGCACTACTAGGACATAAAATGAGACAATAAAAATAGTTGCCGGAATTTAAGTGTAAATCGATTTATAAATGAACATTACAAATAAAATAAAGATGTCTTATATGATTTGCAAGTAACAGGAAACAGTAGGAATATTTGACGTTTTCAAGAAAAATTTAATTTGTTTTTTTTTTTTTTTTTGTTTTAGCTAGCGCGTATTTTTGGCATCGAATTTCTAATTATTTTATTTTCTTATGAAAAATTTATTAATGTGACGTTTTTGAGCGCCGTCTTTATGTTATTTTAATTTTCAATTATCTTGTATTCGGGGTGGTCACTCAGTGAATAAAGGTGCCTTGATAATAATTATGATTGATGAGTAATAAATTTCTAAGTTTATCATAGATCGTAATTTTATATGTTTTGGTTTAATTAATTATCTACTTTTATTGCGCAATTCTCGTGAAAGATATGAGCAAATAATTTTACTTCCCAAGTCGAGAAAATTCCTGCGTTATGTCTGCAGCTTTAAGTTCAGCAGGAATGCAAATATAGTATATATTATATAAAGGCGGTCTACATACATATTATAATAGGTACTAGAAGAACAAGATCCGACAATGAATATGGATCGTCTCAACCAAAAACTGGCCACACGTCACACATCGAGTATTTATAGAAACACAAGCGGTTGCGTCCCGGCTTCACCCGGGCGCAAAACTGTAAGATTTATTAATGCATATGGCCTCTCTCTCTCTCTATCTGTGTGTCCCCCTGCAAAAAAATACTTGGATCAGAGTTAGCCATGACTGCATTAATTGTTATTTCTATTGAATTATCGTGGTAATCTTGTGGATTTCTATTTTATTTTGATTTAATTTTATTTTACTTGGCTTTTTTAGTAATAAAAAGCTCTTATAAATCATTATTTTAATTTTTTCGTACAAAAATAAAACAAAAAAACAACTCCATCTGTTTGGAAACATTTCATTCAAAAATTGTCTGACTGGTATGACGTATGCGCGTTGGTAATTCAGTGACCCAATGTCTTTAGGTTCAACACGAATAGGCGGAGATATTTGATCTCGCACCATATTTAAGTATTTTTGGGAATTTAATGTCCCATTAATAAACAAAAATCCGATTATGTTGTAATCATTTGAATATTTTTTTCGGTAGTATACACATTCATGTTGCAAAAGAATATTATCTGTCATATTGAAAAACAACATTTCAAGGCTCACTCTGATCCAGTCATTTTTTCCCTATGTGCACCTTACGTGTTTACATACTGTATGGTAAGTGAAAACTCCGTTTTGGATAGGATTAGCACAAGATCTGTTCTACGTCGAAAAAGGAGTAACTATGCCAAATTTCAAGTCAAATCGGGCGTATAGTTTTGAACTCCAAAAATAGTTTTTTTGGATGAGACGGTTCAGAAATGGCAAGTCGTATATTGTGTATATGGATGGAGGCTTGCGAGCAGAAATAGTATGGAACCATGTTTGGGTCAAGTCAACAACCTGAACTGACTTCCCAACAAACTGATTCAACCCGTATATATATATATATATTGTATATCAACACTGAACAACAATGTCTCCACGATGCTCGTGTTTGTTTGTTGAAACAGCATGCAATCGCTTACACAATAATTAAATTAAAAACACCAAACACTGCATTGAAATCAAAATAACAGATTATCAACGTAACAAAACACTGACAAAATTATAATCGCAGATGAACTCGGCGCATCTCGTAACAAAAGACGCACGTTAAAACAAATGGTGTTAAAAATAAACTGAGAGGTGAAACAAATGAATACCAAAACAAAGAAATGTTAGACAATTAACAGATGAACATCGGCTATATTGTCGCGTTAAAATAAAAGCGCTTTTCGTGGCAACGTAAGTCGACGAAAAAACGGTGGCAATCTATAAATTCGAGCGAAGCCGGACCGGGTCGCTAGTACTGAGTCAAGTTTATTGATCTTTATAAGTGAAGATATTGTCAAAAGCACGTCGTCCAGCGCTCATAAAAATGATACTTTCGTGTTAAATTTCAAAGCTGTATAAAACTCTATCTACTGTATATTCAACGTGATATTATGTTATAAAATGCGAGACAGATAGCATTTAATCATTTACTTAAATGTTGTCTAAAAATTGTTTGAATGGAGAAAATATTTTAACGCGACTATACAGGGTTAAAACGTTTAAGAAATGGTGAGAAAATGCGACATGTCTTAATAAAGCTCGTCACACATTCGACTCATTAATTATTTTTCATTATTCTGTACCTATTTAATTAGCGACAATGTAGTTAAATAAATTAACCAGCATAAAGTTAATTGTTATAAATAAAATAAAGAATTATTACATCTGATACAGTCTTCAGCTAAAACAAGACTTGACACTCAAAAGACTTCCGGTGAACAACAAAAGACAAAATCTGGAAGTCTTTGTTGACTTTATTTATGAGTACAAGCGCAGAACTGTATCTCATCTGGTTTAGTTAGTGTAGCTATTATAGTATTCAAGTTAATACGGTTTTAATTTTTTCAAGAAAAAATTATATAAGCGCATCTAGCTCATAAACCAAAAGAGATACAGAGTTGCAAGTGGTCTCATTGGATTCAGCGTGATTTTTTCCATAGGTAAGGTTAATATTAACCGTATCATAAGGCTCTTAGTGTCGCAAAAAGTCGCCGAATCGCGAAATGCCCGAAAAACTTCAATTTTCTGAAAAAAATAAAACTATCACGGATATGTCTTATAGAAAAAAGTGCGCTGAATCGAATGAGCATAAGCGCAGAACTGTATCTCTTCTGGTTTCGAAGTTATAAGCATTTAAAAATTGGAAGATTAAAAACGAGAATGTCTTCTAGAAAAACCTGGCGTATGGCTAACCAAAAAATATATCGTACTGTTCGTATAGCAACAAATAGAATGATTGCACAAAACAAACTAAGCACGTGTTTCATGACAGGTCAGCGGGCGTGATGTTCAAGTCACGCACATTGTGTTCATGCGTACACGCATTCTTAAGTCATGTTTTTTTGTACGGATAACGGGTCAGAACATATTTTGCTGTACAAACATTACGAAATTACAAGACAAAGCCAGCTGGTTCTGTTATTACAAATCACTTTTGGAACCACCAGTTATTTAGTGTAATCACTAGTGATGTGCCGGATCGTTAAAAATGTATATCCGCGGATACGGATCTGAATACGGATTTTTGGTTTCAAGATCCGCGGATACGGATACGGATCTTAACTTTCTTAGAGTACGCGGCGGTAAATATTGCACATCGACCTTTGGAAAGAGACTATCTGTTATGGGAAAAAGTTATTGACCTCTTTAAGAGTTAACTCTCATAACAGATTGTCTCTTTCCAAAGATCGATGGGCAATAGCTCATTATAAAAATAGTTGATTTAGTACCTTTGAGTTATGTACTATTAGTATGGTACTTACTACGATAAATGTTTGCAATATAAAGGTGCCAAATACGATTTAAAAAAATAAAAAATAATCTGAATGGAATTTAACAGGTTTTCATTATTACCTAATCACCTATATATACAAAATTTCATCTATGAATTGAAAATTAATAAGGTAAGATCCGCCACAAAACTAACGGATACGGATCTTTCTTCTCCCTCGGATATCCGCGGATACGGATATCCGCCACATCACTAGTAATCACTACGAAAATAGCTTGCAGCGTATACTGGCCTTTAGATCAAACTGTCTTGGGTTCGAATCTGATCTCCGCTCATTTGTGATGTCGTTTTAAATTTAACTATTCTCAATCTATAATAATCTATAATAATAAATAAAAAATGGATTCTTTCACGAAAATTAGATTAGATTATAGATGCTCGACAGCTTATGTCGTCAGCTTTAGAAGATTACTCGATAAACGCTTGCTTTGTGTGTGTGTATGCGTTGGATTACGACTTGGCTACAGCTTGGCGACAACTAGAATACAGCACAAATTTTAGTTACAGGGCGATATTTATTTACTGGAATTTTGCTTCAAGTTTATCTACAGCAAGGCGTCTCACACGACGGCTCACACTTTAGTTTATTTTTTATTGGATTCTCTATAAAAAACGTATTGAGGTAGCCAACCGGTGACCTTAAAAAATATCAAAACACCTGTAAAGTTAGACCTGACCTCGTCTAAAACATTCCCATTAGTCATTCAAGGTGTAATTCTAAACACACAACTCTCACTGCTTTCTCCAAAGTGCTTTCACTATCAGATTAAAAAGTAAAAATACTCGTCTCTGAATGAACTGTTTTCTATTATAAAGATCAACAACAACATTGCGTTAGACAATTTCACTCGGCGTTTTACAACGCAAAATCTTTAATTTGAACGAAATTCATAATTGGAGAGAGTTTAAAAAAATTGTTAAAAGTAATTTGCAAATAAAAAAAAATTGAGCCAAATATTTTTACTTTCTATAGGCTGTATGCACGAAGCCTACTAGCGCCGCTAGTGGGTAATAGAGAATTATTGAACTCGCTTTTTGTGGAAATCGCGACATGTTCCTATGGTGATAAGTCAAAAACTTTAGTTGGCCATGATGTGTCAAAAAAAATGTAATAAGGAAAACTGATGTTAATTTTATGTAGGTATCGTAAAATTCATATTGTAAAATAGCATAACATAAAAGGTATGTGAGAATTATTTATTTATCAATAATGACGTACAATATATAAATAATTAATTTGTTTATACTGACAGCGGAACGTCAAATTATGGCGACAATTATTATTATTTATTTTTTTTAATATCAGCGCAACAGCCCGGAATCGCTTAGATTTGCCCATGCTTTCTTTGCAATTAAAAAACTTCATAAAATTATGACTATTTTCACTTTTAATAAACATTGCTCACTGACATACGGAAAATTTTAGCTTGAAGTTTCTCCTAGTGCTCACCACAAACGCTCGCATCGAAAAATTTGTAACTCCGCCTCCTAGCGCATAGCCTAAAATAATAACTATTTTCATATTTAAAATTAAGTTTTCTTTGAAACTGATCGCTTTTCAGCTGTTTTCTTCATCAAACAAACGTACAGGAAAATATGTCGCAACAAACAAACTGCAGCCATCTGCGATTTGTCCGTAATTAAGACGGATTAGTGACGACAAGAATACAGAGAGACTCGGGACGATCGTCAACTGTGTCCGCCATTGTTGTGGCGTCGTTTTAACAATCAAATATTAGACATATTCATGCGTATGACATATCGGGAGACAGCTGAGGGCTTGAGCCACACAGCACGAGCGACCAAAGCCAACGTCGATATTGACCAATGCAATGACCGATTGTACAGTGGGATTCCGGGAATACGTCCACCGAGATTTGGCCGTAAAAAATATACAGTTTTTCTAAAATGTTTGTTTGAATTCTGTCCTTTAATAAATAAGGGCCATTCAAGTATTATGTAAGCACCAACAAAGGGGGTAGAGGGTCTTTGCTTAGCTTATTTTTGATGATGGTAATTACGTCAGCAATATTTATTTATTTATGTTTTCTGATTTTTCTGCAAAATTTAATGGATTATGATATGGCAACCCTACTTGTCTATGCTAGAAAGCGAAAAGTATGTTCAGAACCCCTTTTTTGAAGGAGGTTACATTTTTTTTTAAAGATTATTATTTTTAAGCTTTTAGGAGCTAATGAAACCGAAGAGCAACGTTCACGCCGACAAAAATGACTTGAAAACTTGAACAGACTTAAAAAAAAAATAAATATAACTTTGCTTACTTTTGCTGACAAGGGGGAGGGGGCCAAAAAATACTAAAATTCTGCTCAGTACTCATGTAAATACTTGAATGGCCCCTAAAGACATTGTTGAATCATTCACACTGTCAAATTTTGACAGTCAACAATCATTTGTTATTATTATTTCAAGGCCACCAATTAGGCTTTTGAAAAAAAAATTATCGATTTTTTTATTGTATTTTAAAACTTTATTATAAATAATATTGATAATCGATGCGAAAAATTTTCAAAAAACTTTTTTTAAATTAATTAAGTATAAGCAATTGAAAATTGATAAAATATTTAAAAAAATCACGTGACTGCAAACGCACTAAAATTGTTTTTGACAGTTGTGACGTCTTAATGTTTAAATGTATATACGCAGTATACTATCAATGGCTTCTACATGTATTATTATAATAATATAAATTACCATTATGACGTCACATTATGTTCGGGAAATGTCGGCGCGTTCTCGGAACTGGGTACAAAAATTTATTTTTAATTTGATATAACTTTTGAATTATAACGAAAATAAAAAAAAGAAAAATAGTTTTGTTATAAAACTTATATACGATCTTTCCATTTATGACAAAAAAAAATTTCATTCAAAATCCCAATTGTCACCTTTATCTAGAACTTGCATCAAATCATATACTTTTCAATTTATTATTATTTTTAATAACATTTTCAACGGCTTTAGTACAGCAGAGTTAAAGCGGTGATTATTTTCATTTACGTACAATTTTCTGTAGAAAACCCAATAAGTTTACAGAAACTAAACGACGGAACTTAACTGTACACTCAGGTGATGGTATTTGTCCGACATAAGTACAGCTGAAGACCAATTCATGCCTCATTTATAGGATAAAAACATGTAAGGCGCATCCTTTGTAAATGATGTTTTAACGAAGTGACCACAGGATTGTCCTGCGGCTTTGACCAACGCGCGCGATTGAACAAAAAGGCGTTAATCCTTTGCTTCAAAAAAGGGACACAAGCGTCCTTTTATAATATATACAGATTTTGTGTATTATGTTCAGAAAGCATATGTCTTTTGCATATGCTTCAGTAGGCTTTGAAAAGGTTTTAATATTGTTCACTCAACATAATTGTTCAATACATTTTTTTTGTGGGTGGCCGATTTATTCCAGTCGCTTTCTTGGCGACTCGACTACAAAAAATAATTTCGAAGATTTCCATAGCTACCAAATTAACCAAAACGCGTTAATATTGCGCCTAACGCTCAATTTATATTACTACCTGCTAGATTCCTTGCTAGATTTCCCTACTAGTTTTCTAGCGCTGGTTTTCTTGATTGCTGTTAGCTGTTATGTGCTCGCTTCACACGAGACTATTTTTCAAGCTTTATTAATGGACAGATCTGCTGCGCGCACAGTGACATTTCGAATATAAACACAGACCAAAGCGTGTCTATTGTCTAACTCTGAGCAGAATGACGCCATGTTGGTTTGTGGGCATTTGTTCTAGTGCCCACGTGACAAGATTAGTTCTTGCTCATACCTAGCAGCAGATCTATAGGAGGGAAAATAGCCCCTGTTCTAATTTTAAAATCTTGTGAGCTAGCAGGCCAGCCCGCAGTGACGTCATTTCCAGCCTCGAACCCAGCCTACCAGCTAGCAGAACTCCTAGCACAGCGTTTTTAGCCTCGTGTACAGCGGCTTTAAAAAATAGCCTCTGTTCTAATTTTAAAACCAATCTTGTGAGCTAGCGGGCCAGCCCGCAATGACGTCATTTCCAGCCTCGAACCCAGCCTACCAACTAGCAGAACTCCCAGCAGCGTTTTTAGCCTCGTGTACAGCGGCCTTAATAAATAGCCTCTGTTCTAATTTTAAAACCAATCTTGTGAGCTAGCGGGCCAGCCCGCAGTGACGTCATTTACAGCCTCGAACCCAGCCTACCAGCTAGCAGAACTCCTAGCAGCGTTTTTACTTTTAGCCTCGTGTGCAGCGGCCTTAATAAATAGCCTCTGTTCTAATTTTAAAACCAATCTTGTGAGCTAGCGGGCCAGCCCGCAGTGACGTCATTTACAGCCTCGAACCCAGCCTACCAGCTAGCAGAATTCCTAGCAGCGTTTTCACTTTTAGCCTCGTGTGCAGCGGCCTTTATAGTCATCAAAACGTGTGAACCTTAGAGCCGCTTGTAAACTTTTCTTCCGAGTTGCGTGGTGACCATCTTCTGCATATAGAGAGTTCTTTTAACAGTCAAAAAGTTACTCGCGTTCACGGCCAAAGTTTTTATTGCCACACCATAGAAATGAACAGTTATGTATTGAGGCGGTACAATGAGGAAAGAGTGCGTGAGATCACACTGTGCGTACGTTGCGTATATACGAAATTCATCGGACAATGAACTTATCATACACCTAATATTAATTACTCGACTTATCACAACACGGTTATTGACCAATAGTGATGAACCGATGGAATTATAACTGTTAAAATATAATGTTGAAACGTTACTAACCGAGATGAAGATAAATTTATTTCTCGGAACACTTGCCCCTCTGAAAACGTGCCCCTTACTGCGCCGTCTATACAGTATGCAATGAATAGTTTTTGAATTCATTGACAGTATGTAAACACGTAAGGTGCACATAGGGAAAAAATGACTGGATCAGAGTGAGCCTTGAAATCTTGTTTTTCAATTTGACAGATAATAGTCTTTTGCAAAATGAATGTGTATACTACCGAAGAATATATTCAAATTATCACAACATAATCGGACTTTTTTTATTAATGGGACATTAAATTCCCAAAAATACTTAAATATGGTGCGAGATCAAATATCTCCGCCTATTCGTGTTGAACCTAAAAGACATTTGGGTCACTGATTTACCAACGCGCATACGCCATACCAGTCAGACAATTTTTGAATGAAATGTTTCCAAACAGATGGAGTTGTTTTTTTGTTTTATTATTAAAGAAGCCAAGTAAAATAAAAATAAATCAAAATTAAATAGAAATCCTCAAGATTACCACGATAATTCAATAATTAATGCAGTCATGGCTAACTCTGATCCAAGTATTTTTTCCCAATGCTAATTTCCCTATGTGCACCTTACGTGTTTACATACTGTATATACAGTATCATTTATTTTTAAAGACCCGCTGTATAAAGCCTTGATTTCTTAAGAGGGCTGTACATAGAATAGAATAGAATAGAATAGAATAGTTTAGTCAACATTTACATATTGTATGCGACAAGTCATAAAAACATTAAAATCATTATGATAAAAAAATTTAACATTCGAGTTAAAAACTGTATTTAAAAAAATCATTTAGACTATAGAATTCTGAGTCTATCAGAGTCTGCTTAAGATTTTTTTTAAAACAATTGTATGGCATAGTTTGGTAGACCTCCGGCAGATGATTAAATAATTTGATACAATTGTAGTATGTGCCCTTCTCAAATATGGCTAGCGAATGCGCTGGTACACGTAGATCTTCACCTCTAGTGGGATATTTATGTCGTAGCTTAGCCTCTTTAAATGTTTCCGGGTGTTGCCTCATGTAGCATAGACACTCAAAAATATATAAACAAGGCACGGTCATCAGTCCATGTTGTCTAAAGACAGTTCTGCAGGAGTTGTTCACTGGTAAATCGGCTAAGATGCGTACTGCACGTTTTTGCAGTTTAAAAATAATCTGTATATTTGAAGCACCCCAAAAAAGTAAACCGTATCTTAATTTAGATAAGAAAATTCCATAATACATATCCCGTATGGTATGATAGTTTGACGATTTACTTAAAAATTTCATTGCATAGCAACATTTGCTTAGATTCTTGGCCATGCTGTTAATATGAGGCGACCATTTGTAGTGTTGATCTATAGTGACACCAAGAAATTTAACGTTTTCGCTAAGTGGTACATTAACATCTCCTAATTTCATTTTGACAGGAATTTGTAAATTAGTTTGCTGGTTTCTGAATAAAATTATATTTGTTTTGTTTTCATTCAAAATTAATTTATTTTTTAAACACCAGGTACTTATTGTTCGAAATGTTTCTTTTGTCTTAATCGTTAATTCGTGTATGTCTTTTGCTTTGATTAGGAGATTGGTGTCATCTGCATAACAAACAGCACTTGCTTCTGTTAGGTGTTCCAGTAAATCATTGGTATAGAGAATAAAAAGCAGCGGACCTAACACGCTGCCTTGGGGTACTCCAATATTGACAGTATTTTGCTTGGATTTAAAGATACCTTCAGACAAATTTAATTTAACATGTACCATCCTGTTGGTAAGATAGGTTTTTAGCCATTTTAAAGGTGGGCCTCTTATGCCATAGCTGTACAGCTTGTCTATTAAAATATCGTGGTCTACACAGTCGAAGGCTTTCGACAGATCTATAAACATACCGAGTGGAATCTCTCGACTTTCAAATGTTTTAAGTATATTTTGCGTAAATTCAAACATTGCCGTAGTAGTTGAAAACGATTTTCTAAATCCGTGCTGGCACTTGCTGAGAATTTGTTCCTTTTCAATAAAAGCTGTAATACGACTGCACATTATGTATTCAAAAATTTTTGAAAAGGTTGATATCAAACTAATAGGTCTATAATTAGTTATATGTTCAGTATCGCCTTTTTTAAAAACTGGAGTAATAACGGAAAGTTTCAATTTATCAGGAAAATATCCTTCTTCCAAAGATGCATTAATAACGTGCACTAGTGGATTTAAGATACTCGGATAAATACTTTTTAGTAGAGAGCTTGATAATTCATCATATCCGGCTGATTTTTTATTTTTTAGTGTTTTTATAACTGTGGTTAATTCCTCTTTTGTGCATGGATATGCAAAGAAAGTTTTGTTATATAAATCTAATCCAGTATCATGGGTAAATTGAGTCTTATTTTGGATTAAGTCCTCGGTCGCGTTTACAAAGTAATTGCAGAAGATGTCGGCTACTTGTTCGGGCTCATTAATCAAAACACCCTTAAAATTAATTTCAGGAGACTTGAAATTTGAAGGTTTTTTATTTGTGTGCTCATTTATTATGCTCCAAACAGTTTTGCTTTTATTTTCACTATTTTCAATTAGCTTATCGTAGTATGCTTTTTTAGCTGTAGTGAGTTTATTTTGGAATAAAATTTTATATGTACGGTACAGATCTTTAAACTGTGGGTATTTTAGTGAAAATTCCAGATATCCTTTTAACTGACTATTCATTTCTATTAGTTCCGGGGTAATCCATTTACAATTTTTTTTATTTTTATTCATATATTTTTTTAATGTAATCAGTGGGAAGCAGTGATTGAAGTATTGCATAAACAGGTTATGAAAAATGTTGAATTTTTCGTTGGCAGACTCACACTCGTATACTGTAGACCAGTCCTCGTTCATAAGTGCATTAAGAAATTCGTCTTTGTTCTTTTGGCTAAAATTTCGTTGTTGAACATGCGAACAATTATCTGATTTATTTAAGAAAATTTGCACAGTTTGCGCCATATGATCAGATATACATGACTGAATTACAGATGAATTATAGAAAACGCTTGAGTTAATTAGAATATTGTCAATGCATGTTTTCGATGTATTGGTAACACGTGTTGGAACATCAATACAGTGTATTAGGCCATAGCTACTAATTAACAGTTTAAATTCTGCGATATTGCGTTGTTCTGTATTATTTTTTGATAAAAAATTTATATTGAAGTCTCCCGTTATTATAATAATAGCTTCTTCAGTGTACGCAAGTTCTAAAAGCAAAGCCATCTTTCGTAAAACTATTTTAAAATTTTTATTTGGGGGTATATATATAACTACAATTACAAATTTTGTATTAAATAGTTTAAAATTCGCTGCTGCGCATTCAAAGAGATAACCTTCAGACAAATTATTTATATCATTGCGAATGACTGGAGAGATTTCGGACGATGCATATATAGCACAACCACCATGTGTGGCCACCATAGCGGCCGTAAGGTGACAGTGAATGACGTAACAAAAAAAAACGTGGTAATAGAAGTAAATGGATGGGGTCTTCTCGGTAACGACGGCACCACCGTAACGTAAATGAGCGGCGTTCATTTATTTCTATGCACGCTTTTTTTTTTGTTAGGTACGTCATTATAAGTCCCGGTTTCCTAAGATCCGGAATTGAGAAGGACTTAACGCAAGGCTCTATATTATCGAAGCTCGGAAAAGTATCAACGGGCTCTTTTTCTAATACAACACTAACTTTTAAAAGCATTTTATTTGTAGCTTGCTGTATAAGAATAATGAAAATAAAAACTTGAAAAATGTTTGGTAAAATTCGTCCCTAATATTCGTAGTGGACAGCTGACAAGAATCTCGTCAACTTGAAACTAAACACAAATCAGGAAACATAAAAAAGAAAACAGTCGTCAGATGAATTTAATGCCGCGATTTATTAAATTTTTTCAGCTTGCATTTTTTTTAAAGCACGTGCACATTTTTTTAACAAAAACCGCACGTTATAACACTTAAAAAGTGAAAAAAAAGCAAATCGGATGTCCAGGAAGACGTTTTTTGCAACTCGGATAGCACGTGGGCACATTTTTTCATAAAAAACAAACACGCGCTGCATTCTAATTTTTTAGTTAAAAAAAAAACATCGAAACGGATGCAGATGAATCTTTTAAAGAAATGGTTTATAAAAAGTGAATATTATAACCACATGTTTCTACCCTCAGTTAAGTTATGCATTTGAAGAAACAAAAAAAAAATCTCAGATAGCAGTGCAGAAGTCTGACGACCAAATAGCGAAATTATTTATAAGTAAGCTTTGAGGTCATTTAATAATCTATTTAGCTATATTCTACCATTTGTGTTCTATAATCACTGTTTTTAGATAGCCACAGTGATAATACCTACTGTCTACAAATTCCATTTATTTACTAAATAGAAAAAGAATAATCAAAATCGCTTCACAAATGCTGAAGATATGAAGTAACTTACATTTAACGTCACTGGATATAACGACAAACTCCTTAAAACGTCGAAACTACTTGCCCTCTAGTTGGTTTACCTTGTTGCTCATGCAATGATACACTCCAAATAACGACAACAACACGTCATCATTAAGCAATTAACAATGCTTGTTTGTTATTTTGTTGCTTTGTTGTCGGCATCATGCGTACCGAAGATTCTAAGAAATTCGTTCTTTTGTTTGTTGGGATTCTCTTTCATATGTTTAGTTCATCTGCTTATCGAAAAGTTATCATATTCTTGCAAACTGTGAACATGGCGAGTAAAAGAAAATCTTTATGTATTGAGAATATAAATGGAAAATTTCTTCTCTTCGTTTAACGACAACTCCCAATAACGCCACAAAGTGACTGTGTTTACACTGTATTAGAGCTGTAACAAACCGTATGTATTCGTTACTGAGTAACGGGTACATCGTCTGACTCGAAGTAACGAATCGTTACTTACAAATTCATTTCGTTACTCGCATCTGTCGTATCCATGTCAGTTCGACTCGTTTGATGCGGTTGTACGTTATACGAACGAAGTCATACCGTATCACGTATGCGACGCGCCTCGATGCGATGGTACATGCTTGATGCTGTTAGTACACGATTGTATGTCGTATGAAAAGTAACGAGTAACGTAACGATACGAAAGTAACGGGTACTGGTTCTTTAAGTAACGAATACATACGGTACACAATTTCTCGTTACTTTTACAGCTCTACACTGTATATCGAAATGATAACCTCTTTTTTTGAAGTCTATTAAAAAAGGTACATGAAAAAAACGAAATATGAATAAAATGTGCATGCGATCGTCTAGTGTTACGTCAGTCAAAACACATTCTGCAAATATTTATGTCTAATAATGATGAGGATGACCAAGAAACCCAGTGCATTAGTTTTGTATTTTGTGCAGCAGGAGATGATGAAGAAGAACTTTTTTTGTGACAGTAAATTACTCAGACGTGTACTATTCATTTAACAAACCTAATATTATAAAACACACGCAATTTACTGCATAAAACCCTCAATAAAAATCTAACGTGATGACCTGAAATTAGCATTTCACTTTTGTTTTCAAGGTCAAGTTAAACTATGGATTTTTTAAATACTAGAGTGACCTGTGTGAATAATTCACACTAAATAAGTATAATAATTATCACTTTACAAAATTATTTTTTAAATATGATTGCTGGTATTCAATTCGTTTCTAATTTTGCACACTGCTTATAACGTTCTTCTTTTTG
Source organism: Xanthostigma xanthostigma (assembly GCA_963575645.1). NCBI lineage: Eukaryota > Metazoa > Arthropoda > Insecta > Raphidioptera > Raphidiidae > Xanthostigma > Xanthostigma xanthostigma. The sequence goes on along the minus strand of OY754475.1, from coordinate 2,574,614 downwards.
TTGTATTACAATATGAAGCTCAGATGACAGATCGAAGAAATATTTTACTAAAATTGTCATATAGAAGCGCAAGTAGCAAAAGCGTTGAGCTAAGCCGTCAGATGGCATCATGCAGCATTGCTGTGACGTTGTTCAGCGTTGCTCGCTGTTTCAAAATTAAGGCCGTCAGATGGCAGTATGCAGTATTTACAATATGAAGGTCAGATGACAGATCGAAGTGTTGACGTTATTTCAAAATTAAAGCCATCAGATGGCAGACGTTGTTCAGAGTTGCTGTATTTTAATTAATTTACAAAAACAGAAGCAATAATACATTTTTTAGTTGTCGATGTCAGTAGAGCAAGCAATTATCTGTAAAATGATATATAATTTATGTGGAGAAATTGTGAGGTTTTTTCTAAAAAGGGAGGCAAACATCTTAAACCTTAGCGTATTAATATATATGATCTTTAATCTGAGTTTTGGAGTAATTTTTTCACACAGACGTCAATCTTAAAAATCAATTATTAAAAAATAAAGCCATCAATCACTTCTGGCTAAGTCACAAACGACAAAAGGATACTTTACCGCACAAGGATATATATTTTTCCATCCACACGGAAGTCTTTATTCTATGAACACCGTGTAGGAAAAAAAATCTATTTTCTGAGAACAAAAAATAAATAAATATATATTCTTCAAATATGAATAAGTATTCGTTTTAGAGGTATCCTGTCCAAGCAACGGTACTGTCAAGAGATAAAAAACTGAACGAACAAGAATTGTTTAGGAGTATTATCTTTTTTTTTTCTTATATAGAGAGCGCGAGCATCCCTCATTAGTTGTCTTGTATTATGTTTATATATACAGCGGCTTCCGCCCTTGTAGTCAAACTATGTAATATACATACACTTATATACAGAGTGTCCTGTAAAAGTCTGACTTATTATTGAAGCCATCTGTCGTTTATTTAGGAAACATTCTTCGATGGTTAACGAGAGATCTTTGAATGGGAGCGGAAAAAAATTAACCGGGTCTATTTTTCGTGCTTGTTGTCAGCAAGAACCAATCAGGAAACAGTATTTTGTCACGTGGGCGACAAACATGGTGTCGTAGCGTGTGTTCCATATACTTTTAATCTATACTGAGCATAGGAATAAAATCGAAATCGAACTATCAGGGTGCAAACATATACTTCTGTCTTTTTTACGCCGTAAGCACTGGCGTATCCAGAAGGGCAAAACAAGCACGGGTGACCCGGCTTAAGAAATTTCTAATTTGCCCACTCCTGGACCAAAAGCTGAGTACGCCCATGTTAACGTCATAGAAAAAGACAAAGTTTTTGAATCAGAGATACTTTATTCAGATTGAATGCAAGTACATCAACCAATCCTATCATCGGCGAAATCAGGGAATTACATCGAAGAAAGAGACGCATATTTTCGATACGCTTTGTTGCGTTCACTCACCGCACATTGAGTAGATAGGCAATGATTCATATAGTTAATGGTGTGTTCTGTTCAGAGACAATAAGCGTTCACTTCTGGTAAAATTCTAAGTCACTGCGCGCGCATCAAATTCATCTACAAAGCCAGTTTCAAAATACGCACGTCATGAAGCGAGTACATAAAAGCCGTCACGAAATCTAGCTTGAAACTTAGCAGCCAAATCTAGCGGCAAAACCAGCCTCGTGTGCAGCGGTCTCTAGTCTTGCGGAAGGTCGATTTTGCTCATCACATTATCAACTTCTGGCTGTGAATAAGTTTTGGATTTTATTTTAAGTTGGAACGTTGGGAATTATTAAAATGTATTCAGGATTTTTTTTGTTAGCTGTAAATAGATCACGATTTTCGTGGCACCCTGTGAATTATATTATGTGTTAAAGAGAGCCCATAGCCTTCAAAATAGAAGGTCAACTACCCCTCGTATCTATAAGAAATAACGGGATTCTTCTAGTAGATAGGTCCTTCGTTCACACATACCTCACCTGTAGGTAAATGTATATTATGTATACATGGAGATAATCATAAGGGCATTGGACACATGGTGTGTTTGGTTTTTTTTTTAAGATGCAATGACTAGATGCACTCAAAAAATAAAATAATAAGGAAATGAACAATCGTCGAACCACATTCCTAAACTCGACTCTTAAATCTTCAAAATTAATTCTTACAAACAGGATAATAAATGTCAGATTAGAATGAAAAATATATTTTCCGAACAATTTTTTACTTTTAATTATCTACTGGTAATAATTAAATCAGTGACGCCACTGTTTAATTTTTGGGGGGTGAATCAGCAGTCCAGGGATTAATTCAAAATCCCATATTCAATTATACAACTTTCAAGTGTTCCCTCGTAAGGTAAAGATTTATAATTAAAAAATCCAACTACATAAAAACAAACACAAAATATTTTAATGTTATGCTAAGTAATAATGTAAACAGTTCTATTTTCAAGTCAAGTGAAAGAATAAAAACCCGGAACTTTTTCTTTAAAAGACAAGTTAAAAAGGGGTGTTATTTAAATTTACAGCTATATATTAACTCTTAAATGTTACACAAACGTTAAATACAACCATTATAACGGTACCCCATTCAGAAGCACCGTAACTTTATGGGGTGCAATTAAAGAAACTACCCTTTTCAATATAATTATGTAATCTTAATTAAACTACTCTCAACTCGCAACCGGCAAAAATAGGCCGATTTTTTACTTCAAAAAGTTATGACTGGATCCTAAGCTCGATTTAGAATTTCATCCGTTTTTAGGCCACACTAAAGCCCACCTAATATAGTACGCGCCACGGATCTAAAAGGTTCGGAAGTTAGTCACAAACAGCGTCGCAAAGGTACATTTTAGAGCCGTTGATACTCCCACCACCTCCCAGCTCGGCAGTGATTGGCCATGATCGCTCGTTGCCTTTGTCACTTTCCTGCTTTAGGCCTAGTTTATATGAGAGGCGTTCAACGCGCGTTGGCCCAACGCGCGTTTACAGCTTCTATACAATTGTATAGGACTGTTTATATGATAACGCGCGTTCAACGCGCCACCAACGCGCGTTATCATATAAACAGTCCTATACAATTGTATAGAAGCTGTAAACGCGCGTTGGCCCAACGCGCGTTGACAGTTTCTATACAATTGTATAGGACTGTTTATATGATAACGCGCGTTCAACGCGCCAGCAACGCGCCACCAACGCGCGTTATCATATAAACAGTTCTATACAATTGTATAGAACTGTTTATATGATAACGCGCGTTCAACGCGCCGCCAACGCGCGTTATCATATAAACAGTCATATACAATTGTATAGAAACTGTAAACGCGCGTTGGGCCAACGCGCGTTGAACGCCTCTCATATAAACTAGGCCTAAAGCTACAGTCGAGTACGCTGTTGTGAAGTTGTTATTGTTATTTTAGTTTCGTTGAGTTGCGAGTTTATATTTTTTCAACAGACTGTACAAGCGCAAGCCCGCATTTGCATCTAACTTCCGAGCCTTTTAGATTCGTGGCGTGTACTATACACAACTTCTGATGTCGGTATCTACTGTAGCCGACTTACGTCGAAATGCGGTGTGAACTCTATATAGCGACACTCAATGGATTGTGCACTTTGTAACGTTATAGAGAGTTGTCGTTAAACGGAGAAATGAAATAACCCATTAACATGTTTTTACTCAAAATATATAAAATTTACATTCATACTATCACAAAGAAGTTGAGCTAAACATATGAAGGATAATCCCAACAAACAAAAGAACGAATCTTCGGTACGCATGATGCCGACAACAAAGCAACAAAATAACAAACAAGTATTGTTAAATTACTTAATGATGACGTATTGTCCTCGTTATTTAGAGCGTATCATTGTATGAGCAACAAGGTAAACCAACTAGAGTTAAGTAATTTCGACGTTTTAAGGAGTTCGTCGTAAGAACTGAAATTAATTTTGGTCCACCTACTAAAAATGCCCGAAATAAAATATACCATCATAAAAATTACGTAGTTTTGTCGAATTTTTCTATAACAGTAGCTTCTCATATCGTGTGATCTTTCACACAAAATATTTTTTGACCACAATTCATTTTGAGGATTCTAACTGTTAATTTCTTTTTGTCAGAAGTTCCTTTGTCCTTCGTGTCAATTCCGTTGCTTTGAGCTATTTGTTTCTTAAAAATTTTTATAACGGTACATTTTTTACAATCAACCAAAACAAAATAGAAGCCACACTATTTTTTCTAGACCGCAAAAAAATCCTTACTGAAATGGTTTGGCTTACCAGAAAAAAAACAACTTTTATTAAACAATTTCGCTCGGTTTACTGTTGCTACTATCTTTTATGATCCTTTTGTTGTTTTTTTAAGAAATACACTTTTTGATGACACTAGCATAAAATACTACCAGCTATTTATGACTCCATAGGCTATTTGACTCTTTTAAATAAATATAGGACAAAGCAGCACTCCCTAGAGGACTCTAGTCATATCACTAATATTCATTGTTACTCTTAACACCGCAGTTATCAAATATAATCTGTGTTTTAATTAGCTTATAATTAATTTCGTCTGATATGTAGTTAAACCCGAAGTTGCCAGTGTCCCCATATAGCTTATGAAGATGATATACAGTCAAAAACACTCCCAGAGCAATGCTCTACACAATAAATTGAAATCGGTTCAACGGTTTTTGAATTCTTTCTTTTATCGATTTTGTGGTACGAATAAATAACAAAACATGGGCAGATTATGAACATTCAATCACAAAATTACTTAAAAAAATACTTTTTAGCACAGAATCCTTGTTAAACAAACTGTTTCAAATATTAGAAATGCATTTGTTAGTCGTATAAAACGATAAAAATAACCAATAATCAAAAACTTACCGTTAAATGCAAACAATACGAATTGAAGATTTTAAAAAATCAATCCGAAAAAAAAATCAGCACTTCCTCTTCGTAAATATTTATCTTTTTACGAAGCTATAAAACAAATGAACAACCGAACATGAAATTCCAAATGTAGATAAAATTTTGAAAAACAGAATACAAAATCACGAAAGATTTGTCAATCACACATATTTGCAAAATTTTCGAGTTATTTATTTATCGAAAAAAAAAACACTTCAATCCAATATTCCAAACACTTTTTAAACGAGATAAGAAAACATTCGACTAAAAAAATTGAAACGAAGTCACAGAAAACAAACGGATGTCACATTGCAATCAAAAAAGGTTTTTTTGATTTGTCCAATCCTGTAGATTACGCAACTGCAAAAGAAATCAAGTAATAAAAAAAGACAACAACGTTATTACATTTAATAATCCATTTCTTTATTTTGTTCACAATAAAAACTTAATATTATATAATTTATACAGTGTGTCCACATAGCTTGATCTCTTTAATTAAAATTAAAATTGCGTGGACATTTTGTACACTTAAAATTAATTACAAATTGCTGCAGAAAAATTTCGACAGACCAGAGCGGGACTGCCAGAGCGGGGGCGGCGTTATAATATTTGCCCCCGCTCCCCCGATCCCACGTTGGTTTGTGGAAGTTTTTCAAACTTACTTCCTTAAAATAAGCGTAATTAAAATGGAATAAATAAATGGAAATGAAAAAGAAGAATAAATTAATTATTCATATAAATAAAAAAATAACAATAAAAGACCGAGCACACTGTCACAGTACAAATCTGCAACCTGCCCGATGTCGCACACTACACCAGCATAAACCAGCACGAACCTACATAAACCAGCACATTTTAGAGCGGCTTTTTTGAGGTGCGAAAGACAATTTATAGTTTTCGAGTATTTTAATTAATAAATCACTAAAGACAGTATATTGACGGCCGCTGCTGGGTCTAATGTGCACTACTACAGGCTTATTTTGCTGTGCTGGTCGTGCAGGGTTATGCTGGACAAGTGCGCGCGGTCTTTAAAAGTAAAAATCGTAAAGACATACAAAGTTTTATTCGTAATATTTTTTAAAATTTGAAATATTCTTATCTATATACTTATACCTAATATTTTTATTTCGTAAATATTGTGTCATTTTTCTATGGCCGGAATAGGTGTCAAGAAACAAAGATTGGGCAATTTAATTTAAATGAGCGAATTGTTAAAAATGGACATCTGTGCTTTTAACAGTGACGGATCATTAAATTTTAAACATTTTTTTATTCATGGAGGAAAGATAGAGAGGAGACTACAAAGTCCGAAATAGAAACCCTTATATTTCCTCACTATTTAATGTATGGAAATTACTCTCCTTTCTCTCTATTCTCCATGATTTTATTTCTCGATAAAAAAAAAAAAATTCTTTGAAAGGAGCCTCACAAACAGACTATCTTAGGAGACCTTGAAATACTTAATCAGCCACTGGCTTTTGGATATATTTTCAATTTGCAAAAAAAAGATTTACAGCTGCGTAGGTACTGCGCAAATTTCATATCGAAAACGAGGAGAATTGATTTATAAAAACAATTATTATTATCCCGAATTGGTTAATTTAAAAATCAAACTTCTTTAGAATTATTAACTCGTTTTACGACGGTTTTTCTTATAGATACTTCCCCGCAGTCTAATCAAAACCCTTTTAATTTTGCGTTTCCAAGATTTCTGCCCCCCCCCCCTCTTTCCCCTTTAACGTTACAATCGGATGTTAGAATTCACTTCAATATCTCTTATTTTAAAATCGCATAGCTTTTCTTAACATTACGCCAACAATACAAAAAGCAACAATAAAATCAACAACAACCCCCCCCCCCCGTTCGTCTATTAACATCATTATACCCGTACGTTCAAGAAAAAAATTATAACAGTAGTTAAAAACTCGAAAAACCAAACTTAAACCGACGGGGGCTTCGAGCTTGTGTGTTTCACGCTTTTTATCGTTAATAAACTCAATAGCTAAAATGCAGCTTTCCAATAATTTATTCATCACAAATCGCTTTAAACTGTCGAAAGCACTTAAATATAATGAGCTCAGAATTATTACAGTACAAAAGGAAGGTGGAAACAAAAAAAAAAAATCGTCCAAGAAACAAACAGTCGCTGAAGTTGAATTCGAAACGATCTGTAAAAACTCATTGATTGTTAAATAATAACAAAAAAAAATTGGTTGTCTGTAAAGTCGGTTTACGGACGATAGTTTTACGTGATAACGTATTCCGCTCGAATATCATATTTAATAATCACGCACGGGGTCAGGCGGAACGTTAGGAACGTTACACTTTTTCGTGCATGCAGCCGGTGTTTCATCTTTTTATATTGACGTGATTCATCAATTTATAAGACGTTATCACGTCAAAAAACTATCTTAGAATGATTTCGACATTTTGTTTTCATGTATTAGGCATCGAAGAAGCATCTTTGAGACAGCAAAAAAGCATCTTTGAAAAACACCTTCGATATTTTATTATTTTATAAATCTAGGACTCCAATTTTTATTCTTGTTTCACGACTTGATTTTCATATCAACTAATTAATAAGGAACTCAGTCCAGCAAGTAAAATGGGGGGGGGAGCAAGATCTCGCGCCAAAAAATCTTCCGATACGAAAATCAAGTTTCGTTTACATAATTATCATAATAATGAAAATATAAAAAACTGATATGTGAATATTTTCTTTTGCTGAGAGCTTAAACCGTGCCAAATTATAGCTAAACGTGCCTCTTTTTTTCTAATCACTTCGGAGTTATTCGTTATAAAACTAAAAAGCTACTTCTTAACGCAATAATCTTCTCTTTTTTGCGTTTCAGGAAGCTCTGACATCATCTGTTAAAACAAAACACGGCGCAAGTATTCATCTGTTTTTTTATGCAACGCCATGCTTGGCTTAAGTGTAGTGACTTAAGAAATTGTTATTGAGGTTGCATATACGCCAGGTATCAAGAGAAAAATATGGGTATACTCAAGTTTCGAATTAACAACATTGCCACGAATTTTAAAAATTAACTCAGGTTCGCGTACTTTTGTAATTGAATTTAGGAAATTCTCGTAAAAATTGATAGTTTTTGACACGGTCTCTATTATTACAAAAAAAAAACATCTTATTTAATACGTTATTGTACAGATTTGGTTAGAAAATAATATAATTTTAACACAGACGCAGTTCAGAATTAAAATGTTGAACAGTGGCAATACTTCCGTTGAATTGTGATGCTAAAGAATATGCCATCAAAAAGACACCACGATATTGCGTTAAAAACCAGAAAAGTCACAAATGTGTTGAATTACGAAATTCAAAAAAAATCCGTTGAAAACCAAAAATGTTCAATTAGGATTTCAGAGGTTAATAATATACGAACTTATAAATTATTTAGACCTTATAGAGGATATTCACAACCGTTCGATTCAAAATAGTAATAATAAATATAAAATATATATTAATATTTTATTTTTGGAATGACATTTACAACAACCGTTTTTGAACAATGTAAAATACACAAGCAAGGAAAAACGAAAAGGCGAAAAATAATAATATCTTATCAGTAAATTCACGTCGACCGTACTTTGCTAATAATTTACCGGACTGGCCAATCGTACTCGACGTCGTTAACAATTCGTCATTTGTTCCCTATAAACAAAAACGAATCGATTACAGATGAATGGCGCTGAATGAATAAATTGATGAATGAAGCTATGAAGAAGAAAAAAATCCTAACATTTCCAAAACGAAAAATGCGATGTTCTCCAATCTTTTCAGGTTCCCGTGAAAGTTTCGACCTATAAAAAATGTCCAGGTGTGTGGCGAAGAAAATTTAGCGAACTGGAAGAAACTTATTAAACAGAAACCTCTGAAAACGAAAGGATGCGCAGGAGTCCCATTAAAAAAAAAATTGGTTGTCTGTAAAGTCGGTTTACAGACGATAGTTTTACGTGATAACGTCATAAAGAAACATTGATGAACTCTCTGACGTCACGCGAGAAGAGAGAGAAATGCGTACAAGCCGACGCTTGGGCCGATCGTGCCTCTCTATCGCTTATACCGCGCTCTCGCTTGCACGCTCAGGCCCAGGCGGAACGTGACACTTTTTCGTGCGTGCAGCCGGTGTTTCATCAATTTATAAGACGTCATCACGTCAAAATCCAAAAGCAGCATATATAAAATAATTTTGATTGACATAATTGTAGCCTGATCATAGCAAAGCACTTGTCTACACAAACAATTTCGAGTCCTTTTCGATACCCCCCTATCTCCGTTGCAGGTTATGTTACAGAACTGAATTTTTTTCAGAGGGTTTAAGCTTACCACAAAAGAAGTAGTATCCCAAATTTCATACGCCTACGTGAACTGGTTTCCAAGATACAAGCGTTAAAAAATCACTGAGTGACTGACTGACTCATTGATCATCATAAATGAGTGACTGACTGACTCATTGATCACCATAAATGAGTTTACTTTGGCCGGTTCTGCAGCTCTAAGCAACATTTTCAAGCTTGAAAACGGTTTAAGGCTAGGGGTTGAAGGTGGGGCTGAATATCAAGTGTTGAGGGCTGGTAAGTTGAAAATTAGGGGCTAGGGGGCTCGCGGTCGTCTGATAACGTCACGTGTGACAAAAATGAAATTTTGCTTTAAGTGGAAGGTCGCAGACCGGCCAAAATAGCCTAATTCACAATTAGAGTCTAGTCAGGTCTGGAAGGAGCATTGATCCCAAAAGTATCAACTGGTCGTCAGAAGACTACTCGCAACGATGCTGGAGTGCGGCGCGTAATATAACGAATTATGATACATTTATTAAGAATCGAGTTATACCGAGACAGCGATTCAAATAACCAAATAAAAATTTACACCCAAAAATGCAATCGTACAAAATAATATACATTCCAAAGACAGCGATGTAAAGATGAATCAGAAAATGAAATGTGAGAATAAGAAATCGCTTACCTGTACAGTTGACGAAGACTCCGACAGAGTATCCAATGTATCGGCACTGCGTTGAGTCGTATCGGCAAGCTGTCTGCTTATCGATAGCAAATGCTCGGTAATATTCGAGCTGGTTTTCAACAAAGACGACTTACTCGTTTGTCGTTGACGTAGATTTGACTCTTCACTTTTTTCTGTCTCTAAGAGTTCATTTTTATTCGACTTTTCGATGGCTAGCATTGCTGTTATGTTCGCTTTACGAAAAGCTGCCAGCGTACTGAAACGAAACACAAACATCAGTAAAACTTCAGTGAAATCGCAGTTAATATCAATGTTTAAAACAATAATTACCTTGTTAGCTGCCGTCTATGAGAATCAACTTCGTTAAGCAATTCATCATCATTACTTTCGCAGACTAACTCGTTAAGCTGCTCTATATTCTTTCGTAATGCTGATATCTTAGCTCGGCCTGCCGTGTTCAATTCCTCCAAAGTCGAGAGAGGACCTTCGCAATTATTTATATCCTGTAAAGAAACATATAACATTAAAAACGCAATTCTCGAACCTCGAAGATTTTAAGAAAGATTGCGTATTGACAATTCATACCTGAATAATTGCTTTGACATGAAGATTATTTGTGACAATGTCTTTACGAACGGCGTTTATAATGTACTGACACTTATCCATTTTCTTGTTTCACTTATTAAATAACTTAGTTAATAATCACTTTAAACACAATTTTACGTTACATTGTATTCTAACCTCACTTGACGTTTGCACTTGCGGATTGAACTATCTACATAACTGTCCTCTACTACACAGTTGTCTAACTAAATATCGGCACTAGGGCGCAGCACCTTGAGAATAAGCTTGACTATTATATTATAGAGATCGTTACCTTACGATCTTTCTGCTGTCACCCCCTTCCTCTTGTCATATTTTAAGGTTAATGTCGGCACATTTTTGCAAGAACCATGGCAGGACATAAAAAACGAATTGTTCAAAGTGAAAATCGAGAATCTTCAGGTGCAGAAAGCGAAAATGAAGACATTTATACTGGACAAGAGGTACGTGTTTTACTAAGTATTTCTATAACATTCACTTAGCACCGGTACTTAACCTGACGTTTTTCATTCAGGTTATTCAAGCCGATTTCGAAGGAAGAAATCCCGAACCTTCCGATTTTCATGGGATAAAGCAACTACTCAAACAACTATTTTTAAAAGCACATATAGATCTATCGCAACTTAGTGACATGTTAGTTTCGCAAAACACTGTTGGAAGCGTTTTAAAACAGAGTGCCGACAATCCAGAAGACAGCGATGAAGACGAAATGGACATAAATGACGTTTTCGGAATTACGAGCGTCGTTAATATATCGGCGAAGAAGGTGAGTCGGATTATTTTTTTTACAATACGAACAGTTAATAAACTTACGTTTGTTTTAGAGTGTCGATTGTGTTGATCAACTACGATGCTTATTAAAAGAACTAGCCGAGAAACATGCCTCAGCAGGAGATTATGACAAGATAGTAGATATATTGGACAACAAACCGAAAGATGTCGGTTTATTGATTAACGAACGGTTCGTCAACATTCCGGCTCAAATAGCGGATCCCTTATTCGGATCGCTTTACGGTGAAGTCCAAAAAGCAAAATCGAACAAAATGCCGTTTGACTTCGGATATTACATCCTAATATGCAAATTGTATAAGCAAGAAGCCAAAAACGGTAAACAGAACAATCTTATCGATTTACAGTAGAGTTCCGATGAGCTCCCGATTGCATTAATACAAATTACTTTAATGTTTTCAGATGGTGCCATTCCAGAAACGATATTTTCGAATCCCGAAGAAGAACTTTTTGATAGCGAAGCCGAAATCAAATTCGAGTTTTCCGTGAAGAACGAGAGCGATTCGGGCGTTTCCGGTCATTGGCTCGAAGACGATCAAACTATGGTTCCGTATAGAAGAGTTCTACTGTTTCCGGCCGACAAATTACAACCGATCATAGAGAAAATCAAAAACTATGTGAAAACCGATTAAATATTATTAATGTAGCTTTATATGTGGCATATTATGATATATTAAAACGCTTTTTGTACGATGAATTTATTTGTTTTTATTTCTAGACGTTTATTTGAGAATATTATCGAACCCCGACTTGACAGCCAACCGCGCTGCTATCGAACAGTTTCTTCGATCGAAGCTTTTTTTGCACTAATGTCGATAGTCTCAGCTGTTGACCGTCTATAATCTATCAAATCAGGATCTGTCGCAGATTCAGTATATTGTTTATTGAAATATATTTCTGGCATTGTATTCACGTAATATTGTTAAAGTGACAGAGCTAATAGGGCGAATGTGGTAACAGACGAATATAGTGTTTAGCTCTACCACTGTCTTGCTATAGGACGAAGCTACAACGGTTGGCAGCTCTGTTCAAGTTAGTGTCTTCGCGCGTTATAACGTAGTGACAGGTTGGGTAATCATCCACAGATATTATCAGTTTTTATTATTTTAAACAAATATATTCATAATTATTTTGTTTGAAATGTGTCCCCGGGCACATGTAGTACATTTGGGAATACTTTTTTTATCGCGTCATGTGCTCCTTAATGTTTTTAAAGTTAAATGAAGATTGTGTTGTCGGTGGTGATTTCAATGGCTGTGTTTTCTTATGTCAAACGTAATATGCGTACTTGACCAGATAAATCGTGTTTAAAGTATATTTTAACAACATTAATTAAAATTGAGTTATGACGATTAATTAGTGTAGTGATTTATTAAACTGATTAGTGTGTTTAGTGCATTTGGATTACATGACGGCGAGAAGCTGCCCCTTACAGCGTTGAAATAAGGTAATTTTTTAATCATTTTCTTTTTTCTATAATATATACCAACGTCTTGTAAAAGGACACTGTCGTGGTTGACTAATAAAACTTATATTAAAAGAAAATTTGGTCGCAGTGCCAAGCCCTACTGGCAGTTACATCTATACTAATATATAAAGCTGAAGAGTTTGTTTGTTTGTTTGTTTGAACGCGCTAATCTCAGGAACTACTGGTTCAAATAGAACAATTTTTTTTTGTTGAATAGCTCATTTATCGAGGAAGGCTATAGGCTATACAAAATCAGGCTACGACCATTAGGAGCGGAGCCTTAATGAAAAATGTTCCAAATGTATCTAAAAAATAAGCTTCTATTCAGGTGAAATGCACTAACTAAGTATACTCGTATTAGCGATGTAAGAATACAACGCCGGCTAGCGCAATCGGTAGAGCACAAGACTGTCAATACCAGGGTCGTGGGTTCGAGCCCTACGTTGGGCGAATGCGTTTTTATTTTTTTTTTTATTTTCTACATTGCTTTCTTCTAAGGCTTACATTAAAATTTATTTTAATTTAATTTAATTAATTAAAAAAAAATTATTAGTTAAAAAAAGTATAAATACTGCTTTTTATCGACAAAAAATTTTGAACGGTAACTCCGATCATCATGAAATTTGGACACAACATTCATCTCGGTAAACTAATATGAATGTGTGTACTCATGTTCCTCCCTTCCCCATTCGTTCTTTTACACCCGGGTGAAACCGGACGGGTCCGCTAGTTTTCGATATAATAATACACACGTTAAAATTATTAAAATTTTATTATTTTAAAACATTCAACGGGCATTGTATCAACGCAAAAATCAGGAAACTGTTTTTATAAATGTTATAAGTCGGGTAGGTACTGGGGTACCTGCAGTTCCGATTAGGGGACACGATTGCGATGAAACTTTAGTGGGACGTGAAAAATCTCCAAGAGATTTTAAACGCGCCCCATAACATTTTTATGCAAGCATCATACCGTAATGATTTTGTATGAAAGGTGAGGGTGGCACCTTTTTGACGTGATCACCAAAAATAAATGACCAAAAACTATTGCAACTTTAAACCCCCATAAAAAATGTATGGAGCATTTACGCCAAAAATCCGTATGGAAATTTCCGTCGCTAATCGAGGTAAACACGTAAACAAAATTTGATCCAAATCGGACGTGTCCCCTAATCGGAACTTTATCTCAATTCCGTTAATTTGATGTATTTTAATCCCAAAAATAAAAGATCCAATGATATACTCCAGTACATGTAGCGCTAAGTTTTTCAGAATTATGAGAAATGTCGAGATTTTATTATTCGAACCCTATAGGTAAGTCCCGGCATATAACAGACGTCAATAGTGTGTGTGCCTATATAGTCGTGGGAAAATAAAAGTCGACCGTTATAGATTCCATAAGTGCGAGAAGGAATGCATTTAAAATATACATTTTTATAGTAGCTGAAGAGAGATAGATATACACATGCTGTTTACGTTACATGTATTTATTCGAAAGATATACCTACTTAGTTCCGAATACCGATCATTCGATCAGGATAAAACTTCGGACATTTGTTGACTTTTGACGATTATTTTTTTATTTTAAATAAAGTGCAGTATCGTCCGGAAATTTATATAATATATAGTTGAAAATGACTTGGTCCTATGCAAAAAATCATCTGAATCGAATGAGCGTATCTAGAAGTCTGTAGCTATTGTAGTTTTCAAGTTATAGCGTTTTTAATTTTTTTAAGAAAAATTTATAAAAACGCGTGTAACTCCTAAACCAAAAGAGATACAGAGTTGCGGCTAGTCTCATTGGATTCAGCGTGATTTTTTCCATAAGTACACATAATATTAACCGCGTCGGAAAGCTCTAAGTGCTTCAAAAAGCCGCCGATTTCCGAAAACATCGAAAAACTTCAATTTTTTCAATTTTTTGGAAAATATAAAAGTGTCACGGATATGCCTGAAATTACTTGACTTTAGAGATAAAAATGTGCGCTGAATCGAATGAGCACAAGCGCAGAACTGTGAACCGAATGAGCGTACCTAGAATTCACGGATATGCCTGAATTTACTTGACCTTATAGAAAAAGTGAATCATGGAAAACATTAATGCGTTGTAGCTGTCCAGCGCGTCTAGTGATGTAGTGGGCCATTCCGCAGCAACTATTTTTGACCACTTCCCTTGCCACAACGATAACTCCCCTTCAAAACTTGTTTGATATGACAAGTTTACCAAACACTTTCATGAATCCGTATTATTTGTAAATGTAAATTAGTTACGAAAAAACTTATTTAGCCTTTTACTGACTTGCAATCAACGCCAAAGCGGCATATGATATGAAATGTAACAATGAAAGATGAGTGAGAGAGATGGAGCATTTCTGTCACTCATCCTTCATTGTTACATTTCAGATTGATGCCTAAAAACGTGGAATCCACGGATCCGAAAAAAAAGAGTCGAAAATATTTGAGAAGTATGTATAAAACGGAGGATTGGCTAAAGCATTTCGGGGGGGGGGGTTAGAACCCCCCAAAACCCCCCTTGCCTACGGCCTTGCTGATGTCGAGGTAATTCAGACTTATTAAAGAAGTTTTACTTTAAAAGTTCAGAAAAAAACCACTGTAGAATATACAAAGCTGTTTTATTTTATTTATTAATTGTTTTCAGACGGAACTTTTAATATTCATTAAATAAAAGTTTGCTAAAACAATCTTGCTTATAAAAAACAATATTTTAATAAAAAATATTGCAAAATTCTGTACACAATTGCACTTAATTAGTTATACAGTGTAGTCTCTATAATCCGAACCGACGCTAAACCGTACCGCCAGTAGTCCGAACGCAAAATAATGATGCCTTGAAAATTAGTTGGGATTGTAAGTACATCGTATTTTTTTTAGGAGTCGAATAATCCTAATTTTGGATAATCAAAACAAGCCGTGTGTTTTTTTATTAGTTCAGATTATAAAGACTTCACTGTATTTGCATTTAATCAATAATTTGCGTCAAAATTAATAAAACAACCTAATTTTATTGCATTTTGAGCATTGATTTTGCGTTTTAAAAAAATGGCAGCCCCACTTTTGAGCTTGTTAAAAGTTGTTAGTAAATAATTAATATTAATTTACAATTTTTTAATAGTTTTTACATATTTTTCGTAGGTGTTTGGGTTAGGTATAGCTAAATTATTTTATTAGTGTTTTGTTACTACTTCAATAACTTATACTTCTCTATGTAATAATGACTAAATCAAGCAAATATTTCCCAAAAATAGTAGTTTTTGGGAACTGATATAAAAATTAGGTAAACGTATAACAATTGGTCACCTGAACGGTTTTAACTGCCAATTAATACACCTGAATCAATTTCCTATTGATACATATCCCTAAAAAAACTTAAATAACTGATATAACTTTAGAAACCCAGGTGTCCAATTATCGTAGTGTTACCAAAAATTAAAATATGTAAATCTACTTCTGTTTTGGGCTAAGAAATAAATGTAAGTAAAATATTTTACAGATAAAACTTATTAATCTATTATTTAAAATTATATAGGGTGTTCATTTGATGCGGGCATATTTAAATCCAATAATAGTTATTGGCGTAACTAGTAGTCTAAGTCATTCATCGCGCTGACAGGTCATGACTTAGCCTACAAGCTGCGCCCATAATTTTATTCAACAATTGCGCGTTATTCATGTTTTAATTATAATGAGATGTTGTAAATATCTATTTATTTCTTTATAAAAAAACTGTCAATACTAACAGCACCAAACAGCACGATTCAATGTTTTGGTTTGAGGTTAGCCGGTTATGAATAAACTCCATGTCGAAAACATTCAGCCTCTCAATTTTAGCCTCAATGGGTAACAAGGGAGTTGTTGTTACCTACTATTTCGTTACGACTCAGAAAATAGTTACGTTTATTTTCATTACTCCACAATGGCCGAGCTAGTAGGAATCTTCATTGAGTTATGACAAGTAATTGTCACCAGTCGGTAAATGGCTATTTAGGGTTCGGTTTTTAGGCATGATAAAACATGAATAACGCGCATGAGTTGAATAAATATACTTTCAAAAGTAAAATAATTTGGACAGATTATAATTTACAAAAGTCATCGGAATTAAACCATTCCAAAGTCGGTGTGTTGTACATCGCGATTATTTTGTTTTTCTGCATTATTGGCAGCCATATTCAGTTCAACTAAAGTGTCAACACTGTTGATACTGACACCTTTAAGGATTTTTTGTGCTGCTAAACTCGTAAAATTAAAACTCAAGTCACTCAAACTCGGAAAATTATACATGTCAACATTTTCGCGCGTTAATGTTTTGTCTCGATCCTGTAATAATTTATTATGACTCAAATTCGGCTCCGAACCTAAAATGTTTTTCTCTTGAGCCATTTTGTTTATGCTGTTTGTACTAGATTCAAAGCCATTTTGATACCCAATCGAATGATCCAAGCTATGTCTGGCCAATTTTAAATCGGCGGCTGATTTTTTCTCGTAAAACATGTTACTGATTGAACCGCCAAAACTATCGAAAGATTTTGTCGGACTTGGCGGATTACTCGAAAAACTATTTTTAGTAAAATCGCGAAAATGGATAACGGGTGAACCCGGATTTGAATTCGGGGATCCGAATGTTGTGGGCACATTTTTGAACACATTTTTGTAACTGAGTCCATCTTTTGACGGCAATTGTAATGATAATTTTCGACTGTTATTCATTGTTGAAGATTCGAATTCGTTTAAATCGACATTCGAATTATTTAAAATTTCCGAATCGGTCGTTTGTTGTTTGTTGTTAATATTTTTTAGCGGTCTTTCGAGTTTTTTCGAACGGTATTGAATGACGTCTTCGTCGTCCGAAACACTTTTAACTTTGTCGACTTTTTCGGGCGCTGTGTCGTTATTAATTATTATATAATCGGATTTGTCAGGGCTTTGGCCATTTTCGAAAGTGATGACGGATCGTATTGGGGAATTTTGAACGTAAATTTTGGTATTCGATCCGCAATGGTTGGTACCATTAATTGTTGCTGTAGTTGTGGTATTGCTGCTCGGTTCGCCGCTAAAATTCGAAACGCTTACTCCATTTTGATTCGTAGTAACATGCAAAGTAAACGAATTACTTTTCGCTATGTTTGATTTTATTTTACTAGGCGCAGAACTGGAAGATTTTGAAATTGGTGACGTTTTCGGTTTCGTTTCGAGTTTTTTCGATTTTGGATCTTTCGACTCAGTAGTTTTAGGTCTATTCGATATGACGGTTCTTTGAGATTCCAAACTACTTGGGCCACTTGTCAACGAATTTTGGCCACTACTTTTACTAGAAAATCCCGTTTTCTGTGACTCTAAACTCGAAGGTCCGCTACCTGTCCCGTTTTCCGACGTTTGCAGTTCCGAATTCGAACCGATACTGGCGTTTTTTAACTGAGCGGTTATATTTTGAACGTATTTAGGCGATTCTAATGTCGCTGAATCGGAAGAACTTTTAGTTTTCTTTGAATCCGACGTAGTTTCTGATTGGATAGTCGGAATATGTTTTTCGATCGACGGCCTATTTTCTCGCATAGATCTATTTTCAATAGAATTCCTCGATCGTCTGTCGCTAACTTCACGCATTGATCGATTCTCAATCGAATTTCGACTATGCAATTTTCCGTTTTGTTTCGTAGAATCAACCACATTTTTACCCGTCAAAATCCGGCTCGAAGGCGATAAACTTTCGCTCTTCAATGTAGCTCGGTCGTTATCGGGTAACTTCGTCGGAGATTCAGTACATCTTTTCGGCGACAATCCGTTTTTCGATGTCAATCGACTATTCGAATTAAGACTATTTTTCGAAGTTGTTCTACTATTCTGTTGTTGAGAATCGAAACTACTTTTTCCGAGTCTACTATTTGACGATTCCAAACTATTTTTCGACGCTATCCTCGCATTCTGTTGATCGATACTTGTTTTTGAATTGGCGGTTCCGATTCTATTCGGTTTATTTCGAGGTAGCGAGTTCGTATTACAGTCGATGTAAGGCGATCTTCGTCGAGCGGAAGCCACGCTTAAATGGCTCGGACTGTGTTCACGAGATTCGGCATACGATGCCGACAAAACAGTCGATTCGTTGGACAGATGCCGCCGATGTCGATTTCTGATACGCGGCAAAGTTGCTGATCTTGCTGATTGATTAGAAGCTGTTATTTCTACCTCAGTAACGCCTGATTGGTTATCATAAGTGTTGTAATATGTTTCCTGTAACATAATTATTATTTTTTATTTTAACTGTTACACTGCTTTGACTCGTTTAAAATGCATGACAAAATATTGCATGTTTGAGTTTCACAAACGCGTCTCAAATAAAATATTATTGATTATAGGTAATTATGTCCATCATGAAGGTCCGTTCTAAATATTGGTGAATAAATTTTTGAAATCGGATAAGTAGTTTCGGAGATTACCTCCTACATCCAAACTTGCAAACTTATAATATTAGTATAGTACGCGCCACGAATCTAAAAGGCTCGGAAGTTAGATGCGAATGCAGGCTTGCGCTTGTACTTTCTGTTGAAAAACTACAAACTCGCAACTCAACAAGAGTAACGTAGCAATAACAACTTGACAATGGCGTACTCGACTGTACTTTAAAATTTAAATCAGGAAAGCGACATAAGTGACAAAGGCAACGAGCGATCACGGCCAATCACCGACGAGCGCACGAGAATAATTTTAGTGTGAATATTAAGCCTATAATAGGATAAGATCTCAAGATTTTATTCAGTATGTAAACATTTTTATATGTACCTGTGAAGCTTGTTGCATATCTGTTGTGTTTGTTTGTGTTCCAATACTATGAAGATGAACGGCTGAAGAATTGAACCACTCCGGAGGTGGAAATTGCGCAGAAAACGTACCCATATGTTGTCTTTTCGTAGATCTTCGGAAAAGTCGTGATAGAAGTGACGCTTTTTCTAAAGAAATTATAATAATTAAAACACGTTTCAAAGTTCAACAATTCGACTCTCGACATCAACTTGATAATCCCTTGCTGCGTATTGTAAAAGGCAACGACGGCAAACTAAAGCTATTATTTAACTTACTAGGACTGCCATTTGATTCAGCCCCACTGCTGTCGGTGCTTGTCATCGTAGCAGCTGTCTGTTGGACACGGGTAGCTGATTTATCTCTGGCCAATGATCTGGTACTTGCAGATCGCCGCAATCTTCTCGCCGAACCCCATAATCTTGCCGCTGTACTCGTTCCGGATCCGCCGCGCCCGGAACTTGTCGAACGTCTGCGATGACGTTCCGGACTTCCGGCCGGTACGGCCGGAAATGAGGCTGAACGACGCTTTGCCGAGCGCGCATAAAGAACTTTATCGGATGGACTTCCTGAAAAAAAAATAATCATCGAATTAGCTAAATGAATGGCCATTATAAAAGATAACGATTGGTAGACAATTAACAAAACAACAAGGGTAGAAAAGTAGATATTCTCTGTTTTTAAAGTGAAACTTTTATTCTATCGCCCCGAATTTTTCTGGCCGTCTGTTGCATGTCGCATTACAGGCGGCCGCGGAGTAGGGGTAAAGTGAAAGGCGTTCGGAGTAGGCGCTTGGTAGAGCAGCCAAGGCCAATATGGCGGCGCCCATGGTTAGCATCAGCCGACCGTGTAGTATGTATAACACATAGTCAGTCTGTCATGCGGGCAAGTGCTTGTACAGTGTTTACATGTTTTTATTCGTGTATTCATGTGAATATTGTTAGTTTATAATTAATCGTGATGGATAAGTGT
The DNA here is from genome assembly GCA_963575645.1 of Xanthostigma xanthostigma. Classification (NCBI taxonomy): domain Eukaryota; kingdom Metazoa; phylum Arthropoda; class Insecta; order Raphidioptera; family Raphidiidae; genus Xanthostigma; species Xanthostigma xanthostigma. The sequence goes on along the minus strand of OY754475.1, from coordinate 2,554,098 downwards.
CTACAATCCAACGCCTACAATCCAATAAAAGTTTCACTTGCGTCGTGATTTCTTATTTTAAATATATTCATTAAGCTGCGTTTTATTCTTCAACTCTTTTTCAATAATATAATAGTTTGTATAAAAAAATGTCGCGAAAAGTTCTCTGACCTGTCAAGGCTCTCTCGATGCAAATATGTTAAAGAAAAGAATAAAGAAGCTTCGGCGTAGCACTGATTAAAAAACATAAAAAAAATGTACAATGCATGTGGAGATAAAAATAATAAAACCCCAGCACAAGTTCATTCGCAACATGGACAATTTAAGAGTGAAGAGTCGATCTATTTTGGTGTTTTATAAACATTCACATTCCAGAGAAAATATTTTTGATGATCTCAGCTTGTCCCCAGACAAATATATTTGTTGGAATTTTAAATTGAAGTTATTTCTTAAGTTCTAGGCGACATTCTTTAACGATATTATATGTACAGCTTTTAAATATACTTTGCAAATAAAAGTAATCCACACTGCAGTGGAATTTGGTTTCGTAAACAAGATTAAAATAAATTATTATACCTACAAGATGCACGAATAATATATACAGGACCGTAACTAGGCAGGAGCAACAGGGACCAGATAGAAGGGGGGTCCCAGAAAATTCGCATTGAAAATACCACAAAAACCCCGCAACTTTTTCAGTAAACATTCTTCTGTGAGTCCGGTACAAGTCGTCTTGCAAGCAATTTATTAAAATCCAATGAAACAGACAACTAAAAAAGCGGTTACTAAAATCCAAAATAACTTGTGTCACTCTCACGGATCGCATACATGCATTCCAACAATTCCAGAAGTTCTTAACAAGTTTTTGGCTAAGTCATTAACCTGTCTTGGCCAGATACGGTCAACTCAAGTTGATGATGTTCAGACATTTCTTAAATTGCCGCCATCGACTTAAGTTGCAGAATTGGTCTCCTCGACAAGCCCTTTTATTTTAACGCGATAATATATAGCCTATGTTCATCCTGAAGGTCCAGTCTAAATATTAGTAAAAATAAACATTCTGGTTATATCAATGTTTAGTGTGATGTACCTTTTATAGTCTATAGGGACAATTGTTGAAACATCAAATTAAAGATTAAATTTTCAATCCAACAAAACGAATAATTGTTATTACAAACAGTGTCAGTGTATATTGACGATGCTTCGAATTGTAATAAAAAAAATTGGTTGTCTGTAAAGTCGGTTTACGGACGATAGTTTTACGTGATAACGTATTCCGCTCGAATATCGTATTTAATAATACATAACCTAAATTTTAGTAGCTGTCAAACTATATTTTTACCGACTCTCTATCGCTTATACTGCGCTCTCGCTTGCACGCACAGAGTCAGGCGGAACGTTACGGAAAGTTACACTTTTTCGTGCGTGCAGCTGGTGTTTCATCAATTTATAAGACGTTATCTCGTCAAAAATGTTGAAATCGGATGAGTAGTTCCGGAGATTACTTCTAAACTTACAAACCTCTTCATAATATTAGTATAGAAAATGCCAATAATGTGAAATTATATTTATAGTAAAGTTGTTACAGTTACAATGGTATATATAAGAAAAAATTACTTTCCAACTATCGCGGCGGATTTTCTCTGAAAATAAAGTCGGTTTACGGACAATAGTTTTACGTGATAACGTATTCCGCTCGAATATCATATTTAATAATACATTACTGCGCTCTCGCTTGCACGCACAGGGTCAGGCGGAACTTTATACTTTTTCGTGCGTGCAGCTGGTGTTTCATCAATTTATAAGACGTTATCACGTCAAAAAATGATAAAAAATGTGTTTTAATTGCGAGAGAATTTTTACAAAGTTTGTGATAGGAATATCAGGACTCTTGATCTGAATGCATTTCGTTCAAGACTGTAAAAACTTGAGAGGGCCATTCCGCGATCCAGTAAACATATAAATAGACCTGTATTTGTTCTTTTTTTATATATTGAACGTTCGGAGTGAAAACAAACCAGTACCAGGCCATATATGGTCAGCCACGACTCTGGTGCATACAATATTATACGCATGCATTTTATAAACTTTTGCCTCCAAAATGAATCACAGAAAACTTGCCAATTTCATCAGCAATTGTGGCGCCGAAATACTTATACATTTTGCTCCATGGACGATGACATCATGACATAGTTTTTTTATCAATGGAACGGAATACAAATACAATCTATATACCTAAATAAATATTTAAAATCGCAAATCTCCGAATTTTCGATGCCCCTGTCCCCTTCCCCTCACGCAAAATATGTATCTGAATAAATGATTTAAAACAGTAAAGGCTTTAAACTTCTATATAAATACTAGCGGTCCCGTCCGGTTTCACCCGGGTGTAAAAGAACGAATGGGGAAGGGAGGAACATGAGTACACACATTTATCTTAGTTTACCGAGATGAATGTTGTGTCCAAATTACATGATGATCGGAGTTACCGTTCAAAATTTTTTGTCGATAAAAAGCCGTATTTATACTTTTTTCAACTAATATTTTTTTTTAATTAATTAAATAAAATTAAAATAAATTTAAATGTAAGCCTTAGAAGAAAGCAATGTAGAAAATAAAAAAAATACATAAATATATATTCGCCCAACGTGGGGCTCGAACCCACGCCCCTGGTATTGACAGCCGTGTGCTCTACCGATTGCGCTAGCCGGCGTTGTATTCTGTTTACGCTAATATGAATATATTTAGTTAGTGCATTTCACCTGAATAGAAGCTTACTTTTGAGATACATTTTGCAACATTTTTCATTAATGCTCCGCTCCTAATGGTCGTAGCCTGATTTTATATAGCCTATAGCCTTCCTCGATAAATGGGCTATCCAACAAAAAAAATTTTTCAATTTGAACCGGTAGTTCCTGAGATTAGCGCGTTCAAACAAACAAACAAACAAACTCTTCAGCTTTATATATTAGTATAGATGTTATGAGGCCAAAAATCCTTTGAGGTGTTTTTATGTCCCACAAAGGTCAACAAATGCCCAAATTTCATCCCGATCGAATATGACCGTTATTCAGACCTACATCCGAAACAAATCCGTAATTAATAATTATACTGCACTTTCGTAATTTATTGACAATTCATAAAAATACTGTTTTGTAATGAAGGACCCGTCAGGTTCTATGGTATTGACTACATAAGTTCATCGATATTATTGTTCGAAAATATGCTACAGGCAATTGTTTCGTTATTCCTTTTTTCAAAGTTATTGTTTCTGCTTCGTATAATGACTAATAATGAAACGCAGTCGCGAGGTAACTTTGAATTTTATTGGGTTTCTTTATAGTTTAATAACTACTGTTTAAAATGCCGCTTCAATTTACGTAAGTAAAATTAAGATTCGTATGTCTTTGGCCGAGGTTATATAAAATTTAAAACGTGAAAAACTTCCTCAAAAAACGAATGATTAATGAATAGTTTATCGATAAATATAGAAATCTTATGCGCATTTGTTTTTTTTAAACAATCGCTGTATACGACAGTCATTTATTAATCGTTGCGGTCGTCGTTTGTTTTAATATCACGTTGATATTTGCATATTATTATTATGATTCTTATTATTACGAACGTATAGAAAAATCGAAATTAGAGAAATTTATGTATACACAAACAAAATGTCATTTTTGGAATATTTTTAACAAAAAAATGTGTGATAATACCAATTAAAAGTGAATGGTTAATATAAAGTATTAATTTTATAGCGATTTCACACAAAAATGACAATTCGCACGGCTATTTTTAATTAGATACTTTGCTTTACAATTATGTATTTTTCTTATATCGTGTTTTCACTTTCAGAATGTTTTTGATATCTTTTTTTTTTGTAAAAGTTATTTAATACTTAATTATACCGAAGAATCTTCGACGTAATTAAGTTTTTTCTTGAGTCATAAGTTATTCAATTTTTAAAAACTCTGGAATCCAGTTTATTATTCAAAATAAGCTTTGTTGAAACAATCTCCTCACTTTTTACGAAAACACTAATAATAATAAAGAGGCAAATTTTGTAAGTTTGGTTGTAGGAGGTAATCTCTGAAACTACTCAACCGATTTCAAAAAAATTGCACCAATATTTAGAACGAACCTTCAGGGTTGGACATACGCTATATATTATCGCGTTTAAAATAAAAGCGCTTTTCGTGGAGACTGCAATAAACGATGCTAATCTACGCATTCGGGCGAAGCCGGACCGGGCCGCTACTAAATACACAACGATCAAGTGAAGCAGGGATTCCCCTGCATCCTTACCTCCGCAAATAACGTCCCTTAAACTGGTCTGAACGCACTGATGCGTGACATGTCCATCCCTGACGGTAGCCATGTCGCCGTGCGCTATCACCAGCAGTTCGTCCTGCGACAAAAGCATGCGCCTGGTTGATCCAGTATCGGCCGTACAGATCGTAGATGTCGACGGTAAAATGTCGTCGTCGTAAATGTCGCCGTCAATCGCCAGGATTTCGTCGTCGTACGACGGTTGCTGGATCAAATAGGGATGATGATGGGGAGTGCGATGTCGCGACGCACTGCGTCCTTGGGAATGGCTGCGATTACGACGCTTCCTGCAAGACGCAAGAAAAGCAGTTCTTATATAATACGACGACAAAGAATTTCTTGAGACAGCAATCGGCTCGTCATTCTAACAGTGACACACAGATTGTTGTGGGTCCAAAAATCGGCTTGATTGTTTAAATAATAACAATATGCGCATAGGTAAAAAAGGATTTGTTGTCGCCTGCTGGGGGGTTTCTGTTAGAATACAATATCACTTTGTGCGGTATTTTAGGTCACTCTATCGGGAATTTGGGGTTGGTAAAAATATAAAAAAAAAGAATAATTACTCTGGGGTAACTATGAAGTATCCTCGGCTCGTGTGGTAGACTTTGCGTTCGGCGCAAAGTTGAGTCAAAGCGTCGTAAACTTGTTCATGACCCGGCGCCGTTATGTGCGGAAATCTCTCGGAGAGAGCTTTCCTGACTGCTTCGATACCGGCGTCGCCTCCTGCCGACGTCAGCTCCAGGATGACGTCGCATAGCGCTTCCGGTAAAGGAGTGAATTGGGTCTGCGAACATGGCGCCACAATGCAGTCATCGATATCACCTGAAACAAAAAAAAGATCGAGTTTAGAGCTTTCAAGAAGTGAAGAAGTAAAATAATTTTTCAAATTGGTTGGGTGGTTCTTGAGATATGATGAGGAAGTAACGAAGCTCTTTTTTTGAAGTCGATTAACAATAGATAATGGACGCTCGATATCTAAGGTCATGAGAGTGTTTTGTATAAAATATCAGTATGTGAAAGGAAAGGTAGTGTATATAAGAATTAATCCGTATCATAAAAACTAAAAGTTTCTTTAAATTTATAGCTTTCGATGAAAGGTCTAGCTGTAACAATGTCTTTAGAGATAACGACATTCAATTAAAATAATCTTTATAATATATTATCGTAAAATTGATGCTAAATTAGAAGTTATAAATGATAGCTCGATGGTAAACAAATAGGTTGATTTTTAAATACTTATAATAAACTATATATTAAACATTCCTAAACTAATAGATTTTAGTAATTTGTAGACCAAATACATTATAAGCTAATAATTTGTAGATTATTTGAACTATTAAATGCAAATTGCTTATCATTGGCGTACGGAATTTTATTCTAAAATTGAGATTGAGAAGAGAAACGGTAATTAAAAATGTTCAAATCAGTACAGCAGTAAACATTTTTTGACGTGATAACGTCTTATAAATTGATGAAACACCGGCTGCACGCACGAAAAAGTGTCACGTTCCGCCTGAGCCTGAGCGTGCAAGCGAAAGCGCGGTATAAGCGATAGAGAGGCACGATCGGCCCAAGTGTCGGCTTGTACGCATTTCTCTCTCTTCTCGCGTGACGTCAGTGAGTTCATCAATGTTTCTTTATGACGTTATCACGTAAAACTATCGTCCGTAAACCGACTTTACAGACAACCAATTTTTTGTTTCGAAAACAGCAACCATTATGATCGGTTTTTGTGATGCTGACGAAACTCGCTAGAAAATCCAGGTGTGGACATTATCAGCGACGCTAATGGTTGAAATTTTAATCGCATTTTTTGCTCTTTTCTCCTTCTATTATTTATTGCCCATCGCTAATGCAATGAAAGTGACTGACGGAGTCTGTTGTATGAAAAGAATAAAAAAAAACGCTATAGACTAGTTTTTTACGCATTTAATCGCAATGTATAAACAGATTGCTTTTGGCGGTCACGTATTTTCCTTCATTTTTACCCGTTTTGTTTGCTCTAATGAAAAAAATGTCAGTACTCATTATTTTTTTTGTTGCGGAATTATTTTTAAATACATTCATTTTTACTTTCTTTTATTAAAAATCCTGATGTAATAATCATTTCGAATCTGTTAGTATTTAATAGTAATTTTAACTCATCCGTTTGACACTTTGTTCCGGTTGTCTATCTGTCCGATTGCGGCCAAATTCGTGAACCCATTTCAAAGCAATTCGGAAAGGGCATGACGTTTTTTCATAACGCGCCATCAATTCGAACAACACTCTAAAATCGAATGATCCATTCGGCTACAATAATTTATTAAAGTTGCTGTGCTATTTAGACAACGCGTGACGTCAAATATGCTAACTCAAGTTTCTTGTTTATGTACTTTTTAATCGTCAAAGCGATCCTCACAAAACTTTTGACCGATTCAAACACAAAATTACAATACATTTAACAACCCGACTTTTATTTATCAGTATTATTTTGCCTGTTTGAATTGGTCATCAATTTATTGAATTAAAATTTTTGTGTAATTAAAAAGTACTAGTGTGGCCTGTGCTTATTATTCGCACTAAATAAGTATAATAATTATCACTTTACGAAATTATTTTTTAAATATGATTGCAGGTATTCAATTCGTTTCTAATTTTGCACACTGCTTATAACGTTCTTCTTTTTGTTGTATTACAATATGCAGCTCAGATGACAGATCGAAGAAATATTTTACTAAAATTGTCATATAGAGGCGCAAGTAGCAAAAGCGTTGAGCGAAGCTGTCAGATGGCATCATGCAGCATTGCTGTGACGTTGTTCAGCGTTGCTCGCTGTTTCAAGCCGTTAGATGACAGTATGCACTATGCAGTATTGTGTCTGTTGTATTACAATATGAAGGTCAGATGACAGATCGAAGTGTTGACGTTGTTTCAAAATTAAAACCGTCAGATGGCAGACGTTGTTCAGCGTTGCTGTATTTTAATTAATTTACAAAAACAAAAGCAATAATAAATTTTTTGGTTGTCGATGTCAGTACAGCAAGCAATTATCTGTAAAATGATATATAATTTATGTGTGGAAATTGTGAGGTTTTTTCTAAAAAGGGAGACAAACATCTTTAATCTTAGCGTATTAATATATATGATTGCATATGTTGTTTAAATAGCACAACAACTTTATTAAATCATTATATTTCAAGGAATAGTTCGTTTAATGTTTGCTAGAATTTAGAATTTTGTTCAAATCGACTTATATTTTCGTTTGACAGACTAAAAAGACGATAAAAAATTCCATGTAAGTACCGTATTGACCTTACTTTACAATATTTTTGTTTTTAGCTATTTTTTTGCATGGAAATAAACATTGTTTGTTCATAAATCATAATAAAATTTACTTTAAAAATTAACATCATAACCCAGAAGTTGTTCGCACATTAAATATTTACATAAAATGCGTGATTTTTATTAAATACGCAAAGTTCGTTTAATAATATTGAATATAACAAAACATATAGTCGACACATTGTAGCCGTACGGTTGTTAGTATTTTTTAAATTTCCAAGTTTTTGAACTAGTAAAATTGTGTATTTTTAGTTTATTATAACCAATTATAAATATGGATTGGTACTAGACACATGTATCATTTTTATTTGGTGGCATTTATAAACAAAAAGTACACGCGCTACGGTATAAAAATTGTGTACGAAATATTTTTTTAAATTGATTTGCTAAGATTTTTAAAATCTTGAAATAGTTGCATAAGTTACCAAAATGTTCACACAACAAACTAATTTGTTGTTCGTATGCTGATATTCAGAAACGGTTATAAAAATCGAAAATGCAACAATAAATTAGTAATTGTCTTTTACTAGACCTATATAACTGTATTTCCACACCCCCTATAAAAATAGCTGCATTACATGCGTGTGTAGCGGTAGTAAAATGACGCATTTCACACTAGTGTGTAATTTACGAAAAGTGTAGTATGTATCTTGTTCTGTTAAAACTCGCTGGTCACTCGTTTTGACATTATGTCGTTCCCTCGTATAATACCTTCATTTACGAACGAGATACATAAATTTTACTATTGTTTAATTTCCTCGATGTCTAAAGAATTATTTCGGTCTACATTTGGTAAGATATATTTGACTTTTGCCTTGGTAGATTTACATATATGATCAAAGTACACACTTTTTATGGTACGTGCGGGTTCAAGTCCTTGATTTTACTACTAAGTACGCTTCATAAATACAAGTTTACATACAATTATTGCCTATGATGTTAAACGATACAAAGAGATCATTACCAGCAATAAATATGTGTTTGTTTTGCCTTGAAAAGAATTTTGTCACCATGTGAAAAGAGTAAACAAGTTATTTTTTGTTTAAACATTTTATGCGTATGCGAAAAAAATATTTATGGCACTAAATTGAAAATACTTTGATTTTCCTTGACATTATTGTTTTGAGGTCACCAATTATCAGAATCATTTAGACCCAGTACTTACCAATACATATTATGTAGTTTAATAATAAATTGAAAATCGAATTGATATTTGTATGTTTTTTAATTATAATATCGGAATTTGGATTTTATTACGTAAACTATCATGAGCAGAGCCGGCCTTAGCGTGTTTGACCCCTTGTAAAAGATTTTTTGACCACCCTCCGCCAAATATATATTTTTTTTCCAATGACAGATATATTTGCTTCATAAAAAAATAGTCTATGATACGAACTAAAGGAATTTGTTCCTTAGACTAATTTAACAAATCTCCCGGAGGACAATTGGATTCCGGCGTTAATTTCCCGGTTATCCGCGTTAAACGTCAGAGTCATTAATTTCCAGGAGACGCGTCTCTCTATTTAGGTGACAGTGCCCCACGGTGGCGGAGCACCGCGGCATAGCGCAGCGCCTGCACCAGATAAAGGATATAAATTTTACCTTATCGTCAACTAGATCCACCCTAAATCCGGAATAACCGTACCGTGTAATGCAGTAGTCCTAAGGCTACTTCAGTGACGCCTCGTCTCCACGGGGGCATTAAAATTATTATGAATTATCGACGTTTAAATGAGTTAATTTTTAGAATTCCGTACTTCTAGACTCGCATGCGGCTCTTTTGATGTAAAATTGCGGCTTTTATTATTTTATTATATAGACCCTTAAAAATCGTCCAATCGATCCTTGATTGAATACCACGTCTGTCTCTCAGCCATTTCCACTCGCGTCTCACCCGCACCGCCTCCGTCGTGACGTATCATCCTCGAATATATATATTATACCTATATAAGCAAATACTATAATACTGAAAAGAAAATGTTTAGTGGCTCTTTAAAAACTGGGAAATTTTGTAAATTGTAACTTTTGGCTTTTCCGTCTCAAAAGGTTGCCGATACCTGTTCTAGAGGAATAATCCGTCAGTAATGTCTGTCTGTTAAATTCTTCTTGAATTCTTTGAAAGATCGGCATTACAGTTTAATCAGTACAAAAATCAGATCTTCTGACAAGGCTTTCTGCAACTCGGCGTCATAACTCGCATATAATACAAAAGTCAGAACATAAAAAAATATTTTCTTGCGTATATTTGGGGTGTCTAAACTTTGACACTATACAATCTTTTGAAAAGATTTGTTTAAGAATTTCAAAACCAATTTATTAAACTACGTGTTTAATAGTTTTTGAGATTTTCCTAAAAGGGCACCTCAAAAACAGATTCCCTTCTGTTTGTGATATTTTTCAACTTTATAATTTTAGAAACTCTCTCTTGCGAGCGTAATTCGCGCCCGTTTTTTTAGGACAAGCTTTAATTTTTCAACAAACCACGAGTCAACTCTGAACCTGCTTCAAAAATATAACAAAGTCAATATTTTGTGGCGCAGCATGGAGAGAACATTCTATGCATTTTAACTGACAGCATTTTCTTTTTATTGTATCCAACGGAAAATAATAACCCGTGAACGAAATCCCAGGCCTAGTTTTCTTTCAGAGTGCATACAATAAAAATACATAAGCTTTTCCTGGCTTTTCTTCCGGAATACAGCAGCAGCTGCAAATCGGTCGGGTGTCGTACATTCAATTTTTCATCGTTATAAAGAATCGAGGCGTTGAATACTGATCAATTCCATGCTGATTCTAGAATATTCTAGAAGGTCGTATATTGTCATAAAAAATGTAAATTTATAGGCATGATCTAAGTATAATACGCGCCACGGATCTTAAAGGTTCGGAACTTAGTTACAAGCAGCGTCGCAAAGGCACATATTAGAGCCGTTGAGATCCCCACCACCTTCCAGCTACCTGCACGGAACGTGCGCTCGTCGGTGATTGGCCGTGATCGTTCGTTGCCTTTGTCGCTTTCCTGCTTTAAAGTACAGTCGAGTACGCTATTGTCAAGTTGTTATTGTTATTTTAGTTTTGTTGAGGTAAAGTAAAGTAAAGTAAAGTAAAGCTCTTTATTTCATTTGATGAGAAAAACTCATATAGAAAACGTCATACATATAAAATACAAATTAAAAAATTCAGACAAATTGTAACATGTGTTCTCCAGAAGGTACGTTTTTAACAAACGAGAAAAAATATTTAAGTTGTTACAATTCTTAATTTGACTTGGAAATTTATTAAAAATTTTTACACCTATGCGAGTTTGTAGTTTTTCAACAGACTGTACAAGCGCAAGCCCGCATTCGCAACTAACTTCCAAGCCTTTTAGATTCGTGGCGCGTCTTATATATTGGGAGTGGACATACAGGCCAATACTCTATTTTCATATACAGTAACACAAACAGCATGTAAAATGCAATGTGTTTATCGTTTAAATTTCTGTCACCAGATGTCGTATTGTCTTATATCAAATCCCAATAGTGTTTAAGATTTTCCCGGCATTAAAAAGAACGCCATTTGAACCTAAAAATAACGAATGCCCAAACGTTTAAAATAAAAAAAATTGTACGAAAATTACGTACATTTTGAGAGCATCCGGAACGTATCTTCCCTGACTCTTATAAGTCTCTAGCGGTCCGGTCCGGCTTAGTCCGAATTTCTAGAGTGTTTTCTAAAAGAGCTATCTTTAAATAGTGAATTTTCTCCGTCTAATAGATTCGTATTTCTATTTTTAATTTTCAATCGGTGCATCAATTTTAAATTGGCAATCTTATATTTTCACACATAAACAAAGCACTAAAGTATACCGCCATTACGAACAAAAAAGTGATTAGAGTAAAGCAGGTTAATTAAGTGAAACAATACTTATTACATATTGACCTGCATTCTTCAAACGTAACAATATGTGAAGAAAGATGCTTAGGAATAATTGCTAACTTAATAATGTTGTCTTCAGTTTTTTTCATCGTTTTTTTTATTTTTATTTATTATAAATAAATGACAATTTTACATATCAATGACAATATATTTTTTAGAAAGTGTACCTTCTTAAAATTAAACGCTGCACTAAACCTTATTTATTTGTGTATTAATGCACATTACTCAGCGATTTTATAGCGTTTTAATGACAAAATAAGTAATTCACAAATTTACTCGAGGCAAAAAATTTTAAGTTTTATGAGTTTTTAATTTCGTAAATTATTTCAGTTTAACCAAAGCATGATTTGATCCGTTACAGTCCCAATCAAAAGTAAGTTGAATTCTAAATGGGAACTTTTCCACAATAAATTTTTACAAAAGGTTATAAGTCGATGATATACCAATAAATTATTGTCATAAAGGCATAAATAAATATTTTTTTTTAATATTAATTAATTATTTCTAACTTTTGAATTTTTTGTACAAAGTTAGATTAAAAAAAATAAATTTGTGTAAATATCTGTATTTTACATATTTTTTGCAGTAAATAATTAAAAAAAGAAATTAGAAGTAATAAAAATTAAAATTAAATCATTAAAAAGTTGAAAATTCAGTTAAAATTGTTAAAATTGTCAAGAATAAAAGTCCATAATCGAAAAGTGCTAATGTTCAATAATTTTTTTTATTGATTAAAAGTCTCCTAATTAAATTGGAAAAAATATTAAAATACGCGTAAGACATCGATGCTTTACATAGTTAGTTTTCGGAACTGCTGACATTATTAGGTTATTTGTAAAAAATTAAAATGAACAGTTTGCATGCTAGGTTGACATATTTTCCATAAGACTACATGTAAAAGTTTTTTTTTAATTTTTAACTTTATAAATCTCCTAATGATTTTGGATTTTTTACAGAAAATTTTGTCATAAAAAAATCTGTTAAAAAAACTTTATTTTAGATTTTTTTCATTATCTTCGTAAAACGGCTCAACCTCCTTAAGACATTTTTGAACCTTAACTATCGTCAAACAATTGGCTATGAGAATTATTTTGATAAAAAAATGATTTAAAAAATGGAAATTCTATTTCCAAAATCGTATTATTGAAATACTGAAAAATAAACAATTTAAGTTATTAATGAGAAGTGAATTTGGCAGTATTTATACAGACGCCGTCTGACTGAGTCAGTTTTCCCTTTAGACGTTTGGTGAGCTCAATGAGCAATTAAGCGAGGCGATCACTTCATGACTTCATTAGCTAATTTTATTTAATACTGTTGACGAATAAGATTGTAATCTTTTTAAAAGAGTAACACTTTGGATCGATAGATAGATTTTGTTAGATTATACTATAAGTCGAAGTGAGCGTAGTCTTTATTCAAAAGTGATAAAATAAGAAATGGCTTCATTCTTCTGAAAAAATGTTAAGTTATCAATCATGTACACACATTGAAATATTAATAAAAAGTTGACAATATGACAACATCGTAGTATAAATTATAATATTTTTTTTACTTCTGTTATATCTTGAATAATAAAATATGTTCGTTTTGTAACCATAACTTATAAATATTAGCTAGCGTCTTTTTTGCGGAAATATTAGTTCGTACAGGTAGATAAAGTGCCTAATTAAATATGCATAAAATAATTACGTTTGGTTTTAATCGTGGAATAAAAAACGCTTATGTAATTGCAAGTGTTTTTTTTTAAGTAATGGGCAGGGGTCAAAATTTAAGACACGTGCTATCAAAACAAAATGTTGAAGTGTTATTAACTAATAAGTATATAATTATAACCAATAATTAAATTATCTCTTTTTGAGAGACGTTATTTTTACTGGTAAACGCTTATTAATTTTAGCCAAAAGTTATTTAGTATCTGTTGAAAAAAAACTCATTATAATCAATTTGTCATGCTACAGTATTTCTTTTTCTACTGTGCTGTGAGAGTCATTGAATTTTTTTTATTTAAAATAATTTAATTTTAAATTTAAAAATATATTTTTTTCTTTAGAATCCAGAAGTGCTATGATTTATTTCACTATTTTATCGTAACGAATTTAATTTCTTTTTTTGGCATACTTCTATCTTATAATAAGAACGTAACTACCATTGCAGTCATGGCCGACCAGTATGCTCTCTTCTCCCGCGACTATCCCATGTGTTACCGATACACAAAAAACGTGAAACAGCCTGCGCAAGTCGACTTCTGACTTCAAACGCCATATACATTCTAACAAGAGACTTTTTTGACTTCCACGATTACTGAGATAAAATTAATAAAATAATCCAAACAACAGATTCATTCGGCTTACATAATCATTCGAGTTATTAAAGTTCGACTTAGAGAAGTTCAACTGTACTTAATCCTGATTTTTTTCACTGTCGATCAAACAAGCTTTCATTTTCTTTTAAATAAATTTCTTCGAAATGGAATAGAAAATCTTGAATGCAATAAACCTAGATATACAATAAGTATATATTTATTTTCTCACAGACATTCATCTTGTCAATTCTAAAGATATGAAGTTACAATTTAGGTCACATCAGACTTGCTCTGTTGCAGTTTTAATAGAAGTTATCAAGGATAATTACTGTAAAAACAGGTAAATAACAATATCATGCATAAAGATATAAACTTGCTTATGAACGGATCTATTTTACTAAATCGTTTGTTGTTAGAAAACGATTTTTTGCACGCTGCTTTTCATGATCCCTGTACGGCGGTTGTAAAATGACCCTTTTTCGCACAAGTGCGTAAAGTAAAACAAAACAAAAGCGATTTTATCAGTATATTGTCAGAGCTGCCATTTAAATCTATGTAGAAGCAACAGAGACAGTCATTGTGGCCGAACTTATCTGTCAAAAATATTACAAATAAACGTATTTTGATGTGAAAATCAGCTATTTTATAGTAGGTACGTGAAAATAAATGTAGTATGTATCTTGTTCGTGATGTAATGTGACTCGGGTGACTAAAAATTCGCTAGTTGCTCGTTTTAACATGTCACTGCTCGTATAATATCTTCATTTACGAGCGAGATACATTGAAATTGTTTTTGCGTATCTGTATAGGAAATTTTTATTCTTTATATAGAATTTGTATGGTTGAATAGAATAGGTACTCGGACTTTTGTAATTCAATACTTATTTATAAGATGTAATTGACACGGTAATTGTAATTGATATTAATTCTATCACAAAATGATCCAAAAGTGTTATATTTTTTATCAAAATTTCAATGAATTGAACTAATTCCTTGATATTTTAGTAGAGCTTAGTTTTACTACAAAAAAAAAAAACTAGTGACTAGAGCTGTAGCAAACCGTATGTATTCGTTACTGGGTAACGGGTACATCGTCTGACTCGAAGTAACGAATCGTTACTTACAAATTCATTTCGTTACTCGCATCTGTCGTATCCATGTTAGTTCGACTCGTTTGATGCGGTTATACGTTATATCACGTATGCGACGCGCCTCGATGCGATGGTACATGCTTGATGCTGTTAGTACACGATTATATGTCGTATGAAAAGTAACGAGTAACGTAACGATACGAAAGTAACGGGTACTGGTTCTTTAAGTAACGCATACATACGGGTACACAATTTCTCGTTACTTTTACAGCTCTACTAGTGACTATTGATAATTGAATTAACGACATAAAAAATTCGCAATAGAATTTCGCACCAATAGAAAGATAATATTTATGATTGTTTTTGAGGAGTGACTAATAAAATTAATACCGCTTATTTGCCAATTAAACACTTAACAAAAAAAAGCCAGTATTAATGTAAAGAACCGATCCCACAAACACTTGAACAGCGATAGTGCTAAACAAATGACAGTGTTTGGACAACACCAGTTTTTTTTTTTGGGTGACATCATCCAATCTGGGACATTATCGTCATCAACCTTTATACCCGTACACTGTACACCTGAAGAAAACATCGTTGATTGCTAAGCTAGTATTTTGTTATGAAATTTATTTAAATTTATACCATGTTTGTTAAATACATAATTTTAAAGTACACATGTCGCAAAAGATGATTTTTTTCTGTAGAATAGTGATACTGTTTGATCATTTTCTGTTAGAAGAAAAGTATCTAAATTTATTAAAATCTGTATTTTGTTAGACGCATTGTAGATAAGATGCATAACAAGATGTCCATACAGTATTAAAAATGTCAGTACAGTATTTGGTGCTATTAATTTCTTGAAAAGAGTGTGTTTCAAAGGGAAATCACTTCTTCAACTGCCCTACAGTAATAGAGAGTTGAGTGCGTTTCAAAATTCGCCATAATCGAAAGCGACCATTAAGTAAAATTTTATCAAATAAAAATTAAAAAATTTCAAATAAGTGCTTGGGGGGCATGAAGATTAAATTATCGTGGCGTGAGATAAAAATTAAAATAACTAAAATTAGTGCCAATAATTAAATCTACTTATAATTAGACCAGTTTTTCCAGAAAAGTATTACAGTTTTTATCTTTTGAAATCTGCAAGAAATGATCTAAAAAAATCAACCGTGATTCCGTGGCCCGACAAAACAACTGTACAAAGATTTATTGTGTTTACATAATTCTTTTTACACAAATGCACTTAACACGTAAGCAAAACAATGCAAGAATAGACAACAATTGAAAAAAATCTAAACAGAAGAATTCGAAAGTAGACATAATCATGCTATCGGTATTGGTTCAGTAATCGGTTATAAAATGAAAAATTGGCAAAAAAAGATCAAAGGGTCAAATGTTTTTAAATGTACTCAAAACTACACCATCTTGTCGTATTTGCAATCAGTGACTACAATAGGTTTGTTTAACCTTTTCAATCAACGGACTTTAATAGAAAGTGGCACCATTGTGTCTAGAATCTTTTTAAAGACTGCACCTATTCAGAGTTACTATTACGTAACTCTGCACTATTGCTATCTTTTTTTTAAACGAACGTAACATCATTAAATGAGGATTAAATTTTACTTTTCCAAACTAAAAAGTTTATTTATTGTGATTAACTTTGCTAACAATCATTTTTCTTCGTATTTAACCTATTGGTTTGATGCTACAGCAATTATTTAAATCATAATTTCTTTCATAGTTTCTTTTTGGCTTTGTTGTAGTCGGGCAAAAAGATGAAAATTTAAAATTAAGATAACTTAGAGGAAAATAACCATGAAAAACGTTACGGTTAATATTTTGATGGTTGGATGAGACTGGATAATTGGAAGAGGATTAAGTTGTTTTAATATCTACTAATTTCCAGCAAATAAATTGCTGCTTTCAATATGTTTCAGAACTGAATACTGAAGATATTTAAATGCAATTCTTCGATGGACGATGACCTGTTTTAATTTTTTCAAAAGGTACTTTATGATTGTTTCGCAAACATTTTTATAATTCTTGACATTTTCTAGGATAAGTCCATCACGACTTCATTAATTTCTATTAAATTGAAAAAGGTTAAACATGACTAAATAATTATGAAACAATTTATTATATATCTATAAATCGTGTATAGATTTTATGATATTGTTTTAACTCATGTAAATATATCGATTGTAAAATCTGCGTCAAAGTATTGACTCGATATAATCCAAATTTTTTTCTATTTCAAGTATTGAAAATATTTCTTTAAAAGATATTTTTAAACAATTATTTTCGAAACAAACATTTGTTTTACCAGTGAAACATGACATTATTTTTATTGTCAACATTCTATATAACGTACAAAACAATCTAATCTATTTTTTAATAATTTTGATTCGCGAGCGTAGGCGCTCTTTTTTCTGACAGCTTGTATTTAAAAGAGATGCATTCTCTTTATCAAGAAGGCTCTGATGGGTTCGTGAGAGGTCACGACTGTACAGAAACCTATAACTATCTCTGTTTATCCGACCAATACGAGTATTCTTACATCTTTCTCTGACATATTATATTTTCGTGATCAGATGACAGGTAACATGGGTAATTATTTTAAATGTTATAACCATAAATGGCTTAATGAATGAAAAATATATAACCTTATCCACTGAAAGTATTCGCTTGTTTTAAAAACGTAAGGAAATTCAATGATTTTTAATTATGATATCAAATCTGGGTCAAGTGTAATGCATATTGTTAGACAATGACTTGTTCCGCCAAATTCGAGTCCAGAATAATTAATAGTCATAAAGTGAATGCATCTATTACAGAATTGCAATGACTCCTACAGTTTGCTCTTAAAGCTTTTTCTGTGATCACAAGACCAAATATCAAATTTTTTTTATTTTTGTCGATATAATAAGGTAGTAGTTAATCAGAGATTTAAGGACAAGCTCATCTTAAAACCCGTTACGGTTTTTTTTTAATTAGAATTCGTATATCACAGCTGGATATCCAGAAATGTCCCGTGAAAAACGTGTTTCCGTTGGCGAGTTTTGTTGTAAATATGAAATCAAATGAAACATAATATTTATTGTATTTTAACTTCCGTCTTTATATACCGCAAATGTATCAACTTTCGGTCGTATAAAATCAATACATGACAGTTGCGTCGCGGAATGTAGCTCTTATGCAGCGAATATCCAGAGTTTATCCTTCCAGAACAATGATTGCTGATTCTCATCACGTTCCCGACAAAACTCCAGGAAACCAGACTGTGAGACGCGTCGCTTGTACATCTCCCGAACACGATTCCTAGTTTCTGTATTGCATATGAAAAAAACACGGTTACGAGTTATAAGCTTTTCTTTTTAGTGTTCCGTGCAAAACGAAACACTTATGGTATCGTTTGGGTGTCCGTCCGTCCGTCAAACAGCCGTTTCTGAAACTTGCCCAGCAGGAATTTTTGTAACTGCCCAGCAGGAATTTGGTAACTGCACAGCAGGAATTCGGTAAATGCTAAGCAGGAATTCGGTAACTGCCCAGTAGAAATTTGAAAACTTCCCAGCAGGAATTCCGTAAATATCCAGCAGGAATTTGGTAACTGTCCCTCGGTAGTTTAGTCACTGCCCCGAGACTTTGTTCATGAATCTACATAACTAGGTAAAAACGGCGTCTTAGGATAGAAAATTCGAGTATTCTATACAAAGACTTGCACTCCGCAATCTTTTTTATCACTAGTTATATCAGTTATTTTTTTTAATAATAGGAAACCATCAGGTTCTAATTCTTTTTGATTTATGAATCAATGCATTGCGATAGGTTTCCAAGCGTCGGGCGAGACACCGACGTTCAAACGTTTCTCTGTTTTAAAAACAAAAGCGACGCTTCTAGTATGTTTTTTACTCAACAATAATGCAAAGTACATTTTTCGATACATTAAAGAAAACTTCGATGGCATCGTTAAATATTTGAAGAAGGGATTATCTCTAAAGAAAACCACGTAATCTTTTCCCCGCTTCCAAAAACGGCTTCTTCAAGTGCAGACTTCAGTTCAGAATGACATGTTGCGGCTACTATTTCTTGCCAGCTTATAAAAAGTCCGAACAAAAAAACTAAGAGATAAATGGTGTAACGGTATAGTATTTAACGAGTGGGCATTTTTTCAAACAAAAAGTCTGTTCCCCGTGCCGTAAAAGTAGAAATGTAAAACTTTGTGCCATGATGACAAAATCAATGCAATGAATTGAAATTCGCGAAGTAGAAATAGAGATTGTGGATCATATAACTGACTTCATTAGCGTCTATATGAATTGTTCATGTTTTCAAAAGCTCTTAAGTAGAAACAATTTATTTCTAAGTGAACATATTATATGGCTGATCCTGTATAAGTTAACACTTGGACGGCAGAAACAAAATAGTATTCCGCAATAATGCCTGATCAGTGGGGCGTAGCTGTCAGACGACACGTAAATACGAGGGTTGGAAATACCGAGGTAGCTCGTCTTCAAACCGATTGGCTAATGTTTTTCACCTCGTTCACAATTCTTGGAAAATGATCTGAATTTCCACACAACCGAGATTTCCTTTCGCGAATATTTTAAATATTCAATTTGTATTATAACGTCATATAAGGTTAAAAATCACATTCCCTGTGTGGTATTTTGTAATAATGCCAGGTAAAGACAAATAGTCCTAGAGCCGTCCGTCGGATTTTCTATGTATCGGTTAAAGAGACATATAATTTTACTTATCGGTGGTTATTCACGCCGGGTATCACATAAAAAAAATCATTTTAGATTTCGATTTATTTTCCTGTTAATAATTTAACGAAATGTTCTTGGTTTTTATGCTCTAAAAAAATCAATAACATTCTGTTTTATTTAAAACGAGTTCTCACAGCTAGCTGACCTCTTACGTAGCCCCTATTATAATACGCGGCACGAATCTAAAAGGTTCGGAAGTTAGATGCGAATGCGGGCTTGCGCTTGTACAGTCTGTTGAAAAACTATAAATTTGCAATTCAACAAAACTAAAATAACAAAAACAACTTGACAATAGCGTACTCGACTGTACTTTAAAGCAGGAAAGCGACAAGTGACAAAGGCAACGAGCAATCACGGCCAATCACCGACGAGCGCACGTTCCGTGCAGGTAGCTGGGAGGTGGTGGGAGTATCAACGGCTCTAAAATGTGCCTTTGCGACGCTGTTTGTGCCGAATCTATTAGATGCGTGGCGCGTATTATACACTCTTCCTTACGCTAATAAAAAATATATAAAGTAATAATGTGGGGTAACTTAAATTTTATTATGGCATCGCACCAATATATTCGATACATAGGAAATCAGTCGGTAAGCTCTCCGTCTAAAGCCAATTGCGTTGTTTGGATTAACAGGTATAAAATCTATTTTTAGTAACTAACATTAAAACGCAGCGTGGTGTATCTCATCAAGATGAATACTTCATGAACTCGAAATTTGCAACGTCTGTATAATTTACAATGTCGAGCAGTCCGTGTACGGCTAGCTTAAGTTCCCGACTTAATAGGAAGCTGACATAACCTAAGAAAACTAAAAATACAAACAGTATTTTTTGGCCCTGTATCAATTAAAAAAAAAATTGCGATACTACTTTTTATAATCCTATTTTTTCTGAGGTTAATTACTAAATTAATAAAAAAAGCTCTTCGTTAATAATAGTGATAGTTAAATTACAATAATTTTATTTAATTTTGAGTTCATCAACTACATATGTATGCTGAGTGTACAGTCAAGTACAGTCCGCAGCAAAGACACAATTAATTGTAGGTCGCAGAACCATAAATTCCAAACTTGTATTTAACGAAACTGGCAATAAAAGGTTACTGAGCCGGCATCGATAAATGTTTTATCGAAATTAAAAAAATATTCATAGATCTATAAATGGTACAGGAATTTACGATCACCGAAAAACTGTATCTGGACTAGTGAACCTCGTGCCAGAATCATCTGTGAACAGCTGTTAAAACAATAATTACCACAACATTTTTTTTTTATTTTTAAACGCATTGTTTTGACTTTAATACAGTTGGGAATACAAATCTTTGATTGACGTCTGAATAGAACTCTTCAAGTAAATAAAATTGTTGACCAATTTTTCTCAGACCATACGATATATGGACAAAAAATAATAAAAATACAAATCAATATAACACACGATGACGTTTTGTCAATATATCGTATGGTCTGAGAAAAATTGGTCGACAATTTTATTTACTTGAAGCAGTTGGGAATAATTAAATTCGAGCGAGTTTGCTGTCCAAATTCACGCGAGCGAAGCCTTCGGGTAAAGTGTAGATTTTTCAATATAAATATAATTTCAATGTTAACTTTTTTAGTGACCACCGATTAAGGTATTCATTTCTGAGTGCGGTGGAGTCTAGGATGATATCATCTAGATACAAAAAATATTCTTTTATGTTTATGACTTCGATGATGCAAACATTTATTTGTTGCACAATTTTTTACATAAACATTAAGAATTGATTGTTCTACTTTGCGTGCAAAATTTAAATTAAATAAAAATAAACACTTTACAAGTTATAAATGCATTCATTATTACGTAACGTACTTATTTAAATCAATCGAATGGTTAAATTATATAGATAAACCTTGTCATATTTTAATGATTAGAGATACTGCTTGTTAGTCGTAACTTCTTTGCTGTGAATAGAACAAGATAAGTTTGTAGAAAGTTTACTAGATGTTTTGGGTTGTCCTGATTCAATCCTGCTGGGGTTTTCTATGAACCGTTAACACAATCTTCTAAATCATCCTAAAATATCTACCTTTAAAAAAAATATTCTTTGAAAAAATCAATTTTGTAGTTATCAGAAACAAGAATGATTTAATCTGTGTCTTCTTAAAAAAAGATGATATTTATGGATCGTATAGCATGATCTCTATGTTCTATATTTAAGATAACTTTTGATATAATAAAAATAGACGTCAAGAAACACGAACTTTTATTGATTCAGTGATCTCAAAAAATCACATAAAATATCGGATATAAGAGAAATGTTTATCGCGTTTGCCTGACCGTTAATTATAATTATTAATTACATTTACCTGTTTGTTTATATAGGCGCAGGTACATTATAGTAACTAAGTACTCACTTCTCGTATCATGTAGTAACTCAGTACTTATAAATACCACTCATTATTTATGCCCGGATGCTGCTTTAATTATTGATATATGAAAGAACTTTTACTTATTAATAAACTAATAATCAAACGAGATGATTTTCTCGCGATATCTAATCGCAGAAGATTTTGTTTATTTATTGAATATTTTTACTCAGTGTCTACATGATGGCTTTTTAATTATTATTAATTTTTATTAAAAAAAAACAATACAAACTTACCCACTGCGTCGTTAATTACAAATTCATTGGGTTTTAAATTATTCAAAATTTACTTCTGTTTTTTAAGTGAATTTAATTTTCATAAAACGCAATCCTAACCTGATTTTAATGCTAGAGCGCCGATTAATACAAATTTAATTTACGAGGTTCGTTTAAATAGCTTACCGAGACCGACGATGATATGACCGTCAGGTGCTTTAAGAACGCCTCTAGCGTACGCGGCTCGCACTAGTTCGAGAGCGCAGGCATCTCGTCCTCCGACAAGCAGGACGCCATATTGAACGTACCCCATGTAACGCAATTGTCGACATGCGGTCACTAGCCCCGAATTCCACCAGCACTTTGAATTGGACGACAGAAAACTCTGAAAATAAAAACAAAAAAATCAGTTAATAATGCGTTTTTCCCATGATTTTTTTTCAGCACGAATAGTAGGAATAGAATGTTTCAGTTCCTACTATTCGTTCTGAAAATATCGATTTAAATTCAAACACTGAGCAATTGATATTCTTTTAAAGGAAATCATTCATGACTGACGATGTTTCCCCCGACGGGAAATTGACTGACGAGTATTTTCACGTTTAATCATCAATTATTTACAATCTAACAAATTTTCATCAGCAGATTTATCACTTTTTTTCATAGTTTTTCCGACGAGTTTCACAGCTTCCCACGCCCACACCCACCGCGGGAGCGCTGACTGACTTTCGATTTCGAAGAGAGTAATGGTTAAACTCTTCAATCAATTACATTTGAGTCGGAGATAAATTACTGATAAATTTTGACACCACCTCCCGGACTCAGATATTTTTTCGGATGGAAGTACGAGTATCGACTGACAGATGACGGCATTAAAACGCATAGACGGAAGGTGAAACATAGCTTCGGACGCAAACCAATTCGAGTCGTTTTTGTTAGATTCGATCATAATCTTTTTCGAACATCAAAAACTTCAAAATATTACGTGTTTGTTTGCCTCCGTGTGATCTTTATTAACTTCGTTCTGGACTCATTGTATTTTCTTTATCAAAAGAATAATACTTCTCTGTTCACGGGTATTTTATAAGATTATAAAAGTTCCTTTGACTAGACGGAGGGTTGTTAGTCGGCAGAGAATCATTTCAGTGGAAGTCGGTACTCAAATACCCTCCGTTTGGCCATTCCCTAAAGTAAGACGGATAAACGTCCATCAGTAGCGCACTGTTGAGCTTTCCTCCCAAGAGCTTTATTTTGTAACGCCATCAACATTACTTGGAGCCGATCACCAAATCTAACATTTTCACAATATCACACTTTTGCCACTTCTGGAAGAACCTATGAACGGGGGGCTTGTAACGTCATCGCTATGCTCTCGGCTATTCTCATGTCCCACTATTAAAACTAAATAATAATAATGCGTTTAACGTCCGTTTCTCGACTTTATGTCATAACAGACGCCATTTGCAGCATTACTATTTTTTATTCTACATTTTTAAACTTCCACTTAATTAATAGCAATAGGCCAATGAAGGAATTTTAGGACATTAGGACAATTTTGAGCATAGGAGTTTGACAGGTAATCGGCCATGGCCTTGAATAAGGAACCATCTCGATATTTATCTGAAATTATCGAAGCAAACCATGGAAAATCTCAACAAGATGGACGGTACAGGAATTACCGTTTCTCGGCAAGAGGCAGCAGGAAAAAGTGCCAGCCACATCTGCCCCCGCCAGGATTCGATCCCTGTACCTCTCGAATGCGAGTCTAGTGCTCTCACCACTATGCCACCCCGCTCTTAATTAGTTGATGGGATGTTGCGAAAAAGTACATTCTTATTGAAAATTACACCGGCATCACTCGAGAACTCCTTGACCGATTTTTAGTTGGTACACTGAACTATTGACATAAATAATTTACTTATTTTATTATTAGTTGTTATTTTTAATGCCGTTGCTTTTAACGTTTTATTGTTAATAATAATTTAGCGTCACATGCCGACAATTGCCTGACCAGCTGACGTATATTTATAAAATTAATTTGCTACTCATTTTTATTTTTGTGCTTTACAACGACTAAAGTCGTTCTGATTTTTAAAATTCTACACTCTACGGCACTGATTTCTGAACGTTCGATAGGGGACGACTTTGACGATTTCTGGAAAAGGCTGTCAAGATAAAAGAAGCCACTCAAAAGCGTGATTACATGGTTTTCGAAACGAGTCATTTTTCATGTCTTTTGAAACGTGTTAAAAACTCTTTTAAATATAATCAATATATATATACAAAATAGTTACAGGACCTTTGTGATTTCGTTTTTATATAGCGGTCCCGCCCGGTTTCACCCGGGTTCTAAAGAAGGAATGGGGGGAGGGACGTGAGTACGCATATTCATCTTAGTTTACTGAGATTAATGTTGTGTCCAAATTTCATGATGATCGGAGTTACCGTTCAAAAGTTTTTGTCGAACGGACAAATTTTGAGTTACATTTTGCAACAATTTCCATTGAAGCTCCACTCCTATTGGTCGTAGCGTGATATTATATAGCCTATAGCCTTCCTCGATAAATGGGCTATTCAACATAAAACAAATTCAATTCGAACGAAGTAGTTTCTGAGATTAGCGCGTTCAGCCAAACAAACAAACTCTTCAGCTTTTATATATTAGTACAGATTAATTGGAACTTTTTATAAATTTGAACTAATGTTACTGTTGACCTTTTTACGATGTAAATATGTACCAATGTAATTTTAGAAGTGAAGCAATTCATATTCAAATTCTAAAAAAAAATCATCAGCAAGTAGCAGGTCGGCAACCGCGGCTTACCCATATGTAACAAATCTGCTTGGATGTAAGGCAATGACCTCAATGTTTTCAACTGTCAATGAGTAAAACGCTCAACAACACAACCACAGTGTTAATGCTTGTTTACACTGTAATCAACGGTTTAAATCAACAGATATCTTAGTCATGCTGAGTTAGAAAATTATTTAGGTAATATTTGAAGAAGAACTTCAAAACACGATAATAAGTTGAACAGTCTTATCGTTTCCAATATAATTGACATAAAGATAGTCAGGACTGGACTAAGAACATACTAGTGTGACCTGTGCGATCATTCGCACTAAATAAGTATAATAATTATCACTTTACAAAATTGTTTTTTAAATATGATTGCAGGTATTCAATTCGTTTCTAATTTTGCACACTGCTTATAACGTTCTTCTTTTTGTTGTATTACAATATGAAGCTCAGATGACAGATCGAAGAAATATTTTACTAAAATTGTCATATAGAGGCGCAAGTAGCAAAAGCGTTGGGCTAAGCCGTCAGATGGCATCATGCACAGTGCTGTGACGTTGTTCAGCGTTGCTCGCTGTTTCAAAATTAAAGCCGTCAGATTACAGTATGCAGAATTGTGTCTGTTGTATTACAATATGAAGGTCAGATGACAGATCCAACTGTTGACGTTGTTTCAAAATTAAAGCCGTCAGATGGCAGACGTTGTTCAGCGTTGCTGTATTTTAATTAATTTACAAAAACAAAAGCAATAATAAATTTTTTAGTTGTCGATGTCAGTAGAGCAAGCAATTATCTGTAAAATGATATATAATTTATGTGGAGTAATTGTGAGTTTTTTTCTAAAAAGGGAGGCAAACATCTTAAACCTTAGCGTATTAATATATATGATTTAGATTCAGCGTCGGTCTGGCCACAGGGAATACCGGAATTTTTCCCGGTGGGCCTGTCGAGCCCGGTCCAGATTTTTTTCGAACACGGTCTGTAGAGGCGTTTGACAATTTTCTCCAAACTGACCCTGTTTTAGATTCACACTTCAAATGAAATAACTTTTGTACCAAACATTTTTCGATTGCAATTCTGAACCGCCGTAGATTCCCGTTTCTGCCTCGCATAGGCTGAGTTGTCGCATTTTATTTAGTTGTGTGTGTGTGTTCCTCGAAAACTAGTTGCATAGTCGGGTTTTTCCACTAAAATGGGAGACATGGGATGGATTGAGGACTAAAGAGCGGTTCAGGATTGCATCAAATCGAAAAATGTTTGGTACAAACGTTACTTTCTTTGATTCAAAGAACAATAATCCGAGATAAAAAAAGTGTGTGTGTGTGTCAGCTCCGACGCACGACTGGAGTTTACTCCTTAGATACGCTGTGTAATGTAGTCCATCTCATTCTTTCGCACGTTAAATCCTACAGATATATATGTTTGTCTCTTTTGTATTCCATCTCATTCTTTCGCACGTTAAATCCTACAGATATATATGTTTGTCTCTTTTGAAACGCGACAATTGAAGCGATGGCGCGTAACGTCTCATCAATTGATTTTACTACTCCGGGTCTTATAACTCAAAATCGTTTCTCAAGAAGTAAACTCAAAAAATGGTGTCCTATTTCAAAAGTAGATGTCTCGGAGGTGCCTCCAACATATTGTAAGCACTAATCAAGTTCTTACTTTAAAGAAAATAAAACACTTTGATTGAATAACAATTCGGAAAAATATGTTTTCTCGTTAGAAGTAATTAATCAATTGAATTTTTTCCAAAAATAACAACATTTATTTTTCCAGCGTTAAGGAAAACTAATTTTGACAATATTAAAAAAGAGAGAGAGTTAATGTAACAATGCTTGCTACAATATGAACTACACCAATGTTCTTCCCCCTTAATTCCGTGCCACTTTTGCCCGAATTTTATTTTTCGAAAGCGCTCACTCTACGAAATGAAAGAGCGTTCGGGTTTTAAAGATCCAAGTGTAAACATACTTTAGGTTATTTGTAAACAGAAGAAATGCCGGAACAACGGAAATGCATGCAGTAAACAGAAACAAACGAACGCGTAGTTTAAACCGAGACCATAGTCTAATTATAGCAACCGGCTTATTATAGACACGCTCGATTCCATAATGTCTTGTCTTCTTCTTGTCTCAAATAGATGACGGAGAAGAAGCATGCAAACAGAATAATATCTGCTTGAAAATGAAAAATGACAAATTAATGTGCATTCATAAGTTTCTATATATCTGTCATTCAAAATGATAAATGCATAACGTTTGAAAGTTGATTGGGAAGAAATTTGCTTAGACGCTAATTACCTCGATTGTCGAGCGTCTATTATTCACAGTCTGTCTAAGAAGAGATTTTGGACTCGTTGTTTTTATTATTAATGAGATTTTTTAGTCTACTGGATTTAATTTGTAAAAAAGTGTCTACCCTGAGCTTCGCCGATTGGTCAAAGACATTATTATTATTTACAACTGTGTAGTTAAGTAAAACTTGCCACTATTTTGTGACACCTGCTTTATAAAATCATATATATTAATACGCTAAGGTTTAAGATGTTTACCTCCCTTTTTAGAAAAAACCTCACAATTTCTCCACATAAATTATATATCATTTTACAGATAATTGCTTGCTCTACTGACATCGACAACTAAAAAATTTATTATTGATTTTGTTTTTGTAAATTAATTAAAAGACAGCAACGCTGAACAACGTCTGCCATCTGACGGCCTTAATTTTGAAACAACGTCAACACTTCGATCTGTCATCTGACCTTCATATTGTAATACAACAGACACAATACTGCATACTGCCATCTAACGGCATTAATTTTGAAACAGCGAGCAACGCTGATCAACGTCACAGCGATGCGGCATGATGCCATCTGACGGCTTAGCTCAACGCTTTTGCTACTTGCGCCTCTATATGACAATTTTAGTAAAATATTTCTTCGATCTGTCATCTGAGCTTCATATTGTAATACAACAAAAAGAAGAACGTTATAAGCAGTGTGCAAAATTAGAAACGGTTTGAATACCTACCTGGAATCATATTTAAAAAATAATTTTGTAAAGTCATAATTATTATACTTATTTAGTGCGAATAATTCGCACAGGTCACTCTAGTTTATCATAATTCTTCTAGCA
Source organism: Xanthostigma xanthostigma (assembly GCA_963575645.1). Taxonomy (NCBI): domain Eukaryota; kingdom Metazoa; phylum Arthropoda; class Insecta; order Raphidioptera; family Raphidiidae; genus Xanthostigma; species Xanthostigma xanthostigma. Next base: position 2,525,820 of record OY754475.1, on the reverse strand, counting down.
AATTATGTAATCGCGTTACAAAATATTGCACCCGTAGGACTTTTGTAGTCAGTATTGGCTTAGATTTCTTACTTTTAAAACCTAAAAACGTTTCAAGTATTGTTAATATTCCTGTGCGCGAGTTAATTAAATAAATAATTAAGGTTTCTTCGTTGAACGCAGTGTGATATTAATTATTAATAGATTGATTTTAGACAATTGTAGACGTTCTAGAGTGATACTAATACAAACAGACAAAAATTCCGGACACTCGTTTTCTCGTATTGACGTCAACCTCCCGGAGCGCAATTAAAACAACAATAACAAAGTATTGATAAAGAGTAGTGTGCGTTTTATTCGTTGATTAAAGACTTAAGTAATTGAAAAAAATTAAATTATTTTTAGAGCTATTTATATTCATGTCGTCTCAACATGTCTATTCACTTACAGAAATGTCTTTCGCAACTTGTCCGTATGCTTTAGTTGCGTGAGATTTATGTTGCCAATAAATCTTATACTGCACCTACAGGACACATAAACACGTTCCTAGGGGAACTCTCTGTAATAACTGTACAGGTCCCATGTCGTCAGTGTTCCCTTCTCGGTGTCAAAATACAGGAGGTCCTTTTATATCTGAATTTCTTGTGTCTATTAAAAAACATTTACAATACAAACTTGTAGTTTGTGAGTGCGATAAAAATAATATCACGCTACGACCAATAGGAGCGGAACATCAATGAAAAATGTTGCAAGCTGTATCTCAAAATTAGTCCGTCCGACAAATATTATCAGGTGAAATGCCTAAATATTGCAATATTAGCGCATCACATTCACAAGCTCGAATAGCTCAGTCGATAGAGCGTAAGACTCTTAACGCCAGGGTCTTGGGTTCAAGCCCCACGTCGGCGAATATATTTTTATTTTTTTTTATTTTTTACATTGCTTTCTTCTAAGGCTTACATTTCAATTTTTTGAAATTTTTTACGACTAATTAAAATTAAATAAATCTAATTAATAGCTCATTTGAAAACTGCTACAACTATAGGTACCTATATAAAAATAATTTTCCTACAGTGTTTTCAATTAAATATTTATTATATTAAAAGAAATTTATTACTTAAAAAAAAGTATAAATACTGCTTTTTAACAACAAAAACTTTTGAACGGTAACTCCGATCATTATGAAGTTTGGACACAACATTCATCTCGGTAAACTAAGATGAATGTTCGTACTCATGTCCCTCCCTTCCCTATTCGTTCTTTTGCACCCGGGTGAAACTGGGCGGAACCGCTAGTAATATATAAAAAAGAACAGTTACGCCATCTCTTCGTGGCAAAATGAAAAGCAAAAATTTCCATCCATTTAGTTATTAGAATATCAAAGTTCTGTTGAGGAGAATGACCTCATTATTCGTGTTTAACACAGAAATAAACTTCTCAATCTTCTTCGGCTTAACAAGTAGCGGAAATATGGAATCTTTTCACTAGTCACAATTATTCGACATACTGAGTGATTGACGAGACATATTTTATTCGAATGCAAATGTAGAACCCGAGCTCTTCAATGTCCGTAGGTGATATATTTTATTACAACGGGGCTTCTGCAAGATTCATACTTCATTGAAAAAGGTTATTGCTTTTAGAGTGGCATTTAAAGATCTTTCACTATATAACTGCAACAAAGTTTTTCTCCCATTCACATTTAACTTTTGCTGTTCTGGAATACATGCATCATCCCGCTCTGGACGCCAGACTATCGTCGCGACGTCGACTGGAACTGGCGTCGTTCTGCCGCAGTGTATCTTATTTGTTCGCAGATCCGGACTAAACTAATTTTATATACTTCAAATCTTCAAATCTGTCATATTCATTGTATAGACTCAATGAATAATTCAATTCTAAAATTATTTTGAAAGTATCAAAGAGAGCGCATAAGTTTTGTTATAGTTTTGAAATAGCTACTAAACGAGGCATTTGAAGTCAAATATTAAATAATGATATTAGATTACAGACGGTCAACAGTTAAAATGTAGGTACTAGAGAATCTGCCATCCAACATTTAAAATCTGGGAGTGCTAATTCCCCCAAAATCCGAGGGAAACAATGATATTTAATCGATATAGTGTACGAGATATATTACTAACCTGGAATAGTAAATATCCACTGTCGTACATCCAGAATTCTCCAGGATCTGTGTTGTTCTGCGATCCTGCTTTACGAAGGGTGATGGCCAAACATTGCCGGAGTATTATCTGGCATGGCCTTGGGCCAGATCCCCCTGTCGAGCTACCCATTACCACTGGACAGGGGTTCCACAATTATCTGCACTGACAACGCTGCACCGCACTCGATTGTTATCAAAACTGAATTCTAGGTTATCATTTTCTTGCGTCAGGTGGTACCGATTTTCAGTGGATGAAGATCTGGAACAAAATAAATCTGTTTATAGAAACACTTATAACAATTCTTCGATCACAACAGAAAAATAACTCGATTTTCATTGGATAAATATCTCAGAATAAAATATGTTTATGAGAAACTAATAGTTCTTAAATTCTGGCAAGGAAACTTCGTTTTATTATCTAAGTTTTGTAATTGTAAGAATTGTTAACCTCTAAAGTATTTTTTTTTAATTACGAACTGTATAAACTGGATTTAGAAATAGTTATTAGAAATATTCATGGAATATTATCCCTGAAAAATATGAATGTTTTTGAAAAATAACTCTAATAATTTAGAGTGATGATGATCCTGTTTCAATGTTGGAAAATTAAAAAGGAAGAATCCTGGTGGCATAGGATCGATACATTCTCCGAAAATGGTATAAAGATTGCCAAAACGTCAGACAATAAATTGCAATAAAAACCTTCAGTATTTGATTTGTTTCATCGATCCTATGCCACCAGGATTCCTCCTTTTTAATCTTCCATCCATTAATGTTTTTATTTTTGTTTCAGGTGAGTGGATTATTCTTTTGAGATGTGGTGTTACTATGATTAAGGTAAACATTTATTTTAACTTCCAATTTTTAAATGCCTTCCTACATAAGTTTGTGTTAAATGCTTCATGGGATTCCCTAAAACCATTACCCGAATGATTTCAGTGCCATCTTCGGCTTAATTCGTACCTTAAATTAGCTTTAATCATTTTGCATTAAGAATATCGAATTCGAAGCACTCGTATTTATTTTTTTATCAACGATTCTTACATGCTCTGTTTGCTATCAATATAGGTTTCTTACTAATTCTTTCTTCATTTTTTCAAAAAGAAAAAAACGCTACCTCTTGAATCATTATGTATGACCAATCATTGTTCTTAAATGAAGCAAATGTAACATCCATTGTTGTGAATGACTGAGACATATCAAGGACGTTTGTTTGGAACAATATAAACAATACCGTGAAATTATTGTTGCGTGAATTAGAACAATAAAAAGAGCTTTTAAAAATAAACACTGAATCTAATTTGACATTTTTAATCACTTAACATTATTGTGTGTGGTTAAGAATCGACCTGTTCTTTTGTTATTGATTCTAAAAAAATACATTTTCAGTTCGTTTTTTTAAATAAAAGATCTTTTCTAAGCAACAAATCTATTCGCCAATATAGAATCGGACAAGAAATCTTAAAATCGTAATCTGTTTTAAACAACTAAACTCGAGGGACCTCTACTCAATCTTTTAATTTTTGACGAATTTGGAACGTTTTTACATTGTTGAATTCGATAAGCATTATGATTACTTTCGCATGTCTTCCAATTTAGGCGCGTTAGAATTATTTAATCAAAAGAGATTTGACCCAATTTGGAAACACATTTGAAATTGAAAAGATCTGTTTTCCTTTATTCGTAATGCAAGTGAAATTAACTTCTACTTTTCGAAATCCTATTGGAAAATGGGAAAGTATTTTCAAAACAGAGTTTTGTCCTTAAATGGCCTTGAAGTACTCTCATCGTCACAAAGACTCTATAAACAGTCATCGAGTTCTGAATACATATCATCAATAGTTATTGAATTGGCCGTATCTTTTATTATAAATATACATTGTATATTATTTGAAAAGAAAGTTGCATACAGCAATAGCTTATTATGTTATTAGTTTCTTAAAGAGATGTAAGACAATACCAGAATATGGTATACTCTTTATTACTGATTTTAATTTTAAATCCGTCAAAAGAATTAAAAATTAACTAGTGTGACCTGTGCGAATTATCCGCACTAAATAAGTATAATAATTATCACTTTACAAAATTATTTTTTAAATATGATTGCAGGTATTCAATTCGTTTCTAATTTTGCACACTGCTTATAACGTTCTTCTTTTTGTTGTATTACAATATGAAGCTCAGATGACAGATCGAAGAAATATTTTACTAAAATTGTCATATAGAGGCGCAAGTAGCAAAAACGTTGACCTAAGCCGTCGGATGGCATCATCCAGCATTGCTGTGACGTTGTTCCGCGTTGCTCGCTGTTTCAAAATTAAAGCCGTCAGATGGCAGACGTTGTTCAGCGTTGCTGTATTTTAATTAATTTACAAAAACAAAAGCAATAATAAATTTTTTAGTTGTTGATGTCAGTAGAGCAAGCAATTATCTGTAAAATGATATATAATTTATGTAGAGAAATTGTGAGGTTTTTTCTAAAAAGGGAGGCAAACATCTTTAACCTTAGCGTATTAATATATATGATATCATCCTTACATGAGATATAAAATACAAGTATTTCTTGATAATGCGAAAGCTTGTCTAGAAAATTGCTCGTGGAAATCCGTATTCCCGTTCACAGATCTCAGAACGTATCAGTTCGACTCAAGATAACTTGACCAGTTGGTAGCTGTTAAAGTCTTGGTGTTATGACTGGAAGAGCTGAACTAATTCAAATGTGTAACCTTGCGAAACCTTCTTCTAAGATGCATTTGCATTAAGATAATTAACATGCAAGCGGATAAACGAAGCTTTACTCTAGATAGCCATCTAACAAGGTGAAAAACAAGGTCGGTACATAGTTTTTTTCTGCAGAGGAACAGTATAATATTGTTTCTTCTACATGATTGGTTACACTAGCGTGTCTGCAATAGATACGATATTAGCTGTCTCCTTTTTTCATAAATTGCATTTCGTCTTTGTCTACCGTTGCTACTTACTAACTCGTTTCGTAACACTTTCATTGTTGTCAGAGGTTACGGACGATTCCAATAATTATTTTATTATTTTCTTTTACTTTAAATTGTCAAATAAAATCGATTTGTAATATATCTACATAAATATTAAAATATCTTTCGAACCATATTAAATGTTGCGCCTGTCCTATTACTTTAAACAATTTGCTACAAGTCGTGTTTTGTTATTTTGATGCTCAAATGTTTTCGCTAAGCTTGCAGTTGTCAGATGTTTTAGTTTTGTTTCAATTGAAGATTTTTGGCACATAACGTTTCCGCATGAGTCACAAATTTTTATTTATATAAAATGTAACGTCTTTATAGATTTTTAAGTTACACTCTCTTTACTAAGAAACATATTATAGTTTATCGCAGTTGCAGATCTTCAATTGTTTCGTTCTACATTTGTTTAATTAACCGATTACGTACCGACATAAATATAAAACAATGGATCGATACAATACCTTAACAATAGAACGATTATTTTAATGGTTTTTTGGCTATTAAAAATCGCGACCATAACCTGACTTTTTTCGGGTATATATATTTTTTTTTTAAATTCTAAGGTCGCTATTTTTCACAACACTACAATCGATGTGAAGATATCGGGACACCTCAAATGTTTAGGTATCGAACAATATGGATTTTTTTTTGTTATTTACCGATATATTCCTGATTTATTGGCAATTAATTTGAAGTATCCTGATATCAAGAAATCGGGATCGTCGACGACACGTCGGTGTAAAGAAAAAATACACTGTTATACCACGTAGAATTGATTTTCCAAGCGTCGTTATAAATACAATAACATTTTTATTGTATAAAATTCGGATATATTTTACTTCCCCTCACGTATCATGCTGATTTCTTGTGTGATTTCCTGCTGAGACATATTGGTATTTCCTGCTGTGCCATTATACTTTATCCTGCTGACCATTTTTGGAATTACTTGCAGTCTTCTCGAAATCCAATAAATTCGCCAGCTGTTTGGTTTCAGTGTTTTGGAAATTAATGCCCGAATTAACTTTTTACCATCGAAGAAGTGAAATTTTTGCACGGCAGGAATGTGCAATTTATTGTTTTCCAAACTCGATTTACCTCAGTTATAATTAAGTCGTACGTCGATTGTTTTTTTGTGTAACCGAACCTACTTGATCAAAAAGAAAGTAATACATGTCAATTAAATACGCTGTAATATAAAAGTACTTCGTAGGTAAATTATTGTGTGACCAAATACGACCATTATTAACTTTTTTCTTTTTTTTAATCTCTCATAAAATATCTTGACAACAATTACGAACATTATTTTTTTTTATTCTAAAAAGTTCATAGGTCACTTTCGATAAATATCGAGTTTCATTTTTTCTTCTTCGATCGTCTTTTATTATATTGTCTTCCGATCGTGTTTTTTTTTAACTAATGATTCGCTTTAAAATACTTTCGACTATCTGCAAATACACTAAATAGTATAATTTATTTTTTTCTTCGCATTCCATTCAATTGTTTCGTGTATGTGTTGTTTTTGTGTTGTCACGCGTCTGCGTTTTGTTTTACAGTCATTTGTTATTTTATCTGTAACTCGAAATTACTGTCGGAAGTTTATTTCAAACAAGAGTACTTAATCTATTTATCTTTTCGTGTTTTTCTAAAATTGCACATTCATGCTTTATCCATGCCCGTTTAAAATGTACAATCGGTCATAACTGTATTTTTTTGAGTGATCTTTTTGATAAATTAAAAAATTACTTCATTTCGTCAGAAATTTAATTAAAAAGTAAATAAAAAAATTATCCCTATATACTCCGTATATGGTAAGCTTTTTTGTCACACATATGTGATTATTATAATAAATAAAATGGATTCCTAACTTTGATTAAAATTAATGTTTTTCAATTATTTAATTTTTAGGATGCATCTGTGTTTGCCCATTTATCTAATCTGATCCTATTTTAACCACAAAGAACTATCAAAAGTTATTCAAGTTATTTGACTGCAAATTCAAAACTGCGATCTAATATGATTTTCAGCTTGAATGCTTTCAAAGTTTTTATTTACTTTATCAATTACTTTTTTTGATGCTAATAGTTCGATTTCATTCACTGTTTTTTGGTTAGAACAATTTCGTGGTTTTAGCATTCAAATTGGTGTTAATTCGGTTTGTAAATTATATAAAGTATCGAAATTAATTCTTAAAAAGTTATAATGATTCGTTTAAAACTTTTTAACTTAGTCTACGATTTTGAGACATTTTATTTTCATTTATTTGTAATGTCACCCGCTTTAGGTACTAGTTTTTTGATGTTGATAAGCTTCTAAGGTAACACATGGGATCCTTTAAATCGAAGTGTCTACCTTCAGGTCCCTGTCTTTTAATTATAATTCTGTTCTAATCATGATACGTAAAAGAGGTGATTTTATTGGGTGCTGCCACCAGATAACTTAATTATCGAATTTTTAATATCTGATTTATATTTAAAAACATTTAAGCATGTTCTCTTTATGCATGCTTAGTATATTCTACAATTGAAGCCATTTCCAATACATATTCCGTTTTTAAATCTTTATATATAAAAATTGCGTGTCACATGTTTGTCCGCGATGAACTCCTGAACTACTGAGCCGATTTTAAATTTGATTTGCACACCGTGTGCAATTCGACCCAACTTGAAAGATAGGATAGCTTACATTTCAATTTATAGTCGCAATATTATTTTATTGCAAATTATTTGTCTATTCCTTGACAGTCATAATTATCTGTTGACTGGATTGAGTGAATATTCAATAGATGGCGCAACGTTTCATATAAGCTACAATTCAATAGCATAACCATCACGTGTTGCTGAGGTTAAGGTTAAGGAATATATATATTATATATACTATTAATATATATATTATCGCGTTAAAATAAAAACGCTTTTCGTGGAGACCAACTTTGCAACGGTGGAAATCTACAAATTCGAGCGAAGCCGAACCGGGCCGCTAGTAGTAATTAATAATTGACGATTTTAATATGCGTAATTGTTTCTTAAAATTATTATAATATCAAAGACTAGAATGACCTGTGCGAATTATTCGCACTAAATAAATATAATAATTATCACTTTACAAAATTATTTTTTAAATATGATTGCAGGTATTCAATTCGTTTCTAATTTTGCACACTGCTTATAGCGTTCTTCTTTTTGTTGTATTACAATATGAAGCTCAGATAACAGATCGAAGAAATATTTTACTAAAATTGTCATATAGAGGCGCAAGTAGCAAAAGCGTTGAGCTAAGCCGTCAGATGACATCATGCAGCATTGCTGTGGCGTTGTTCAGCGTTGCTCGCTGTTTCAAAATTAAAACCGTCAGATGACAGTATCAGTATTGTGTCTGTTGTATTACAATATGAAGGTCAGATGACAGATCGAAGTGTTGACGTTGTTTCAAAATTAAAGCCGTTAGATGGCAGACGGTGTTCAGCGTTGCTGTATTTTAATTAATTTACAAAAACAAAAGCAATAATAAATTTTTTAGTTGTCGATGTCAGTAGAGCAAGCAATTATCTGTAAAATGATATATAATTTATGTGGAGAAATTGTGAGGTTTTTTCTAAAAAGGGAGGCAAACATCTTTAACCTTAGCGTATTAATATATATGATTCTTGCGAATTGTGTAGGTTTTGATGTGAGAAATTGTTTTTACATCTTCTCACATATTGAATATCTTTAAAGCGTCGATGAACTATCGGGAAATAAAGAATTCTTTCACGTATATTTCTTGACAACAAAATGACACAAAAATTATGGTGTAAAAAGTAAAAAGCAATTACATATCTAGGTATAAATTATTCATACCTACTTTCGTTTTCGGTTTCAAGCAAAAGAAAAAAAAATGAATTTTACAATTATTATTGTTAAATGCGGTAACTATACTTAAATACATGAATAAATTGCATTTAGTAGTTTATATATAAATGTAGATAAAAATTTGTCGTCGCGTTTTTCGACATAAAAAAAAATAAATACTTAACAACTCTATTACGAAATTTCGTTTTTCTTAACAGAGAAAGTCTCATTTCCCATAACGAGAGTCGTCCTTCCGGAAATCATACATAACTTCCTCGTTACTTTAAAATGTCAAATTTTTGTCTGTTTAACGTCTTGAAGTGTGAAATATATTGGCATGAATATTGATTTCTTGTTTGACCTATTAAGCTAAGAAAAAAAATGATTATTGTCAAATGTTTTTTTATTATCTGTTGGCAGAACAAGTTTTTGTAAATATACTTAATTCTTTATAGTTAAGCAGAAATAAATCAATCAACCAAGACTTGTCATTAAAGAGCGAGAGAGAGAATGTAGATTATATATGCTCGATAACTGAGGTCATTAGCATCTTGTTATAAAATGTGTGCCAATAATTATTATCAATTTGATGCATACATTTGTACTTTTCTGTTTCTTCAGCTGCAAACCGCCAATGCAATTTTTGTATAACATTTCTGAATTGCGTTCTGTTCCACTGAAGTCTTTAATAAATTTACGTGAATTTAAAAAAAAATAAAGCAGATTAACCTTTTTTTTAAACCACGTTTTGAGGGTTGAGAGAATGTGTATATTCCATAAAAGAAAAACATTACTACTGTAGAGTATCTCATTATTATTTATAATATGAAAAATTCGAATTTTAAACAAATCATCAATCGATTAGTATCAACAATGGCAATCATATATTAACAACAAGACACAATATTGTTTAAACAAATGGGATACAGAATCCGAACCTGTTATTCTTTTGAACAGCCTTAGGGCAACATGTGTCACTCTACAGTCAGTACTGTGAACTACTTTAAACTGATAAATGATCGCAGACAGCGTTGGCCCAATGCTTGTCGGACGTTGTTATTATAGTATTAAATATCAATACTCTCTCCGTACGTATATCATTAGATTGCGAGTATTGTAATAATGTTGATACGTAGCTCACTCGTTTCCCAGCACGATTTGCATTTAATATATTATGTCGTTATGATAGTCCAAGCATTGACCGTAGAAAAGTTTACAGGAGAACACTACTAAAATTTTGTTATTGAGTTTAACAGATAATATAACGAAAAATATCAACTCGTTGGCATTTTTTATACGGCTCAACAACACAAAGTATAGAAAAGTATCATCGTAATTTTTTTGCATACCTGGCAAATCTCATCCCTTTGAAGAGAGGTCTGCTAGGTATGCAAAAAAACAGACGAGGATGATTGTAAATAATTAACAGTGCTCTTTAATTCTATACCATCAAGTAGTATCGAACCGTTTTCGAGATACTGACCACAAAAAATAATTTAAGAACATTTTAATAGACTATCGCCGATTTGGTGTGTTTCATCTGTTAAAATCAGTAATAAAATGTTTGTTGTGTTGTTGATTTTTGCGCGGTCATAGCTTGGACTGCGAAGATATCAAATAAATGAACAACGAAAGGTCATAATTCGTATTGTATTAATGTTGAGGTTAGGTGCTTGTTCGAATTTGTCTTTGGAACGCGGCCATTGCACTATCGCGTCTCTACGAAGGTCAATTAAAGATTATTAATTGTGTAAGGCGATGTCTACCAAGTTCCTGACTTAACTAAAAAGTCTTCTTAATAAATATAGTTTAAAAAAAACTAAAAAACTTAAAAGTGAAAATTATTTTTTTTTTTAAATAAGCTTAAAACAATAATAAATAAAAAATACTAGTATTATTGTGAAAAAAGCGTGGGGCGCTTTGTTCCACATTTTCGTACATCGAGCGCCCCACGCTTTTTTCACAATAATACTTGTATTTTTTATTCATTATTGTTTTAAGCTTATTTAAAAAAAAAAATTTTACTTTTTAGATCGATATGAAGCGTGTTTCTTAGTTTTTTTTAAACTATATTTATTTTCCACTTTTTAGTTCGATTTATTGTCAAAAATTTGCCGAAAAAAAACAATTTTTTTTCGGCGTGCACGGGATTAGAACCCACGACCCGTGATTCCGAGAGTTGACGTCAGCGAAGACCCGTGCTTTAGACCGCACGGCTAAACACTGTACTTACAGTGCTGGCATATTATACTACTGTAATAAACCACTTGCTGTAGTCCAACGGAAGATTACAAACAAACATACATACATACAAGTGAAACTAATATAAAGCGTGTAAAAATTAATAGGTATAAGCCAACCATTTTCCGCATATGTGATGGAGTTCGATCAAGGCTGTAGTCAATTGATTGCTATCAAGTTTCTTTCATTTAAATATCGTCGCAGTAGCGTCTGTGTCACGTAGTACTGATGGCACGACGTCTTAAAAATATATTTTGATTGTGAAACGGATGTGTTCAATGAAATCAACATTGAACGTGTAATTGCCCGTATCGGATATTGAATTCTGCAATAATATATTATGTTCTCATTGTCAGATCATTGTGGGATTTGTTTTGCGAAAGCAAGTTTAAGACAACTGTATTCTTAGATGTATAGCTACAATAACCATTACCGTCGATTGATCCTAATATGGTAATCGGTTTGACCGTTAATCGATATCCGATCAATACTGTATCACGGATACGATTTTACCTTCTTTTGTTGAACTTGATTCACACGCTTATTAAACTATAGAACGATTTCAACATACGCCTTGGTCTTTTGTATTCAAAATTTCTTCTCTTTTCTGTTATAGAAATGAACATGTGCTTTAATAACATGTAGGTCGTAAATTTTATTTGATGTCAGGATATCAGGAAATGTGCTGTGATGTTCTAAAAATCGTTTTTTAAATCACCTAAAAATATTTCACAGTATTCAGCATAATATAATATAATTCATCCAATAGAATGTTACGATGAAGGAAGGTTTTGGTTGAGGATCATAAATAAATAAGCTTTACCAATGTTTCGCTGAAGATCAAAATAAATTTTTCGAAACATTAGCCACTAGCGAAACATTGGTAAAGCTTTTTATGATCCTCAATCAAAACCTTTCTTCATTTCACAGTATCTCTGATATCAGATCTCCAATAATCTTGGGTTGTTCTGATTATCAGGAGAGTAGATACACAAAATTGTGGCTTTTCAGTTCACTACTTCAAAGCAAGCCTGAAAAACCATGACAACGAATTCTAATAATTTCGAAAGCTTCAAATCTATCATCAAAAGGAAAAGTATTAGGACAACAGAAATATCAGGAAATAATAATTTATTCATTAGTAATAATTTCTGCAACATTAAGTTTAATTTATCTTCCACTCTTTAATAGTTGAAGAAACATAAAATTATCGAATTTGTTAAACAATAATACTTGCTATCAATCCATTATGCCACCCAAGAAATATTGCTTAGAAACAAGTACCTTTAATATATTGCTTTCAGTGATTAGGAAATAAATCCAGATAATATTTTTTTAACGACAATGTCGACTTCTGTCAGTGTATGTTGCTATCTGATAACCATGACTGATCCATTAATGCTATATTTTCTAATTTATTCCGCTTCTTATTTCTCAAATCATTTCCAAATTTGGAATGAATAAACAGAGATCTGTTGTTTGATTAATAATAATATATTCATGTTGCACAAATACATATGAAAGTAAAAACATAACGCCTCGTAGTAAGTCCGTTTAAGTCGTGTGTTTTATTTTATCGATATTATTCTAGTTAACTATAACTGACTGCATGGTATCTTGATCGGAAGTTTTTGATGAATGGATTATACGCTGCTATTGCCATACTAAATCACATTTACTAAGGATTGTTAAGTTTTTCTTATCTATAACTATATTTACATATTAAAGAATAAATGAAGAATTTATCGATACGAACTGTTTTGACTGCTAGCTGCATCGTCTTAGAAAAAAACTGATACAAAGTCTTAATTCAACGCCATGTAGATTCGTATTTAATAAATATATAATTTGAATTCAATTGAAGATTCGTTCCACATAAAAATAATTATAGTATCATAACCAAATTCAGTAAGCAAGTGAAGCCATATTGTGTATTCAAATGTTTTCTAAACAATTGAAGATTAGCTACGTATCGTGGCCAATTGAGTGCGACAGGTTTTGTTGAGAAGGAAGCTGTACAATACGTGAAGGAAATTAATTTAAAAATGTGTAATTATTTCTTGGATAATTATCATTAATCTATCCATGCAAAATAGTATTAACAAATGATTAAATATCTTAGTGTGGAAAAGGGAACGCTATGAGATATTTTAAGGAAACCGAACTTCGTGACGGAAGTCTTAATTATAATTTTAATTAGTGGTTCGACTATTAATGAAAAGAATATTTTGATTTCTAAAGAAATTGAGTTAACAAAATTCACCGCTATTCGCGTGATAGATGTCTTGTTTTTTACTTACACTTTTTTATCTAATTTAATAAATAGTTTGAAATAATTACAATTATAGACTGTTCAAAAAATTTAATTATTTTTTAAGTTAACATTACCGTATAACTAATGTTTTTTAATTAAATATCTACGGAAATTATTTTCATTAAAATATAAAGTTTTCGTTTTTGAATTTTTTTAAAGTTGTTTAAATAGCAATAAAAAAATTAATAGAACTTGAAGAGCTTTACGTAAATTATTATTTTATTTTCCAAAACTATCTTCTATACTAAGGCTGTTTGGGAGTAATAGACAGTCATCTTTAAAATTTATTGTTTTTAATGACAAAATTAAAATCCAATTTATACTTTCACTAGATAATCTAGGACCAAGGGACTTGCAACGATACCTCCATATAAACAAAGATACCTCTACGAACTCGACTATTCTTAAAGACTAGGTAGACTGGGACACATCGAAAAATCTGCAATAGCCGGGCATACGTTGACTCTAGATCCTTTTTGAAGAAACCAAAATTATAGACAGAACATCGAGTTACTATCCACGCATATACAGAGAGGCCATATAGAAATACACAAACACACAAATAATTTCAACCGCAAAGATGCAGGTTTGAATCTAAGTAAAACCTGGACACCAGCATTGTGCAATACCAAATCCACTGAATGGAACGACCAATCACAGAAGAGCATACTACGACCGAGTAGAGAACACGAGCACGCTGATCATAAAAGACGGAAGTACCACACTTCTTGACACGCTTCTAGAAGGACACTTTACCACATCGCCTTTGATAATGTCTACCTCAGTTGTAGACCACGGCATACAAGCCCGGAAACCAAGAAGATTTGGATATTCTTAAAGTGTTTGATTTGTTTTCCAAATACAGTGTAACCTCTTTATAACGTCCTTCGTTATAACGAAAAACTCCCTATAACGTAGAAAATTTTACAGTTTGGTTGGTTTACCTTAAAACCCATACATTAATACCCTCTTTATAGCGTAACAACCATTCTCTATTACGATGAAATATGTTCATATTTAGGCGTATTTAACAGTGTAATTGTTTTTATACAACAAAATGAAGATGAAGAAGATGATAAAGAGGACGATTTTTAACCATCATCAACTATTCAACAAGCACTTGATGCCGCTAAACTTATCGAAACATTCCTATTGTTTAATGAAGGTGATTCCACCACATCCCAAGAGTCAAGACATGCATAATACTTAATAAAATACAAAACAAATATTGGCATAGCAAAAACGCCAAGCAAAGTTAACAGACTACATGGAATAAATTAATTAGGTGAAATTTGGTTATTTTTCTTTCTACCCTCCATATAACGAAAACTCTTTATAACGAAAAAAAATGCTCGGTCCCTTGAGATTCGTTATAAAGAGGTTACACTGTATATGTTTCAAGATAAAACCAAGAAATTGTGTCATTGCTATTTATTTTGATAGTAAAAAAATACAAGATTCGTATCTTCGTTAAGGAAATAATAAATTTTATTACGAGTATCAATAATTCTGTTCTGCCGCTTTGACTATAATAAAACTGGTGACTGAGATAACAGTTACTTACGCCTTTCCTAGGGCAATACACCTGGTACTAATACACTTAATATTATTTTGAATTGCCACACATGCGTACTGTACTGGCATGAATATATTCAATGTAACGGATTTGTTTTGACAATAGTATTAAAATAATTATTTTCTCATGGTTGTACATGTGACTGTACTATTCCAGAATTAAATTGAACGCCGGCTTAATGTTTGATATTCACATCTTCCTAGCCACAAGCATTTAATACAATCTTTAGATTTAGAATCGTGGCTAAAGCTGTAACACAACGTAGGTATGTATTCGTTACTGAGTAACGGGTACATCGTCTGACTCGAAGTAACGAATCGTTACTTACAAATTCATTTCGTTACTCGCTTTTGTCGTATCCATGTCAGTTCGACTCGTTTGATGCGGTTATACGTTATACAAACGAAGTCATACCGTATCACGTATGCGATGCGCCTCAATGCGATGGTATGCTTGATGCTGTTGCCTGTTGGTATACGATTGTATGTCGTATGAAAAGTAACGAGTAACGTAACGATACGAAAGTAACGGGTACTGGTTCTTTAAGGAACGAATACATACGGGTACACAATTTCTCGTTACTTTTACAGCTCTAATCGTGGCTCATCATAGACTGGAAATGAGTGATGAGGGCTCACTTAATCTTTCTGTAAGGTATAATGTTTGAACTGATTCCAAATAAGCTCAAGGAAACTAATCATAACTTTAAAAAAGCCGTGTGAAGTTCACATCTTTCTGGCCATAAAAATTTAATACAATCTTTATAGATTTAAAATCGCGGACCATAATAAATCGAAGGTGATTGCTGATGGTTTACTGTAAGTTTACAATAATTTAACTGATTTGAGGTCTTGAAAACACTGTCTTTTTAGACACCAAATATGTCAATTGATTAATTAATTAATATCTTTAAAAGGGACAAAGTCTTTGGTGTGGAGACATCTAATACTAAAAAAGTAATCCCAAAACACGATTTGTAAAAACATTATTTTCCGTTTACAGTCTTTTAGGAGCCAAATTTCTGCTTCTTAGTAAATTGAAGAATTCTAATCACACGTTAATCAAAGATTTGAATCTGATCTTAGTGTTTTGTGGTTACTTTTTCAACAAGCAGGTGATTTATCATTGGAAAAATAAAAGTCCATCTAAAATTTACTTGAGTTGTTTAGTTTATTTTTAAAGGACAGATTCGATTAAGACGTTGATCAGTTAAAAGCAGGGGACTGGTGAATCATAAGTAAAATAGCGGCGAAATGACAAAAAGAACCGAAATTAACTCTTATGAGAAAAAAATCTACCAAATTTCTCATGGCATGTGTTTCTTTAGAGATTTGTTTATATATCTAGTAAATGCAGATATATGTACACATAATATACAAATTACTATTTAATAATATACATCCGCAAGCTATTTCTGTGTTTAAACATTGTCTTAGTACTATTACTGTAAACCAATGATAGGTAACCAAATATAGTCAATTAGACAATTATCAATGAAAAATGAACGTAGATTTGCCCGCTTTAATTGTCTTATCCGAAGGAGTTGTTAAAAAATCCCCGGCACTTTTAAATTTTAGCATCATTTGATTATAGTGAGCCAAATTTTATCAAAATTGACTTGTTTTTGAGTGATGCTGATTGGACTTGCATGGTATTGTCAAGGATTCCCAAAAAATGAAATTATATATAGACAGAGTCTAATTTGTTAGTGTTCCTTTTGAGGAATTTATTTGGTTGAGAAATAATTGAACGAAGAAGCTTTACAAGTGTATCGATGGTGGCCGACGTTTAGAGTCTATATATTTTTCAAAACGTCGGCCACAAGCAAAACACCGGTAAAACTTCTTCTTTCAATTGTTCCTCAACTAAATGAATTCCTTCAAACAGATTTTCATGTCGAATCGGCCATATTAATAACAGTTCAAAGTGAAAATAGTTAATCTTTCATCAAGAAGTTTTCTCCTTCATGACTTAAAGCCATTCGTACAATGATAATCTTGTTTTAATTTCTTTCATTGTTGTTTCATTATTGTTGCAATGTCCGTATTTCCATAAAGATACTAGCATTCTCTTATGTTACTTATCTTGTTAAACAAAACCCCCAAAGGTCTTAACGCAAAGGTCATCATTAAAATAAAATAAACGCCACGGGTCCCTTTCTCTTTGTCGGATGATTTAAATAAAAAAAAATGTGTAAGCATTGTTGGATTACAAATCAGCATGTATTTTAATTTGTAACATGTGTTAAAAGTTTGTTGATGCAGTTCCGTTTGCAAGCTATTTATGCAAGAGCATAAAACGAACAAGAATTAACATAACCGATGCAGAAGTTCCGTATACCATTCGCTAGAGCTTTTCTCTAATAATCTTTTATTGTGATACTATTTAAGATCCTCGATGATGTAATTATTTAATAAAAATCGGAGGAGTAGGATCAGGAAATCAGTCAAAACTTCATGCTTACTCGCGACGTTTCGACTTTAAATAAGTCTTCCTCCTTACTATATTAAAACGATAGTTTATGGTATGAAATAGTTTATTTTATTTTATTTTAATTGTTTTTTTAAGATTTATACTAATGTGTACTATGTTGTGATGCATTTTCAGAAGCCTGAGGAAGGCTTAATTAAAGTCAAAACGTCGCGAGTAAGCATGAAATTTTGACTGAGATCCTGATCCTACTCCTCTGATTTTTATTAAATGATAATCTTTTATTTTTTTTTTAATTTTAGAAATAGTATTTTTGGAATTATGAAGGAGACAGACATGCTTTCTTGGTACATGAAGGACGCAAAGATAGGTATTTCCCTTCTTTCCTCTAAAATTTTGATGAAAAAAACTGGCATAAAAACCCGATAAAGATTACAAGAAGAATGCAGCGTTATCCATTAAATAAAGTATCGCGAACTTGCCACTAAGTATGCTATTATGCGTTTTTCGATAATCATACTCGTTCGTTGTACAGCAGTTGTATATTTCAGCGACTTAATCGCACTCTCGCGATAAATTGATAAAGATTACAAGAAGAATGAAACGTATTCCATTAAATGAAGTATCGCGAACTTCCGACTAAATATGCTATTATGTGTTTCCGATAATCATGCCCGTTCGTCGTACAGCAGTTGTATATTTCAGCGACTTAATCGCACTCTCGCGATACAAAAAAAGAGCAGGTGTCCGCTGGCCTTAGGTGTGAACTTTGGCCATGCATATTTATTTTTGAATAGCGATTTCATAATAATCTCCGCGGCAAATTAAAAATTTTATTTATTTTTAAGTGTCGGCTATCAAATAATTGCGGAAATTAAATAAAATGACTGCAAGTAATTGAATGCCCGACACTTAAGACATAAAATTGACATTTTTTTGCTTAAAATGTAAACTTGCAAAAATAGAAACATTATCTAATAAAAAAAACCTTGGAATAAGAGTTATTATTTATAGCGTAATGATAATAATTACTTCGTATGTTTAGATGAAAATAATAAAATATTTTTAAACGTAATTTTTAATAGAAGAGATACGATCTACAATTCTCACAATTATAATATGAACGTTAGTCGTGAACGATCCCAAGATTAAAAGATATTTTAGTTTTGACTAAATGATTTGTACACGAATAATTATTAATTACAATGCTTAAACATAAATAATAATTTGTAGCACGCCCACTGGGAATTTATGTTGTACGCTTGTGTTACGAAACTTACTCTAACAGGTATACCCGTCAGTGCAGAGCAGACATCCTGTATTTAGAAATCATTTGAAGTAACTTGTATTTTAGGTAAAATCATTCGAATTTCCAATTACTGCATTAAAAAAAAAATTTAAATGAAAATACGGATTATTTCTTAAGCCTAGATAATCTTGATAGTCAATGGCTCTAAAATATACTAATTACGTAATCAATTCACGGCTATTTGTATGACGAAATTTAATGGCTTTATTTTGAAGCATTTGATTTGCGTTCGATAATTTCAAGGACAATTGAAGACTTGAAAATGAATATTCAATATTTAAAAATTCCACTCGAATAGGTTTGGCGCTTAATTTATGAATTATTCTTTACTAGAAAATGGTAATTTGTATTCATGATTTGACGCCATAATGACTGACGTCAAGTTTTTGCAATAACTACACGTATTTTCAAGAAAAGATGAGTCATGCATGTTATATAACATATATAACACCATGGCAATATATATTATTATACATATACATGTTTAGAAGAATTCAAAAATTATTACCCGTCGAATTGATACCATCATAGTTAAAATTAAAATCCTTGATACGTCCCTGCCCAATCCTAGCTCAAATAACAATGATACGTTGATCCTGGCACATGTATATTTTTTCAATTATCGTGTAATGCGAAATCATGGCCCACCGTAATCACTTGTCTACACAATAATTCATTTATATTTCATATAATATGCATTTGTAATGGACATAATTTTATATGTTTGCACTGCTAATGTCAGAAGGCTAAAACATATATCTTTCTTGCCTGTATGTATTGTGCAATTGTATAAGGCAAGGTCATCCATGGATATGTAATCATATCTCATGATTTTTTTCGGTTAGATGTAGCGAACGTTACACTTGAACTCCTCCGTTTTGATCTTCTTAAATCATCTTCATATTCTTTAACACTCTGTACTTACTAGAGTGTTAGACAATTACCATAGTAACTGCAGTACAAATGTCCAGAGCCCTAACTGATTTTTTTGGGACCCTGGGCAAGACATCAATGGGGACCGTGCGTGCCTACTGGCAAAGTTGGCTAATTAATGCAGTAAATGGGATGATTTTATAATAGTAAACAATGAAAAATATTTGAAAAAATGGAAAAACTAAGAAGTACACATTTCAACCTGTAATTAATACTCGTGTACATGGACAGAATAGCTCAAAAGTCGAAAAATTATATAATTCTGGTCATGTATATGATGTTGTCGAAGGTTATTTAAATGGTCAAGTTGTCATAACCGCAAAGTTGTACCACAAACAACAGTGTCTAAAGTGTATAATGTAAAAATTACGCTATGTATAAATAATGTCTTCTTTATAATATAATATTTTGTATAATATTAGTATTTTACTTTGTAATTTACTTATATTTTCGATAACTGAAAAGCAAACTGTCACTAATTGACATATAAATGCAATTTTTTTTATCCAAAGCCTGCTCATAATATATCATTATATTTTGAATATATCCTCACATAAAATGAACATTTTTATCACCAGTTGGCGTGAAAATCACGAAACTCGGTCCCCATGGATCTCCTAAAATAATACTGACAAATTTCACGTTTATTGATACTATTTTTTTAGGACACAAATTCGTGTTTTTTGAAATGTTTAAGCAACAAGCCAAAATTTGTGAAACTCAATGCTTAATCGCAGCTAATGAAAACTGTCGTTTTAAAAATTGCCAAAAGCATTTTTATTACAATCTCCGGGTCGAGCAGTCACTCTGATATTAAAATATATGTTGATTGTTGCCGTGTTGAATTTATTAGAATTTAACTGTACAAAAATGACAATGACTTGTAACATAAGCAGGTATATTTATACAGGTGGCATATTAGCATTACAAATAAATATATTTCATTGTTGAAGAGCGTAGGCGCATCGCCATAACAATTATTTTAAATCGTACACAAGCTTGTTTAGAAAACACAGCCAGCAATGCACAAGGAGCCTAAAAGCCACAAATTATATTCAAAAACATTAAACTCGTTCTTATTTTTGACATTCTTTGTGTTCAGATTGTAATCAACGTCCAATAAGACAAACAGCCCAGTGCGCGCTGCAGGTTTCCCGTCTTATCGGTTGTTGATGTCTCCGGTCGGGTCTCGTTGAGGCGTCCGCCAATTGTTAACGGCTCGATCGATCGTTCTGATATTTTTTGGCATCGATCTACATATTTTGAAGTATACTTTGCCAAAATTTACGGTTTCTAGTTGCGGCGGTTTAGGAGTTATTAATTATTTTATTTTTGAGGTTAATTCGTGTCGCCAGTTCTAGATATAAATTTTATGAAACCGATCAAAGCAGTAGGTACAATTAAATTCTATTAGATCAAGCACGGCTTAGATACAGTGAATCAACAAGTATGTTTTTGAATATTTTAAAGTATTATAGACGCTAAACAACTGAGGTCATCAGCCTCAATGGGTATGTTTAAAATTAAACGAGTAACAGTAAAAAGATTCTGAATTTGATTTTGGATAGCAAACTTAAAAGTTCATAAATATATTTCAGAGTGAGAAAGTTATTTTTTTTTTGCAACTTATGCCACGTTTGTGTGGGCTTTAACGGTGATTCAACGATCACAAGGTGATATTTATCACTGCTACCAGAGCAGATATTTGATTTATGTACCTGCTTCTATTATAACTACACAACGCCCTTATGTCATTCTGTCACGATAAGAACAATAGCTGTGGGCCGAGGCCATTTGCTTTTTTTAATTTTTATCATGTTGGTATGTTGTTTTCCGTGAATACATATTAATGCTTACTATTGAATCAATTCAACTTAAGGCTTTTCCGGGATTTTAATTACTTTTTCGAATTGATATGTTGACAATTTTTAGACGAATGAAAATCAGAAAAAGAAACAATGTCGTTTCGTTTCTTGCTGGGTCAAAAATTCTAGCTTTTCGTGACTATTTTTAAATTGTTTAGTTGATCTGTCAACATAACTTTAACAACTCTTCGGGTATCATTTCCTATGTGAAGAT
Organism: Xanthostigma xanthostigma; assembly: GCA_963575645.1. NCBI lineage: Eukaryota > Metazoa > Arthropoda > Insecta > Raphidioptera > Raphidiidae > Xanthostigma > Xanthostigma xanthostigma. The sequence goes on along the minus strand of OY754475.1, from coordinate 2,503,969 downwards.
TATGTGCGAAATCCAATAATTGCCGGTCATCCTCCTTCTTTGAACAATTAATTCTTACATTGATTGACACCTCGCCTACAGCTAATGGATTATATTTACAAATATAATTTACTTTTTAACACTTTCACCACCGGATATGTGATTCAAACCTATTGTTTTTTCTGTTAGTCTATCAATCAAGCGCCAGTACAGCAAAAATATCCCTATTCTTGTTTTGGAAAGGTATATCGACTTTATTATCAATGAATTTATTGGACATTCAATTTTTTAACACCGTCTACATCTAGGATTATTTAGCCCTGGCACCAATTCATATTTTTTTTTTTTTGGTAATAAATTTAAAATATACGTTATGGTAACGCTATGTTAACGCTATGTTAACGTTATGGTTACGTTAAAAATCAGCACTATATTCAAATGTTTTAGTTTTCTTTAAATATATTTGTTTTTGATCTTGCTAGTACGATTTTACTTAAACGACAAAAAATTATTTTTGGCGGTACTTCAAAATTTACTATGCCGTTTTCGACGCCGGTTATGACGTTAGTTGTCGAGCGTCTATTATTCACAGTATCTGTTATCTGCCTGCTTTGGTTCAGACAGCTTGATTAGAGTTGAAGAGGTAAATGAGATCAATATTTTATCGGTTTTTACCTCTATAGTCGTTTTAAGTGTTAATTTATGTACCGATTTTATTATCCGTGCAAACTAAACGGTATTTTATTTAAATTAGACTGTTGGTGACGTTGCTCAGTGCATGCAGGCAAGGTGCGACACCCACTCAATATTTAAGTTTTCAGTGCGATTTGTTTATTTTTAGTTGGAATTCCATGTCTAGCTGTACGTATGCTCAAAACTTGTTATTCTTGACATATTGACTCACCGTCTTTTACTGAAACTACTATTGGAAATTTCTTGCTAATTTTTTTGAAACACCAACTATTTTAGAAAGATGATCTAACGTCGACTCAGGGTAGAACTTACAGAAAACTTACTTAATAATTTTGAAATGTCATTTATTTTAAATAAATGATTTATAAAGTTAAGGTTTCCTAAGATAGTGATGAATTGATGTGATTTTCTCGATTAATCGTAACGTAAAAAGCGACAACCATTTACTTCTATGCACACGTTTTTTGTGACGTTATATTACGAGCGCTGTGTTACGGTATCGTTTTCTTAGGAAAGCTGGGCTTTGCCGATTGAGTTCAAACGGATAAAAAAATATACCGGGACAACTGAAAAATTTACAGAGGAGCAGAAAGGCTTTTAATTTGATGAAAAATTGGCGCCCACGAACAAAATTGTTGTTTTGAGTTTTTTTTTTTAATCCGATTAATTTCGATATTAATTATAGCTCAGACAACCATTAATTGTCTTTGAGATGACGTAATATAATTGTTTTTAATTGATTTATTGTGTTAGCTTAATGGGTTATAAATAATTGTATTTTTATTGTGATGAATTTTTTTTGTAAGAACGTATCGGTTTTGAATTTTGTAGTAACATCTTCATAGGGAATTCCTTAAAAAATGTTCTCTTAGTTTGTACCATCTTTGATTATTGGGAAATAATAATTTACCAGTTATCAAGAAACTATTTAACATTCTCATCTGAAGTTTTCTATCTCAAACCTGTGCTCTCTGCCAACAGAATGATTCATTCAAGCCAATTATTAAAACAAAAAAACTGTCATTATATTAAATGTCTATAAATAAACACAAAACTAAATAAGTGACCATTTCTCAGTTGTTGGAACTAACCTTAGTTGTTAAGCACAAACAGGGACGGCTCTACCTTTTTATCGCCCCAAAAAAATTATAAATTGACGCTTTATAAAAAACTAGTGTGACCTGTGCGAATTATTCGCACTAAATAAGTATATAATATATTATCACTTTACAAAATTATTTTTTAAATATGATTGCGGTATTCAATTCGTTTCTAATTTTGCACACTGCTTATAACGGTCTTCTTTTTGTTGTATTACAATATGAGGCTCAGATGACAGATCGAAGTGTTGACGTTGTTTCAAAATTAAAGCCGTCAGATGGCAGACGTTGTTCAGCGTTGCTGTATTTTAATTAATTTACAAAAACAAAAGCAATAATAAATTTTTTAGTTGTCGATGTCAGTAGAGCAAGCAATTATCTGTAAAATAATATATAATTTATGTGGAGAAATTGTGAAGTTTTTTCTAAAAAGGGAGGCAAACATCTTTAAACTTAGCGTATTAATAATTATGATTAGACCAATCAATACGAGTGACCTTTAGTATTTGGTGTAAAAAAACCGGTAGTGATACTCCCTAAAGCGTAGATATTAATTTGTAACTGCAGAAAAAAATTCTTGAAAGAAAACAGCGTATTTATAGAATTACCAGAGAATTCCTATAAAAATATACGAGGAAGTTGTCGTGGGAAAGTTTAAAAAAACTTGGAAGTATCTTAGAGAGAAGGCGGTGTGGGAGCTTGGGTAAGGATTAAGAGTTTTCCTTACCATAGCTTCCACAACGTCTCCTAAGATGTCTTCTCTTGGATATAGAGAAGAACAAGGATTTTTTTCTATAAGTTTCTATAAAATCGCTCAATACTCTAGTTAGGTTCTCAAATTTTCAAATACCAAAAACTCTAGAAATAATGTTTTTTTTTGTAACTCTTATTCGAAATTGAATGCATTAAATGTCGCTCGAACGCTTTTTAAAAATATGCCGCTCCAAGCACGTGCCTGACTCGTCGCTGTTGAAAAGCCGTCCCTGATCGCGAATATAAGATTAATGTTTTTACCAATTGGACTCGTATAATTTATTTCTGACACCATAAATTTTACACACCAACTTTCAACTCAATATATTTACTCGGTAAATAATCGCAGTGGGGCACAAACTTTCATGTCTGCAATATTTTTTTAAATACTTTGAAAAAATAGACAAGGAAATGTTTCTTTTCGATTGCTCGTTAACCAGCTGTTAGCACATCTGGGTCTGTTTTTTATATTTGTAGAAATTTGGTACATTTAAAAAATCAATATCATAGAGCTTTGAATTTTATTGTGTTGGCTCATATTTATTTAAATAAAAAATTTACATGTGATTATTTATATTACAATTTACAATATGTTATGTTTACAGTAGCTAAAATTTCAGTTTCAAATTATCGGCTTTAAAATGTCTAAAAATGTTATTAATATTTTTTGATCAAAGTTTCGACTCCTTCTTGAATCGCCAATTATTATGAAAATAAGAAAAATAAAGTTTTCCTTTCTAAACCGACAATCGAGAGTTGCTACTTCTGAAATATAACGAAATAAATTTTCTATTCTTAATTAATTTAATTAATGAAAATATTGCGAAGGAAAAAAAAAACAAACATTTTCACTCGCTTCAGAATCTGCTAATTGGTTAAGATAATTATATTGCGGTGTTTTAAATGAAAAAAGGAAGTAACTTGAATACTTTCTGGTACTCTATTGTTACTGTTTTAATTATAATAAAATATTTAAACATGTGTTAAAGCACGTTAATTAATTAATAGATTATGTACTTTTGTTATATAACGAGTTATACTGTTTAAACAGTTTTGTTTGTTTTATTTATTGTCAAAAATATTTAGACGTTACAGAATTTTCCAATTTTTTACGTTTTTTGTACATTTGTTCAAATATTTGCTACAGCGTTTGCGTCGTTGCCGGAAATTTCCGTTAATATTAAACGTTTTAGAAACATACTTCTCCAATATTATTAGTTCTGTTCCAACGGTAATATTATCGTGACAGTCTTGCGCAGTAGCTCAAAAACCGATACAAACAGTTTCGTTTTAGCTACTGCGTAAGACTATGACGATAATGTTATCGTTCATAGAGAGGTTGGAACAGAGCTAATGTCAACCACATCATCATAAAAAAACTACCAAAATAAAATCTCAAAAATAGCGCGATTATCCAAAAGATATGAGTAGGAAGGTATTTCGA